>CM067220.1:58951381-59667119 GCA_034190945.1 Octodonta nipae
AAAATTGTATAACCCCTTGTAATGTCTTATTAAGTTGTATACAGGGTATTCCATCTCAAACGAGCCACCTTGAATATTTTGGTTATTTTTAAAACAATTGCAATAAAAAAACAGGTCGATTTTTGTTTCGCGGGGGAAATTTTTTTAGGTGAATTAGCGCTTGCGCACATTCAACATAAAGAGGCCAATTCAATAATCTTGGCATTTGATATAGGGAAAATAGGTGTTGTCGTATATCATTTGAAAGCCATTTTTAGGGACTATACCGTCATAATAAAAAATTGTAGTGCAATTCCTGTTCATGTAACACAAAACCTAACGGACCTAGTAGTAAAACCCGATTATTAAATTAAAAGTTTTTACTGCATGGAAAAATATTAAAAAGGAGTTCTTTTATACTACGTTCTTAAACCATCCTGTTTCACTGCCGCACCCTGTAATAAAACAAAATACAAGAAAAACATTAAATGTAAATATTCATTTATTACATTATTTTTTGCTGATATTTACACCAAGTTTGTTTATCTGTTCTGACATTTATTCGATCATTTGAAGCATTGTACATTTATCTGTCAAGTTATTATTTTACTGATTTGTTGAAAATTTAAAAGATAATTAGGGTATGCACATTGCAAGAACGTGTTGAGTAAGTCTTACTTACCAAAATCAAAATTGTGCTCCATCTGCTGCAAGGGTTTTTAACCAAAACCATCCCTAGCGTATCGTTCGTCATAAATATGTATTGGAGTTGAATTTAAAATTTTTTGAGACGGTCTCAGTAATGAATAAAAAAAGAGGTCCCATTGGAATTGTAAATTATAAAGGGGTAGCTGTGGCTACATTGGGCCATGTCCAACTTATACCAAACACGCAGTCTGTCCAGCAAATCTCTGCAGCTTCCGGTATTAGCAAAACTAACGTTTTTAGAATTTTGCATAAGTACAAATTCCATCCGTACAAAATTAATTAATTACTTCATGAATTGATTGAGAATGATTGGGATCGAGGGCAAGAGTTTTGCGAAATTGTGTCCCAGCATATGATCGAAAACCCAAATTTCTTGTACAATGTTTGCTTTTCGGATGAGTGCACTATTTCACTTCATGGGGATATTAACTGACATAACTGTAGATTTTGGAGCGATACAAATCCTCATTTATTTCGAGAAGCTCATAGTCAACATCGGTAAAACTAAACATTTGGGCAGGGATTTTGGGAAATCACCTAATTGGACCCCTGTTTATTCCTGGTAATTTAAATGGTGAAATTTTTCAGAATATATTGGAAAATGAAATTAATGCATTGCTAATAGAAAAATTAGAAAATGATCCTCTACTACATGAAGATCAATTGCATTTCCAACAAGATGGAGCTCCTCCTCACTACGCCGCACCAGTTCGTCAATACCTCGATTTGGAATACCCTGGTCGCTGGATTGGAACCAGAGGTCCTATAGAATGGCGTGCCCGATCACCTGATCTGAACCCTTTGGATTTTTTTGTGGGGATATCTTAAATCCATAATTTTTATGACCCAGCCTGAGAATTTGGACGAACTACTTCAACGAATTATAGCGAGTGTCGTCAGATAACTCAGACTATGCTGAACCATGTCAGAGACGGCTTTCAGTCAATGTACTTTTGTATGGAAGTCACTGGAACACACATTTGCTTTAGAGGCATTGTATTGTAATGTAAACTCGTTTTTTTAATACTCTTTTATTATTACATGCACAGAAATTGCAATAAAAATTTTTATGACGACGGTATAGTCTGAAAAAAGGATTTCAAATGATATACGACAACACCTAGTTAACCTATTTCAAATCTCAAGGTCATTAAATTGGCCTGTTTATGTTGAATGCGCGCAAGCGCTAATTCAACTCAAAAAATTTCCCCACGAAACAAAAATCGACCTGTTTTTTCTTATTGCACTTTTTTTAAAAATACCAAGATATTCAAGGTGGCTCGTTTGAGATGGAATACCCTGTATATGAAGACAAACCTTGTATATATTTACTAGCCGTTACCCACGGTTTCACCCGCGTATCGAATGTTCCAGCTTCGCAAAAAGAAATAACTTATGAAACATATGGATTATCCTAAAAAAAAAATTTAACTTGTTTAAGCCACCCTACTTAACTATAAATCCACCAATCCCATATATATGTCACCCAAACTGCAAGTACTTAATTTTATTCGGTGTACCAGACATATCTTCCAAAATATACGTAACTGGATTAGTTATTTTAACCTGCGTAATTTTAAACAATTCCGTACTCCAGCTGGGGAGGTAACATTTATCAAAAACGTGCTTGGTTTTACTTATTTGCACAACATCTCCGACTTTCAGTTTTCTTGGTCCAGCAATTTTCAGGTTATTGTATACTTTAATATCTCGAGCGTTTTTCCTATTAATGTCCGCAGGTCTCATCTTTGTCTTGGAATGTTTTTGATGGTTGTAGTCCTTAATGATTTCCTGTAGAATATCTATCCATTTGTAGGTGCCGTTCAAACTAAAGTACTTGTAGAGCCATTCTTTCAGCGTTCTAATTACTCGTTCAGCTATTACGGCTTTCAGTCCACTAAATGTACTATAATGATTGATTCCGTATGACTTCATTAGTTTCTGAAAGCAACTATTGTAGTATTCCTTATCCTGGTCGGTTTGTAGATTTTTCGGGTGCCGTCCTTCCTTGAGAATACTCTCAAAGGCACGAGTTACCTCTTCACCGGATTTCGTTTTCAGCGGTCTCGTCCACACGTACTTTGAAAAACAATCAATCACCACGAGGAAGAACTTGAAATTACGATTGGATTTTGCATAGAGATCCATTTGTGCGAGGTCCGACTGCCAGGAGTCATCGAAACCTTTGATTATTACACGTCGGCGAGGAAACTTTCGTCTCACAGGTCTATGTAGTTCCTTAACGACTTGAACTTTTTCTTTGGAATGTTTCGCTATAGGAGCCATCTTGTATACTGCTTTAAAATAGACAAAGGCATGTTTTTATTGACCCTAATGATGCTTTTTAATTGCAGCAATACTGTCTGCGATTGCTTCAAGTTTTTGATTTTGTTCCAACATTTGATTTGCAATATCATCATGTAGTTTTTGCATGTCTCGGTATAGATCAGGCACTACTTTTGTCATCTTGCCTCTAAGTTCAATTAGATCAGCCTTATCCTTTCGAACAATATTTAATACTTCTGCTGTATCAACACCTTTAGGAGCTTGTTTCATAGAAAGTTCCAGATCATTTATACGTTTTTCCTGTGATATACGGTTGTCATTAAACGAGGCTTCAAATTTTGTGATGGTTTCCTTATATTCTTTCCGGGCAGATTCCAACTAAGCTTCTATTGTATTGCATTTTGAAATGAGACGCGACATATTTTGTAGTTGGGTTTCCATAGCTTGTTCGGTTTTCAACATGCGAGTATTCATTGCAGCAAAGTTTTGAGCTCCACGTTCCTCGCTAACCTTTTCGTTTTGCTTAAACACAGATAAGGTTTGCTGAACTTCACCAGTGTAGTTGCTGAAAGCAATTTGAAAATCACTATGTAGTTGTTGAAGTCCGTTTGCTATTTTCTTATCAACGTACTGCTTGTTGGCGGCATCCATGGCCTTCATCGGTACTTCGACATTGGTAATTTTCAGCTTCTCAGTATCAATATTTCCCTCTGTGGTAAAGGAAAATGGCACTTTCATAAAAGCTAGGTTATGTGATGCTGATGACATTAGTTGCTGATGGGTACTACGCCCAAACTTGTTTAAAGTCATCATGAAACTGATATGTTTGCCATAGGATATGGAATAATATACACTTTCAATTTCGAAATTTATTTATCTCGTATAATATTAGCTTCCTTAAGTTCATTTAAAATGGCAATTATTTCGTTGTCGTGAGAGGTGTTGCCTGCTTCCTTGAATGCAATCAGTAGTTTCAACCGTTCAACAAATTCGTTGGGATCATTCCAGTAGACGTATTCCATTGGCTTGTTATTGTAAGTTAACTTCATACCAGTTCCAGCAAAACGTTGCTTCTTTGGCAAAGGAGGAAACATTGGCTTTATAATTTCAGTATATTTATATAGGCTTGAAGCTTTCAAACGACCTGCTGCATTCTTGTGTGCTGATGTCATTACCAACACTTTTCGGTATGCTTCTAAATCATCGGGAGCATAATCAGGTGACTTGTAAAATATTAATTGATATAGCCCTGGAGTACCTCGAAACTGTAGCCCACCAACGGTAATGTGACCTGTACTACGACTAAAATTGATTTCCTTTTGCCCAAGAAACCATTTGGAACTTGCAGCGTAATATATAGGTCCATAAATGTTGTCAATATCATCGCTTTTAGTGATATAGTCTTCAAGATGCTTGTGTGCAACTGAAGGATACTGATCCATGTAGTCCTCTATTGCTTCTTTAGAGAGATTACCGGGTTCCTCGTAAAAGGTTTCGTTCTCCACCTCATCATCATCATCATTGGTATGTATACTAGTTTCAGCGATTGGTTCTTCATCGAGGTATTGTGTCTCTTCCAACTCATGTTTTTTGACTGGTGGCAGCTGCTGCACTTCTTGTTTAATTACTTCACGTTTAATGGTCTGTATTGGCATCTTAGTGAGAACTTTTGCCGTAGTTGAGGCAATATCTTGTAGCGGTGTCATTACCGGTCTAATAAGTTTATTCAATGTTTCATCATGTTCCGACTTTCCCAGCTTCAGACTAAGATATTTCTTGCGAAAAGAACGTGCCAATTGCTTAATCTTTTTCTTTCGAGCAGTGGCAGCAATGTTGCTACTCAATGAAGACATTTTTATCAACTAATAGCAATCATCTTTATTGAACCTTTATATATTTATCGAATCCTTTACGGTAGCGGCCATCATTCAAGTTGAAGTCCTTAGCTATTGTAATAAAGCCAAAATGATTTTTGCCAGCATTCCGAACACATTGTCTTAAATTTATCATAGTCCATGTCGGGAGACATGTGCTCATCAAAGACGTGCTTCAAATTTACCTCATCTTGTCTGAATATGACAATTACGTTGCAATTGTCTCGAACCAGTTGCTTAGGTATTTTGCTATACGTTTGGAATAAATATATTGAATCGATATTCCTGTGCCTTCCCATCGAAAAAAAATTCTGAATCTTGTTTTGTTTATCACCATTCACATCATCGAAAATGAATACTGAACATTCGCGTGCCTCACTCGGATCAATTACTTCTTCGTTGTGTTTAAAGGGAAAATACGATACACCTTTAACCAGCTTGAGAACGTCTTGTAAGAGCTGGTACTTTGGTTGGTAGAGTGACTTGGAATAGATGTAGACGTTCTCGAATCGTAGGCCGTTTTCATTGAATAGCAGTGATAACGATGCGTTGGTCTTTCCGCAACCACTAGGTCCGCAGAATGCTGCTCGTAGGGAATTTGGTAACATTTGTCCGTGTCGACTTGCTGATGACAACGATTCTTCAATAAAGTCGAAATTTTCGATAGGCAGTTGGACATCTTGTTGCTTCATATACATCTTACGATATACTGACATCATCCTTATTGCGGATACTAATTAAATACAGCAGTCTATCTCAGTTTCAATCAGTATCAACTGAATAGCGCAATCAATAAATTACCGTTTGAACTACATCTACCTAATTATCAGTTTTGTGGGCCCTGTACAAGACCGTCTCTCCAAGGGTCAGCAGGGAATCAATAAGACAGACGCTGCTTGTCGAGCTCACGATATCGCCTACAGTAAATACAAGTCTTTGGCGGATCGTCATAAGGCTGATTACGAGTTGGAAAATCGAGCCTGGGAGAGATTCAAGTCAAAGGACGCTTCACTTGGAGAAAAAGCAGCTTCTTGGCTTATAACTACAGGCATGAAGGCTAAACGCAAGATGGGGCTTGGAATCAAAAAACGATGTGGAAAAAAATCTTTTCGACAGAATGTGGTTCTACCAATCAAGAGAGCTATTGTCGGATCTGGAAGTGATGTCCGTAAGACATCGTTATTGGCGTTGAGAACAGCCCGAGCAGTCATTAAGAAGGCAGGTGGTCGCATGAAAATCCATGTACCTCGAGTCATTCCTTTTGAGTCGAAAATTGGTGGTTTTCTCCCACTAATACCCGTATTTGCGGGGTTGTCAGCACTTGAAGCTCTTTCCGGGGGAGCCAGTGGAGTAGCCAAAGCCGTGATAGATGCAAAGAACGCCCGCAAGAAGTTGGAGGAGGACCAGCGCCCTAATCAAGCCATGGTAGAGCTTGCGAAAGAAGGAAGCGGTATTTTTCTTAAAAAGCAACGCAACGGCTTCGGGCTTTCCTTAAAGAAGCAAAAAACTCCCAATAAAGCTACCCAATCGAGCACTCTACAATCACGAGCTTGAGCAATATGCCAAACATTTGAAGATCCCCCACTTTAGGGGAGTATTAATGCGAGACGCCTTACCTAAACATTCACAAACAAGGGAGTCCGCCATCGTTAATTTGGATACCAGCAGTCGTCACGGTACGCATTGGGTAGCTTATGTGCGAAATGGAAAAACCGTTCCGTACTTTGATAGCTTAGGATATTTGAAACCACCCCGAGAATTAGACAACTACTTTGGCAATGGAGTGAAAATCCTCTACAACAATGACTCTTATCAGACATACAATCAATCAAATTGTGGCCATTTATGCTTGAAATTTCTCTATAATAAAAAATAAATATTTTGCATTATTGTTGTTTTACCTTTACTTATATTAGCAGCTAACAAGCAGCCAATTTTCAGTCATGTCTGTGATCATCACATTGAAAGGTCGCAGCCCAATACTGTCGATTGATTTTCAACCACCTATTCAGTTGGATCCCAACTACATCTACGGACTAGCTTTATTGAGTTTTCACTCGTACAACAGCATTCCAAACATTGAGAGAGGTGACAAGATCTACCTTTTTGACGATCACAACACGCAAACATTCATCGACTTGCCTGAAGGTTCATACGAAATTGGTGACATCGAAGCTTATATTAGAAAGGCACTTGGCATTCATTTGGAAAAGGACGTTGAGAATATTTTCTCATTGAAACCCAATAACAATACTCTCAAGTGTGAGCTTTTCAGCAGCAAGTCCGCTGTGGACTTTCAACCGCAAGACAGCATCGGTGATATTCTGGGCTTCTCTAAACAGCTGCTACCACGCAATCAAGTTCACAGTTCCGATTTACCAGTGAACATTATCAAGGTGCGTACCATCCACATTGATAGCAACATCACATCGGGAGCCTTCTACAACAACACTCCTTCACACACCATTTACGAGTTTGCGGTTGCAGTTGATCGTGGTTTTGCCATCGACGAAACACCTCAGCATTTAATCTATTTGCCGATTAACAGAAGCCAAATACATAACCTCACATAGCAAATTTTGAATCAAGACTATGAACTTGTGAATTTTTGTGGTGAAGAAATCATCATTCGACTTAAGCTGAAACAACTACAATAATAATGGGTCGACTTGTATTTGATGAAGAACCATATAAGAAGTCAACCGCTCCTCGACCACCATCAGTTTCTGTGAAACCTCTCAAGAGATCACTCACGCTCTCAAACAGATTGTTTCTACAAACGCTCGGCTACCATGTCAACTCCTCAAATGTTCGATATCTTCCGCAAACCAAATTTTGATGATAGTGTAAGACGCGAGGAGTTGCGAACCTACTATCCATACGACAAGTCATTCGGCAACAATGATATCGTTAAAATCACCGTCAATCAAACAGATTGTTGGTTTTCCATGGCTGATTCCTGCATCTCAATCCAGGGACAAGTGGTGAAGACAGCAGGCAATGGAGATGTTTCTCTATCACCAAATGCTGGAGCTTTCTCCTTCGACAGCGTTACGTACGATTTGTGCGGCAAGGAAATTGAAACCGTGAGAGACCCTGGTCGCGTGAGTACAATTCGCGAATACTTGTGCTACGACCCCAACAGTTCAAAGGACCTATTCATAGCCGGGTGGAATTTTTCACATAAAGCGTATATGAATGCCGCCGATAAAACTTTTCACATGTACATTCCATTGGGACATTTGTTTTCCATCTTCAACGACTACAAGCAGGTGATGTGTGGTAAACAAACAATTCGTCTGGAGCGAAGTCGTAGCGATGATGATTGCCTTATAATCACGGATGCTGCTACCAAGGGCAAAGTGACAATAAACAACATCGAACTCAAAGTCCATCACATTTTTCCAAACGATGACGTTAAATTGGATTTACTGCAAGCCGTCAAAGCGGATTCAAGTATAATTTTACCATTTCGTAAATGGGAACTAAATGAGTTGCCTGCTCTCAAAACAGGTGCTACTCGTGAAATTTGGGCTGTGAATAAGTGTGCCGCAATGGAAAGCCCTCGTTACGTTATCTTAGCCTTCCAAACGGATCGCCACAGCAACATCAAAGAAGATCCCACGGAATTTGATAATATTCACATTTCCAATATTCGTCTAAATTTAAACAGCGAATTTTGGCCTATGGAGAGATTTGATTTCGATTTTTCAAAGAGTGAGTACGGTGAGCCTTCTGCATAATTATCCACGATTGCCTAATGGAATTTCCCCCACTCAGCGAAATTGTTCAAAGCTTATATTAGATCACTCAGCTGTTTAGAAAATCATTTTCGGTACAGCTTTTCAATGGTTCACCATGGAAATTGCAATTGTCGACATTCAAGGTTCCGAAATTGAGGGAAGATTTGTTCCTAAAGAATTGGTAATCAAGACACGTAAACGCACAGGTGTGTTTTTGTTTAAACCACCCAAACCGTTTAACTATCTATCAGCAGCAGACAAAAGGCAAGTACGATATTTGGAAAAACGGCTACATGGACTCCACTACTCTGATGGCCACTACGATTTGAATACTATGAACGACATTTTGAGAATTTTCCTAACCAAATGCACGCACGTATATGTACGAGGCCATCAGAAATATGACTTTTTATTTATCAAGTTATTTGAAGAGCTGAAAATTCACAATTTGAGAAAACTGCTTAACCAAGATGGAGAATCACACTATCACCTAATCAATCTGAAAAATTTCAAAGGCGCTGTTGAACTGGAACCTTCTGACTCTCCAAGCATTTTTCACCGCCGCTGCAATGTTCCAGTACGATGTGCAAAAGAAAATGTTGATGTAGTTTATTATTGGCTTCTGAATAGTATTTTACATAAATAAAACATTGTATATAACTATGTGTTTTAATTATTCATTCTTTTCCTTATACATTTCACAATTAATTTAAGTAATAATATTGTAATTGTAGAGAGTGTTACACAAATAAGAATTAGCACTTCCTCCTCTTGTAGGTTGCCATCACGTATAGTCATTGAGCTGTTCGATAGTAAAGTTTTTTCATCTTGACAAGATGCTGCTGAAATTCAGTCAGTGTCACCTTCAGTGTCATGTGAAAATATCAGCTTCAGTTTGAAATTTTTTCTTGTGTTTGACAGGCGAGCAAAATATACAGGCAACCGTCCATCGTTTAATCTATCTCGGGCCATCAATGTATAGTTGGAGCGGTTCAAACAGTTCCTTGAAGTGCATACAGCCATGTCCTTGGTTCCATAAGGTATATTAACATACAAGACATTTTTCAAAATTAATGTGAATATTATAAAGCTTGATTTAGGTGAAGTCATTTTTATCGATCTGCATTCAACAGTAGTTGGTGAGACACTATGCTCATCTTGCACCTCGTTCGTTACTTTATTCTAAAAATTATTAGCAGACTACTAGAAACCATAACATCAAATTCTTGATTCATCTTTAAAAAATTTTCCAAGTCTCAAAATTATTACGCTTGGCCTTGAATCATCCGACAAAATCAGAGACTCGAAGGAGTGGACGTTCTCGCGCATGCAGGCTTAAGCAAAAGATTTTAAATTTTTTTACAGACAACAAAATACCAAGATTTTAATTTTTTTACAGCCAACTAAATACCATATCCCCCCATCCAGGCCCCAAATATCCAACCGAACAACGCCCAAAAACACGCGCCCCCCCAACGGGCATATACTATACCTTTTCAAATAAACATTTCTCGATTAACCGCATTAGCGCAGCTCGGTGGACACCTGACTTTGTAATCAGGCAAGCAGCGTTCGATACCCGGCCAAGCTTTTTTTCTTTCTAACCATCACAACCAACAATAGATGGCGTGCACCCTGCAACCTACAATACAATGGCTTTCAATTATTAACAACAGATGGCGCGCACCTCTGCAACACACGCCTCCCACAATACAATGGCTTTCATTTATTAACAACAGATGGCGCGCACCTCTGCGACACACCCAAATGTCTTTCGCGCACCCCTACGACCACCCCCAATGTCTTCTTCTTCCCAATGGCTTCTACTTCTTATCCAAACAACAACTACCAACAGCTCGGAAACAGCTCCCGGCGAGAACTCGATGACTGGTTACCTTTATGCCCACTTCCGGTCCAGAAACCGCTTTGATTATCTACTTTAAACGTTAGACGATTCACTACTACTCACATCAACAGGAACATTGGATGATCCGTGTTCTCCTTTGTTATCGCAGTTGGGACTTCTTCCAGGTTCTTTGCTCCGTTGAGGGATAGAATCCGCCGCTACCAGTTAGAATTAAGCTCGTGTTCTAGTAACGTTGACGGACCCTACTGGCTGTGCCAATTTGTTATATCACATTTCACAAATTAAAGTTTTTATAAAAAAAGATTTTTATTAATAACAAACAAAATAATAACTTTTAAATACAATTGAAAAATAACGATATAAAGTGACAGAGTTACTAAATAATAATGAATAATAAACAAGAGAGATTTTACAATATATGATCTAATGAATGCTGAATTGGAAATTTCGACACGGCGATTCCCACGGATGCTAGGTGGTACTGTAATGTGATATTGCACGTGTCGCTGAGTCAGCTGGGTACGACGAAAAATAGTTGCTACATAGGTTCATATAAATATAATGATTTTGAAGATACATGGAACGCCATCCATCGATGCCATACCGTACATTCTTTATTATGTGTCGCTACCCTTCACGGCTGTGACAGTCTTCTACAGTCACGATGTTTAGACCTTTGTCCGCTCGCCAACAGAGGGAGAGAACTGGTACGTTTAACAAGCTGCGAATTTTTGACAAGGTTTTCGTCATGTCTCCAGCCAACCTCTATCTCTACGGTTGCCTGTGAGTGATATTATTACTACGCGTCTTAAACTGGTTTTTATTCAACATACTATCAACTGGTGGACAGATTAAATCAGGTCGCCTTATTGGCACATATAAGTGCTTACGTAGGAAGCAGATGGCCGGCGTTCGATTCCCCATGACTGCGACGGTTTTTGTAATTTCGTATATCATTGAAATTTGGCGCGGTTGAACAGATCACGTGACTATTGACCAATGAGAGCTTGGCACGGGTGATCACGTGGTAATTAACCAATGAGAGCGCTTCAAGGGGGCACATGGAAACTGCTTATCTACTACGTCACAACCCGTACCACTGGCCCAACTGGCCTATATCTCAGCTGTCAATGTTATGTGCCATCGTTCTATGCCATACGTCAACGCCCCATACCAACGTTCCGTGTCATCGTTCTATACCATACGTCTACGCCCAATACCATCGTCCGTGTCAACGACCCTGTCATCCGAGGTTATTAACCCCCAAGCGATTACGTAACACGACACGTGCGGATGAGCCTGGGCAGTGTCATCTTGTAATCAAGTGACGGAGGTGACCTTGAGAATTTTCCCACGCTCAAGTGCCGCCACCCCTGCTGAAGTAGAATTATAGCTATACAGGGGGATTTAAACAATAGAAAAATAGAAGCAGTCAATAGGTTGGAGAGGACTAATACTTATACAGGGTGGTTACAACATCGTGTAGAGTTGAATTATAGTTGTACAGGGTGATTCAGAAAATGATAGACAAATAATTTATATTGGGTGACCAATACACAGAAACATATATAATGTGGATGCAATATACAGTGAATAAGAGTTACACTTAAGGAAAGTGAGCCAAATAATAAAAGAAATAAAAATTTAAAAAGTATGTGAATAATTTAAAAAAATACAAATTATAAACAGAAGGGAGATAAAGATATGCTAAAATAATAAATAGAATTGTACCTTAAACCAGAAAAAAAAATTGAAGTCGTTTCTTTTTTAACTATAAATTATAATACACCGTGTGTGTTATTAAACATTTTACTATTTTCCATAGTTACATATTTCAAAAAATTAAGATTTACACGATGTAAATGAGTAAATAGTAGTTTAATATCACTTTTTATTTTTCACTTCCTAGACTAGTTTCGGCAAACTCTAACGAGTACAAATTGTTGAATGAACTACAGAAACAATGAAACAATGAATCTAATGCAGTATATTAAAAACTACTTAACTAAAAACTAGTGATAATTTACACATGTATAACTGAATGTAATAATAATAAATTAAAAACTCTTAATAATAAAATTACAGGATTATTTAAATATATAAAAAAGGACCCTTTAATGTAAATCTGTTTTGCCGTTTACCATTAAATTAAATGAAGAAGGATTATGCTTTCAAAAATTTCCACCCATTCCAGGAGGTGATTAATAGGTTGAAATTATGAACGTGAATAATCTGTTAATTTAGGAAAAATATTATCTGTTTCTAAAGAATGATTTGCAAATGTAAAATTTGTTTTATTAAATCTAAAGGCACCATATAAATGTTCTTGGTAACGAGTAGACAAATTCCTACCGGTCATACCGATGTAGAAACTATTACACTCTGAAGATAAATAAGATTAAAGAAGGTGAGAAGAAGAAGATTAAGATAAAGATAAAGAAGAAGATAAAATGCTTACTCAGTAACTAGAAGCGTAAGCCGAAGGCTACGAGAATTATGTAAACGGACCTGAAGAGGGCTGAAGTGATTCTGCCGAAAGGTCGCCACTTTACCATCGATCCCAGCAGGAATCAGTTATCAACTACGCGGATGAATACCCGGAAACCACCTAATACATTTAGTGCTCGCCAAAACTTAAAAACAAATACAGTGAAGACGCTTGGGTTGGAACAAATTCATATAAAATTCAGGTGTTGGTTTTTTGGAAAAACGCTCGGACACGTCGGTTTTTCTTTGGCTGCGGTTTTTGTGTATTCTTCCTTTTGCACGGGGTACAATAAACAAAATTGGATAAATCCTAGCTAAACACAATATAAAAACAGTTTTCAAGCCATACAGCTCTCTCTGTAAACACTCTCTCCTTATCCTTATTGCTGCTAAATTACTCCTTTGTATGCTCTATAATTATCAATCAATTGCTGCATCGAAACTATGCCATTACCATTTACATTTTGTGTTATTATTGTAAACCAATATCCTTAATACATTACCGCATATTACCGTATAATGTTGCACTTGGAATGGATTACTGATATTTTAAATAGCACTTGCTATCAGTTACTGAGACGAACTTCGCTTGCTTTTAAATTTATAGAATTAAACACTTTTATCACTGTCAAAATAAATTTTCAAAAAATTTGTCATAATTGCATTAAATTTCACTAACTGTCAAAAAACCTACCTCAAGCAATATTGACTGAACGAATAAATAAAACTGAATACTTCAAATGACATTTCCTTTCGACTATTTATACTTTCTTCACCGTCATAGAACGTTAACTTATATAACTTACAAGCTTTCCTTTCTCCATTTCTCCATATATTGTTCCCCTTATCCAATTTTCCTAAATACCATCACATTTTCTTCAAATCTATGTTTTTCTTTATTCTTGACACTTTCTACAATTGTCACCAAAACTTTTAAAAAAATATTATACCATTATTTAAAAATCGCCGTTATTATACAGGTGTGGAAATTCGTTCTCTGGGGTCGGGTAGAATCCCATGCGATTTTGAATCAATCAACGCAATACGCACCAGGAGAATGAAGTCGGTGTGACGCGAGTTCGGACGTATTCGGGCGGTAAATACTTTTTTTCTTATCACCACATTCCGACGATTCCAATCGCTTAAAAATAAAACATACGATATGTTGTAAATAATTATAAGGTTAATGATTAATTTCTTATTGATAATTTTTTTAACAGTTACTAATTTATTTTATTTTTAAGAGTATCAATTTTATTTCATTTTTAAAACAGAAAAAATGTTAAGTTTTCGTTCTGGCGTAATAGCGGACGGTCGCAATGTGACTGTGACGATCGATGCACGATTGATGCTCGTGAAACAGACGTACTTAAAACGACAATCCTCGTCTCATGCATATAGTGGCAGTTCCGTCCTTGTTTAACCTTAGCATTCTCCGACCCCAGTCAAACGTTTTCCATACCTGTATATTAACCATTAGAAAAAATTTTGTGCTAAGTAGACTAAGTAACCGCTTATTAAGAAATTTCCATACAAATGTCAGAATCAATGTATTCCCAAAATTACATTTCCTTACTATTATTACCGAAAACTTGTACTAGACCTTAACCAGTTCTATGTCAATTATTATAATATTACAGTCAATGTATTGAACCTAATAGATGTCGGTGACATCTACCGTCTAGTGAGTAATTTAAGTACATGAAGGCATACTATGCTATAACATATACTATACTCTTGACAGATGGTTTGAGTGTTTTATATAAAAACACATAAGTAAATATATATACAGATATATATCCACATATTTAGAACTATATCATTCAACGTATGACAGCCGTTTCGAACCAGGAGATCTCGTCAGATACGCTTCCTTGAATGACAAGTTCTAAAGTGAAATACTTGGATGTAATACACATCAGTAAGACAACAGTCAGTGTATTGAACCTAATAGATGTCGGTGACATCTACCGTCTAGTGAGTAATTTAAGTATATGAAGGCATACTATGCTATGACATATACCATACTCTTGACAGATGGTTCGAGTTTTTATATAAAAACACATAAGTAAATATATATCTGTATATATATTATAATATTACACTATGAATTTGATTATCACAAACCTTCATTCAATTTCTGCATTGTGTTTTGTATTTTTAAGATACCAGGGTGAATTTTTTACTATTGTTTATTTATTTACCTACATTACTACATCAGTAGTAATATATTGAATGCTATTTTTAACAATCTTTTAAAATTAATTCGATTTTACCTATTTGAATGGGTTTAGTGTCCATTTCAATGTATATGTATATATAACATGAAGAAATATTTATCCGGGAATACATCTGTTGGTAGTATGAATCGGGTTTGAAATTCGCATATATACAGTGAGGACGCGTGGGTTGGAACAAATTCATTTAAAATTCAGGTGTTGTTTTTTTGGAAAAACGCTGAGACACGTCGGATTTTTTTGGACTGAGGTTTTTGTGATGATAAACTTATTTATACAGGGTGGGTCAGAAATAAATCTCCTACCATCAACTTTATTTTTTCAAATGGAAACATTTGTTATTGTATTTTTCATGTACAATGTCCTATACCAAAAATTAACAGTTATTAAAAAAATATAAAAACCTTCATTGCGTACTTATCTACTAATTCATCAAACTTGATTGTTGCTTAGCACCGACTTCAAAAATATACTAGATTGGTAGGTAATTAATTTGTACAGAATGAGCACCTTTTTATGTTTACAATTTTTACTTCCTGGGTACCTAACAACATTCAATGTGTTATTTATTTGCTAGAGTTGTATTTTATTATAATTATTTTTAGCTTTTTAGTTATAGGTAGAAGTCGGTTATATATATTTTTTGAAATGTTTTATTTTCAACTTTTTAGTTTTTTTGAACTCAGGTAGTTTTCATTATTTATTTTTTATTTTCTATGTATAACCTTAATAGACAGAAGCAGGTAACATCGAAAGCCTTAACATTACACAATGATACATTTTCATCTAAATTGACAGGTAAATCTTTACGAACAAAATGTACTAATGCGCGTTGACTTAATAAGCCCAAAATATATATCTGCCTTATGGCCTACGCCATGTAACCTTTTTTCAACTTTTTTTAACAATTCTATATAACTATTGATAATTCCATTCCGCCCTATGTACCAACCATCCTGTACATGAGACTGCCTACGGACAAGCATAAATTTGTTAGTTGCCTTCTGTAAACTATAGGACGGGGTAGAATCCATCCCATATTTACGGAGTCAAATGCGTCCTATATTTCAACCATAGTATATAACTCCTTGTGGGCTACCCCATAAATTATTTCATTTTTAACATCTTTTATTGTCGCCCTATGTAACATTAATTCCTCTCCACACTTTATGCAATTTCTTATGGGCTATAAAATAAATAATTTTTTAATCACACTGTATAAATATAATTCAACTCCAGCATATATTTCAACCATCCTGTATATGATTTGCTTATGTCCACATCATATAACAGTTTTGTAATCAACACACATAATTTTAATTTTATATTTTTTCCAAAATTTTTGTACCACCAAACGTCCAGTCCACCCTATATTCCAACCATCCTGTATATACGGCTGCCTATGGACCACAATCATTCTACTCCGTTCTATATTTCAATCATCATATAAATGTAACTCCTTCTATCACTTTACTTTGTGATTTTGTTTGCTATATCTAAACACCATTTGTATAAACGCACCAAATAGTAGTTTAAAGTTTGACATGTGTTGTCACTGAATTTTCTATTAGGCCGGGAGAATGTGACAACCAAAAGCACTGTCTTCGCAAAATGGAAAAAATTGCATTTAAATAGATGTTTGCCTGGTATACAAACAAAACAAGCTTGGTACTCATTGATTTAAGGAGCCAAAAATACTATGCTTTACTACCTATATGCTTGAGATGTACATAGAAAATTTTCAAATTCGCAATTAAAACTTCCAGTGCCTAAAATTACCGCACTATTACGTTGGAATTAAAATATTTATGATGAAATGTCCGTTATGTCATTTCGATGAAATTTTTGATAAGAATTTTGGAATTTTCGGCTATTTTCTGCAAAACTGTAAGTTGCACGTCACAGAAAAGTATATGAGATCACCTAAGGATCTTCCTTAATAGATTAAACGTTAAAAAACTATACACATTCATAAGGAGTTATCGAAAAATCAACTAAAATATTAGGGATATTGGTCGATTTCCACACAAGCATGTGTTCATTCACAAATTTTATCACTTTACCAATAGAATTCTTTCCCAAAATTTAGTTTCACCAATCCGGATATATACTCTATTAAGCAAGACCATATTCATTCAAAACGGTTCACCACAGGAGAAGAACTCAGGTAACATACATACAAAAAAAGGCAAAAAAAACGCGACGTACACCAAGAAATCATAAACCAAAATCAAACGTAAACCAATAAAATTGTGAATATCAACAATACCTTAATTACTAAATTATTAAATTAATCTAAAAAGACTTGATTTTAACGAATGGTTGCCTTCTGATAAACAATGAAATTTAAAACTCAATGATTAATCATATGCAATTTGAATTTAGTATTTTAAAATAAACCCATTACTAAAAATTAATATTTCCTAATAAATAAAATTTTTGAATTTCTATTTTATACCGTTTTTCAACGCCCAAAGTAAAATGTTTAACTGAACTGCAAATTCGATTACCTTTTTCACTTTAAATCGGTTTAAAGTGTTCTCACTCAATCCTCTTGAATGTGTTTCTGTTGTAGACTAGCTGCTGTCTCACCTTTGATATATCTGGATGATATCTGCTAACCTCTGCCCCCTTGTAGGTATTTGTCTGCACCTTATTATGTCAGCTGCCTCTCTGGATTTGTTAGCATGTTGAACAAACACTGCTCTACCTTTATCTACTGCCTGGCTTAACTGCTTTCTGCTTACTTGTTGTTGTGCATGACCATTGATTTTTGCACTTTTTTTTTTAATTTTTGAAACTTTTTGTTTGACAAGTTTTGACAATTTAAATGTCACGTTTAAACCACCTACAAAGTTTTTTTTGAGATAGAACCAATTTTTCCCAACTTTTTAATTCCGCATTTGCCAATTTCCATTCTTCTCTATTATAGTCCTCTTAGTTTCCTTCCTCGTATAATCAATTTTGTAAAATATATTTCTTTAATTTTATCTTTCTTAAAATCGCTAATTTTATAATTTCTTGTTTCCTGCTCGTTATGCCACCAGTCGGTCCAACAATAACCTGTCTCCAAATTTTATATAATTTTTCATTGTTGACAAGCAGTAATACGATAATTCAATTCAGCGTTCTGTCTTTATCTAACTGCATGAATTTCAACTTGATTCGATCATAGATTATGTCAAATTTTCCTCCAAATATTGCCTGTCAGTTACAATATAATTTTTTTGTGTGTGGAAATATTAAGTTTTCAACAGTTATTTTCCCCAAAATGTTTTAATAAGAACCTAAAGTTGTGATTTATTACCCCTATTGTGGCTAAAATATGAAGTTGCTGAAATTCTGCACTATTGAATTTTGAAATGTCACTTCCATGCTTGTGTATCAAAATCAAGGTAAAATTTTAAGTTTTCTATTTATTAAATGTTTTCATTGTGATATATAAAATCAATAGAATATTGCTATATGCACATTTAAATTCCTACATGGTTTTTATTAAATTTTTCTAGAAATGTCAAATCTGATGATTTCAAAAAAATATATTTGACTAGGTATATTCCATTTCTATACGATTATTCAACCTTAAGATATATATATATATATATATATATATATATATATATATATGTTTTAGGTGGTTTCCTATGCGAACCGACCTGAAGAGGGCAGATGTGACTCTGCCGAAACGTCATCATTTTACCATCGATCCCGGCAGGGATCAGTTATCAACTACGCGGATGAATTCCCGGAAACCACCTAAAACATTTAGTGCCCGCGAAGACTTAAAAACATATATATATATATATATATATATATATATATATATATATATATATATATACAGTGATGGGCAAATGTGTGAAACCAAGCAAATATCTCTGGAATTATTAGAGATATCAAAATGAAATTTGGAAGGTGGATACTTCAGTAGATTGCCTATTTGTTTCCAAATTTTTTTTACAATTTTGAACTTCCTGTTTTACCGGAATTAATGTCGATTTTAAAATTTGCAATGAAACACCCTGTATAGTATTTTAGTTTATTGCGAATACAAAAATATCAGGTTTGATATTGTTTACTTCAATACGTACCGAGATATTAACAGAAGAGTAACTAAGGAAAGGAAAAATTGGATGGTAGCTAAACTCGGTTCAGATTTCATTTACGCCCCATATAAACAAACCGCTCGGTAAGGATTTGTATTTCTATTGGCCAATCGGTGGCATTATACCGTCACAGCCAACAGCACTGCTTGTTCCATAGTCGAATACACGTGCGTTTATTTAAATCAGGCGCAAATTAAATCTGAATCAAGTTTAGTAGTCCATGAAATTCATTGCAGAAGTGACAGTAGTTGTCAAAATAAGTTATTAGTTTTCTTTATTTGAGCTTAAAAAGATTGTATTGTTTTAATTTGATCGTAAAATGGCCGAATTTTACTTTTACTTCAATACCTACCGAGAAACATTGAAACTTAACTTAACTAAACTTAGTGCATTAGATGTTCAAACGGAGCACCGTTTACTTCTTCACAATAAGCAAGTCGGTTTTTAAATTCTCTATTAACATTAGCTATTACTTCTGGTGTAATTCTTTGGATGTCTTGAGTTATTCTTGCAGCTAATTCTAGCAAATTATTTGGTCTGTTAACATAAACCTTAGACTTTAAGTAATCTCACAGAAAATAGTCTAGTAGATTAAAGTCGGGACTTCGTGCAGGCAGTCATAAGTACCCCTTCCTCCAATCCATCTATGATGAAATGTCCTATCTAAACGATCTCGAACAATGCGAGCGTAATGGGGTGGTGCTCCATCCTGCTGAAACCAACTATTATTTGGTAATTGTCCATTTACCTCCAATGCCGGAATATCTTGTGTCTCCAAGAGCTGTAAATACCTATCTCCGTTTAAAGTTTTTTGTAGGAAGAAAGGTCTCACGATTCTGTTGTTATATATGCCGGCCCAAACGTTCAATTTTTGGGGATGTTGTGTATGAGCCTCTTGTACCCAAGTTATGTCGATTAACCGTAGCATTTAAACAAAATGTAGCCTCGTCTGAAAACACCACATTTCTTATAAAATTATTATCACGGTTACAAATATCCATCATCCTTTCACAAAATTGCAAACGTCCGTCGAAATCGTCTTCGGAGAGTTCTTGAACGAGGAGAATTTTGTATGGATGATATTTTTCTCGCCTTAATATCCTTCCTACTGAACGACGGCTAATTCCATGCATATTGGCGAGGTCGGTAGTGGATAAGTGAAATTTTCTTCCAAAGATATAGCAACATTTTGAGCTACACCTTCATTACTTGCACTTTTTAACCGTCCACTTTTTGGTAAATTGCTAACTGTTCCACTTGTGTCGTACCTTCGCAAAGTTCTCGTCACTACTGAACGGGATATTTGTGTATTCGGATGAACAATGTTAAAAAGACCACAACTTCTTGATGCGTGCTTTTCCTCTCCCCATACCCAATCATCATTAATATTTCTATTATTTATCTTTCAGTTAATTCGGCAATTTTACGTTCAAATTAAAACAATACAATCTATTTACGTTCAAATAAAGAAAACTAATAACATATTTTGACAACTACTGTCACTTCTGCAATGAATTTCATGGACTACTTGATTCAGATTCAATTTGCACCTGATTTAAACAAATGCACGTGTATTCGACTATGGAACAAGCAGTCTGTTGGCTGTGACGGTATAATGCCACCGATTGGCCAACAGAAATACAAATCCTTACCGTGCGGTTTGTTTATATGAGGCGTAAATGAGTTAGCTACCATCCAATTTTTCCTTTTCCTTAGTTACTCTTCTGTTAATATTTCGGTAGGTATTGAAGTAAACAATATCAAACCCGATATTTTTGTATTCGCAATAAAATGTTTCATCAGAAACTAAAATACTATGTGTTTCATTGTTAATTTTAAAATCGACATTACTTCCGGTAAAACAGGAAGTTCAAAATTGTAAAAAAATTTGAAAACAAATAGGCAATCTACTGCAGTATGCACCTTCCAAATTTCATATTGATATCTCTAATAATTCTAGAGAAATTTACTTGGTTCCACACATTTGCACATCACTGTATATACAGGGTGTTCCCAAATTGGAGGTACAAACGAAAAGGGGAGATTCCTTGAGTAGTTTTAGGAAGAAAAAGTCCCATAAACATGGGTCCGCAAACGTTTCGTTTTCAAGATACAGAGTGTTAAAGTTTCAATTTTTTTCAAGTTTTTTTCTCATAGTATCTGCACTTCACAAGATATTCAAATGAAATTTGGCATAGATATTACAATTAAGAGTTTACACCTTGTGACATGCCAATTTCGATTGCAAATCTACAGGGTGATATTTTTTCGTTTTTTCGGGAACACTGTTGTCCTTCAGAACTGTTTTTTGGTGAGCCACTGGTACTTTCAAAAATTGTAAAGAAAAGCTTTGTTGTTATACCAAACTTTATGTTCTCTTGTAGTTTTGTCGTATATACTACCGGTTTCGAGAAAAAAAATTTGAATGATTCTCTTGAAATCCTCAGAAAATTCCGAATTGTCATAGAAATCTAGTTACCTACTTAGTAGGCTGTGGTGAATGAATAAATTTATTGTTAGTTTTGACACATTAAATGAAACTCCTGTGTTTTGAAAATTAAAGATGGTTGCATTTTAATATCAAAACATGCCGAATTTTACGAATTCCGAAATGGCTGACATGCATTTCATGTATGATCTTGCAAATGGTAATTCAAGAGAAGCTAAGCATCTTTACATGGAACGCTATCCCAATAGAGTGATGCCTGGTCATCGGATGTTCTCTAATATTCACAGGCTTCTTTCAGAAACTGGATCTTTTTCTGCGAAAAATATTAATGCAGGTAGACCATGAAGTGTGAGAACACCACGACTCGAAGAGGCAGTGCTGAACGAAATAGAAGAACATCCAGGAACCAGTACAAGAAAAATTAGTGTTACCGTAAATACAAGTCATCAAGTTGTTTAGCGGATCTTGCGGGATTCTTTGCTCTATCCTTATCACATTCAGAGGGTGCAGGCGCTCTTGCCTCGAGATTGTCATCCCAGAATTATTTTTTGTCAGTGGTACCTCAACTGACTATTGAACAATCTTCATTTTGATTGCCAAATCTTATTCACTGATGAAGCCTGTTTCTCAAGGACTTGAATCATAAATTTTCATATTGAACACATATGGGCTGAGGAGAATCCACATGAAATTGCAGAAGCTTATTTTCAAGAGGAATTTTCATTAAATGTGTGGGGTGTTAATATTGGCGATTATTTGATTGGTCCTTTCTACTTGCCAGGGCGATTTACTGGTCAATCATACAGACATTTTTTAGAGAACGATTTGCCCTTGTTATTGGATGATATACCTCTTATAATGCGACGTGAAATGTGGTTCATGCACGACGGTGCTCCTGCTCATTTTTCACTTTTGGCTAGGGAGTATTTGAACGAAAATTATGTAAACAGGTGGATTGGACGAGGTGGACATCAGCCATGCCCCGCCAGATCCCCAGATTTAAATAGTTTAGATTTCTTTCTATGGGACCATCTGAAATCTCTAGTGTACATAACGCCAGTGAATACCGTAGACGAACTGAGAAATCGTATAATAGGCGCGTTTGATACAATTAGGAATACTCCAGGACTGTTTGAAAGTGTTCGATCGTCTATGAGAAGAAGAACAGAAGCTTGTATAAGGGTTGGTGGAGGGCATTTTCAACAATTGCTGTAGTTTAGTTCCTTTGTTGTTATTTAGTTTTTTTATTATGATTAATTTTTGAGTTGTACGTTTCTTGTAGTAATACATTTTTTTGATGATTATACCAGTTTATCGAATTTTTACAATTTTTGAAAGTACCAGTGGCTCACCAAAAAAAAGTTCTGAAGGACAACAGTGGACAGTGTTCCCGAAAAAATATCACCCTGTAGATTTGCAATCGAAATTGGTATGTCACAAGGTGTAAACTCTTAATTGTAATATATATGCCAAATTTCATTTGAATATCTTGTGAAGTGCAGATACTATGAGAAAAAAACTTGAAAAAAATTGAAACTTTAACACTCTGTATCTTGAAAACGAAATGTTTGCGGACCCATGTTTATAGGACTTTTTCTTCCTAAAACTATTCAAGGAATCTCCCCTTCTCGTTTGTACCTCCAATTTAGGAACACCCGGTATATATATATATATATATATATATATATATATATATATATATTGTGAATAATAATAGATAACTCACAATAGATTAAAGTTTACTCCTATTTCGATTAACAATATTTCAATAAAGAATTTATATTTTATCATTTATTGAACGCACTAAAAAACAAGAATAGACAAAGACGATATACAATTTCTAAATACTTTTGCAGTACATAAAATATTATATGAGAAGTTTCAATATGTGATATCCCTAAATATACATACACATACATAATATCGTCAGACTCAATAAAATAGCTATAAGGTTGGCTCGTACCCATATAAACGCCGTAGGCCCCAGCTGCAATAAATACATTCCGAGATTTTTCAACACTTCCCTTAACAGAATAATTTACACCAATTAAGCCGGATGACAAATTGTTTATTTTTTTCCTGAGCGGTATCTATACAGCTGGATTAAGTTTTTTATTGAGGGTGAAGTCCCTTAGGTGCGATTAGAAAGCAACCCCAGCTTTTCAGTGATGAACTTGCTATTCCAAAGGGTCATCCGCTTTTACAAAATGATATGATCATCTTTTTGAGCCGGGCAGTATCGATTTTTCTGAAAATAAAATTAGCACATTATAAAAAGGTTTTGTATTTACTTATTAATAACTGTAATAAGTCCATACTGAAAAATGAAAATAAATTTATAAGAAAGGATCCATCCAAAGAGAATGCAGAATTCAAAAATAAAATAAAAAATAAATGTTTCCATTTGAAAAAATGATGTTGATGGTCGCAATTGATTTCTGGCGCACACTGATGAGTTTATCATCACAAAAACCGCAGTCCAAAATAAAACCTACATTTCTGAGCGTTTTTCCAAAAAACCAACACATGAATTTTAGATGAATTTGTTCCAACCAACGCGTCCTCACTGTATATATGCGAATTTCAAACCTGATTCATACTAACAAACAGATGTATTCCCGGATAAATATTTCTTCATACTATATATACATATACATTGAAATGGACAATTAATTTTAAAAGATTGTTAAAAATATCATTCTATATATCATTAGGTACTGATGTAGTAATGTAGGTAAATAAATAAACAATAGTAAAAATTCACAATGGTATCTTAAAAATGCAAAACACAATGCAGAAATTAATGAAGGTTTGTGATAATAAAATTCATAGTGTAATATTATAATAATTGACATGGAACTGGTTAAGGTCTAATACAAATTTTAGGTAATAGTAGTAAGGAAATGCAATTTTGGGAATACATTGATTCTGACATTTTTATGGAAAGTTCTTAATAAGCGGTTACTTAGTCCACTTAGTACAAAAAATATTCTAATGGTTAATATATAATAACGGCGATGTTTAAATAATGGTATAATAATTTTTTTAAAGTTTTGGTGACAATTGTCGAAAGTGACAAGAAGAAAGAAAAACATAGATTTGAAGAAAATGTGATAGTATTTAGGAAAATTGGATAAGTTGAGCAATACATGGAGAAATGGAGAAAGGAAAGCCATTAATTAAGAAGTTAAATAAATTAACGTTCTATGACAGTGAAGAAAGTAAAATAGTCGAAAGGACCTGTTATTTGAAGCATTCAGTTTTATTTATTCGTTCAGTCAATATTGTTTGAGGTAGTTTTTTGACAGTTAGTGACATTTTATGCAATTTTGACAGATTTTTTAAAATTTATTTTGACAGTGATAAAAATGTTTAATTCTATAAATTTAAAAGCAAGCCAAGTTCGTCTCAATAACTGATAGCAAGGGCAATTAAAATAACAGTAATCCATTCCAAGTGAAACATTATATTGGTTTACAATAATAACACAAAATGTAAATGCTAATGGCATAGTTTCGATGCAGCAATTGATTGATAATTATAGAGCATACGAAGGAGTAATGGAGCAGCAATAAGGATGAGGAGAGAGAATTTACAGCTGAGCAATACAAGCAGTCAAGGAGGAGGAAGAAGTTAGTAGTGGTTGAAAGTGTAATTCATATACAGAGATAATAAGGTAGGATATTAATAAGTTTTTATGTATTGGGAAACATTATCTTGGGATCGGATTTTAAAATGAAAATTAATTAACTGACATTTGACATTTGCATCGTGGTATAAATTAAATTAGTTATATAATGAGAGCCATTCGTATAGTAAATATTTTTTGATTAATCTATAATATATAGTTTTGAATTTCAATTTTATAACTAGTGATTATTATATTGGTATTTATTTAGTGTTTTGAGTTAGAGGACTCATCTTATATGACACCGATCATATTTCAGTTGATTGAATATATTAAAATAGATAGATATTTATAGAAAATCATGATTATTAATGGCATTCATAAAGAATTATCAAGACAAAAAAAGGTTAATCAACGATTCTTTTGTATGGTATAATAATATAAGAAAATAGATGATTCTGCTCTTTCCGGATTTGGACCGCATCATTTTTTCCGAATTAATTTATTTATATACCTAAACCGGCATAAAAACAAAGTTTTCCGACGTTTCGTCCACACTTATAATGGGCTATTCAAGGATGAGAAAAAACAAAACAAAACAGTTTGGGTAGAGGGTAGCCTACTAAACAACGGCTACAGTAAACGAGAGATGCACAATTCCATTTCTCGTCACTAAAATCCCCTTCCTAAGAAAGAAAAAATATTTAGATTTTTCTTTTAATGCAAAATTAGCGTCTGGCACAGTTTAAACAACAATACAAATATCTGCCAATAATAGATTCGTGTGCCAAAAAGTTCAATTAAAATAATAACAAAAAAAGAAATTTGCAATGGCTGTTTTCATTGAAAGACCTTACTTCCAAACTTATGAGGTGGAGAAAAAAGCTCGAGGAATTTGATTACAAAATTATCTATAAGAAGGGCAAGTTAAATTTAAATGCGGATGCTCTATTCCGGATTGAAATTCATGCCAAAGAATTGGACATAATTTGGAACCAGTTCGACGATATTTTAGGTGTCGACCCCGAAAATCCCGTAACTTTCAATTATCAACCTGAAATAAATATTGAGAATGGCCATGGCCAAAGCCAATATTCCAACGAAATTGAAGTCAACGATAATTGATCCATGATCGTCGACATAGGTGAATCCGAAATTCCCGAAGAACAAGAAGATCCGGCACCAATTCAAAATCCTGACGAGACAGAAGATGGTGCTGTATATTCAAGCGCAGTCAATTATTGACAAAATCAAATTTTAATACAATCTGTCCATCATTCGCCAGCAACCCCAAAAATAACAAGGAATAACTATTCAAATATCGGAAAATAACTTTGAAAAATATGTTGTTAAATTTGTAAAAGAATATATTGCCCCGGATCTACAATATTACTTGTATTTTGAAAACTCACAAATTTATTAACCATTTTCTGTTGTCTTACAAAGACAATTCATTTGGCCTTTATTAAGATTTAAGAGATGCAAGAAAAAAATAATAGATGTGGAAGACAACGAAAATATAGAAAAAGTTATTAAAAACTACTAGGAGGTATCGACTATCAAAAATCAAAGAAAAATATTACTGGTCACTTCTGAAAAAACAATACAAAATTTATCAATGAATGTGAAATTTGCCAATAAAGTTAATGCGATTGAAACCCAGTTAAAATGCAATTAAATATTACACCAACAGCTGCAAAACCATTTGAAATAGTTCATCTCGATACTTTTACATTTGAGCAATCAAAATTTTTAACAATTGTTGACAGCTTTTCGAAATATGCTCAAACATATCCTCTTGTTAGCGCAAATGCAACTGACATTGCTGATAACCTTCTACAATTTCTCAGCCCGGTATTCCAAAATTATTTATTGTTGACAATGGAACTGAATTAAAAATGCAGTAATTTCAGAACTATTGAGTCTTCATAAAATAAAAATCCATTTTTGTTCCCCAAATCATCCACAATCGAATGTAATAATTGAAAGGTTTCATTCAACAATTATTGAACACTTGTGCATTTAAATACACGCGGATTTTTGAAAACTCCTGTTAAAATGAAAATGATATATGCTATATTAGCTAACAATTCTTTGCATTCTGTTACTAAATTAAAACCCATCGACATAATTAACGGACATATCAGTAGTAATTACCCCTTTAACTAAATAGACCGTGTAATATTAAACGACTATGTTAACCAACACAAGGACAAAGCAAATGTTTTATATGAACAAAATAATTCCCAGCTGAAAGCGCACAAAGAACAAACTATTGAAAACTTAAACCAAACTCATGACAAACCGGAGATATTTCAATCGAACCAAAAAATCTTTATAAAAATGCATATACGCCAAAAACACGCGAATACGTTTGACAAATCTTGCAACCTTGTAAGTGCAAGTGAAAACAAAAAGACTCTTGCCACAGAAAAACAACAGAAGTTCACATGGACGATGTAAAACGGCCTCTTAAGAAACCTTATGCTTTTAGAGGCCAAGATAGTTTTAATTATTTTTCAGACTAACCGGCGTTTGCGTTTCCCAAGATAAAATGCTGCTAAGAAATATTGACGATAACACTGGCATTATTCCCCTATGACTTGGCTCAGCAAAACTAACACAATATTCAGATACTCTTATTCATTATTACGACTCCTTTTCAGGATTCTCTTTCAGGAATCATAGACACACTGCAAACCCGGGTCCTTACCCAAAAGGACCACACACACAAAAACAAACAACAGACGATAATCTCGCAAAGGGAAGTGCTTTATCACAAGCAATCAGGAAGATAATCGTACACCCAGAAGACAATGGCTTTAAAGCCTTAGAAGGCCAAAGCCAACAACAAACCAAGCCATAGAAACCACAAAAGAGGATGGCGCTGTATAGGATGGTAACTGAGTAGCGTGAGGACCTGGACTTTAGTCCAGGGGGTGGTGGAAAGGGGGTGGGGGTGCTCCTCGAATAAACCGAAGGGTAGCCTCAGTTCCCGGGCTCGCGTAAGGGGTGTGTGTGTGTGCAAGGGGTGTGTATCTTGAATTTAATTGTTACTGAAGTGAATAAACTTCAAGACAATTCAGCAAAAATAATTAAGTTTATTGAAATCCCACATATAAAATGAGTGCTTCTAATTGGCTCAAAATTCTAACACTTTTAGATAAAAGGTAGAAAGTAAATTATTAGAAATAATTCCACATCCTCGTAGATTAAAGAGAGGTTTAATTGATTTAGTTGGTACAATTTTTAAAGCAGTGACATGAGTACTTGATGAAGAAGATGATAAACGTTATGATAAATTAATTCAAGAACTGCAAAATAATGAAAATAAATTGGCAGCAAATATAAAAAAATTAAAATTCTTTAAGTATTGCATTAATTAATAATTTGGCTGAAAATTTGATATTTTATAGATCTCTTAATTTTGTATTTATGGTCAGAGTATATCACGATGAGCTGAGTTGATATGTATATGGGAAAGTACTACGAGTATTAATGTGAAAATTGGTAGACAGCGGGTTTTCGCGGGACTGGATTTAATTAAAATATTTTCAGTTGTCTACGATTTCCGGTTCTACCGGAAGTGGACCCAAATTTTGTGTTTTGAAATGGAACACCCCGTTTTTTATAGCATTTATTAAATCTATGCTGAATTTCAGTATAACTTTGTGGGGAACATAATATGTCTGAAGGGCTCCAGTTGCAAGTTATTTCAATTTTTTTTTCAAATCCGCATATTCCTTATGGAAAGTGGCCCTCACGTGGATTTGTTTGAAATTTTGATATTTTGTAGATCTCTACTAAATAAACAAATGTCTTTATAGCCGCAAAGTCTGGTGACTAATGGTTCTCAAGTTATGGTTAATTTTATATTCATAATACATTATTTTATGAAAATTAGTAATTAAAGTTCTATGTAAAACAAGAAAAATGTTTTAATAGTTCTACGGTTCAAAGACATATTTCTGTTAATATTTTGACTTGAAATTATTTGTAGTATACAGAAAATAGTTTACTTATAACTAGTTACAACAATAATTTACCAAGAATAAACGAGTAATTATTGTAATCATTGTGTCGCTAATATGTTGGGGTTTAATTTTAGGTGAGGCCTCTCACCTCTAACAAATCGATAGTCTGATGGCAGTAGTATACATCCCAATTCAGTAAGGTTGGATTCTACTCTTGTATGACTTCTATATTGATATCAATCTCTTGATCTCTGTGTGCTGCATCCATCACAGTATTAAGAAGATTTCCGTCAGGATACGTGGTATTTGGCTGATAACGTGCATATCCAAGATACCACAATACACTTGCAACATGTGCACATGTACCAAGTGTTCTTGCTCCACTTTTGCAAGTACAATAATAGCCGTTAATGGGATTACTGTTAGCTTCGTCTACTAGATTTTCTTCAGTAGCGTAAGATATGAACACTTGATGCTTAGTGAGATTAAGAAATCTGGAATAAACTCTAATAAAGTGATCTTGCAGTAACGAAACGTCAATTTGAAGTTCATTGTCTCCATCTCTTTGCATTTTGTCTTGAATATATGATGGAGGCAGAGGTACTTGGTAAATTCCAACTGTTAAGTCTTGTAGATAAATTATATTAAGTATCCGAAAATCAGACGCTTGGTTATGTAATCGATACCATAGACCATTTCTGGTTCACAAATTGTTGACTTCTACTCGCACCAGCATTACTCTGACATATTGATCACGTTGCAACATATTTCGAGCAACTTCTACCGTTGCTCCCTCCATATGAATTATAGGATGATATCTATAGATAATTGGTCCAGCAATTCTGTAATCGTCATCGATTCTTTTTGAATTCTGCATGTTGAACACGTGTTCAAAGATTTTGAAAATCGTATGAAAGTGGCCATTTCGAACTTCGACGATCCACCTACTTTTTGTCAACAAACGAGAATCATTTGTCATTTCTGTAGAAAGTTGTCGCTCATCACATTGAACTAATGGCGGTATTCTTATTATTATTCCCAAATTATGAAGAAGCGGTACATCATCCCTGTATCCTCTATCTACCAAGAATATATCCCCGTTCTGGAACCAATTTCTCAGTGACTGAGCATCTCTTTGGAATTGTTCTGTAAGAATTGCTGCATCATTGTTGCGAGGCTCGGAAAATATGGACCTAATATACTAAGAATATATCCATTTGGTGCCAGGATTAATGATGGTTTCAGTAAATGCCGCCCCTTATGCATCGAATAATACTGTCGCAATACCCGGAAATTCCTACTCTTATGAATATACGCCTACGTAGCATCGCATATCACAATTGCTTTTGGTACATCAGGTTCATCGTTGTAAAGCTCATTAGAGAATTGTGTTACATGTTGATTGATAAAATCTTGCCTGGTAATAGCTCCAACACCAATATTCTGAAGTACAAACCTTGTGTTTAACCACTTCAAAACAGTAGCAATAGCTATGCTAACGCTTGCCTAGTGGAATAGTTAAAAAGTACTTTTACAAATCCATCAATCCCTCGAATTTTACACAAAAATGCCGCTAGATCTTTTCTGCTAATATTTCTGGTAATATTTTGTTCAAGTACTGGGTTACAGAATGTAACCAGATCTTCAAATTGTTCTTTGTGGATGGGAAATAAACAACTGAATTCTTCGTCAGATAGGTTATCAAAATTTTCCAGCCTAGAACACGCTTTAGCTACGTCTCGTAGTTCTTTTAAAAATACCTGTGGTCCATGGATAATATAAGGTCTATTTGTGAAACAAAATCTGTGAAACATAATCCTGGTATGAGTGCCGGAAATAATTATTTATTTTGGTGCATATGGTGAGTTCAAGATCTTACATTTTCAGTTATATATACATTACCCTGGACAAAAACATGAACTCTGCAAGCTAAAGTTATTCTTTCAGTGTTATTTTCAGCATTACAAATAAAACATGCACGATTATGTTTTTGTGTTAAAACATTTAGTTTAAGACACATGGGATCGGCTTCAGTAGCAGCAATTTCCTGTAATATGAACTGGTTACAGTTGAAACAGATCCTTCTATTATTCTTGATATTCAAGTTTTCTAAATAATCATCATTGCGTCTATTTAACGTAATTTCAAGTTTGTTTTCATCGTCACCAACAAAAGGCATTTGCTGTGAACGACCTCGTAAATTGCAAACATAACAATTATATTGTATCCTCTGAGCCATTGTTTCTAACAGAAAAAACAAATAACTTAGGTCAAATTAAACCGTACCACTGAAAAACTAATTGACACACAACACTTTAAGAATTTCTTCCTCTTGAAAGGAATACGTTTAATTGAGGCTGTTTCCCTTCTGTACCCAAAATAGTTATATTCAAAACACACAAAGTATTAATTGAGCAGTTCATATTTTTGAGTTTGATTTTAACTTATCATTAGTATCAGATATTGACAGCTACAGAGTGAGTCGATAAATGTAATCGTTAATTGTGATCGCTATTTTCTTGCTTGTGTGTTCGACAATAATGAATTTTGAATGATTGATTTTTCATCTTTCTTGGATTAATAAAATGAAATACCGAATGAAACATGGGAGACAAGGTGATAAGAACCAACAGGTGTGATAGGTACAGTGAAAACGACATTTGAAAATTCTCATGATGTCACTATTTAACTATGTCTGTTATACCTTATCTATTATTTTTATTAATTTGTTTTATTACTAACAAGAATAAATATTCGCCTTAATGGATATTAGTTTCAAGTGAGGTAAGGCAACTTACCTGAAATCAAAAACTCCTATGTGGCTCACAAAAATTACCCCCAACCTAAATATCATTTAAAATGATACTATAACCTCCACGTGGTAAATCGTTAAAGCTATTTATCACAGGCGTCTAATAACTTTTCAAACATAACTATAAGCAGAAATACGCACTTAACGTTAAAGTCTGTATTAAATCTTATTTTATTACATATTTGTTAAATAACATCACCATAAGTATAAAATTAACCATAACTGAAAACTATTAATCATCGAACTTTGCGGCCATGAAGACAGTTCATTTCGATGAGATCTACAAGATATCAAAATTTCAGCCAAATTCACCCGAGGTCAATTTCAATAAGGAATGTTTGGGTTCAAAAAAATAAAATTGGAATAACTTTCAACTAGAGCTCTACAGACATATTATGTTTCGAATAAAGTAATATTGAAAATCAACGTAGATTTTAAAAATGCTGTAAGAAATAGGGTGTTCCATTTTTAAAAACAAATTTTGAATCCACTTCCGGTAGAACCTGAAGTCGTAGCCAATTGAAAACACTTTAATTAAGGCAGCTCCGCCAAAACCTTCCGTTTACCAATTTTCAGATTAATAGTCCCTGTAGTTTTCCATATACATATAGACTCAGCTCATATAAATAATACTCTGACCATAAAAATAAAATTTACCATAACTTGAAAACCATCAGTCACCAGACTTTGCGGCATTTGTTTATTTAGTAGAGATTTACAAAATATCAAAATTTCAGACAAATCCATAGGGGGCCACTTTCCTTAAGGAATATGGAATATATATACATATATATATATATATATATATATATATATATATATTGAGAAATATTTATCAGGGAATACATCCGTTCTTTTTAATGATTCATGTTTGAATCCTGCACCGTTTAGCCAAGGTCTTTATTGGCATTCTCAATGCTTTGTTACATAACATAAGCCCTCAGTAAAAAAATAGCAAGCAGTAAAGTACACTAATTTTAGAGTGATAATAAGTTAAAGTCAAAGACAGGCAGAGTAAATCAAACTTAGCAATAAACAGTATTTGCATAATAGCAAAACCAATCAAATCAGTGTGCATGACAAAGATCAATTACTTATTGGGTAAATTAGCAAGCCAAACAAGCTTCTCTGACGATAGACTTGTTATCGTAAACTGTGATAGCATACCAATCAGATTGTGCAAATATCATTAGAAAGAACCATTCAACTCGTACAAACTAATAGTTGAAAAACAAATAAGAATTAATAGTTACCATAATTTAGTTCATCAAACTTAAATAAAGTATTATTAAAGTCACGTTAGCTATTTTCTTGCAAATACAATTGCAGCCTCTGCATTCAATCTAAAAGAGAGAAATAACATTAATAGATCATGAAAAGTCAAAAACTTGAGTTGCAAATACATTCACAGATATAGTAGAGACAAGTTTGTAACATCATAAAAAAGAAATTCACTTTAAGTTATTGAAATCATATAATTGTCGAAAATAAGTAGGTAAATTGTTAACTACAATGAATAAAGAAGCCAAAGACACTAAAATAAGTGCTGAAAGTCGAAAAATAGAACAACTAGAGGCAAGTTAAAGTGAACTTATACAAAGCGAACAATGTCAGATACTAGATAATGCAAAAACATTAATATAAACATTGTGCAAGGAAAATTTATGTAATTATGATATAAGAATGTACTAGTTTTGTAAATAAGAATTAGTTAAGAGTTTTAAACAATATAATTAATTAGTTATTTGTAAAATTGACAAAGTTCAGGGTCAAACATTCAGGATCAAAATTAGGCAATAGTCAATAGGAAACATTTTATTTAAAATGAAAAGAGCTTTCCAAAAATATATCATTCATAGCAGATTCTTTAAAGTTAAAATTTAAGTTAAAATTAGTTTAAAAATCACACAATCAAGATACCTGTTTTAAGCAAAATTTGGGCACAGTCATTTGTCACGAACAAATAAATATAGGTCAGCCGCTAAAATAAAAAGATTCGTCATTTTACAGTAATCTCGGATGTAGCTTGTTGTTAGTTTATAAACAATCGAGAGAGCCATGACTGTTTGAACGTGAATGACAGATGACAAGTTTGTCACTAGAAAAAAATGTAAGTCACTAGAATTGAAAATTAGTGGATCTTTAAAGATGAAATGAAAATGAAGTGATGAAACGGACAACTCACAATCAAACTCTTGAAATTACTGTTGTGTTAAAAACAATTTTAGTATAATAGGAAAAAAGTTCCAAGAAATTAAATAAACAACTATATGGATAAGGAAATGGACATGATATAAAAATAAATGGATAATCAATATTAAAACAAGATGATAAATGGAGAGAAGAAGCAAATGGATGGAAAAAAAAGATGTGGTGATTTAAAAAGACTAATGCCAAAAATTCATAAGATAAATGAGTAATAGTTTAAATAATATAGTTTTTTGATAAAGTGAAAGTTGTATGTTTATAAAAGTTAGATCAGGGATTTAGATTAGGTTGTTGAACAAAGAAAGAGAATTCTCAAAATTATAAGTAGATTAGAAAAGTTAAGAAATGTTCGAAAATTTAAATGATTGTTAAAAAAATGTTTGAAAATAAAAATTGTTTAAAGATTTGTTTTTAAAAGTGATTTTTTTACAATTGATATAACGGTTCCCTTGCAAATTTCGCTTCATTGCATTGTCTATAAGCAAAACGAGACTAGCAGACAACCTGTAACAGAATTTGAAAACTGTTGGGTTAAGGTCTACTTTGTTACACTACAATAGAAGAAATATGAAAAATTGTTGTTTTTATTTTCAAATATAAATCTAAAATGTACTCATAAATTAATATAATAAAGAAGCCAGCACTCTATTATGTTATAAGAAATTTCATATTTTACCAAAAAATGAAATAGATTTTCCAAAAAATATCTGGAGAAGAAAATTGCATTTTCTTTTTGCGTTTATACAAAGAGAATTAAAAATATATTTGTTTTAGATGGATTGTGGACATAAAAAGAAACCGGAAAATAATAACTGTCATGAACACGAAACTTTCACAGTTTTTGGTACTTCCATTTTTCGTTTAATACCATAACAAGATTACTTAAAAACAACAAACAATTGTTTAAATTTTCACTTTTTATTTCTTTAAATTTGGCAGGTTTCGCCAAGTCTGGCTTCATCAGAAATTGGAAATACAATTAGCTGATGAACCCAGATTTAGCAAAACATATGTCAAATTTAAAGAAATAAAAAGTGACAATTTATACAAGTGTTTGTTGTTTTGAGTTCTCTTAAAAATGAATTTTCATCAAGTGAAGATTGAAACACAATCATCAATTTAATACCATAACTTTGGTGCCTAAACTTCTCTAAACCTCTACAACATCTTAAACTAAAGCATTTTTACTCTATTTTACTCATCTATACTTCGCAAAAAAAACGCTAGAACATATTAATATCTAAATGAGTCAGAATACGCCCTCACGTTAACTCATAAAGGAGGAATTATTTTCAAAATATACGCTAAGTTTGAAGGCCTCGTTAATGTAAACAAAAAATAAAAGACACATCTGACCAGTTGGAGCGTATTTGGGTTTATAAAGACTGTACCTGAAAAAAACGAGCAAAAAATAATCGAACATGTCTAAAATTGCATGCGAACATTGCCAAAAAACCAAATTTGTAATTGTTACAGTTCACCGTAACAACGCATTGAGAATGCCAAGTGAGACCTTGCCGAAACGTCTGCAGGATTCAAAGATGAATCAATATAACAAACGGATGTATTCCCGGATAAATATTTCTTCATATATATATATATATATATATATATATATATATATATATATATATATATATATATATATATATATGTGTGTGTGTGTGTTTTAGGTGGTTTCCGAGAATTCATCCGCGTAGTTGATAACTGATCCCTGCCGGGATCGATGGTAAAATGACGACGTTTCGGCAGAGTCACATCTGCCCTCTTCAGGTCGGTCCGCATAATTCTCGTAGCCTTCTGCTTTCGCTTCTAGTTACTCGAATACTGTATTCGAATTATGCGAACCGACTTGAAGAGGGCAGATGTGACTCTGCCCGGCAGGGATCAGTTATCAACTACGCGGATGAATTCCCGAAAACCACCTAAAACATTTAGTGCCCGCGAAAACTTAAAATCAAATATATATATATATGTATATATATATATATATATATATATATATATATATATATATATTTGTTATAGAGGATGTTGAAAAGATATGAGACAACTGTTCCAGGATCAAAGGGTAAAGGGACAATTAAATATTTTCTATGCCTTACAGTTTTACTGGCTAGAACGTTTAGAGTGTCAGTAGTGAAGTTTGGATCTTCTTCGAAAATGTCTTCGATGATTTTGTCATGCAAATCATTAAGTTTATTTTGCCAGAAGAAAGTGACTATTCGTTTGTGAGATTTGTCTAGGAGTTGGGCGTTAGAAATTTCTATTTTTGAGTAATCGATTATCGACTCGGTTTTATATAGTTGAACAAATCGATTAAACTCTGTTTTTTCGTCATGTTCATCGGGTTCTTGATCATTGTCGGAGTCGGGTTGTTCTGAGTCGGTTTCGTTATTTGCAAAGATGTTGATTTTAGAAATAAAGTCGGTGCATTGTTTGAAGTGATTAATTTTGATACGGGAAAGAGCGTCTGCGTTCAAGTTTACCTTGCTGGGTTTGTATTCCATTTTTTAGTTATACTCCTCTAGTTTGAGGCGCCATCTGGCTAGACGACTGCCAGGGTCTTTGATCGAAAAGAGCCAAGTAAGCGGACGGTGGTCACACAGAAGTGTAAACTTTCTCCCAAAAAGATAAGGTCTGTAGTGCTTGACCGCCCAAACAATGGCTAGCAGTTCCCGTTCGATAGTGGAATATCGAGTTTCTGTAGCGCAGAGAGTTCGGGAAGCATATGCTATAGGAAGATCTTTTCCTACGGGGCCTTGTGAGAGAACCGCTCCAATTGCGAAAGCACTAGCATCAGTAGTGAGCAGGAATGGTTCTTCGAAATTTGGGTATATCAAGATAGGGTCAGATACAAAAGCTTGCTTCAATTCGTTGAAGGAAGACTTGCAATCTGCGTGGAAGATGAATTTGACGTCTTTTTGTAGGAGTTTTGTTAGAGGCTTCGAGATCTTAGCGAAATTGGGTATAAAACGTCAGTAATATCCGGCGAGACCAAGAAAATATTTAACATCTTTAGGAGTTTGGGGCTGAAGAAAATACTGGATGCATTCAACCTTTGAAGGGTTTGGTTTCAGTCCTTCTTGCGTGATAAGATGACCAAGGTAAGCAAGTTCCTTACGGAAAAACTCACACTTGTCAGGTTGAATTTTCAAGTTTGACTGTCTAAGATGCTTAAAGACTTCTGTCAAACGGGACATATGCTCATGGATGGTTGGTGAATAGACTATGAGGTCATCCATGTACACAAGGCAACGTTCATTTTGGATACCCAAAAGAATGTTGTCCATGACCCTCTGAAAGGTAGAAGGTGCATTTTTCAAACCAAATGGCATACAAACGAATTCGTAATGGCCATTGTCAACAGAGAAACCGGTCTTGGGAATGTCTTCTCAAGGATTTCCAACTGGTGGAACCTAGAAGCGAGATCCAGTGTCGAAAAGTATTGACACTTACCAAGTTGGTCGAGGAGATCGGAAATGTTGGGCAGAGGATATTTATCGTCTACAGTTAGTTCGTTTAACTTCCTATAGTCGATAACAACTCGCCACATTTGCTTACCAGACGCATCGAGTTTCTTGGGGACAACCCATACGGGGGAGGACCAAGGAGAAGAAGAGTGCCTGATAATGCCTTGATCAAGCATTTTGGAAATTTGGGTTTTCACTTCCTCCTTATGGACTTGAGGATATCTGTACGATTTTGTGAAAACGGGCTTGGCATTATTGGTGTCAATAGAGTGTTTGACGCCGTTAGTAAACGTCAAAACATCACCTTCGAGATAGAAAATATCTTCAAATTCTAAGCAGAGATTCAAGATAAGTTCTCGCTCTTCGTCGTTAAGATGTTCTGTCCGAATTTGTTCCCTGATTGTAAAGTTTCTGTCTAAGTTTGTAGATTCAGAGTAATCGTGTGTATTCGGATTTAAGAGAGGCTGTGTATTGTCAAGGGGTTCTAAATGAAGATTGGTAAAGTTATCAGTTTTTGGCATAGCGTTCGCGTTTATTATCGAAGTCAGAAATTCTCCCTTTGAATTAACACGTACAGCCGCGTTGGAAAGTCGTACTTTGTCAATTACTTGTGTCGGTAAAATTGCTTCAGTATTTCTAAGTTCACATTTGAGTTTGATAATTTGTTCGGTTCGTGCCTGGATTGTTATTTGATTGTTATGAGTATGAGGTTGTGCGTTAGTACTGGGGGTGTCTGTTGGTTGTGTATTAGATTCGTCGTGATCGGGCACTTTTTGTAGGGGGATAGTTTTAAAGTTAGTAATTAATTGTTTGGATTTTAAGTCGACGATACATTCATAATGCTCAAGAAAATCAAGACCTAATATTCCATCAAACCCGATATCTAGATCGTAGATAAAGACCTTGTGTGGATTGCCTAGAGCGAAAGGAATTAGGGTGGATTATGAGATAGGGATTTTGTCATTAGTAATGTCTTGAATTGTGAGAAGTTTTTGACAGTGTTTTCTTTGAAAATGGAGATACCAGCTCCGGTATCAATTAGGAGTTTAAATTTTCCAGAAGCCTCGTTGATATAATAGAGGTTCTTGGAATTTACTGTCAGAAGAGGACTTAAAGAAATGTTTGTTCTGGGAAGTTCAGATCGGGATTGAAGTCTTCCAAATTCAAGTTCTGTATTTGAGTTTGGACTTCTGAAAGGGTAGTTGTCGTATCTGGGGGTTGATCTAGGCTCGGAAGCGCTATAATATCCTGGTATTCATTAGGGCTGAAAGGTACGACAGGGGTATTGTCTACCATTTGTTCAAACCCATGGCTTTCATTGTTTTGGGTGTTGTCATCGAAATACTGCTGATTATTATCAGCATAATATCATACTCGTCTGCATAATATTCGTGAGTTGCCATTTTGATGGTTATTAAAATGGTGGGTTTCAGGACGGAAATTTGGGTTTGTCTGTATTACAGACGGTCGAAAGTTGTTCGGCTTGAAAGGAGGTCTTTGAAAGTTATTTGGTCTAAATTGTTGGCCTTGATGATTTGTGTTATTGTTGATAGGGTTTGGCCTCGATGATTGATTCGGCCCAATGAAATTTGGTCTATTATTTTGGTGAAAAAGCTGAGGGTTATTTTGAAATCTTAACCGACAGTCCGCAGCAATGTGGCCTAATCGCCCACAATTTAAACATTTAGGAGGTGGATTTGGTTTTTTAGCCTGAAAAGATGGCTTAGGTGGAACGGATTTATTTAATTTTTGTTCTTCAAAATAGGATAGTTGAAGTTCTCTTCTTATACGAGAATGTGCCTCAAGAACATCCTTCGGATTACTGGCACGTATAATTTGGCCTAATCGAGGTTCTAAACCGGTAAGTAAGGTGTTTGAAACCATGGTGTCAACGAGAGTGGTTTGAGCGTCTTTCTGCTCGTTGCTCAGACTAGGAGCTTTTTGGATACATGAGTGCATTTTCGCACTCAACACTTGAAGTCTATTACAGAATGTTAAGGGAGACTCATTGGATAGTTGTTTTAACCGTTGAAGGTCGTGTATTAATGGAGAAAGATCACGAGAATCCCCAAAATGAAGAGTTAGAAGTTGTTTTATTTCCAGATAAGACGCAGGATTCCTAGAGTTGATTAACTGCGCCGGTTTTCCCCTTAATTTATTTTTAATGTGGATTACTAACAAGTATTTTTGTTCAGCAATTGACATGTTATATGCACCATTGCAAGCATGAATAAATGTGCAAAGAAATTTGGTCGCCTTCAAACTCTGGAATTATTGAAAATATTTCCGACAACTTATATTTTTCAGTTTCTTCGGCAACGGTGTTGTTTTGTACTTGTGCCATTTTGATTTAATAGAATTCGAGAACGAAAAAGAAGATTCAAATAAAACTAGTAAAATGGGATAGAAAAAATGGTATCAATAAAACAAATGGTGTAAAAATCAATAATCAATAAATTTGTAAATGGGGAAATACCAAAGTTATTTGGATGATAGAATGGTATATAATTAAACAAATGTAAATAAAACTAATAAATCAAGTAATTCACTCATTTGAATGAATAAAATTCAAAGTAATCAAATAAATCATATAAAATATCACTGTAATCAAATAATAATACATTGATTCAATTCACTGAATAAAAAATATCAAATAATCAAAATATTAAATCAATCAAAAATTAAATCAATTATATAAAATCTTAAACGTTAGACGATTCACTACTACTCACATCAACAGGAACATTGGAAGATCCGTGTTCTCCTTGTTATCGCAGTAGGGACTTCTTCCAGGTTCTTTGCTCCGTTGAGGGATAGGAATCCGCCGCTACCAGTTAGAAGTAAGCTCGTGTTCTAGTAACGTTGACGGATCCTACTGACTGCGCCAATTTGTTATATCACACTTCTCAATATTAACTTTTTAAAAAAGATTTTATTAATAACAATACAAAAATTATAACTTTAAAAACGTAAATGAAAATAACAATATAAAGTGACAGAGTAACTGAGTAATAATGAATAAAGACTAAGTGTAATTCTATAATTTATAAGATAATGAATGCTGAATCGGCACTGTCGACACACGATTCCCACGGATGCTCGGCGGGACTGTAATGTGACACTGCACGTGTTCGCTGAGTCAGCTGGGAACGATGAAATACAGTTGCTACAATTTCACCCAAAGTTCATGTTATAAACTGATATAACATATATATATATATATATATATATATATATATATATATGTATATATATGTTATATATATATATATATATATATATATATATATATATATATACCCTATAAATTCTAAGAATATTCTTCATCTTCTCCATCCTTCGAGACAATTCTTCAATTCTTCCCACAAAAAGACCTTAAGCTTTCGTCTGTTTCCTCTTCAGCTTTCGCTTCATTAATACATTTCTTCACGAGTTTAGTATTCCAAAGCCAATTCCTTAACCTTAGCTTTGATAAATACCAACAAAAAAATATGTTCTTCTAAGTCCTTGGGGCCAGTTCTTCTATTCTTCAGTCCTACACTTCTTCTCCATTTTAGTCATTCAATGCTTCTCACAGATCTTAAGCTCTTTTTATTAATTTCTTGTCAAGACTTTAAGTTCTCCATTTCCACAGTTTTTAAAGTTTCTGTGCAATTTTTCAATTCTTCAGGTTGGCTGCATCTATACTATTAAAAAATTGTAATTTGTTTGTTCGGGCATTATGTATTTTTGTTAGTAAGCCTATAGTTTGACTTAAAAGCTGGTATACATTTCTTACATTAACAGAAATAGTGGTTATAGCGAAAAAACTTCTACAAAGTTGAAAAATACAATTACTATATTTATTCTACCACACGCACCAAATATTAGATATCTGCATTAGCTTAGCTTTTATTAAAAAATCGGAATATGCCAATGTAACTAACATGTTGCGATTTTAAAAAATTCAACAGATATATCAAACGTCATTTTACAGGGTGTTTCATATATAGGATAGGTGAGACATAGCACGGAGTAAAATTACATGGGTTAAAAAATCTTAATAAAAGTTACATTAGTGGCCCATAAGAAGCTGCATATATACCTATAATGTGGTTGAAATACGGGGGAGTGGAATTAAACGGGGTGGTTCAAAAAAGTTATATTGGTTGGGCTACAAATACTTGCATATACCAGGTGGCTGAAAAACGGGTGGTGTGGAATTATATTTATACAGAGTGAGAAACAAAATGTTATGTAGGATAGCCCATAAGAATATTTAAATTCTAGGTATAAAATGAGTTGAAAAAAATGTTACAAATAGTTATTTATGCAGAATGGTTGAAATATTCTAAGCTGGAATAAAATTATGAGTATACAGAGTGGTACAAAATGTTATATTGGGTGAAGAATAAATGGTTGCATATACAAGGTGGTTGAAATTTAGGGTGGATCAAAAATGGTAGAAAAATGTTGTTTTAAAGGGTAGGACATAAGCAGTTGCATACATGAAATACCTGAAATGTGGTGCGAAGTAGAATTATAGTTATAAAATGTGATTCAAATGTATATATATATATATATATATATATATATATATATATATATATGTTATATGCAAAATATATCAGCACTTAGTTCATACAGTCGAGAATTCAACGGAATTTAAAGCGTACGTGACTTCTCAGGGATATGAAATTTCATCTTGAATTATCTGCAAACAACTTCCCTGAAACCTACACGAGACCGTTTACCCAGTAAAATCGCTGACTTAGTAGAGTGGATTCGCCGATTCTAATGCCACCCCCCACCACTTGACCTTGACCTTGACCCATTAACCTTGACCTTGACCCCTAACCTTGACCCCTTAACCTTGACCCCTTAACCTTGACCCCATTAACCTTGACCCCTAACCTTGACCCCTTAACCTTGACCCCTAACCTTGACCCCTTAACCTTGACCCCTAACCTTGACCTTGACCCCTAGACCTTCACCGCTTGTCCTTGAAAATCCCCCCTATTAAAAGTTACTATTTAAAACCAGAATTACCAAACACAACTTCGTAGTAATGTCGTTTGATTTGTTGTTACCATTTAACGATTTAAAAATGTGGCGTGCCTATACATCTGTTATTGAAGTGAAAGACTTGAAAAGTGCATTGGATTATGTTTGCGATGAACTTTCAAAAAATATTTTTGAGTATGAACATGAGGCGATTTACGGTATGGGAAAAATACTAACAGAAGATGAGTGCTATAATATGGCGGAACAAAATAATAAAGCATTAAAACTAACAAAACTGTACAAGAAAAATTCAATTTGTGAGGAATGTTGGGCATCTTCGGTGAGCAAACTAAAAATTTCCGAGATATGTGAAGTGTTCAACTATCTAACAGAAAAAGCCAAGTTCAGATTAGCATTCCCACAAGATTATTGTTCAGAAGATTGCCACAAAAAAATTGAAAATGAAATGAAAAAAAACGAAGTAGAAGAAGAAGAAGAAGAAGAAGAAGAACTTCAAATACCATCTCCCACCACACCTCCTACTACATCTCCCACCACCATGTCTGCAACGAATATAATGGAGAGTGTGTAAGAAGGTTCCTCAGTTTATAATTTGCTCCAGCAAGATGTTTGCTCAATATTCTACAACACCATCACAAAGTGTATTTTGTAATCAAAAAATAGAGAAGAATAAAGCTAAAAAGGAAACAGAATTAGTGATAATCGGTGAAAGAAGGTATCCTTTGAATGCTTCCAAAAGTAAATTTGTGAGTGTTGGATTAGTATACGAATATGGATTTGAACCTGGTGTAAAAATAGCAGGTATGAAAAATAATTCAATATTTTTCAATGAAAACGATTGGAATAAGTTGTTAAAATATCAAGGAGTAATAACGAATTATTTCTTTGGAAATGATGTGAACGAAACGATTTCTACAGATGAATTCACCATTTATTTTGATAGTATTTCAAATACCAAAATAATTCAACTTTGGTCAAAAGTTTCATATATATATTTGGGATATGAATCCGTTTGTAAACTATGGGAGTTGATACCTCTTTTGAAACATATGATAGCATTATTTAAAAGGCAACAATTCCAACGTTATCTAAAAGTTTTGCAAGAGGAATTACAAAGCGAAAGGGGGAATTTTTATACAAGAGCTTTTAACATTTTGCATACATGTCAAAACTCTCCTTCTGAAAATATAGGGTTAGCTATAGAATTTATGGATGTATATCCCGAATTATTTGAAAGTTATTTTGAGAAAAATGAAAAAAGTCACCTTTAAAGAAAATAACCAAATAATGACAATGGTAGTATGGAAATATGCATACCAACAATCAAGGAAATCGCACTGGGAATACGTAGCTGCAGACAGATTTCGATTTTATGATAAAATTGTAAAATTATCACATATTATCAATCCTGTTTTAGATTGTAAGCATAGGTTTAGAATATATACAGATAGATTTAAATAAAACAATATGTAAAGTAAATTAATTTTAATTAAATTAAATAATTACATCTTATAGTATTTTATTTTTATGTACCCATGAATTAAATTTGTTTTCCAGTCCTAACCATTTAATAAAGTATTTGTCTCCTTTTTTTCTAACAATTTTTTCAACCAGGTAAATATGTGGATGCGCTGTCTTCTGAAGTTCTTCAGTATAAAATACTCCTGCGATATCTTGATCATTCTGATCTTGTAAAAGGTAAGTTGGAGGATTTGTATATTTCACTTTTCTAATTTTAAATATTTCGTTAGACCAACTAGGGGTATATCCTCTTGTGAATTTTCCTCTATGTTTACTAATTCGAACAAAGTCATTTTCCTTGAATTTTATGTTTTTAGGATCAACAACTGTACTTTTTTATATACAGTGCTAAGCAGAATTTTAGATTTTTTTATATTGACATCACTTGGTTTCATATGTATAGTAGAGTGTTTACTATTATTATAAGTTTTCACAATTTTAGGAAGTAAGTCTAACCACTTATACGTGCCTTGTAGACTAAATTGTTTCCACATTAAATTTTTTAAAGTTCTGTTTACTCTTTCAACAACACTAGCCTTTAAAGTGGAATAACTACTGTAATGATTAATTTTAAATCGTTCCATTAATTTCTGAAATTCTTTGTTGTAGAATTCTTTTCCATTGTCTGTTTGAAGATTTCGTGGCACACTTTTCATTTTGGTGAGAATGTTTTCCATTGCATGTGTTACATTTGTAGCAGATTTGCTTTTTACCGGTTCACACCAAACAAATTTGCTCAAAACGTTAATAACAACCAAAATGTAACGATATCCTTTATTAATTTTAGCATAAGGGATCATTTCCACCAAATCAGCCTGACAAAGATCATTTAGTCCAGTCACAAACACCTTTCGACGTTTAAAATTTATTCGGGCAGGTTTATGAAGTTCATCAACTACTTTTTTTTTCAAATCACTCATTTTTACTCAAAGGACATTGAAGAACTATTTCAACAAACAATTTGTCATGGGGTCTAATATGGGTAAAAGCAAGCTCATCACCCTTTACAATCTTTTGGTTCACAATGCTTTTCTTGTTAAATTTTTTAATATTAATGCGAATAGTTGTATCTACGTTAATATTGATAGCTGTAATCGTTCCAGAAATTGGTACAACATAGGAAACTGAATTATTTTCTAAGAAATAGAAGCCAGCATTTTCACTTAAGTCAAATGTACCCCTTATATATATAATACAAGGCGTTGTAAGATTTGCGGGGTTACAAAAATAAAGATCCTTGTTTTCATTATGTGAATCAGTTTTTGAACCGAGCATGTGACGACCGAATTTATCAATAGGCATTTTTATCTGATTATTTTTGCCTCACGTAATTCTTCTATGATACTATAAACTTCTTTGGAATGTGATGTATTCCCAGCAGCTGTGCTTGCCAGTAACAAACGAAGTCTATCTACGATTTCGTTAATGTCATCATAATATATATAGTCTATTGGCTTATTGGATAATTTTAGCATTCCACCATATTTGAATGTATGAACTCGTCTTAAACGTTGAGCGGGAGGCTTTGGTTTATTAAAGGAAGCAGATTGTTGTATTCCAGATTCTTTAAGTATTTTATGTTCAATTAAATACGGCCTTATAATACTTCGATATTTAAGTGCTTGACTACCTTGTATCTGTGCATCCGATTCAAAATTTCTTCGATACGCATTCGTTCGCTTTAACATATCCATATACTGATCTAAATCAGATTTAGTATATCCAACAGGATCTTTTTTAAAAAGCAATTCATATAATCCAGGAGTTCCTAAATACGTAATATTTCCAAGTTTGACATCTGATCCATCAATTCTTACATCAGACTTTCCCAAAGTAAACTTATCACTTTTAATATCATGCTTTAATCCATAGTATCGATCGAACAAATCTTCATCGCCTCGTATTGAATCGTCTACATATTCTCGAGGTAAAGGATGAAACATCTCCAAGTAGGAATTATACGCCTCTGACTGCGTCATATCGAGAATGTCTTGTCGCGATTGCTCTACTACATCATCAATCAATTGATTTTCATCCTCAGTGGTATATTCCGCAGTGTGTGATAAATTTGGTTGAATATTTGAATAGGTATCTTCAAGAAAGCTCAAATTTGTAAGAGGGAGATATTTTTCATAAGGTTTTACTTCATCTCTGATCTCTGAAAAATCTTTTTCAACTTTGGGTTCTAATTTAACAGGTTCTACTTTATGTAAAAGTTTTTGAAGAGGGTCAGAAATTGGTTTCAATTGTTTTTCAAGCAACGTTTGACTCTGTGCTAAATCTGATTTTAAAGTCAAATATTTTTTCTTCACGTCCTTTCTTGTTTTTAGTAATTCTCGAGCTAGCTTCGAATCCATGTTATTCCGAAAATTTCTTAAAGGATACTAATGTTAACAATCGCAATTTTTAATTTATATATGTTAGGGATATATATATTTATCAAATCCTTGACGGTATCTACCAGAATTTCTTGAACAATCTTTGTCTATTGAAATAAATCCGAAGGGATTTTCCCAACAAATAGAACACATTTCTTTAAATTGTTGAAGACTTAAATCGAAATTTATATGATCCTGATATAAGTGATTCAAATTTAGATGATCCTGAGGGAACACAATTAATAAATTAGCATTATCTCTTATTAACTGTTTTGGAATTGAAGAGTATGTTTGACACAAGTAAAAGCAATCTGTGTTTTTATGTCTTCCAAAACTAAAATAATCTCGTATGATTTGTTGATTACAGGTCGTGACATCATCGAATATAACAACTGAATTAGATGGTATATTTTGAGGTAAGACCATATCATTATCATCACTGTATTCAAAATAACCAATTTCTTTCATCGGAGAAAATACAGCACGCATAAATTCATATTTAGGTTGATACAATGACTTGGAATAGACATAAATATTTTCAAATCTTAGTCCATTTGGATGAGTTAAAAGAGAAAGGAGAACATTAGTTTTTCCACAACCACTGCTACCAATTACAAGTCCCCTTTTACATGTGCCGTTAAATAAGCTGCCATGCTTTCTGAAACCATTTTCATGTAAAAGCCCATCATAATTAGTTACAGGAAGAAGGGTGTTTGATTGTTCAATCCGCATTTTACTAATGAAAATTTGTTACTAAATTTTTTGATAGAAATATAGGGTATATAAAGGTTTTCTCAGTATTCCTTAAACAGTCTTTCGCATTAGTATAATGCGTATACATCATAAGAATACCAAATCAAAGAAAATCGTGCGAGGAAGAGGCATTCTTAATAGAGTTATTGATAAACTTCCATTTGAATTACATATACCAGGTTATCGATTTTGTGGTCCGGGCACAAAATTAAGAAAACGTATTGAAAGAGGAGATACCGGAGTTAACAAACTTGACGATTTTTGTAAATCCCACGATTTGAGCTACGAACAGTTTAAAGATTCTGATAATCGGAACAAAGCTGATAGACTTTTAGAGAAGCAAGCATCGGAACGTTGGAAAGCTTCAGACTCTTCAGCAGGAGAAAAACTTGCAGCATTAGTAGTCAAAGGATCAATGAATCTAAAGAAAAAAATAGGTATGGGGTTAAAAAGAAAAAATAAAAAAGTAGGTGTTGGTGTAAAAAAGAACAAACAGTTAAAAAGAGGGTACGGAATCAAACGTAAACGACGAAATAAATCGCAAAAAAGGATTATTCCAATTCCTAAAAAAGGTGGATTCTTACCACTATTACTTCCTATTCTCGGCGCATTAGGTGCTCTAGGCGGCGGCGCAGCTGGTATAGCGAAAGCAGTAAACGATGCAAAGACGAATAGAGAAACGCTTGCTGAACAAAAGAGACATAATCTAGCATTAGAAGCTGCCAAAGGAGGAAAAGGATTATATTTAGCACCATATAAAAAAAACTTCCAGTAAAATTACCCCGACATGCACTTACAAATATAGAATTACAACAATATGCCAACAAGATGAAAATTCCACATTTTCGCGGAGTCTTTATGCGTGATGCTTTACCAAAGAGAATTAGAAAAAATGAATGTGGTATAACCAATTTAGATTCAACAAAAAATGACGGCACACATTGGACTGCTTACGCAAAACGAAAGAATGTAATTAATTATTTTGACAGTTATGGAAATTTACGCCCACCTAATGATTTGGTGAAATATTTTCTCAGTGATGGTGCTAAAAATGAAATAAGTTATAATTATGACGCAACACAAAAATTTAATTCTCATAATTGCGGTCAATTATGTTTGAAATTTCTATATAAAGTGTGTAAATAAAGAAGGATCTTCATAAATATTTGTATCACAATGTCATACACTTTTAGTCTTTCTGGTGACTCTTCAGTTTTAAAGGCTGATTTTAACCCCCCAATTTATTTGGAAGATAGTGTTAATTACGAAATCGGCTTAACCAATTTTGAGTCATTTAATGTTATTCCAAATATCGATGAAAAAAATAATCAATTTATTATTGGTAATGGATCACTTACCATACCAACAGGAGCTTATGAGATCGGTGATATTATCAAATTTATTCAGAAAAATATCGATACAAAAATCAAACTAACAATTACACCAAACCTAAATACATCACTTGTCAGTATTTACTCTTCGGAGAAGATTGATTTTAGACCAACTAATACTATTGGTCGTCTGTTGGGTTTTAAAAGTAGACAATTAGAAGCCGACAGTGAAGAAGTTTCGGATTTTCCAGTACAAATAATTAAAGTGAATGCCTTGGGTATAGACTGCAGTATCGCGACAGGTTCATTTTCTAATGGAAAGCCTAGTCACATTATTCACGAATTTTTCCCAACTGTTGCTCCCGGATATAAAATAGTAGAGTCTCCTCAGAACATTATCTATTTTCCTGTAAGCATTAAGACAATCAACACCATTACAGTAAAAGTTCTGGATCAGGAAGGAGAGATTGTTAATTTTCGCAACGAAATAATAACCATTAGATTACATTTGAGAAAAAGATAATGGTTGTTCGGTATAATATTAAAGTTTTAAAAAATATCTATAAAAGGACACGCGGTAGAAAAAATGTAACTAGTTCCAAGGTTGTAACAAACAGAGAAGTTCGGCAGCGAAAAAGAATAACCAAGAAAAACAAAGAATTTTTGAGATCACTAGGTTTTGAGGTTTTGTAAAAATGAATATCTTAAATGTGACTGAACAACCTCTTGTAGACAACTCAATTACAGAATTTGAATATCATACATATCAACCGTTTGTTAATTCCAAGTTTGATTACAACGATGAAATAAGGATAGCAATACAAGAATTAGATACGTTTACGCTACTATCAGAAAGCTTTTTATACATCGAAGGAAAATTAACAAAAGAAGATGGAAGCAATATTGATAAATTAAAATTTATAAACAACGGTTATAGTTTTCTATTTCGAGAAATTCGTTATGAACTAAACGGTGTAGTCATTGATTCTGTTAGAAGCGTAGGACTCACTTCGACTTTAAAAGGGTATTTGTCGTATAACGAAGGGGAAAGCTTGAAACTACAAAATGCTGGTTGGTTTCCGAAAGTTTCGAAAATAGAAGATTCAGGAAAATTTAATGTATGCATACCTTTAAATATGATTATGGGATTTTTCGAAGATTACAAGAAAATTATATTAAATATGAAACAGGAATTGGTGTTAATAAGAAATAATAATGATTTGGATGCCGTAACGACAACGACCGGGGTAGAAGAAAAGCCTAAGGTTACAATTGAAAAGTTGTATTGGAAAGTTCCTCATGTAAAAGTGGAAATACCTCAACAATTAGCCCTAACAAAAATTTTAAACAAGAATATTGAAATTCCGTTACACTTTAGGTCTTGGGAGATTGTGGAATTTCCATCAATTCCTGAAAATACTAGACATACATGGCCGGTGAAAACAACAACCAAATTAGAAACTCCAAGACATGTAATAGTGGCTTTTCAGACAGATAAAAAGAACAAAGCTGCATCCAATATGTCGACATTTGATAGCTGTAATATGATAAATATCAGGGTATTCCTCAATTCAGAAAGATATCCATATAATGATCTGTACTTGGATTTTAAAAACAACAAATTCGCAACCTTGTATGAAATGTTCTCAAAGTTTCGTTCTTCATATTATGAATCAAACAATGAATGTATATTTAGTCCAAAAGAGTTTAAAACCATAGCACCGATAGCGCACATTGATTGTTCGCGGCAAAAAGAATCGGTTCAATCTAGCTCGGTGGTTATGAGAATTGAGTTTGAAACAAGTGATAATGTTCCAAAGAACACATCAGCCTATTGTTTAATATTACATGATAAACTTTTTTATTATAACCCGCTCACAAAAATAGTTAGGCAGAGCTGAAACCACGCATGCGTCAAAAAATTAAATAGAGGAAGAGCTACGCATGCGTCAAAATAAACTTAAATAGAGAAGGATCGAATTAGAGTTGAAAGGTATAAAATGAAAGTGCAGACTAAAAACTTCAGTAATCGCGTAACTTTACAATATTCAAAAAGTTTAAGTGAATATATAACAAATCTGAAACTGTTAAGAAAAGACTTAAAGTTCTATTGTGCAAAGAAGAAACTGTTGGTGCAATTACAAAATTTAACAATATGAATCTAGTGCTAGATGTCCAAGGTTTCAAGATTGAAAATAATAAATTTGTAGTGAAAGAATTCGCTGGATATGATGGTGACAAAATATGTCACTACTTGTTCAAACCACCTTTTCCTTACCATATGTTACCACCAGAGTTGCAGAGCCAAGCGGATTGGTTAGCAGCGAACCATCATTGTATAAAATGGGTTGAAGGTAACACACCAATCCATAAATTTGCCCAGATAGTTCAACAAATAACCTCAAAGGCAGATCGAATTTTTGTGAAGGGAAGAGAAAAAGCAGATTTTTTAAGAAAATTTACAACCAAGCCAATAATTGAATGTGACGAACAACCCAGTCTTCCTCAGAGTAAAGCAAAGTGTTTCAATCATTCTAGGGAAATTTGTATGTGTGCTCTATCTAATGTTTTTTATATATATGAAAATTTTGTTATGGCTGAAATATAATACAGTAATTTAATAAAGGAATTTAATATACAACGATTTTTATTTATCACTTTAATATGTGAAATGTTATTTAACAAAAATAGCATATAAGGTAGTATTTTATACATATATTTGTCATTATCAAATTGTAACACTCATAATTCAACTGTTTCGACAGTTCCGACAGAAGCAAATATTCAAATATTTAATAATGAGTCCATGAGTTTAATAAAATAAAATAAATATTAGAATTTCAAGCTTGTTGACTGTAATAAACGTTTGAGCTCAAATTATATGCTGTTAATTCGTATCTCACATGTAGATTTTTCTATATGGTAAATAAATTTTAAATATTACATTTTTTATATTCCTATTTTTGAATTATACTGTTACACTCTGCGTAATGTTGACCAAGAACATCAAGAGCATTTAAATTTTTTTAAATAAAACTTGTTACATTCTCTCTACAATGTGTAGTTGTTAACCTTGAGATTCCAGCAAGCGACTTGAAGCAAATAAAAGGTTGTTTGCATTTAAAAATAACAAAAAGAGTTGTAGCGGTATTTGAACTCAAGCTAGCGTTATACGCAGACCCCCATTTAGAAGCATTTAACAACTGAGCTAACAACCCTTTGACTTTTCCATTGTTGTTTTCGATTCAGTATTCAGTATTTTTTTTTTTTTTTTGAAAAAGTTGCATTTTTTTATCTGTTATCGTTTTGTGAAATTTAAGCGTTTTTGAAGTTCATAAAGAGGCTGTTATCCTTGTTGTTTTCGTTAAATATCTTTGTAACCTTGGGGAATCAAAGAAATATTTTGGACATAAACGATAGTCAACATTTTACCAAAACTTTTCTTTATGTATCATTTTTCTCTGCAGCCTCAAATAACAGCAGTATATGAAGATAAAATCTCCTGTCAATTTTACTAGAGAAACTTGCTTAGAAATACTTAAAACAACATAAAACTTTTTTTATTTGATATTTTTTACTAAAAAGCTTCTTATTAACATTTTAGCATTCTTTTCGCTGTATGCGAGCAAAAATGTAAGGAAATAAAATACATTTATATATGCAATTTTTTAATAACTTTTAACAATAGCAGTACAATTATTACATTTTGTTTATGGTATGACATAATATTTAATAACCTTTATTGTAATATTTTTACAAAATATTAGAAATAAATGGAAAAAGATAATGCTGATGTGTATTATAACAAAAATAAATAATATAATACAATTCTTATGGATTGGTTATTGTATTCTTTTTTACAAAAATAACTTTTACATGGTGAAGTGGTAATATCAATCCAATCACTCTCTATAAAAGAGTTGTTGAAATAATACAATTTTAAATTATATATTTTACCACCAGAAGATACAAATTCTGTAAGGTTTTTTCGAAAGACATTATCTGTATGTTTTCATTCTTTCCCATATGGAAATAAAATACATTTTATATATGCAATTTTTAATAACTTTTTAACAATACCTGTGCAATTATTACATTTTGTTTATGGTATGACATAATATAACCTTTATTATAATATTTTTACAAATATTAGAAATAAATGGAAAAAGAAATTCCTGATTGTATTATAACAAAAATAAATAATATAATTCTTATGGATTGGTTATTGTATTCTTTTTTTACAAAAACAACTTTTTATAAGAAAAATAGAAAAGATAACACTTATGAGAATTAATGATAAATAAAATATATACATCATATATTCATTACATGGTGAAGTGGTAATATCAATCCAATCACTCTCTATAAAAGAGTTGTTGAAATAATACAGTTTTAACTTATACATTTTACCACCAGAAGATACAAATTCGGTAAGATTTTTCGAAAAGACATTATCTGTTGTTTTCATTCTTTCCCACGTATTTGGCCATAAATCGCTATCATTAAGCGATGTGCAAATAAATCCTTCTCTGATACTTCCCCATTTTTCAATGTACAAGATGTTTCCAGCAAAAGCTGTTAACAATATTAAACCATTCAGTAGCACAACCATGGTTGGAATGAAAACAACACATTAAATTTAATTTTATATCTAACTTATCAACAGTTTTTCATAAATACTTTTCAATATATCATCTGATATATTAATTGTTTCCAATTCATTGTTTAAAAGTTCTGTAAGTTCATTTATTTCATCAACATCACTTCCGGCAATATCTAAGGTAGATTGAATTGAAGGTAACGATTTATGTCCCCACGCTAAAGTTTTATACATTCCTGGTATAACAAATCTTTTATCGTCTTGAGGTGATAAGGCTACTTTATTTTTTAATTGTGTGTATATATTATGCAAAATTGAAGTAAATACATTCATTTTCCTATATTTAGTAACAGAGCTTTCAACTACCTCTTTATAATCATTTTCATCCAGTGCTTTCTTAATCACGTATTTTTTAACACCTTTAGCTTTTTTGTCAACTGTATCACCCAAATTAACACAGTATGCCTTTGCACCAGTGCCATAAAAGCAAAAAAGTACTCGCCCAGCATATTCATCTTTCATTCGCCCCAATATTGATTTGTTAATACTAATTCCGTGAATATTATTTGGTGTATAATTGGATGTATCAAATTTATCAATATTATTTTGAATTTCAGAGTAAAAGTTATCTGTTTCAATTAAAAAAATTAATGAATCTGTATCTGTGTACAATAAAGTGACCTTATCTCCATATTTTTTCTTTAGAAATTCATAGTAGAAACTATACATTACAGTTTTTGATAATTCTAAGACTGTAAAACCTATATAAACTGGTTTATTGTAATATACATTTAATCTATCCAGTTGAATTGCTGCAAAATTTGAATTAAAAATGGAACTGCTATTAAAATTTGGTTTAGCAATTAAACCTTCAGCCCCCAATTTTTTTCCATAATTTTTCCAGTGTGTTACTAATCGAACATCATTTCTTTTATCTATATTTTCTAACGATTTTCCATAAACAGAATTCGTCATCTGTTTATAACAATTGCTCTCAAGTTTTGATTTCGCTTTATTTCTCATTTCTGTATTGAGATCAATATAGGGTTTTAACCAGGCTGATTGATTAAACTTTATACCTCTAAAAATTTTCACTAATTCTAAACCATTATTTAGAGCTTGTTGCAAGTTTCTATAATGTATAACATATCTTTCTTTATTATTTAAATTACAAATAAGTTTTTTTGTTTTCGAGATGGGAGAACAAATATTTTCAGGCAAAAAGGGAAATTCATTGTGAGATATATGCAAATGTTCCGGATAATTTATTTGAACTTCAAACACAAAACCGATAGGGGAATTTTCAGAAATCTCTAAAACATTGATTTCATCAATTTCGTTTTGTGAAAGCCATTCAAACCCACTCTCTGGTAAAATCTGACTCATACTGTGCCCATATAAATTTGTTGCGTCCAAATACATTATGAAACTACTCGGTTTGGAAGGTTCAAAATTTTCTACAAACACATTATTGGCTACAGCTTTCCTAACAGAGCAATGACAAATTCCACCTCGAATATTGTTTTTAAAAAAATGTAGCATGTCAATATCGGTTAGAAGCTCCAATTTTACATCTGTAGTTTTCAGCATAGCATCCCAACTTAAGCCTGGAGCCGTATAGTAATGCGCTGGATCTAATTTATATAAATTGAGAGAAATCGAACGAAATGCTTCAAAGAAATCCGTTAAAATTAAACAATCTGATATTAAATAAATTATTGCATAGTCAGCTAAATTATTACAATCAAAAACATCCCAAGCTCTTACTGCACGATTGTAAGCTTCAGTTTCAATATTTTCATCTTTTAGTTGATCATAAAAATCAGCTAACGTTGGTATGTGGTTTACTTGCAGTTTTTCTAAAGAATCGACAAATGAATATGGAAAAACACCTTTTTGCCTAATTATATCAAATTTAACATCATCTGAAAAATATTTTTTGATTTCAACACATTGAGTAGGTTCCAGACTCTCTGCCAACTTCTCTAAAGAATCTGCAATAAATCGAAAAGAATCTAAGAACCTTAATTTTAAAAATATTTTGTTGATTTTATTTTCATTCTTTATTTCATCAACGAGAAGAGACTTGGAAAAGGAAACATATTTTTCTTTTGTTTGAGCAATAACATCAATTTTATCTTTTTCACAACATAATTCTTTAATGAAAAGATGACTATCGTATCCTGTCAAATTGTGGAAAAAAATTGGGATAAAATTGGGCACTTTAAAATTTAAGTTGCAAATACTGTGTGCTGGGGATCTGTAACGCCCTGTTAAATGATCGTGGTCTTTTACTTTTATATCTGTTTCATTTATAGTTTTATTACAGATATGGCAAATAGTTGTTGTATCATAATGGTTTTGTTCATCTGAGGATAACGGTAACATCGGTTTAACATCTTTCAAATGATTTTGATAAATTAAATGAACATCTTTTTCTAATCTATCACAAAAAACTTGTGCTGCGTTAGCTCCACAATAGTATTCTAATTTAGATATAGAATCATCGTAACTACATTTTATAAAATATGCAAAAGCGTATGGTACATGCTTACAAGTATTAACTGTAAAAGATTTTGATGAATCTATCGGATTCGCATGTTCTACTTTTTCCAGATAACATTCAAAATCAGCGTAAATCACAAAAGGAACTTTTAATTGTTTTTCAAAATTTTGAAACTGTAAAATATTTTCAGGCATTGAGTGACCATATTTATTAATTTTTAGATCCGTTGTAGGCATTCTTGTAAATATATGATTGCAATCCATTTTTTGGTGAAAATTTAATTTTGATTCAGAAGTAAAATATATCAAACAACCATCACAAAAAAATCTTTTATGGCCTTGTTTACTTATTTGTGATGAAATTAATCTAGACATATCTTTTATCCAACAATAATGATAATTTTTATTAAATTCATCACTAATAAGCAATAAATTAACATGCACTCTACGTTTATATCTAGTATAATGTAAGGGTCCAACAACTTGTATAACTGGTTTTTTGTTTTCATACATAGTCTCTAAGCCATACACATTGATCGATATATTATTCATCTGTTCAAATTTATTTATGTCTTTTAATTTAACTGGAAACTCAATATTAGCAAAATTTAAAATATTCGAAAAATGTGGGTATGAACTCATTCGATGTGAACTAACATTAGTAGGAAACAAGGCGCTTATTACACTCCAAGCGAAACAACACTGATCATTGTTTTCAACGTTTATGATGGCTCTTTTCACACTGATTGTCTTTGGTAAGGGGATATATGATGACGCTCGGAGTGGGTTAAATTTGTTGATGTTCAGTTCCAAATATAATATATTTTCTAAAGACCATCCTAAATAAATAAAAATATTTAGTTACTAAAACCCAAAACATAAAGTAATTTACCTGAACCATGTGCTTCAAATTCTGAGGCTTTTGTAGAAAGCTCCTTGCTGAAATCATCATAGATGTTTGGCAAGTTTGACGAAACCGTGGCGATCTTATTTTTTGTATTGAAGGATTTGATTTCTTGAATTTCCCTCGTAGGTAGTACATATGAACCAAACAACGTGACATTTAATTTTATAGAGCTGTGTTTTTCAATTTCATCACGAATTAAATCTATCACATTAATCTTGAGTTCTTCGAAAAACTCATTGAAATTTGTATGACACTGAGAGGGTGTTATTCTGTAAGTGATGATACGATTTTTAAAAGCACAGTCAATTACTTGCACACCTTGTCTATAATCTTTACAAGAAGCATTCCTATGTTGATTAGATTTTAAATGTGAGGTAAACAATCGATTTGAAATGTTCAGATTACATACCCTGCAATATTTCAAATCCAGTTTCCTCTTTTTCGTTGGTGGCTGCCTTGAACTACTTTCACCACACACCTCTCTTTCATGTCGACGTAAACTATCTTTTCTTGCAAAAACTTTTCCACAGTTATTACATGTAAACATATTTACGTAAATATTTGATCACATCACTATTTGATTCACTACATACTCCTACCCATTTTCTAGATATAAGCTCCGTCAGTCGTCTTTAAATTGTTAATTAATTTGCAAATTGAGCACTTCTTTTGCGAACTTATTGGTCCATCAAATTGTGTTCCAAAGGGATTATTGTGGTGTATAAAACATGGTAACAAAATTTGAATAAAATAGTCTTTCGTACACGATTCCGGTAAGCGATGCCACACAGCTAATAACTCCGTTGAAAGAACATTGTCTTTTATGTATTCTTTTAAAAATTCCACTGGTATTTTCGCAATCTCTAAATCACTTAAATGTCTTAATTTTAACGAACCATTCGATAAATCTGTTACTAAACGTAAATTATATTTCTCACTAGACATTGTTGAACTGAAGTCTAGGACTATCCATCGTTACTTAAGTAATGTCTGTTATAGTGTAGTAGGGTGATAAGTTGTGGTGGGGTAGGTCAAGGTTAAGGGGTCAAGGTTTAGGGGTCAAGGTCTAGGGGTCAAGGTTAAGGGGTCAAGGTCAAGGGGTCAAGGTTAGGGTCAAGGTTAATGGGGTCAAGGTCAAGGTCAAGTGGTGGGGGGTGGCATTAGAATCGGCGAATCCACTCTACTTGACTTGCATCAGCACTTTTCTCGATGTTATAAAAGCAACTGGAAACGATCTCGTGTTGTCATTCAAATACTATCATTCAAATATTATCACTGTTAGTATTAAGTTATTCAAGTAGTAAATCATTTTAATTGATCAATTTTAAATTGTGTATGTTTTAAAATAAATAGTTTTTTTTAAGTGATTTGAATCAAAGTGAATATAAAATTGGCGCAGTCAGTAGGATATTCCAGACACAGCTTCGTGTTCTACGAAAGGTTTTTAACTAGTTGTGGTGGTTTCCAAACCTTTGCAGAATAGAACCTACCTGAAAAGGACAACAACTACCAAGTACTAGCAAGGGAACACGCAACCAGGCTAAGTGCTAAGTGACGCGGAGAACAGTCCGATGCGAGGAATAATAACGTAAGAATCATAAAGTAACTATTTTATTTTGATTTTATTTTGAATGACCACCAGTTCTTTCATTTATATAATATTTTATTCCTCATCACCTTACCTTTCCTAAATAATTTTGAAACTAAATACTTTATATTATTGCTTTATTTTATTATTATTTGAAACATTATTTTAAACATATTTTACCATTTATACATTCCCAGTTTGATTTTGCAATCCCTACATTAAATATTACTCGATACTGATTTAATAAACCATATATTTTCTAGCATTTCAATTTAAAACTTTTATTCAACAATTAATTTCGATTTATTGTGTGAATTTATATAATTATAAAAATGGCAACCATTAGAAAAGCAGCTACACCAACCGTAGAACCCTATAAGCTATCGGAAATATTTGCCATAATTCATGAGTATGATTGTTATCCGATATTTTTGAATACTTTCATATGCTCCTGTAATACTGCTCACAGCATGGCAACGGATAATCAGCAAGTATTGCTAATTCTCCATATCAAAAATAAGTTACGCAGTAGAGCGGCTGAGTTAACTAATTCGCGAAACCCTAGTCAACTAGCTGAAATTCAAACCCTCCTAAAAAATCATTTTGGAGATCCTAGGGATCTCTCGGCTCTTATACAGGACTTGCAAAGAATGCGGCAAACTTATAATGAATCCCCTCTTACATTTTCTGCTAGACTTCAGAACGCATCAAGCGAAAATGCTAGCAGCTATAAACAAGCAAAATCTTACTTAAGAAAAACAAGCACAGATTGACTTGATAGATTCAATGGCTCTTAATAGCCTCCTCACGGGCTTAGAGCCCAAAATTGGCCAACTCGTTCGCGCCAGCGACCCCTGCAGTATTCTTACTGCGATTTCCAGAATTAAACGAGAACTACAACTGTCACATTTAGAAACCCAGAAATTTTCAGGTAATAGAAATTTCCAACAACCCTCTCGTAAGCCAAATAATGGTCCACCTCCAAAACAATGCTCATTTTGTAAACGCATGGGCCATTTAAGCAACGAATGCTTATTGAGAATGAGACCGAATTCCAATCAGAACTATTAGAATTATCGCCCTCATTTTTCCAATCAACGTACTAATCAATCCACAAATGTTAATCCCAGTCAACAATTTTCGCAGCAATAATTTCGTCCATCTATCAGTAAACAACCCCAAATCTCTGGCAATTACAGACCCAAGTTTCTTTAAACATCAACAACCAAAAACTCATCACTTGAACAATATGCAATTCGGTCCTTACCACAACGACTATAACTACTCCCAAAATGAAAACCCCTTTACCCCATGAAAACGGAAACATAAAAGAATATCACCCTAACGATTTCGAACAAAATGGTGAACCAGAATATTTCAACACCGAACAGTTTAATGAATATTTCCCTGACGAACCTGATTCTTCTCAGTTGGCCCCTGCTCAATCAGAACCCCCAGACCACAAAGTTTCAGAAATTCAGACAATGAATTTGGACGACTTCAGCCCGAATGTCAACTTCCCAGAACAAAACTTTCTGTAAGACCCCTTCTTTCCGTCAACTCCAAGAATCTTTATTATATTACTGATTCTTCAAACACCTATAAACTTCTTATCGATATGGGTGCAGAACTTTCATTCTTTAAACCTGAAACCTGCCAACGCTTCAAACAACGGTTTCCTGAAAATGTTATAATTCAAGGCATCACAGATGAGAAATTTCTCATTAATGAATCCACCTTAGTGCCTTTTAACATCTCCGACCCACATAAGGTGTATATTTGTAATACTGATATACGATTTGATGGGTTATTAGGTTCAGACTTCCTGGAACACTATAACTGCATCATAGATTTCAATAAGAAACAACTCGTTAAAAATTTTAAAACCCTGCCACTATTCAAAGTTACCGATGATACGATCATGCGTAATAGTAACTCTACACCTTGAACTAAATATATCCCAGTCAACACAATTACCTTGGACTCTCGAACTGAGCAAATCTGTAAATTGAAATGTTACCTCAAGAATGCGGATGCTATTCCCTCTTCAATCGAAATTGGAAAAGTTCGTCTTCCAAATGCCATAGTCAAAATTAATGAAAATGTTGAATTCATAACTTCCGTTTTGAATCGCTAATACCATTCCCAAAACCATCACTTTTGACAAACTCGATTTAGAACCAATACAGAATTTCACAATAAACACCTTCTCTGAAAACGAAACACGTAACCTAGCCGAGAATGACAGACAAATGACGATAATGAACAAGCTTCGGTTAGAACATCTCAACGAAGTAGAATCTGAATTAATTTTGTCTTGAATACTCCGATATCTTCTATTTAGAAGGCGACCAACTGACCTTTACGAATGAAATTAAACATTCTATAGATACCAACAATGCGAAACCATCTTTCACAAAATCATATCGATACCCCCAAATCCACAAGCAAGAGGTGAAAAGCCAAATATCCAAAATGCTAGATCAAGGGATCATACGCCCTTCTAACTCCCCATGGTCATCCCCAGTATTGGTAGTTCCTAAAAAATTGGATGCTTCCGTAACACAAAAATGGCGTGTCGTCGTTGACTACCGGAAACTAAACGAACTGACTGTAGACAAGTACCCTGTTCCGAATATATCTGACTGACCAACTCGGCAAGTGCCAGTATTTCACCACTCTCGACATGGATTTCATCAAATTGAAATCGACACCAAATACATTCCCAAAACTGCTTTCACAGTCGACAATGGTCACTATGAATTTGTTAGGATGCCTTTAGGTCTGAAGAATGCTCCATAAAAGTTTCAACGGGTTATGGATAACATTCTTCTTGGAATCCAAAACGCAAGATGTTTAGTCTACATGGACGACATCATCGTATATTTCCCTACAATTCATGAGCATATAGCTCTCCTCACCGATGTTTTCAAAAGACTGCGAAAAGCCAATCTGAATATACAACCCGACAAGTGCGAGTTCCTTCGCAAAGAAGTCGCGTATCTAGGTCATCTTATAACTACTGAAGGCGTTAAGCCAAATCCCTCAAAAGTGGATTGCATTCTCAACTTTCCCCAGCCAAAAAAGCAAAAAAAAAACATTAAATCATTTCTAGGTTTAGCAGGCTATTATAGGCGATTCATTCCAAACTTCGCCAAAATTTCCAAGCCACTTACAAAATTACTTTAAAAAGATGTCCCTTTTCAATTCGACTCTGAATGTGTTAAATCTTTTGAACAATTAAAAAGTGCCCTTACATCAACCCCAATTCTTATATATCCTAATTTCGAGGAACCATTTATCCTCACAACTGACGCCAGTTCTTTTGCTATCGGCGCATTTCTTTCTCAAGGTCCTATAGGTAAGGATTTGCCCATAGCCTATGCCTTGAGAACCCTTTGCAAGGTTGAGACTAAATACTCTATCATCGAAAGAGAACTTCTTGCTATAGTGTGGGCTGTTAAGCACTATAGACCGCCAATTTTTGGCCGTAAGTTTCTACTTTTGACCGACCACCGCCCGTTAACGTGGCTATTTTCAATCAAAGACCCTGGAAGTCGACTTGCCAGATGGCGCCTAAAACTCGAGGAGTATGATTACCAAATAATCTACAAGCCAGGCAAGGTAAATAAAAATGCCGACGCTCTATCTCGCATTAAGGTTAACAACTTTAATGAATACGTATCCTTTCAGACAAACAATCATCTAACACCGTTTGCAGTACTCCCAACAAACGAGACTGACGATGACTCACGAGAACCAGACACAAAAAGTCCCATTAACTTCCATCAAATTTCTGAGGAGTTCAGAACTTTTGTAGAGCGATACCAAACCGTCTCACTAATAGACTACGACAAAATTCAATTTTCTAATTGCCAACTATTAGACAGAGAAAACAAAAACATTCTTGTATTCCCCCAAGGTTCTCTCATGAACGATTTTCACCATGACATCTTCGAGGATATTTTTGAGGAAAATGTCGATTTTCACACCCCACGAATAAACGTCTTTGCAAGCAAAAGTGTCAGAAAGAGACGCTATCTCATCGTCCCTCTCCCTTCTGACCCAGAAGTAGTTAACGAGATTCTTTTCACATCTTTATACAATAGTAGAAATGTGTTTACGGAAAATGAAGTATACAAGTATACTGTGTTGAGAATAACATAGATTTGCCCATTATGGAAATGCTTTCGTTCATCTTTTCCGAAATCGATTTAAAATGGAAAGTTTGCCAAAATATCCTCCAAAAGGTTGAGAAAGATCAAATTCCTATAATTCTCGACCAATTCCATAACGGCAAAAATAATATACATCGAGGTATCAATGAAACTATCCGCAGAATAAAAGAAAAATACAATTGGCAAGGACTAACTAAGGACGTCGACAATTTTATCAAAAACTCTCAGACTTGCCAAAAGGCAAAAGTTTACCGAAAAAATCTCGACAGCCCTCTCGTCATCACTGAAACTCCATGGACACCCTTTGAACGTGTCAACATCGACATTCTCGAAGTCCCGACAAAAAACTACGCATTAACTATCCGGGACGAACTAACAAAATTCTCTCAGGCCTACCCCATATCCGACAAATCCGCAAAAACCTTTGTTAGTACTTTACTACTCTATTTCCAACACTTCAGTACTCCTTTAAGGATACATTGTGATTATGACAAGGAATTCGACAACGCACTAATGAGAGACTTGTGTAAACTATTTGACATCAAACTATCCTATTCTAGTGTGGGACATCCCCAGTCATATGGTTCATTAGAACGATTCCACTGGATCTTATTAGAGATTATTAGAATCCATAAACTAGAAAATCCTTACGAACACCCTTTTAACATCATCCTTTATGCAATCATTGCATCTAACAATTCTGTAAACAAAACTCATGGATTCACCCCTTACGAACTTGTTTACGGACATACTTCGAGTAGGATTCCAGAAACTCTCTACAACCAACAAGCCCTGATAACTAAGTACATCAGAGATCTCAATAACCGTATCACTCACTATTATAAAATTGCTCGTGAAAGAACGGAAATCCAAAAACATAAAGCGAAAGTCAGATTTGATGAACACGTTTCTAAACATCTCCCTAACTATCAAATAGGCGACAAAGTCTATATTAAAGAATCCCAGATCAAGGACAAATTCCAAAATAAATTCAGTGGTCCTTTCGAAATATTGGAGATTCACAGAAACTTCCCAACAGTACTAAACCCTAAAACCAACCAAAAATCAAAAATAAATTTCGACCGAATTAAACCGTTCTCAGAAAGTTAATTTCTGTTTCAGGTTTTGCCTGCTGTTCGGGTCAGCAGTTGCCCAATTTCAAATTCAACCAATAAACAATACTTTAGGTATCTACTTCCATAACGAAGCAGAAATTACTGTATCGAATGATAAATGGACACTTTTAGTACACAGAAACATTTCTGCACTGGAACAAGTATTTACAACAAATAATAGAATATAACAAACTCTTGTAAAAACTGTTAACTTCAATTTTTTTGCTATGATCTACTTTCGCGCAGACATACAAACCCACATTAACCTTCTAAATCAAATTTCTAACTCAATCAAACAGAAATTTACTGGCATTCACATGGACACTAAAAGAGGTATACTTGATGGGGCAGATACCCTTTTTAAAGCAATCACTGGCAATTTAGACGCCGCTGACGGAAAATACTTTACCGAAAGCATAAACCGCTTAAATCAAGGCCAACTTCAAATTGAGAACTTGAATAAAACAAATTAGTGTCACCACATCTGTAATTAAAAACTTCAACGAAACTATCCAAAATCTTAGAATTGACAAAAAACTATTTAACATGAAAAAGCTGGAAAACACTATCGGAAAAATTAATGATAAGGTCGCCTACGTCGAATCTAAACTCGCATTACTTGAAATGTGTGAAAAACATATGGAGAATTATTTCTACTTAGAAGATACTTTAAATGATGTTTTAAATTCTATCACATTCGCGCGTTTGAAAATAATTCACTCTTCAATTTTAACACCAGAACATCTTGTTACCTCATTACGGAAATATCGCAAAATTTAGTCAAAAGTAACCTTCCATTGGCTGTGAAGTACTCGAGCATCGCATGATATCTGGAAATATGGAACTAGAGGCATTACAAACATATGCCGATTTTATATTTGTGTTAAGAATCCCTTTAGTCGAACAACATCATTACACAGTCTTTCATTTATATCCTATCCCTATATACGATGAAAGAACAGGTTTACATCATATGTTATCCTTCACTCAAAAATATCTTGCAAAGAATGATGATTCTTTAATGTTTATTCCGATCAAAGACTTAAGTACGTGTAAACCGTTGGCCACTCTTAAGAAACTGTGTTCTGAACTTTACGCATAATCTATTGACACAAACGCGTTATGTGAAGCTCAACTTCTAAAGAATGTCCAGAAGGTACCCGACAACTGTAAAAGCTCACTAATATTCACTCAAGGATACAACGTTCAAAAACTAGAACCTAATACATGGCTAATAATTACTTCTGAACCCATAAGTGAATTGCGCTCAAACAAACCCAAAAACTCTTACAAACTTCCTCAACTCCATATTGACTTTTCAATCAGAGTGTAGTGCGTTTATAGGAATTACAAAAGTCAAGCCGTATCTGGTAAACAAACCAATGTTCTAGAAACCAGTGCCGTTCAACTGTTGCAATGCAGTGGCATAAAAAATTGTAATTCCTGAACTTTAGCCCCTACAGCAGAACACACTTAATGTAGAAGAATTAGACGTAGCAAATCACAAATTGGAACAATATTCCAGAGACCTCGATGGTCTCATAAACCAGCCGTTTGTAACCAAAAACATCTCTTGGTTTACGTATACAACCATAGCTGCTCTCATGATCATAGCGGCACTCATCACTTTCCAAGCTGTCAAAAAGAGGATGGTAAAACCTCCAAAGGACTGCAATCCTGACCAGACTTCAGTGCCTCAACCAAGACTCAAATTCTTCCCCAAGCTTAGGCCTGTTTTGAAAACAGAACAAAACTAAGAAACGCAAGTTTAAGTATACCCTTTATGTTCTCTAAAAACACCTATTTTAATATTGATTTATATTTTTACTATTGATTTATATTATTAACTTTTTTATTTTTTTTACACAGTATTTTTATTCACATTTCCTTTTACTTTATATTGATATGTTTAGGTTAAGCATTTAATTATTGCTGACATTATTTTATTACCCATTTATTTTAACATATTTTTATTTTTACACATTGATACTTTTATTTTGTTTGTATCCCATATTATACACTTATTACTTATTATGTATACCATTCAAACATCATTTTATATTATTTTATGTTTCTGTTCCTAAAAGTTGATGTTATGAGGGAGTTTCACGGAACGTCAACGGCATGGTAGCGCCACTGCATATAAGGGTACAATGGCCCCCACATATACAAAATTCTCATGCATGGCGGTCATTGTACCCTTATATGCAGTGGCGCCACCATGCGGTTGACGTTCCGTGAATCTTCCTCATAGCATCAACTTTTGATATGTAAGGGGAGTTGTTATATGCAAAATATATCAGCACTTAGTTCACACAGTCGAGAAGTCAACGGAATTTAAAGCGTACGTGACTTCTCAGGGATATCAAATTTCATCTTGAATTATATGCAAACAACTTCCCGGAAACCTACACGAGACCGTTTAGCCAGTAAAATAGCTGACTTGCATCAGTACTTCTCTCGATGTTATAAAAGTAACTGGAAATGATCTCCTGTTGTCATTCAAATACTGTCATTAAAATATTCTCACTTTTAGTATTAAGTTATTCAAGTAGTAAATCATTTTAATTGTTCAATTTTAAATTGTGTATGCTTTTAAATAAATATATATATTTTTAAGTGTAATTTGAATCAAAGTGAATATAATTTATATACAACTACGCGGATGAAACCACCTAAAACATTTAGTGCCCGCGAAAACTTAAAAACAAATATATATATATATATATATATATATATATATATATATATATATATATATATGAACTAAACTAGGTTCCGGGTGAGAACCGCGTCTGAATTTATTAAATGCTCGACGTTTCGACTCCTACTTTGGAGCCATTATCAAGAGAAAAATGTGAAAAAGAGTTTCAGAATCGAGATCGAACTCGGCGCGACAATCTACCTACTCCCTAAGAGTCACTAGGTAACTGAACTGAAGGTGAATCTGCGCTGCTTTTTTTATTTATAGTTATCGGTCGGTTAGAAGAGGATGTCATGTGATGAAGGGGATGTGTTGTGATGTGATTGGTTGGGTGTTGGTGGGCGTGCCTGCTTTGTTTAATCTGGCAATTACGGAGGTCCTTTCTGTAGAAAGGCGGGAACTGTCATAGGGTCGGTTTAGATAGAGGGGTCTTTTCTCTATTTCCATGGCTTCGCGAATAGTGGATGCCCTACGGGAATTAAGAGATATGATATTCCTACTGTCCCCGAAGTTGATAGAGTGTCCTGTTTGGATATGATGATGCGCGAGAGCTGAAGTCGGATCTTTTTTGCGAACTGACAAAGAATGATCATATACTCGATGGTTGACGCGCATGTTAGTACGACCGATGTAGCTTTGTGGGCAATCGCGACATGGAATTTCGTATACTCCACGATCCTCATTAGGTATTTTATCTTTTGTGTTCCCGGTTAAATTGGCTATAGTTTGGCTGGTGTTGAAGACTGTCTTTATTTGATGTCGGTGTAGAATCCGTGCTATTTTGTCAGTGACTCCTCGAATGTACGGAAGGAAGTCTTTCCGGTGTTGTTTGTCTGTTTCTGATGGGGTTGGTGTTTTCCGGGGTTGTTGCGATTGACTAATTATGCGCGCAATATGGTCTGGATGATAACAGTTTTGTCAAAGGGTTTGTCGAAGATTTGTTGAAGTTCGTTTTGTCTATTGTCAATATCTGTTAAGCGAATAGATCTAAGAGCCAAAAATTTCATTACAGAACTGAATTGGGCAGGGTGATGGTGTGATTGGGCATTTAACTATCGATTGGTATGGGTTGGTTTCCCATAGACGGTATATGAGAATCTGCCACTGCTGGTTTTTGTTATGAGGACGTCAAGAAGAGAGAAGGATCGGACTCGATTTCCATTGTAAATTGAATGTTAGAATGTATGCCGTTGAGATGCTGTAAGAAGAAGTCTAACGAATCTCTGCCATGAGGCCAAATGACAAAAGTATCATCAACATATCTAAGCCAGCAGGAAGGTTTTAAATTAGACGAGTTTAGGGCCTGGGTTTAGATTTGTTCCATGAAAATATTAGCAAGCACTGGAGAAAGAGGTGAAGCCATCGAGGCCCCACGTACTTGTTTGAACAGACTGTCTTGAAATGAAAAATATGTGTTAGAAGAACAATGCTGTACAAGTTTGATTATGTCAGAAGTGATATTGTGTTTTGTTTTTAGAATATCTAACGTTTCTGACAAGTGGACATTGGTAAAAAGAGATACAACATAGAAGCTAACTAGGATATCATTTTCTGAAATTCTTTAAGCGCCTACCATATCTAGGAAGCAAGAAGAGTTCTTTACGTTCGCGTATGCTTGTTCGGCTAAAGGTTGACGGGTTTTGGCTAAGTACCGGGCTACTTGTTGGGTTGGGGATTGTATCGAACTGACAATGGGTCTAAGAGGAGAGTCCGACTTATGAATCTTGGGTAGTCCGTAAATTTTGGAAATTTTAGGAGAATGATGGCCTTTTTGACGTCAAGAGGAAGATGCGTTCCGTTGATGGTTCTTTTTCCTCTATTCATTTTGTGAACCTAGTCCTTAGTGTTGGGAAGAACATTCGGGTTATTTTTTCGGCAGGAAGAATAGTTATGTCATTGTTGACACGTAGTTGTTTTAATGCCTTCCTTCCTTACATTTGAGGAGTCACTGACAAAATAGCACGGATTCTACACCGACATCAAATAAAGACAGTCTTCAACACCAGTCAAACTATAGCCAACCGAGAATCCTAAAGATAAAATACCTAATGAGAATCGAGGAGTTTACGAAACTCCATGTCGCAATTGCCTACAAAGCTACATCGGTCGTACCAACAGGCCCATCAACCATCGAGTATATAAACATTCTTTGTCAGTTCGCAAAAAAAGATCCGACTTCAGCTCTCGCGCATCATCATATTCAAACAGGACACCCTATCAACTTCGAGGACAGTTGGATTATCATATCTCTTAATTCTCTTATTATCTCTCCAAGATTCTCGAGGCCATAGAAATAGAGAAAAGACCCCTCTTGGGGATTAGGCAGATTGAGGCCCCGAGTTTGATCTAGATTCTGAAACTCTTTTTCACTTTTATCTCTTGATAATGGCTCCAAAGCAAGACTCGAAACGACGCATTAATAAATTCAGACGCGGTTCTCACGCGGAACCTAGTTTAGTTCATAATAATGACTCCGGAAGCATCTCACAACATATATATATATATATATATATATATATATATATATATATATATATATATATATATTATTTGAATAAATTTGTTTCTTAATTTGGAAAATAATGTAAAATATTGAATAATTTTATTTCTCAGGGTCCTTTTTACTTGGGTTCAGAATCGTCAAATTATAATAAAGGCAATGTACATTTCTGCTTATTATCTTATTCTTTTCCAGCTATTCCTTTCTCGAAAATCACTGTTGCTCTTTTCACTTTGTCTTTTTAACTTACGTCAAATATAAATGAATTATTTTATAATAAAATAATCAATTAATACTAGACCTTCAGACTTATTTACAGTTTATTATTTCTCTTCCAGAACAAATTATTATCATAGCTGAAAATAAACTTCCAAATGTTTCAATTGTCCTAAATTATTAAACAACAATCAAAAGAATCTCTTACCAATTACTACATAAATTTAGTATACAAAATTGATTACCTTTTATCAAAAATTTGTGTGACACCTCGTAATTCTTACTTAAAAAGAGACTTTTTCTTCAAAAACTCACTTGTTGAGGGTGTTTTAGCAACCTTTTGTTTCAAAAACTCACTTTTAGATTTGTAATTCTTCCTTAATGTTTGTTGGAATTATTTGGAAACTTAATTCCTGGTTTTACTTCCCGATTTATATTTGTTGCCTGTTGCTATTATTTTATTTATACCATTTAATTGAATTTAATCAGATCGTCTTTATTTATACAGGTATTAATTATACTATGAATCTTCTGATAGCTGTTGGAAACTGCTTACTTTCCATTTAATTTCTATTTGTTTATCTTCTCTGAATTTCAAATAATAATTTTGAATGAATTGTCAAAAACTGCTTTCAATTATTTAGGTTAAAATTTACCTTGGCACGGAACAACGTTTTAATAATGTTGCATTACATTAACTTCGTTACCATGGAAACATACTTGGTATTGGAATGCTTTAGATGTTTACTATTGAAAGTCAAATTATGAAAGAGAATTGTCAGTGTCATGTTCTGGTACTTGCCACCTGCTGTTGATACTTCCGTTTACAATAATTTTGTTTAATTTCCAAAATGTCCCACATTGAATTATTATGAACATTTTATCAAATCCCCTTTTAACTTTTGATACTCTTTTGATTCCTTTTATTAGCCTAAAACTTTCAATTTTATATATTTTTAATCACTAATTTGACATTCCACCTGCAAACCACAAGCTGTTTAGGAGGTACTTTCTATATTTTGAATTTATTTTAAAATTTCGATTTCGTACACTTTAAAACAGTTATTATCTTGTACTATTCCTGATTCTCTATGAATTTCTATTCTCTGAACGTTCCATCCTCGGTCTTGATGTCTTTTTTAAAGAATTCTAAATTTTAGACATTTCTCAAAGTTTATAATTTTAACTTATTCTTGTTCTAAATGTGTGTAATTTCTGTCTTTGATGCCTAAATTTTTGTTTTTGCTTGATTTCCAAACTCTACCAGTGTTTATAACGGAATTTACTATTTGACTATTTAACCTTTTGTTACGGTCTTGGCAACTTTTTTTATGTAAGTAATAGTTTTATAAAATTAGAGTATAGTTCTTGTATTCCCGAATTGAATTTTGTACTAGTTCGTTTTTGAAGCTTTCTGGTTTACAATTATTTGGTAATACATTTCCTTTGTTTTGTGTGTAAGTGCTCTACAATGCATCTTAACTATTTACATTCATCAGTTCCATTTGCCTTATATTTTATTTACAGTTTACTAACATTACATTTCACATAAGATTCCTGCAATTTCTATTTTATTTCAATTATCTTTATATCTCACTTTCCTTTTTAAAACTCAAAATTATCCTATTAATTTAACTCTGTCATTTGTTTGTTGGTAACATTTAACATTTAATGTAGATATTTTATTTCATTACAATATATATATATATATATATATATATATATATATATATATATATTAGGGTGGCCCAAAAAAACAAAATATTTTTTTATTTTCGAGTCTCGCGTGAAAATATGTTAGTTTACTATGTTTTAAGAACTTTTACCACCAAAGGACAGGTCGAAAAAAAAAAAATTTAAAAGGTCGCTCCGAATTTTTGAAAAATTCCAAAATCTTTTTTAGTGTAAAATAATATAAGGATTCTGAAAATTTTAAGTCAACATTTTATTATCTAAAGGTCGCTCCGAATTTTTATAAATTTTCAAGGTAAATACTTTATAACTTTTTGAGCTACCTCTAAACATGAATATTATCGACCTAAAAAAATTTTTTCTTGAATTTCACATATCAAGGAATTAATTTAGAACGCGAGAAGCAGAAAAAAAATTTATGAATAATTTTTACAGGTGCAGCGTAATTGGCAAAAAATCATAATTTTTTAAAATTATTTATTATTCAAAAATTAACATTCTGATTATATTCTCAGACTTTTTTATAACATTTTCGACTTTTAAATACAATAATAGTCAATTATTAGCTACATTTAAATTATTTTTAGTTCAATTTATTGATGTTAAGTATAATGTAAAAGTTTAAAATTATTGACGATTGAAGCAATACTAAAATTGACTATTATTGTATTTAAAAGTGGATTTCGTAAACTCCTCGTTCCTCGTTAGGTACTTTGTCTTTAGGATTCCCGGTTAAGTTGACTATAGTTTGACTGGTGTTGAAGACTGTCTTTATTTGATGTCGCTGGCAGTGCTATTTTGTCAGTGACTCCTCGAATGTACGGAAGGAAGGCTTCCCGGTGTTGTTGGTCTGTTTCTGATGGGGTAGGTGTATTCGGGGGTTGTAGCGATTGACTAATTATGCGCGCAATATGGTCTGGATGATAACCGTTTTGTCTAAGGATATGTTGAAGATTATTAAGTTCGTTTTGTCTATTGTTAATATCTGTTAAGCGAATAGATCTAAGAACCAAAGATTTCATTACAGAACTCAATTGGGCAGGGTGGTGGTGTGATTGGGCATTTAAGTATCGATTGGTATGGGTTGGTTTCCTATAGACGGTATGTGAGAATCTGTCATTGTTGGTTTTTGTTATGAGGACATCAAGAAACGGGATCGGCAGTAGGACTAATCGTAGTGGACTTTCGGAATTTTTTACTGACTATGTTGGTGGCAAGGAGGGTAACCACAATTGTTGTTATGATTATTATGATATTAAATTTGTAGGTGTGTTTCTCCACGAATGGTGGGTCTATAAGCTTTTCCAATTCCCTGGAGTATTGGTTGAGAATTTATCAATATGGATTGTGTAACGACATCTTCTCTCTTGCACTTGATGTTGATGGGCAACTGCCCGGAAAATGAGATTAACCAAAGATTCAGGTCAATCTCTTGAATATTATATTCTTTGGCATATAATATTAAAGGTTTACAAGTTGATGAAGTATTGCTGGTTGCCTAAGAAGCCGTCCTTCGCAGAGGGATTCTGTATCTATACTGTGTGGAATAACTTTGGAACAGATCTTATGTTCTTTAGATTATGGCTTACAGTCACTCAGGTCTTCGAAAGATCGTGATATATTTTAATTTTGTTCCAAGGCAAAACAACTGGGATAAGATACAGGCGGTACAGTGTATAAGTTTCAGGATTAACTAAAGTAATTTTTAGTAGAAGAAAAATTTTAGAATGGATTTGAAAAGCTTCCAATTCTATCAGATTGACTATCGAGCAAAATTTCAATTATAGGTCGCAAGTGGTAAGTTATTTTCATGAAGTGATTGCAAAGTCTTCTGAAGGGAATCGACCAAATCGACTGGGATCATAATAGAACTATGTAAAATTTTTAGACGGGCGAAAGAGACTGCAGTTAATACATCGTTTAAAGTGTCATCGATCAATATGTAACCTTCCATCAAGCTTTCACACAAATCCAAAACATTAGCTTGAAGTTCATAAAAAGCAAGATCGTTTGTAATGAACACAATTGCTTCAATATTTTGCGAAAATATTTTCTCTTTAGACTGAAAGTTTTATAGTGTGGTGTTTAGGCTCTTAATGACCGAAGTTGTTACAGATAATTGTCGTTTCATTAGGTTTTGATGTTGGTCTTTAGTAATTTTAATTATAGCCATCGATTGGTGAGGGTCTCATCTTTGGAAAGAATCATTTTACTGAGAAATTAAATTATTAAAAAATTTATTGACAGTATATGACAATCAAAGCAGCGACTGTTTCAGAGAGAAGGAAATGAGAGAGCACCGAATTACATATGCTAAATTGGAAACACGGACAAGTGTAGTTTCTGGCCTAAGCTGGGGACGCTTCGTACAGGTTCTATCACAGACAAACGTTCGTAGTTTGATCAAATGCATGTCTGTTCTTGGGTTTTCACCAAATATTTTTATAACTCGAAATACGTTATTATATCATATCGCCTCTATTATATGATGATTTACTTTAGATATTTTAGAACGTAGGACAATTCTCTATGACTTTCCAATTTTGTTTTCACTTCCTGCGCATTTCAAATTTGAATTTGAATTATATTTGATTGTCTTAAAGTAATTGGCTATAAATTTAAAAGAATTTGGTAAGTTAAATTTACCATCGTTATTCATTTTACTTACTGTAGGCAACAGATAAAATACTATAATTTACCCATTTCTTTTTTAGTCATCTGTAGTAGCAAACTACCAGTCGATTTTCGAAAGACGAATATCTAGGTGAGTGTTTTAATAATTTAAAATGGAGAAATTGTTGAAAGTTCCAAAGAGAAAATGCAAGGTCCCTTTTTGCCAGAACGCATATCATAGGGGTTTGAGTAATGTAAATCAAAAGCATTTTTTTTCTTTTCCTAGCAATTTAGAAATGAGGAAAAAATGGTTTGACATAATTAATGAAAACTGTTGAGATCTGGTTTCACTTACTCATAGTTCTGTTTATATATGTGAAGACCATTTTGAGACCAAATACTTTACAAGTACTTTAAAAAGAAGGCTAATTTTGAAACATGCGATACCAACAATATTTAATCCAAGTAGTGTTCATGAATCCAGTATTAACAGTAGTATTTCTTGTCCCTTAAATGATAATATACCTATAGAAAGTAACAATCAACCTGCAGTATCTTTAAAACGACATTACTCTTTGGAAAGGTTACATCCCACACAACATGAAATATTGCTATGTCCGCGACAAAACCCTATTTGAAATAATTCATGAAATATTCCTGTAATATTTTATGAAACCTTTGTGTCATATTTCATGATATATTTAAAAAGATCTATTGTTGTAGATATAAAAATAGGTTAAATATATTTTAGTGAACTATTTAAAAATATTTATATAATATTTAATTTTTGTTTTGAAGTATCATAAAATATTTCAGAAATCTTCGTATTTTCGCTATAAAAACCTTTTCAAATATTTCATGAAATATATCTGTAATATTTCATGATATATTTTAAAAGATTTGTTTGTCGTGAACATCCGAATATTTCAGAAATATTAGAGCCAAATATTTTTAAATAGTGCTAAAATATTTTATGTCTAAAGTATCTTTGAAAATTTTTCCAAAATATTACTATATTCAGGACTAAAATTCTCCTGAAATATTTCATGAAATATTGGTGTAATATTTCACGAAATGTTTCTCTCAGATTGCATGAAATATTTCAGTAGATGTTTTGTCGTGGACATAGGAATATTGCAGAAATATTTCAGTGAAATATTTCTTCAGATATTTCATGCTGTGTGGGATACAACTGCAAAAATTTCAAAAGTATGAGACATTTGTAAAGGACCATCTTCTAGTAGTCAAATATGCAGATGTTCATTTACCAGCCCTTCCAGGGCAGTTAAGCAGGGTATTTTGACAAAGATTAAATGTACAAATGTTTCTCAAATGACTTCTCGTGAAAGAATTCTCTATAAAATTAACCGTCACCAACAGTCCAAAATTTGTAAATTAAAATCAAAGTTAGTTCTTACAAGAAAACAATTAAATATATCTTTAAGAAATAATCAACAATTTATTCTGTCAAGTTTAAACAAATCTTTGAGTGCTACAGGTATGGATTTTCTGAATTCACAATTGATAAATGCACCAAGGAAACGACCTATTTGGAGTTTAAAGAATAAAGCTTTTGCTTTGGCATTATATAAAAGGGGACCAAAGTCTTATCGATTTTTGCGTAGTTGTTTAAAATTACCTTCACCTTCAACACTTAGAAAATGTTTGAATTCTATTCCTTTTCATGCAGGATTAAATCAACACCTAATTAGCAAATTAAAAAATAGGGTCCAAAAAATGAATAATTCTGATAAATACTATTCTTTAATTTTTGATGAAATATCAATATCACCTGAGTTAACATATGTTTCTAGTTTAGATAAAATTGTAGGATTTGTTGATCAATGGTCATTGGGACGGTGCAATAAAATTGCAGATCATGCTTTAGTGTTTATGGTTCAGGGTTTAAGAAAGAAATGGAAGCAACCTGTAGCATATTATTTAACCAAAGATGTAGTTAAAACAGATGATCTCAAGAAAATTCTTTTTGAAGTTATTGAAAAACTACATTCAACTGGATTAAAGATTGTCTATAGCATATGTGATCAGGGTACCACAAATGTTTCTTGCATAAAGCAGTTGGTAGAACCTGAACGTGAAAAAAATAATGATTATGTTTATTTTTGTAATGAACATCAAATTATTCATATTTTTGATGTTCCTCATCTCCTTAAAAACACCAGAAATTGTTTATATAATTATGATATTTTATTAAATAAAGATAAAAATAAAATTGTTAAAATGAAATATATTCAGGATGCTTTTAATATTGACAAACACAACAGAGTAAATTTATTATATTCTCTCAAAGATTGCTATTTTGAAAAAAAAGGTTCCCGTAAAATGAAAGTTTCTATATAGCTGCAAAAACTTTACGCAATAGGGTTGCATCTGCTATATTTTTTTTATGTTCATCAGGTCATTTATCAGCTGAAGCAATTCATACTTCAGAATTCATTGATAATATAGATAAACTTTTTGAATATTTAAATGGGATTACAATGTACCCTCAAAGTTCTAAATCTCTCAGATATTGTGGGAATTTAAACTCAGTTCTCTCAAAAGATGATGCAAATATTGATCAGTGGGCATCTATACTATTATAAAATTGTAAGTTTGTCTGTTTGTTTGTTTGTTTGTTCGGGCATCACGTAAGAACTACTTAACTGATTTTGCTGAATCTTTTTTTGTTGCGAAGCGTATAGTTTGACTTAAAATCTGGTAGACATTTTATCTCTCTAAATTGATAGAAACGGTGGATACAGCGAAAAAACTTCTACCATGTTGGGTAATTCAATTACTCAATTGGTTCCAACGCACGCACAAAATATTAGATACTGGCATCAGCTTAGCTTTTATTCAAAATTCGGAATGTGCAAACGTAACATGTTTCGATTTAACAAAAATCAACATATATCAAGCGTAATTTTACAGGGTGTTCTGTATATAGGAAACTTAGAGCGGAGTAGAATTACATGGATTTAAAAAATCTAAAAAACTTATATTTGGTATCCTATAAGCAGCTGGATATATACGATGCGGTGGAAATAAGGGGGAGTGGAATTAGTTATACGGAGTGGTCCAAAAAAGTTATATTCAGTGGGCCATAAACAGTTCCATATACCCAGTGGTTGAAAAAGGGTAGAATATTTATACAGCGAATAAAAAAACTTAAAAAAAATGTCTTAGGTAAGCAGTTAGAACTTTGAAATATGTTCATAAGATACTATAGTTGGGCTAATGAAGTGTTAGAAGCAGTTGTTTATACAGGGTGTTTGAAATATAAGATGGAGTGGAATTATAGTTTATGTTGTGGTTAAAAACTTGTTTTATATCTACAAGTAGTTAAATATATAGGATAGTTGAAATATGTAGCGGAGTATAATTACAGCAATACAAGTGGGTTTAAAAATATTTTAAAGTAATGGTATGATCTATAAGCTGTTCTATTTACCGGATGGTTGAAATATAGGGTGACTTACAGTTAGAATTATACAGGGTGGGTAAAAAATGCTTGAAAAATTTTGTTATATAGCACTTGCATATATAGAGTACCTGAAGTATGGTGCGCAGTGAAGTTATAGTTATACAGTGTCATTCAAACAAGGTTAGAAAAAGTTGTGAAGTGGGGAGAGAAACTATACTTTAATATATCTTGATCTTCATAATAAGTTGCAAAGATATGATAGTTGAAACATAGGGTGAAGAAGTGTTATGATAATTATTTAAAAAATGTTATATTGATTGACCAATAAGCAGAAGCATATAGAGGGTAGTTGTAATACATACAAGATGATTCAAAAACATGTCGAACAAATTTGTTATTTTCGGTGCCCCATAAACAGTTGCGGTTTTGGAGATATATATTTGGCATTGATGGATTATACAGGGTGGTAGAAAAAATGTTACACTGGATGGCCGATAATTAGTTGCAAATACAAGGTGGTTGAAATAGCGGATGGATAAGATTTATAGTCAAACAGGTTGGATAACTTTTTTGTAGGGTAGAACATGAGCTGTTGCATACAGTGTGATTAGAAGTATTTAAAAAATTTATATTTGGTTGCCCCTACGCAGATGCACATACAAGGTGGTTGAAATATTTTGTAGAGTAAAATTATGGTTATACAAATTGGCAGCGGTGTATACAGGATGGTTTTAATGTAGATGGAAGTAGAGTTAGTTATACAAAGCGGTTAATTTTTTTTAATAAAATTATTATCTAGGGTGGCCAATAAGCACTTGCAGTTTGGGTGAGGGTTTAAATAAAAGTTTGGTATTAGGATGCAAAACTGTGTTTTTATATTGGTGACTCACGAAGGCTTCCACATCATTGTTAGGATGGATCAAAAAAGTTTAAAAAAATGTTGTATAGGGTAGACCATAAACAGTTGCATTCTACTATATGGAATATCTGAGATATGGGGAGAAGCAAGATTATAGTTTTAGAGTGTGTTAAACACAATGTGAGAAAAAGCTGCATATAAAGGTTGATTAATTTATAGAGTAAAGAGAAATTTTACTTTGAACGGTCGTTCAAAAAATATCAGGAATAATTGTATACAACGTAGACCATTAGCATTTGCATTGCTGAAATATAGGCTAGAGTAGAGTTATAGTCAGGTGTTCAAAAAGTTATATTGGGTGAAAAATAAACAGCAGCATACAGGATGGTTGCAATATAGGGTTGAGTAGAGTTACAGTTATTCAGGGTGATTCAAAAAAATGTCGAATCAAATTGTTATATTGGGTGGCCCATAAGTACTTGCAGTTTGGGTGAAATATATTCGGGATTGGTGGATTTATGGTTAAGTAGGGTGGTTCAAACAAGTTAAAAAAATGTTATATAGTATAACCCATATGTCCATAAGTTTTTTTTGCGAAGGCTTGAACATTCCGTACGCGGGTGAAACCACGGGTAACGACTAGTTTATATCTAAAACTGAACCCTTCACAATCAGAAATACTATGCCATTTAAAAAAGGTTGGTTAATTTCAATGACTGGTAGTATACGTTTGTGGCAGTTTTGTCAAAGTAAAGGATTTAAATTTCTGGCTTTAAGATTAGTAAATCAAGATTCTCTGGAAAATTTATTTTGTCATATAAGGCAGCTTGGCAGAGGAAATACACATCCTTCTGCAGTCATTTCTAGTTTGAAAACCACCATTCTCAATAATTTATTAACTCCATATAAAGTCAATTCTAATTCTGAAGAGGATCATTTTGATTGATTAGAAAATTTACAAGATTATTTAAAAAACCCTATTCATCCATCAACAGAATATAGCAAATACTGAAATATTTCAGTTCAATGGCCCAATTGTAGAAAATTTGAATGATGTTGAACTTTCAGCAGTTTCGTATATAAGTGGGTATATTTATCGCAAGATAAAAGATATCCCTCAAGCATGTAATGTTTGTAAGAAAGAATTATTATCAGATGATGTCTTTAAATTACAACATAGGTTTACTATGTTTCGAGAGAGGGATGATCAAGAACAACGGTTGTATTATGTTTCAGAACAATTAGCTATTTCGTTAATAAATATTTATGAGTGGACAACAAAATTTATTAAAGTTTACTGGCATATTGAACAATTTTCTGCTACTTTGTTAAAAATTTTGTTAAAAAATGTTCCATTCAATTGGTTAACTTGTTTAGAACATAGGGAGGAACTAAAGACACAATTTGTAAACTTTCAGTAAATTTTGCCCTGAGAAAAAATTTTAAAAAGAAATTTTACAAAAAAGACAATTTTTAAATAGTAGTATTTAATTTCAATTCACTTATTCCATTTTTTTCAATATCTGTTATAACAATAACAGTTGATTATCTTGATTCTCTTTCTTGCTACTATTCTAAATGTATAAGCAGTATAAGTATACCCACTATTTATTTGTTTTTACAAATTGTTAATGTTTTTTCTTTTGATGATACTGCTGATTTTTTTTGTTCCATGCAACTGAGTGGATTGGCATCCATTCCATGTACCGTCTCAGGAAACAAAGAATTAGAGAGGAAATGGTTTCAATGATATTATCTTCATACTAAAAAGGTCAGGCAGCATCATGAAGAATTAAAATTTTAGTTCAAAACTGTTCAAAATATGTTTGCATTTTTATTATTGGATTAACAAAAAACATTATAAAATTGTTTAAATATATTTTATCATTGTTTTTGTTTCATAGTTTACTCAGAATGTATATATGTTACCTACATACATATCTGTTGATAAATTTGGTATGATATGTGTACTCGCCATTTATAATGAAATGCTGTGCTTTTATAATTTTTGTCAGTTATTTTTTGTTTTATATAATTGGCACTTCTCTTTCAATAATATGTAAATAAACTTGATTGTGTGATATGTCTGCTTATATAATTTATAATAAAACCTGGCCGTTTGTATTTGTTCTCAGTTGTACTATTCCATTTAAACTAATTTTTCATAAAAATTGGGTTAATATAGATTTTTCTATTTTATTAACAAAATAAAATTGTATATTTATTATTCAATTAATAAAATTGAAAAAAATCTATATTTGTGTACATATCCAATTTTTATGACAAATTGGTTTAAATGGTATATCGTACAATCTGAGAAAATACATAATAGAAATTTAAATAAGCCACCAATTTTTAGTTCGACCTGTCCCTAACAAAGAGGCGCTAGTGCTCGTGTTTCCATCTTTTTCTGTTATTTTCGTCACTCTCTCATTTCCTTCTCTCTGGACTTTGTAATTTCAAGGCGTTTAAAACAAGGTTATTTGGTAACCTACGTAAGAGTGACTCCTGTTCTTTTAATGCAGGGTGATTCGGTGACCTATTTAAGAGTGAAGATGCATATGATATGAATTGGTGGTGTAAAATTATAATTATATAGGGTCTAACAAAATATATTAGATGGTCCATAAGAGTTGCTATGCAGGATGGTTAAAATATAGCATCAAAAGGAATTATAGTATGGCTAGAAAAAGGCGAGAAAAAATAATTGTGTAGGGTACCCCAGAAGCAGTTGGAAATAAATGATAGCTGACATACAGGGCGGAGTAAGAGTATTGTTATGCAGGTCGCTAAAAAAATGTTAATAGAATATTTTACCTATAGGGTAGCTTATTAGCATTTGCATTTACAGGGTGGTAGGATGTACTGGAATTATAATTATACATGGTGGTTCAAAAAAAATACAATAGGTGGACATAAACAAATGCATATACAGGGTAGTTAAAATATATTGTGTGTGAAACTATAGTTATATAGTGTGATTTAAAATATGTTACATTATCTAATACTATAACACGAGCAATTTTTGTATATATATATATATATATATATATATATATATATATGTGTGTGTGTGTAAAACGCATGGTTTGAGACACCAAAATTTTATTACAGGAAAAGCTTCTAAATCACATTTTATTTATACTGATATAGTTCAATTGTTATATAAACAATTTGTTCTATTAAAAAGTAACTTTCGGTTAACGAAGGCATTGTTTGCGCCCTCATTGAACTAACGTAGAGTTTGAGGACAGTCCCCAAAACATGCATTTTGCAAACTGGCGGTAGGCGAAATGATAATTTGGGGACTGTCCCTAAAATATGCATTCTCTTAGTATAGTTTGGGGACGATTTCGGGTACAGTTGCTAGTGCATTACTTCTAATCTGATTAAAATATGCTTGCTCAACATGAAGCAAATATAAAAACAAATTTATTATTTCGTATTACATTACTATTTTGTTTAAATTGTCACTATATAGACTAATTTTCTTATTATTAAGCGTTATCGAGGTGAAAAGCTCTGCGCAATGATACTACTAAATAGAAATGTGAGTCTTATAGTATCTATATGCCTAAAGGGTTTCAATGAATGGTATAAAAATAAAAATTTGCCATTTATTTTCAAGGGGATAATGTTAATGATACTAGGTACTCGATTTCACTTAACAAAAATATCATAGAATTGTCAATATCTATTCAGTTGTATATTATACCCTCAAGACCTCACTAAATATAATTTTGGTGCTTATAGCGTCATCAACAATTTTATGCTTAAGCCGTTTCTTAGGAACATTTCCAATTTTAACTTCAGACAGAACCGAAGGTTGTCACTCAGCTATTTAATAAAATACCACAGCTATCAAAAAGAAAAAAAACATAGAGTTTCATTTTCTTCTTCCTTTCAATATCCTCATAAGAAATAATCTGGGGTGGTTAGGCCTAGAAACATGACCATGCAAACTACAAAAATCTTTGGAGTTATTTTTCCTTTGAAATTTGCAGACGAACCATTCAACATTTATTTTACTATAATATGGTGATTCGTTGGATTGCTACCATATTTGTGATCCTCATATCACCAAGAAAATGAAACATTCGGGTTTTTAGAAATTTGAAGCCACATTGGGTATTCATAGTATTTCTAAAGTGAAAAGGCCCTACTAGATTACATTTGTAACCTTCAATCTAGATACCTATTTTAAAATAAGATTGATAACGAGATTACACAGTAAAATAAAAGTAAAATTAAAAATTGAAATAACCCCCCTACGCAAGAACCCCTAAAAAATAAAGAAATATGTATTAATGTGCCTATTAACCTCATTATGTACCCCTATTAATATAGCGAAGTAAATACGTGTATTAGTTAAATTGTACATATGAACTGCAGTAATTCAGTATTGTTTCACATTTATACGAGGTGTTGGCTAAGATTGTGGCTATGCTGATATATATTTTTAAACTCTGCTCTTAGGAGAAGATGAGGTTTAGTGAGAGATTGAAAAAAGTGGATTACTCAGTCAATTTCAGTATGACTTATGTATACTAAATAATACCTAAAACGCACTATTGGGGTGTTATTCGAAAATTTGTGTGACTTCTAGACACTATTAAATATCAGAGGTGTCTGATGCCACAGCAGGATTTACTTGAAGGATAACTCTTGGCCACCCTTTATACTACCAACAGAATGACTATGATGAACTCTGCTTATCGTGCCAGTTATCGTCAGTCCAACTTTGAAAAGGTTAACTAACCACGGATAATCTAATTTTTCAATGGAACCCAATAATTCGTTTAATTTCCTTTCATCCGATATTTTTATATATTTCTAACAGTTCCTTAAGATTTCGAGAAATCATAATAATTTTTGATTATTGTGTGTTTTCTTATTATTCATGCAATACTTTTGGTCATGAAAGCAGTAGAGTTTAAATTCGCATGTTAACTAAAGTGGAAATTCACAACCTTTTCAAAGATATCAGATGTGTTCGTAGTAATATTTCCTATCAGATGGCATGCGTAATTAGAATACTAAAAACTAGTGGCCCAAATATTGCAAATACATTTCAAAACGCTAATAACATTAAATAATTTGATAAAATTTTAAATATAATATTTTTAATCATTAGATGACAGGTAAACTCTTTTTTTGTATATGTTTTGCGATTTGGGACTGGACAATCCAAAAATCCTAAATTTAATTACTGAAAACACGACACATAATAAGGGACACATTTTTTGTAACAAAACTAATATAAAATCATTCACTATGACTATTTATTTCACTGATGGTAAGAACTAATTATTGGCTTTATATTACCATTTTATGCAGTTACTCAATTGACTGTTTCTCATAATATATTTTTTTTTCCATTTTTGATTCAAACAACAAGAAAAAACAATCATCATACAGTTCTTTTTTATAACAAAAAAATTAGTCTTAATAAAATATCACATTTGTACTCCTAATTAAAACATAAGTTTAAAATAACAAACTAATTTACAGACTTTAGGATAACAATGAAACACAACAACTTAAAAAAAGAAAGTAACAGAAAAAAATGAGTAATTAACACTGTTTTACTATAAAGGCGATTTTAATAACATGTTAAAAATTGTACATATTTTTAATATTTAATATTCATGCATTTGTACCCTTTGTATTGACTGTATCCACTGTTTGGATTTCTTTTTAAATAATGCAAGTAAATTTAACGCTTTAATCTTATCAGACATATTTTAGGACCAAAAACATCTTTGAGCTATATTTTTTTCTGCTTTGGGTACTATGAAAATATTATTTACATGCTGAACTAAATCATCACATTATACATGCCAAAGACAATTTTTACATACAACCAAGCAAAACTGATTCATTTACTTTTTGACTTTTTACACCTAAAACTGTGAAATATTAGTTAATCTTTAAAAAAAAAGAAATTGTGTTGAAAACTTTTTTCATTAAATCTCTTAAACTAAGCTAGGGTTTAGTTTATAAAATAAATATGTTTTAAGTAAATTTTAACATTATGTATTTTAAACGTGACAAATCTTGCACTCCATCTTTTACCCAAATTTCTTAAAATAGGGATACATTTCCTTTTACATATTAATAAATAGATTAAATATATGATTTAAGTAACAAATTCAATTAATAATGCAATAAATGCTAAATTACATTAAATGTTTGCAACTTTTTTTATTAGGTAATTATTTTTTGATACTATCTTCTGAACATTAGACAATCCATCGAACGCAAGAAAATATATTGTTTCAGGTCGAGAAACTTCATCAGTTGCGCTTCCCTCAACATATTAAAATCTCGAATAATTATTAATCTTTTTTCATACATATAACCAAGCTTACCTATTTAACGCACAATTATTAGGGGTTTTAGAGAAAACTAAAAAGAAAAAAAAGTCGTGCCATGTGTAACGCTTTTACCCTTTGATTCATATGATGTAAGTCACACGAAACAAATTTATATGTTAACTAAAACCCACAAAGCGATTATGTGACAGTATGTTATTTCTAGTCGATAGTCTTCAAATGTTACCCTCCACTCGGCGATTAAAATCTCGAATAATTATTTTTGGATTGCATTTAAGGCTTAATTTAACATTTTAACTCAAATTGAAAATCTAGTCGTTTAAGCAAAAACTAGTCCACATTGATTCTAAATTGAGAGCCGTGCTGTATTTAAAACTCCATTACCCTTTCCTATGATAGTAAGCACAAGAAACAAATAACAAATAGATTAACTGTTAATCTGTTGGCTAGTTTTTCCTGAAGCCCCAAGATGTCGATTTTTATTTTACGTTAACATGTAAAGTTCGGGTATTTGTCCGAAATACATAAATAATTATTCGATCTATCTATCACATGAAAGTTCTTGACTAGAAACAACATATTGTCTTGCCTTCAATGGATTAAAAACTCTCGAAAAGATTTTTCGTTAATAAAATCTTAAAAAGACATTTTGTTTTGTATTTAAATTAAAATGCTTTCTAGCATAAATCAAATTTTTAATTTTCTCTGTTTTAAAAAACTAAATAAATTTTTATGTTATGTAATGAAATATATTTGAACAAAACTAAATGGATGTCCGCATCATAAATTCATACTATCAATAATTACATTTCTTTGGTTATTATAGTTTAATATAACAATATATAATGGTAATTTCATATGTAGAAAAAATTATTATATGACTGCTTCGAATCCCTGAAATGTATTAATCCTCAATACCCAGCTGCATACACAGTTAGCAACTATCCTTCAAAGTGACAAATTTCATTGTCGTATAAATAAGTTTAGGTATATTTTTTACACAACTTTATTACAGTAATTCATAATAATAATCAATAATTAAAGACGCCACACATCGCCTTCGTAATAATATTCTTCTGGTCTATTCTAACAATTGTTTTGGTTTGTTAGTTCACCGAATCTTTAAACTGTTGGTATATAAAAAATGTGCCAATATTTCGTTCGTGTATTTGATCTCTGCTTCGTTATACCGACATTTCTGTGAAAGGCGATTATTCGAAAATCGTCTACAGGCCACTGTCATAAAAAAATATTCGGCATTCCAGCCCATAATAAGTACGAAATTTTTAACATTAGATATTATGAAGTTGTATTGTAAATTGTAAATGTTTGAATTTGAATGTTTGAAATTTAATAAATATTAGATTAATATGATACATCCCTTTCTAATAGAATCGTGTAAGACAATTCATGGCAAATTATGAATTTCTCTGTGTTTTTAATTGTTATTTTAGTCCTTCAATTAAAATTCAAAAAATTACAGAACATTTCAAAATTGTATGAAAATAAACTAAAAATGGGAATATCAAAACGTTATTATTCATAGTGTTAATGAAATTGAAGGATATTTGTAATTTTACATTATTAATTAAAAGCTGTTGAATGGGACATCTTCTTTTCTTCTTGGGGATTATGAGCAAAGATTTGTTTATTTAATTCCGCCATATTGGCTATTGACTCTGAAATTGAATTGTAAGACTGTGTACCTAATTAAATTTTGTTAGTCACAACTAAAGTAAATTGTCAATAAAAACAGTTGTTGTTTTTCAAAGTTATCATTTATTATATTACGACTTGAGCTTGGAACAGTGATGTATATTAGATATTTTACAGTTCAGATAAACTTTAAATTTAGAAGTAAGCATCAGAACCACATCAAAACTCTTTTTTTAAAGAGCGCTTTGTGTTGTCCATATGGAAATAATCAAAATTTTCTGTTCAATACAGTATTGACTCAATTTTTGCATAGTTTGTCCACTGTTAGTAATTAAGTCAAAATTCTTGTAGAAAATCATGAACATTGTCACTAAAAAATGTAAAAACACAGATTTGCACCCTAACATCAAACCTTTGTTTAAACACTGATCACTTGCCTGTCATCATCAAGGAGTAAACCAACTGTTGAGTGTTTAAATAAAGGTTTGGCGTTAGGGTGTAAAACTGTGTTTTTACATTTGTGACACAGTAAAGGTTCCACAGCATTTCCATTTTCACTAATAGTTTACCAACTGGATTAAGTGATTATATGCAAGAATGGCACCAATCAGTATACTGTATCAATAATATCTTGCGTTCAGTGGAATGAAAAATGTCGAATAGTTAGAATCGTCATTTCTTTGACAGGTTTAAGTAAACCTCTACGAATTTTTTCGTGTGTTTTATATCCTAGGAATCACAGGGAATCGGCGTTATACACAGTATGACTCCCGATTTGGAGAGTCTGTGATAACAATTTTCCTAAAACTCTTGGGTGTAGGAATACATTAAGCGATAAAATAAATAAATTAAGTTCTATGTATTATATATATATATATATATATATATATATATATATATATATATATATAAATAACTATTTGAAAATTCAATCAGTTGAGGGGAGCGCAACTGATGAAAGTTCTCGATTAGAAACAATATATTGTCTTGCGTTCAATGAATTGAAAAATCTCGAAAATTTCGTCTTGTGTCGATAACGTCATAGGGCTATTTGTAAAAGTTTATTTACAAGTGGAAGTTGTTCAATTGAGATGGAATGTAATCTTTATAACAATGAATTGATGGTAGTTTGATGTGTAAATGTGAAGTTATGAAGAGAGCGAATTTTGAAACTTTAGTTTAATTCTGTACCACTGTGTACCACAACTGAGTTGGGTATGCATTCCACCATAAAAAATATAATAAAAAAAATTATTTGCTATCTCTGTAATTCTAAGGGAAGTTACAATGCATGTTAGCACAAAAGCTTAAAATTATAGTTAGAAATTTTGTACTTACTAGTTTTTTTGATAGTGGATGTATCTAGATCTATCCTTCCGAAAATATTTTCTGTTGTGAAGATTCATATTCATAGAGTGCCGTATTGGGACTGCTGATATATTCAACTGTCTTGGACATAATTTCGAATGGAGTTTTTGAGATAAGCCCTATAGCATTTTAGTAATTTGTAAAGTTTGAGTAACCTTTGTGATTAAGGTTCAATAATATCTAACGTCGCATGAATTTGTTACGTGACGAATTTCATTTTATTTAACAAATAAACTAATGAGAAATATTAGAAATTTTAGGATATTGGATAAAGGTATAATATTGTATGTAAGGGTTTACAAAGTTTGTCCGAAATTGATCATTTCTTATTTAAAATAATTTTTGGAAACTTAGTCTATGGCTGAGTTTAAAAGTAAAAAAACAGAATGAAATATTATTTTAAACTGTCCATAACTTGCAGTATATTCAAAACTAACGATATGCATTAAAATATATATTAGCTTCTTCCGAGGTGTCTTTATTTTTGAGAGCAATATTTTTTTGAGAGGAAGTAATATTTTCATGGTTGTTATCACCAATATCAGACGATATCCAAATTCTTTTTTCTTCATTTTCGCTTACTCTTTTCTCCTCAAGGGTCCTTTTAGGTACATGTTCTATATAAAATTTTATTGTGGTCAGTGGATTTCTCTGTTTATTATTAAAAATAACTTCCTGCTTATATAAAAATTTGGATATCGAAGAATAAAAAATTAAGTAATTTCGAAAAGATTGTTGAGGAGGTCTTGAATTATTTTGTCTGTTCATTGGGTTTTCTCTCCTCCAAATTTTATCCTGCAACAGATAAATATTTAAAAATTGTATATGTAGAACAAAGTGTAGTAAGGCAATTTCGTAAAATTGCCCAGATTACTGGCTGTCTGTACAGAAATTCTTCCTCACAGTTATTCTGAGAGAAAGATACGTCTACAAAATGATGAACCAGTATTCCTCTATATAAGTAATGTATTGTATATTGTGTAATACTTATCTGTGTTTTTTACGAAATTGCCTTACTACACTTTGTTCTACATATACAATTTTTAAATACTTATCTGTTGCAGGAAAAAATTTGGAGGAGAGAAAATCCAATGAAAAGTCAACATAAAAAATTAGACATATTTTTCTCAAGTTGTAAAATAAAAAAATTTTATGAATTTTTTTTAAATATTGTAATAAGATATTCGGTGCCTTAGTCAACGATAGCCTAAAATCTCCAAGCCAATAAGACACTTTAGAACGTTATGAAACTTAAAGGGTTAAGTTTTGATTTAGAAACAAAACATGTTCATGTATTGTGCGAAACTGTCCTCGGAAAATCAATGATCAATGATTGTCGGAACTGTAAATATACGAACCCAGATCAGAAACGTCCATCTCTATGTAGATGAAGAGACACTGAATGCGCTAAAATGGACCACCACTGAACTTCAGGTAATAAGGTGTAATATGAGCACTTGCTATACAGCAAAGTAACACAGTACAAAAATATACATCACGTTAATAATAAAAAAAATATACTGTTTAAAATATGTAAAGAACAGCTATAACGAAAGAAATGTATGTGAAAAAGGCTAAATGGTCTTACAGGACATTTTCCATACGAAATGACATCATAGTTTTCGAGAATCAACAAGAAAAACAGTCATGGCTCAGAAGTAAAAAAAAAAAACTAATTAAACATCTGAAGAAGGAAGAGACGAATTGCAAAAATACAAATAAAATGAATGGTAAACTTATTATTGTGTAGTAAAATAAAATTTAAAATTCTTAACAAAATAGGTCAACAAAACTCAATGAAGGAAAGAAAAATAGTAAACCAGTAAACGCAATTGTTATAGAAATGATTAGCAAAGAACAGAATTGAATATTAACAGAAATATGTGATCTTCAATGTATTTTTTTCAAAGCGGACAACACTAACATATCTGAGAAACGCTACAACAGAATACCGACATATAATGTTTCTTGAAAATATATATGAGAAAGCTACTGTCATATATCTGCATGGAAATACCAATTCTATTAAAAAAAATTAAAAAATCCGGTGTAACACTAAAAGACAAATGAGACACAATAAAACTTTAGAAGATCATCTAAAAAGGTCACATCGGCTAGATAATAAAGTAATTTCTTATAACTATTTCAAATTTATGGTGCATACAAATGTGTGAGGTTTACATTATTTTAACCAATTTATCCCAATATTATAAGATTTATAGTGTTGTTTTATCTAAAATAACGGTTAACAAAATCATATTATATTTTAAATTATAATTTTCTGAGGACAAGTATATTTAAATTCCCTTCTCTATACAGAAAAAGACAAATGGGGAATGTTTTAGGGGAAATTTAGTGCATTTGAAATCTGGCTTCGGATTTACGATCAATCATTTGGTTTTGAAGATAATCGGCAAAACCCGAAAATGTTTTTCTTCAGTAAATCCGAACCGGTTAATTTGACAGCTGTCAAGATATGACACTTTTTTAAGACGAATAAAATGGCATGTATCAGATATCTCAAAGGTCTTTTGTTATCCCGCAAAACCGATTCAACTTTTTTATGTCTCACAAGTGCATACAAAATTTTAGTTTCATCGAAATATCACACTTCATAAAGTTAGGCCTTATTTTTTTAAGAAGGCCATGACTTGTTTGTATCAAAATAACATTAAAGAATTGTAGTCAAACAAATATGGTCTTATAAGTCGATTTCCTGAACATATTCATAATTTTATAATGGGTACCCAATTAAAAAACCTAAGTAAGATGAAATTACCAATGAGGTAACACCAAACGTTACTTCCAACTTTGGTCTATAAACATCTCTCTGCCACTTCGTGGGGGTTTTCAACATCCCAATTATGAGTATTGTGCTTATTAATATTCTAAAATTCCTAAACCTACTCTCATCGTATTACAAGATATGATTTACAAAATCCGAATTTTTATTACTTAAGGAAACTATCTTTCAAGACAAATGAAATGCATTTGTCTTGAAAATTAGTTTCCTTACCTTGTTGATCTATTATGGGTTTTTGGTACTTATTCTTTCTTAACACTTTCTGTAGTGTTTATTGTGACACACGAAATTCCCTTTCAACAGATCTTACCAATGTACTAGAGTTTTCGTTGACAACTTGTAAAATGTTTCTATCGCCATTTTTATTTTCAATATTGTATCGCCTTCTATAACACATCTGACTGATGTTAAAAAATTTAAAGTGTGAAAGTTGTTTTTTAGTAAGTAATACATTTTTCTCTAATTAAAATCATAAATATGAAACACAAATTATCGAAACCTGTTAAAAATAGCCGATATTCTCTATTCAAATGAAGAAAAGTTTGACATTTAGCGCTGTACTTACATTGAAAAAGAAACTCGAAACAGAAGTATTTTACGACCTGTCAACGAAAGCCTAATGCCTACGTAAGAACTGTTGAACGGCCATTTCGTGTGCCAAAATCAACGATAAAGAGAGTGATAATATGTATGTACCATCCATACAAACCCAAAATAGTTCAAGGATTTAAGGAAACTGATTTTCCAAGACGAATGCGTTTCTATGAGTGGTATATTAGAAAGAGTAATAAATATCTCATTTATATAAATTATATCTTGTGGTCCTATGAGAGTTGATTTACGAATTGTGAAGGTTGTAATAAGCACAATATGTACTTATCAATGTGATAAGGAAAACCCTCACGAATTGGCAAAGAGATGTGTACAGACTAGATTTGGAAGTAACTTTTGGTGTGGGATTATTGGTAATTTAATCTAACTTACCTAAGACATAGAATTTCAGATACATTTATAAATAGTATTACACTTTCGAAGTTGTACGAAAAACAGTCACCAATTGTCAAAATTGTCCCTATGTAAATGGACGCCAATTTGCAGTTCTCTAAATTAATACCTAGATTACCTAGTTACGGAGCAGTTAAGAACTTATTTAGATTTTAAACTATTGCATAATGGGGCTATTTTTTATTAATCCTGATTTGTTGAGAAGCCGTTGTTTAGGTTCATATTCTAATAAAAATAAGACATGTTACTTGTTAATCTTGTTTGAGACAAATAAATCATTTTCTCCTTATTTACGTTCATATTTTATTGAAAATTCAATGCGTTAATACATTATTTTCTTATTAATGTTACTTTGCGACAAATAAAGCAACATAGAAAAATTAAGGCCTATCTTTACGGAGTGTGATATTTTGTTGACACTCAAATCTTTTATGCACTTGTGGTGTATTACTAGACTGGAAATTTTACGCCCATTTTAAAAATTAAAAAATCTAATATAGAGGCCATAAGAAAAATGGAATGTCTGCGGAATGACAAAAAACTATTGAGACATGTGACAGATGCCATCTTATTCGATTAATAAATTGTATTCAAATAAAGTCACATCTTAACAGCGATCAAATTAACCGTTTCAGATTTACCGGCGAAAAACGAAACCCGCTATTTTCGGTTTTTGCCGGTTATTTCCAAAACCAATTGACCGATTGTAAATCTGGAGCCAGGTATCGAATGCACTAGGTTTTCTCTAAAATTTTCCCTATTTAACCATTGCTGTAGGTATAATAGGAGTTAAGATGTTTAGAGACACACAAATCCTAGATGTTGGTCTTTACATCTCGCGTCTTCAAATTTTGCGAAATGTATCAAATACATAAAGAAGTGTTCGAGAGGACATTCAATTGTGGGAAGCGCAACTCATGAAGGTTCCCTAACCAGAAACAGTATATATTATATATATTGTCTTGCGTACAAAAGAATGACACCTCGAAGAGAGTATTCAATATCTCTGACAGGTGAAGTTAACGTTAATTAACGGTAACAGCAATTACATGGAACGGCTCCAGATTCGGAACCTCTATGTGCTAGTTTCCCCGAAATCCTAGATGTCGGTCTTTACATCTCTCGTCTTCAAATCTAAACATTTTTAAATCAACATGTGAAACCAAATGTTAATCCTTCAATTAATAGACCAACAAAATTTCGAAATTACACTAAAATTAAATTCAAGTTAATTAAGTTCAAATTAACAGAAGTTTTACAGAATTCTTCAGACTTATACATACAAGTTTACTGAAAATGTTATATACATATATATTAATATTATGGAGCACCACACATCCTCAAAATAATAATTTATTACATTCAACTAAGAGTACTACTAAATTTTTTAGTTGAAGAAGTTCATTATACAAACATTTCAAATTATGCCACTGAAAAACTTCCTATTTAAGAACAATAACAGCTTTGAAAATTTCTTTAGCTTTTCTGCCATGCAATTCCTCTACCCAACATAGAATATCCACTAACGTGATTGATACATCATAATTTCGTTACTTAACGATTTTACCGTTAGAATTTTTAATCAATATACGCATAGGTGAAAATCAGCTCTCTACAAGATCATACTTATTCTCAGTTATAAGAAATGGATTGTAAAAATTTAATTATTCTTGTGAAATTAAGTAGGTATATCATATATGATTTACACAATCATTCACCAAAACTGAAATATACTTTTCGTCATGGATACCGACAAAACTACTCAATTAATCAATTCGCTTAATATTGAAAGAGTTTAGGTCCTACAAACGAAATGTTTAAGAATATTAAAAAAACATAATACAATTTTACGGGACACCACCTATATCATATGACAATAGTACCGAATTCAGATCTCAACTCTTAGTAAAATTTTCAGACTTTATAAATATAACATGTTACAGCATCAAACTTCATATATCACCCTAAACTATTTACACCACCCTAAACGTAGGTAAGGTTTAATTGATCAATTGGTTGAAATTACCAGGCTAGTGATTTTAAGAAAGTTCCAAATTTTGACACCCAACAATCGAACCAAATTTTAATCAACTTGTTAAGCCAAAGTTTAATTATTCTTTAATAGAGTAATAAAATTTCAAAACTACAATAAAAACACCACTTTAACATTCCCAAATCTGCTGATAAATTGTTCAATTAAGACCTATTTACAGAACTTTCCCAAGAAGAAACTCTTTCGACCCCACATAAAAATAATCTGGAATATTTCATAATATGTTTGTTAAACTTTACCAAGCTCCACAAAACCTTGAAAATAGTTATCTAAAATATTACGTTTATTTAAGAATACCACCAGGTATTTTATTTAAAGAATTTCTCTAGCCTGCATAGAATATAGAAAAACGTGAGTGATACATGCTCAAATTACACGTCTAAGATTTTGCAGTTTAAATTATTAATCAATATAACCTAGAGCAACATCAGTCCTGGGCGAGATTATACGTATTATCAGTTTAAAGAAATGAATTGTAAAAATGTAATTCTTCTTGTGAAATTAAACATATCTTATATGATTTACACAATCATCGGCAAAAAATAAAATATAATTCCACATAGGTACCCACAAAAATATTTTATTTCCCATGTATTCAAAGAATTTAGATTATGTAAACGACAGTTTTAAGAATTCCGTAAAACCATTTATTTACTGTACACTATTTATGAACATATTACCAAATTCAAATCTCAACCCTTAGTAATATTTTCAATCTTTATAGATACATGTACAATTTAGATAGATAATAGTCAGTTGTTACAGCTTCAAACTTCATATATCCCCACTAAACTGCACCACACACAATCTTAGGTAACGTTTAATTAATCAATTAATTCAAATTACAAAGTCAATGTTTTATAGAAAATCCTGAATTTTAATCAACCGATGAAACATAAGTTTAATTTTATTCTACCTAAATAAACTAACACATGTTCAAAACTACATTACTTCAACATTTCCAAGTCTACCGATAAATGCTCAGTCAAGACCTATTTACCGATTTTTTCAATAATTTCAATTAAGAACACCACTATATTTTTTATTTGAAGAATTTTGTCAAATTTCATGTACCATCCTGTTGAATAACAATCATTTGATGCAAAAATGCAACAAATTTGGTATGTTTCACATAAAAAATACTGCAAACCGGAAACTACCATATTGATTATAAAGGTTCAAGTAATTCATCTACTCAGCGTATGATATTGAATAACGTGAAAGCAACATCCTTTAATGCTAGCAAACGATTTTACCATTTAAAGTATTAATCAGCTTCGAAAGTGAAATATTTCTATGAATTAATATACCTACACTTAAAAACGGCCATCGGTAATTCTTACACTCAGCCGAAATAAATGTATTCCAAGAATTTAATTCTTCCTCTGACCGACAAGTTATACGTACGGTTTCCAATATCAACCACTGAATGAATTAAGTTTACAGTATGCCACACATAAAATGTGTCAATAATACCCAATCCACATCTTAACCATTAGCCGAGTATCAAACTCCGTAAGAATAATATCAATTATTAAATGTGCAACTCAGACCGATAAGTCATGTCTTAAAACTCCAAACTTCATATATCGCCACTAAATAATTTCTCTACTTTAATCTTACGTATTTATTTAATCGAAAACACAAATGAAATTATACTATATATACCCTTGGATCATTTAACGATATTATCCTAAATAAATATGTCACCAACAACAACTATACAAAAACAATATAAAAAACTTCAAAGCATAAGCGACTACTATTACGTTGTTTCTATGTATAACAAATGTCTGCTGGATGGCTTATTTCACGTTTTCAAACTCATGCAATGTAAAAAATGACTGTCTGAAACTATGCTGTAGACACAAATCCTATATATAAACTCATTTATATATAAACCTTTCAACATAATTTGGGGACAGTTTATATATCGCAATATACCCAATATGTGTACCATAACTCCATCTATTGGATTGTATAGAAATTCAATTGGGCTCAAAATATGCTGTAGATATAAATTTCAAAATGTCCCCAAAGCATGCCTTTTATACAAACTTAGTTTGGGACCAGTCCTCAAAGCATGCAGATGTCCCCAATGTATGCCTTGCCTAAAAAAAAGTGTCTCTATAGAATGCGTCCTGCATATATATATATATATATATATATATATATATATATATATATATATATATGTTATATCACACTTTCAAAATTTCTCTTTTTAAAAAAGATTTTATTTATAGTTGCACAATACTTTTAATAAAAATAATAACTTGAAAATAACAATGAAAATAATAAAACTTTATATAACAATTAAAAAGACAAAATGAGTGTTAAACTAAACTAGACAAATCTGTAAGTAATAATGAATGCAGACATAAGGCAATTGAACAATTTATAACATTAGAATGCTGACTAAGCTGTCGCAGCGTTTGCTGTTCTCACGGATGTACGTCGTCGAAGGTAACCTGAGACGACACGTGGATGCTGACTCAGCTTGGGAATTGTTGCTAGATGGTTTCACATAAGTCGATGGAATAACTTATATAACAACTCCCATCCATATAAAAAAGTTGATGCTACAGCATCGACTTTTAAGGGAGGTTCTGCAATTCCATATCCTCGACAGGACTAAGGAGGCTATGGAGTTTTACCCTGGGCTTGATGGTTGATGGACCTGGTGGTGGTGCTGGATCGACAGAAGGGCTAATCGTTGGGGGCTTCTGGAATTTATTTCTGATGATGCTGTTGGAAAGGAGGGCAACCACAATTACGGTTGTTGCTATTGTGATGATCGTAAACCAGGAGTTGTGTTTCTCCAAGAATGGTTGGTCTAGGAGCTTTTCTAATTCCCTGGAGTATTGGCTAAGCTTATGGTTGGCGATATTCAGGTCTCTGGCATCCAGTTCCTGTAGTTTCATGGGTTTCAACTTTGGAAGTTGACCGATGGTTGGCAGGTTGTCGCAACAGTTGTACGGGATGTTGACTGGGTGACTTTTTAGTGTGATGTTGTCAACGTTGTTGGTGGTCCTTCTGGCATGGACCCTGGTGTTACCGATGAAGGCATTGCAGCTGGGTTGGATGGTCAATAGAGAATTTGTCGAAATGGATTGGGTAACGACATCTTCTCCCTTGCACTTGATGTTGATGGGCAACTGTCCGGAAGTCGAGATTAACCAAAGGTTCAGATCAATCTCCTGAATATTATACTCTTCGGCATATAATATTAAAGGCTTGCAAGTTGAAGGAAGGGCTGCTGGCTGTCTAAGAAGCTGTGCTTCGCAGAGGGCTTCTTTGTCTATGGTGTGTGGAATAACTTTGGAACAGATCTTATGTTCTTTAGATAATGGCTTACAGTCACTCAGGTCTTCGAAAGATGCGTACAATAGCGAATCGTCATCTCTCGCGATATATTTTATTTTTGTTGGAAGAATATGGTGAAATCCTGTTCGATTATCCAAAACTGGGATAGGATAGAGGCGGTACAGTGTATAAGTTTCAGGATTGACTAAGGGAATTTTTAGTACAAAAACAATTTTAGTATTCATCTGAAAAGCTTCCAATTCTATTAGATCGATGTATCGAGCAACATTTGAACTATAGGTTGGAAGTGGTAAGTTATTTTCATGAAGTGACTGTGAAATTTTCTGAAGGGAATCGACCAAATCTACTGGGTTTATAATTGAGCTATGTAAAATTTTTAGACGGGCGAAAGAGACTGCAGTTAATACATCGTTGAGAGTATCTTCAATGTATACGTAACTTTCCATTAAGTTTTCACACAAATCCAAGACATTGGCTTGAAGTTCATAAAAAGCAAGATAGTCTGTAATGAACTCAATTGATTTCCTAATTGCTTCAATATTTTCCGAAAATATTTTCTGTTCGGACTGAAATTTTTGTATTGTGGTGTTAAGATTCTTAATGACCGATGTTGTTACTGATAATTGTCGTTTCAGTAAGTTCTCGATTTGATGTTGGTCTTTAGTAATTTTGTTTATAGAGTCACTAAAGTATTCTCCGTCTGTTGCAACTAAGTTACCGGAAATAGATTTCCAAATTGATCCCAGTCCGTTAATGAGTCCGCGTTTCTTTCTGTTGGTACTGTAAGTCTCAGTGTCAGCGAAAATTTCTGTGTATTTGATGTTAATAGATTTTGATATTTGTTTCAGGAGGCTTACGTGAGTCTGTACTGATTTGAAGATTTTAACGTTAGTTTTGTTGTGGTTAATAGTATCTAAAAGTCTGTTCAGTATATTGTCGTTGTTTAAAATAGCGTCTCGAAATGGGCTTAGATCTTTGTAAACAAGGAGTGTCCATTTGTCATTAGAAATTTTAAGGGTTCCTTCTTCATGAAAGAAAACTCCTATAGTATTGTTAACAGGCGTAATGGAGTACTGTTGAAGGTTCACGACTGAAAACAGTCCACAGAATCTGAAAAAGGATTTATTCAAAATAGGGTTTTAGTCTGTCAAAATTAACTTTAGTTATTTGGTTTGTTTGTAAATTTATGACGGTGGCAGAGTTTTTTCGTATTGCGGTAATTTCGAAGGGGCCGTTGAATTTGTTTTCGGCTTTGTTTTTGATTTGGGACTCTTTTACGTAGACTTTGTCGCCTACTTTGTAATCGGGTTGTTTAGTAGAAACGTGTTGGTCAAATCGCACTTTAGATTTTTCTTTCTGTCTTTCGGTTTTAGCACGGGCGAGTCTGTAGTAATAGTCCATTCTATTATTTAGGTCTCTTACGTATTTCGAAATCAGTTTTTCCTGGTTGTAAAGGGTTTCTGGAGGCCTACTTGAAGTGTGCCCAAATAAAAGTTCGTAGGGCGTGAAACCGGTGGTTTTATTTTTCGCGTTATTATAACAGATGATGGCATAAGGGAGGACATTAAATGGATGTTCGTCTGGATGTTCCGCTGTATTTGCCCTTATCATTTCTGCTAAGGTCGCGTGAAATCTTTCAATAGAACCGTTTGACTCGGGATGTTGAACGCTGGAGAATGTCAGTTTTATGTCGTATAGTTGGCATAGATCCCGCATTAAAGTGTTGTCAAATTCACGTCCATAGTCACAATGGATGCGAAGCGGAGTTCCGTAATGTTGAAAGAAAATCAGAAGTGTGTTTACGACAGTTGAAGCTGTTTTGTCGTTTATGGGGTAGGCTTGCGTAAATTTCGTAAGTTCGTCCCTAATAGTGAGTGCATGATTTCTAGATGGATATTCGAAGATGTCAATGTTAATACGTTCGAAAGGAGTCTTGGGTGTTTCCGTAATAACAAAAGGTGGACTTAAGTTTTTAAGGATTTGATGAATTGTTCTACAGTTTTAATTAAGCCGGTCCAATTGTATTTTTCCCTAATACGTCTGATGGTTTCGTTAATGCCACGATGGAGGTTGTTTTTACCAGAGTGGTATTGTTGTATTATTATAGGAATTTCGTCTTCGGTAGGAGTTGTAACAATGTTTTGGCAGATTTTCAGTTTGATTTCTTTGTCGGAGAGAATGAAAGATTTCAAGAATGGGAAGTTCTATGTTATTTTCTATGCAGTATGTTTCGGAGTCGTTGAATTGGTCTTGGTTGGTATAAATAATTTTGAAAAGATGTGAAACGACAGTATCAGGGTCGTAGGGCAAAGGTACAACTAAGTATTTTCTATGCCTGACAGATTTACTGGCCATGATGTTAAGAGTGTCATTACTGAAATTAGGTTCTTCTTCGAAAAAGTCATCAATAATTTTGTCGTGTAAGTCGTTAGTTTTGTTTTGCCAAAAGAATGTAACTATGCGTTTGTGGGACTTGTCTAGAAGTTGAGAATTGGATATTTCAATTTTAGAATAATCGATTATTGACTCAGTTTTGTAGAGTTGAACAAATCGATTAAACTCAGCGATAATTCTTTCGTCATGTTCGTCGTCATTGTCAGAGTTTTCAAGTTGTTCGGAGTCAGTTTCGTTGTTAGCGAAAATTTTGATTTTGGAAAGGAAATCAGCACATTACTTGAAATGGTTGATTTTGATGCGAGAAAGAGCATCTGCGTTTTGGTTTACCTTGCCGGGCTTGTACTCGATCTTATAATTGTATTCCTCTAGCTTAAGGCGCCATCTGGCTAGACGACTGCCAGGATCTGATGGAAAAGAGCCAAGTAAGCGGACGGTGGTCACACAGGAGTGTAAACCTTCTCCCAAAAGGATACGGTCTGTAGTGCTTAACAGCCCAAACTATGGCCAACAATTCTCGTTCGATGGTGGAATATCGTGTCTCTGCAGCGCAGAGGGTGCGAGAAGCGTATGCAACAGGGAGATCTTTTCCCACAGGGCCTTGAGAAAGAACCGCTCCAATAGCAAAAGCACTAGCATCAGTAGTGAGCAGGAAGGGTTCTTCAAAGTTTGGATATATCAGGATTGGGTCAGATACAAGGGCTTGCTTCAGTTCATTGAAGGAAGACTTGCAATCTGCGTCAAAGATGAACTTGTCTTTTTGGAGTAGTTTTGTTAGAGGTTTAGAGATCTTCGCAAAATTTGGTATGAAGCGTCTGTAATACCCAGCGAGACCAAGAAAAGATTTGATGTCTTTCGGAGTTTGGGGTTGAGGAAAGTTCTGAATACATTCAACCTTTGAAGGGTTTGGTTTTACACCTTCTTGTGTGATAAGATGGCCAAGATAAGCCACTTCTTTACGAAGAAATTCGCACTTATCAGGTTGAATATTGAGGTTAGACTTCCGAAGTCGTTTAAAAACTTCTGTTAACCGGGAAATATGTTCATGGATGGTCGGAGAGTAGACGATGATATTATCCATGTAGACGAGACAGCGTTCATTCTGGATACCCAGAAGAATATTGTTCATGACCCTCTGAAAAGTAGAAGGTGCATTTTTTAAACCAAATGGCATACGAACGAATTCGTAATGACCATTTTCGACAGAAAAGCCAGTCTTAGGAATATCTTCCTCTTGGATTTCCAACTGGTGGAACCCGGAAGCGAGATCCAGTGTCGAAAAGTATTGACACTTTCCAAGTTGGTCGAGAAGATCGGATATATTTGGCAAACGATATTTATCGTCTACAGTCAATTCATTTAATTTCCTGTAATCGATAACAACTCGCTACTTTTGTTTACCAGAAGCATCGAGCTTCTTGGGGACGACCCATACAGGGGAAGACCAAGGAGATGAGGAGTGCCTAATGATACCTTGTTCAAGCATTTTTCCAATTTGGGTTTTCACTTCCTCTTTATGAACTTGAGGATATCTGTATGATTTAGTGAAAACGGGCTTTGCGTTATTCGTATCAATCGAATGTTTAATCTCGTTAGTGAAAGTCAAGACGTCACCTTCAAGATAGAAAATGTCTTGAAATTCCAAACAAAGATCAGTGATTTGTTCGCGTTCTTCGTCATTTAGATGTTCAGTTCTAATTTGTTGTCTAATAGTCGAGTTTCTGTCTATGTATTGGGATTCATGATAATCGTCTGTATTGAAATTCAGAAGAGGGTGAGTTTTGTCAAGTGGTTCCAGTTTTAAATCAGAAAAAGTTACTGTTTTGGGCACCGCGTTAGCGTTTATTATAGACGTTAGAAATTCACCATTTGCGTTAATATGTACGAGTGCGTTTGGAAGTCGTACTCTGTCAATTTCTTGAGTTGGTAAGATGGCGTCGATGTTAAAAAGATCGCATTTAAGTTTAAAGATCTTTTCTGTGCGTGCCTCAATAGTTATTTTGTTTTGTGTGGGTGTTTGTGAAGTGATATTTGGCTTAACATTGGGTGTGTCGGGTACATCAGTCAAGGGTTGATCGTTATCGGGAACTTTGTGTAAAGGGATGGTTTTGAAATTTGTTATTAGCTGTTTAGATTTTAAGTCAACTATGCATTCATAGTGTTCGAGAAAATCTAATCCTAGTATGCCGTCAAACTCAATGTCCAAATCGTATATGAAACCTTTATGTGGGTTACGTGGAGCGAATGGAATTAGGGTAGATTGTGAAATAGGGATTTTTTCATGGGTAATACCTTGAATCGTTACCCTTTCAGGAGATCTTTGGGTGAAATTCTTTACGGTATTTTCTTTGAAGATAGAGATACCAGCTCCGGTATCAATAAGTAGTTTGAATTTAGAAGAAGCGTCAAGAATGTAGTAGAGATTTTTGGAGTTAACTGTAAGAAGTGGGCTTAAAGAAATAGTTGCTCCGGGAAGTTCAAGTCGGGGTTCAAATCGTCCAGATTGAGGTTTTGAATCTGGGTTTCGACTTCGCACAAAGTTGTTGTCGAATCGGGAGGTTGATCTAGGCTCGGAAACGCTAGAAAATCCTGATAACCGTGACAATTAAAAGGCTCGACAGGGGTATCGTCAAAAGTTTCTTCGAAGCCTGAATAATTTTGACTATCATCCTCGTAGTCATAAGTATTGTAATTATCGGTATAATAATCCGAATATTGTGAGTAACCATCATTTTGATGTTGATTGAAATGATGTGTCCTTTCAGGACGGTTATTCGGGTTATTCTGTATAACCGAAGGACGAGAATAATTTGGGTTCATTTGAGACCTAAAAGGGGGTCTCTGGAAGTTTGATGGGCGAAATTGTTGTCCTTGTTGAACGGGGGGATTGTTTGTAGGGAAATTTGGCCTTGTTTGTTGATTGGGCCCAACAGGATTTGGTCTATAGTTTGGATTAAACGTTTGAGAACTATTTTGTGTTTTCAAACGGCAATTTGCGGCTATGTGGCCTAATCGCCCACAATGAAGACACTTAAGAGGTTGTGTCGGCTTTCGTGCTTGGAAGTTGGGTTTGAGAGGAAGAGATTTGTTCGTTTTTTGGTCCTCAAAATAAGAAAGTTGAAGCTCTCTCCTAATCCGGGAGTGTGCTTCTAGAAGATCTTTTGGATTACTTGCACGAATTACTTGTCCTAACCGGGGTTCTAATCCCGTAAGAAGGGTATTCATGACCATAGTATCCACTAGAGTGGTCTGGGCGTCTTTTTGTTCTGGACTAAGCCCAGCCGTTTTGTGGATGCAGGAGTGCATTTTCGCACTCAATACCTGGAGTCTATTGTAAAAAGTTAGTGGAGACTCATTCGAAAGTTGCTTTAGACGTTCTAAGTCGTGAATAAGGGAAGAGAGATCACGAGAATCTCCAAAGTGTAGGGTCAAAAGTTGCTTGATTTCAAGGTACGATCCGGGGTTCCTTGAATTTATCAACTGCGCTGCTTTCCGTTTGAGTTTATTTTTAATATGGATTACAAACAAATATTTTTGATCCGCCGTGGACATATTATATGCGCAATTACACGCATCTATAAAGGTTCCCAAGGAAATTTGGTAGCCTTCAAATTCGGGTATAACGGAAAATATCTCCGTTAACCGGTATCTTTCTGTTTCAGGTGTACCTGAATTTGGTGAAGCTTGTGCCATGTTTATCGATATAAATGAATTGGAATGTAAAGTTTATAGAATAAAATGTTAAAGGGTATAGAGAATTAATAAACTGTAGAATACGTTAATGGGAATAACGATTGTTTGAATGATAGAACAGTTTGGTAACCAATTAAAATAGTAAAGCAATTAAAATCAATAGTTTAAATAAATCAATTAATCAAATGGATAAATAAATCAATAAAATACTTAAATCAAATATATCAATATCAATAAAAATAAATCAAATAAATATATCAATAGAATAAAATAAATCAGTTAATGAAATAAATCAATATTTCATTTGAATCAAATATATCAAAAATTAAAAACGTACGTCGTCGAAGGTAACCTGAGACGACACGTGGATGCTGACTCAGCTTGGGAACTGTTGCTAGATGGTTTCACATAAGTCGATGGAATAACTTATATAACATATATATTATATCTTTGATTTCACTTTAGACTTTAAAAAAATATATATTTTATTTAAAACACAAAATTAAAAAATTAATACTTTAAACTTGAAAAAATAATATAAGGTAAATTGAAATATAAAAACTAACTGGACAAAATAAAGTAACATAATGACGACCGCGGGATCGCTTCGCTTGTATTTATAATTAAATAAAAGCTGAAGTCAGCGAAAAGATATTCACACAATGCGTTCCCACGTTAACATCGAAATACCAGGAAGCTGTCAGCGTAATATGATACGGTTGCATCATACACGTATGTACAATTAACACCTAACAGCTCCCCCTTATAAAGAAAAGTTGATGTTACATCAACTTTTAAATCAAATTGGCCTGTCCATGTGGGATCCATCTTGAATCACAGGCCTAAATTTTGACACGAGTCTGACGTGACGTGTATTACACGATTTTAACTGAAATGTATGCAACAACAGTGATTATGTATGTAAACCAGGATATGTTCCTGTTTACGAATGGCTAGTTGAAGAGGTCGCCGAGATCTCTGGAGTATTGATCTAACTTATGGCTCGCTATGGAGAATTCTTCCATATTCAAGTCATCCAGCTTTAGGGGCTTGCGTTCTGGAATATAGAGTTTTTCGGGGTGAGAAATGCAACAGTTGTAAGTGATTAATACAGGATATGAATTGTCGGAAATGTTTGTAAGTTTTTGAGATTCCGCTTGTATTTTTGTGATTCCCACGAAAGCACTGCAGTCTGATTGTAAGCGAATAATGGTATTATTTGTTAAAACTATTGTCTTGGTATCTATTCCCGCACAATTAATTGTCACATGTAAGGCCTCGGACACTATAACTATCCACGTATTAGTTTCTAGTCTCTGGACATTGTATCCTTCACTGAAAACTACGGAGCTTTGGCAAGTTTCCGATACACTACGGATGTTCTTCAGAAGTTGCGCTTCACAGGGTGCGTTGGAGTCGATGGGGTAGGCATATAACTCAGAACACAATTTTTGTTGTGTAGTTAGTGGCTTGCATACACTTAAGTCCTTAATGGGTATATACCTTAGAGAATCATCGTTTTGAGAGATATATTTTTGGGTGAATGAAAGAATATGATGAAAACCAGTTCTGCCATCTAAGATTGGGATAGGATATAAGTGGTAGGCGGTGTAGAGTTGTTGCTCTACAAGAGAAATTTTCAAAATAAAGACTGAATTGGTTTGAAACTCTTCTAATTTGATTACTTCCAAATATTGGGCGACGCTTGAGTTAGTGAGTTAATCAAATAATCAGGTGTGATTATTGAGGAATAAATTATTTTTAAGCGAGCAAATGTTATGGAATTTAAAATGTCATTGAGGTTATCCTCAAGAAATAAATAGTTTGCCATTAGTTTTTCACATACTCTCAAAAATGACTGTTTTGCTTGGAAAGGGCTATTTTGTCATTTAGAGTGTGTATTGCCAAATTAATTGCGTCAATGTTTTCGTTAAAGGCTGCTTCGTCAATCTGGAGTTTTTGAATGGTTTCATTAAAAATTTTATAATAGAAGTAGTTACACTTATTTGGTTTTTTATGATATTCTCTACTTACAAGTGTCCCTGGTTAAGTTTGTTAATACTATCTGTGAAGAATTCACCATCGGCTGCGTCAAGGTTTCCAGTGATGGCTTTAAAGATAGCTCCTACACCGTTAATTAGTCCTCGTTTGGATCTTTTAGTGTCCATGAATATTTCTGAGAATTTAGTTTCGATTGAATCTGAAATTTGGGATAAGAGACTGATGTAAGTTTGTACATCAATTCGGAATGCACTTGTGTCATGAAATTTGAAACCTGGGATGGGGTCGACAGTGTTTTCTAATGTTTTGAGGATTCTGTTGTTGTTTTCAAAGATTTCTTTAGGTATCGTCAAGTTACGATGAACTAGTAATGTCTATGTCTAAGTACTTCTTGGGAAATAACACCACAGTTTAAAGAAAATTGCTGTATATTCCAAACGTATCGGGGTCTAGGTCAGACCTCGTTGTCAATGGTTAAGAAACTTGGATAAAAAAAGGCACAATTCTAAGATGTAAATTAAAATATTTGAGAATGTGTATTATTTGATTTCTGTCGTCAGAATATACAGCAATTTTCTTTAAACTGTGGTGTTATTTCCCAAGAAGTACTTAGACATAGAAAAATATGCCACAAATATCATTCAGAAAATAACTAGTAATGTCTATTTATAGTTGGAAATGACTATACTAGTTTCGTCGTGATCGTAAATACCAAGAGTGTTGTTTATTGGTTTGATGTTGAACTGTGAGAATGCTGATCCGAACAGCAGTAGAAACCTGAAAACAAAGTTAGTTTTCAGAATAGAATTCCATTCTGTCAAAGTTAACTTTCGTTCGTTGGTTTGTTTTGAGATTTAAGAGTGTGGCTGAATTATTGTGAATATCTAAAATTTGGAATGGGCCGTTGAATTTGTTATGAAGTTTGTCTTTAATTTGGGATTCCTTGACGTAAACTTTGTCACCAATTTTAAATTTGGGAAGTTTGTCGGAAACGTGTTTATCAAAACGTTCTTTAGCCTTTTGCTTTTGTAAGTCAGTTTTTTCGAGGGCTACTCTGTAGTAGTAGGAAATGCGATTGTTCAAGTCTCGTATATATTTACTAATTAGTTCCTTATGGTGGTAGGTTGTTTCAGGTGGTTTGCTGGACACAGCTCCAACCACTAGTTCATAAGGCGAAAAGCCATGAGTTTTGTTTGTCGAGTTGTTGTAAGCAATAACCGCATACGGAAGTACATTTAGGGGATGTTCATCTGGATTTTCGGCTTTATGGATTCGAATAATTTCTAACAAAGTAGAATGAAATCGTTCTACAGACCCGTTTGTTTGCGGATGTTCTACGCTAGAATAAGTGAGTTTAATGTCGTACATTTTACACAAGTCTTTGAATATGGCGTTGTCAAATTCCCTACCATAATCGCAATGGTTACGCAGTGGCGTACCAAAATGTTGGAAGTATAACATCATAGTACTGACAACTGATTTGGCTGATTTGTCTGTCAAAGCATAAGCTTGTGAGTATTTTGTCAGTTCGTCTTACATCTTACAGATAAGATATAGTTCCTGTTAGGTATTTCTAGTGTGTCAATATTAATTCGCTCAAACGGTGTTTTAAGCGTTTCCGTAATGACGAGGGGATTGTATATGTTTTTGCGACACGCTTTAGTTTTTTGACAATTTCGCAGTTCTTAATAAAATGTCTTTTGTGAAACTTGGCCAGGTGTACATGTCCTTAATACGGCAGACGGTTTCGTTAATGCCGCGGTACAAGTTATTTTTCCCGTTATGATATCGTTCAAGGATCAGCGTATTTTGTCATTTTCGGGGGTTTTTGTAACGTTTTGGCAAATTTTCCATTTGATTTCTTTTTCAGCGAAAATGAAAGAGAGCATGTCTAAAATTGGAAAATCGAGATTGTTTTCGACACAGTATGTTTTAGATGGAGACAAAGTATCTTGATGTTTGTATATTGATGCAAACAGAACTTCATTTACGATATCAGGATCATTTGGAAGTGGGATTATGAAGTATTGCCTTCTGCTTTCGGTTTTGCTGTCGAATACATTAATTTTAAATGTTTCGAAATCAGCGACTTCTTCGAAGATATCTTCGAAAATATCGTGATGAAATTCCTGAAGATTGGATGATTGGGGTAAAATTAAAATGTTTTTATTTGTTTTGTCTAGTAGTTGAAAGTTGGAGAATTCAATTTTGCTGTAGTCAATTAAAGAAGTGGTTTTATAGCGTTCTATGAAAGTTTTAAATTCTTCGGACATAGTTTCAAGAGATATTTCGTTTTGTTCGGGTTCAGGACTATCGTCTTCGGATTCGTCGTTTAGGGATAAGACTTTGAGATGTCTTAGTTTCGATTTTGTCTGAAATTATGAACATTTGTCTAGATGGTTGATTTTAATCCGTGATAAAGCATCAGCGTTCTTGATAACTTTACCAGGCTTGTAAATAATTTCATAGTCGTTTTCTTCTAGTTTGAGTCTCCATCGGGCAAGTCTACTACCGGGGTCTTTTATAGAAAATAGCCAGGTTAACGGGCGATGATCGGTGAGTAGTAGGAACTTACGGCCATAGATTATTGGACGAAAATGCTTAACGGCCCAGACAATGGCTAAGGGCTCTCACTCAATGGTGGAGTCCGGGTTTCTGCTTTACAAAGGGTCCTAGAAGCATATGCAATAGGTAAATCCTTACCTATTTGCGCTTGAGATAATACGGCGCCGATAGCAAAAGCGCTGTCGTCGGTAGTCAGTATAAACGGTTCGTCAAAATTTGGGTAAATGAGTATAGGGGTGGAAGTCAATGTTTGTTTTAATTCATTGAAGGATTTTACACACTCTTCGTTAAAATTAAAAGGTTGGTCTTTTTGTAATAGTTTTGTCAGTGGTTTGGAGATCTTTGCAAAGTTAGAAATGAATCTGCGGTAGTAACCAGCAAGCCCTAAGAAAGATTTTATGTTTTTAGGGTTCTTCGGTTGTGAAAAGTTTAATATACAGTCTACTTTTGATGGATTGGGTTTCACGCCGTCTTTAGTTATAAGATGTCCTAAGTAAACGATTCGTTGCGGAGAAATTCGCATTTGTCAGGTTGTAATTTAAGGTTAGCCTTTCGTCTTTTGAATACGTCTGTCATGTATTGTAGGCGAGTATATGCTTATGTCATCCATGTAAACTAGACATCTTTCATTCTGAATTCCCATAAGAAAGGTAGACGGAGGATTTTTCAACCCGAAGGGCATGCGGACAAACTCAAAATGTCCGTTCTCATCGGTAAATGCAGTTTTTGCGATGTCTTTTGGGTCTATTTTTAATTGATGGAAGCCAGAGGCGAGGTCAAGAATCGTAAAGTACGGGCATTTTCCTAGTTGGTCTAGTAAATCTGAGATGTTAGCTAGAGGGTATTTGTCATTAACTGTAAATTAATTTCTTTGGCACCACCCATGCGGGAGAGGACCAAGGCGAATTAGAGGGTCGTATTATGCCTTCGTAGAGCATTTTTGCTACCTTCTTGTTTGTGACTTTGGGGATAACGGTAGGATTTGGATAAACTGCTTTCGTATTGTTGGTATCAATACTATGTTTGATTTCGTTTGTGAATGATAAATGATCACTTTTGAAGTATAATATGTCAAGGCATAATTGTAAGATAAAGTCTGACTCTTAGTCGTTTAAATGTTCTAGTCGGAGTTGTATAACAATTTTTTCTTTCTGCCGGGGTCGATATAGTTCAAAGGAGTAGTTTGTGAGAGAGAATTTACAGAAAAGTTTTGTAACGGTTCGAGTTTTAGATTTGAAAAATTTACTATTTTAGGGATGGCATTCGCATTTAGAATAGATGTGAGAAATTGGCACTTGCTGTCTACTGTAACAGCATTAGGGAGGTGAACTTTTTCAATTTCCATACCTGTTAGTAAGGCTTCGGTGTTTCTTAGTTCAAAGTTTAAAGATTTGTTCTGTACGGGGTTCGATCGAAATTGTATTAATAGCAGTATGGGAAGGGGAACACTGTGTTGATTCACTGACATTGATTGTATCGTCAGTCACTTTATACAGCGGAAGTGTCTTAAAGTTGGTTATTAATTGGTTTTTGTCAAAGTCAATAATGCAGTTGTAGTGCTTGAGAAAATCAGAGCCTAACAAACCGTCAAATTCTATCAAGGTTGCAGATGTAAACCTTGTGCGGGTCTTTTATATTGAAAGGAACGAGGGTCGATTCGTTTATAAGTATTTTCTGGATGGTAATTCCCTGAATTAGTACGTTTTCCTGAAATCTTTCTCTGAAACGTGTGCAAGAGTCTGGGTTGAAAATAGAAAGACTAGCACCGGTGTCTATTAAATGTTTATATGTGTTAAAGGAATCTGTGATATAGTATAGATTTTTAGAATTAACGGTCAGAAGCGGTCTTATAGAAAGCTCTGTTCGGGGAAGTTCAAATTCGGGTCGAAACTGTCTAGATTTAGGGTTTGAATTTGGGTCTGAAGTTCTGTGATTTCCGGGGGTTCCGCTTGGAACGGGAGGTTCTGAAAATTTACGGGGGAAAATTCGTGTTCGTTTTCAACGTAATTGTCACATTCTGCTTTACCTGTTTTTGAGTAATAGTCGAAATCAGTTTGTGTCGAATCGCAGTAGTCTTGGTCATAACTTTCAAAATCGGTATTTTGGTAATGACTTTCGTATACGTGAGTATTGGTTTGGTCGTACCCATAATTATAAGAATTGTTTAAGTGATATGTTCGTTGTTGCGGGAAAAGTTTTGATTAGGTTTATATTGGCCTGAACTATGGGGTTGTGCACAGGTAGAAGGACGAGGTTGTTGAAAGTTTCTGTTCTGCTGGAAATTCTGAGTATTGGGTAGGAATTGTAGCCGATTCTGGAATTGGCCCGGTTGTTGTGAAAATGGGTTAGGACGTATATTCGAAAAGTTTTGCCCGTAGTTTTGATTTTGTTTCATTTGTCTCGATTTAGTGAGACATTCGTTAACAGTATAGCCCATTCTTTTACAGAATGAATATCGTTTTTGTACTGGAAACTGGTTGGTTTCTAAAATTCGAAAAATTTGAGGTTCTAAATGATGCAGTTGGAGTTCCCGTTTTATGCGCGATATGGCGATAAGAAAATATTTAGGATCGCTAGCACAAACTTCGGCTCTAAACCTGTTAGGAAGCTATTTAGTGCCATGGAATCGATCAAGTTGATTTGTGCCTGTTTTTCTTTCTGAGTCAAGTTTTGTTTGTTAACCGCAGCAAGCATTTTTACTTGGTGGGTTTGTAGTCTGGCTGAAAATGTTATGGGTAATTCAGTATTTAATTGTCTCATTCGTTGAAGATCCTGAATCAAAGCTGAGAGATGTTTAGGATCTCCAAAATGCTTCTCTAAGAGTGTCTGAATTTCGGTTAATTGAGTCGGGTTGCGAAAATTTATTAATTCGGCTGCTATGCCGCGAAGTTTATTTTTGATGTGCATATTAAAAGCACTTGTTGGTAGTCCGTTGCCATACTATAAGCAGTTTGGCATAAAGAGATGAAAGTGTTTAAGAATATAAGGTTTCCGTCATATTCCGGAATTATTGCGAAAATTCCATATATTTTATGTGGATAGTTGCTTTTTCAAATAATTCAAAATTACGGTATGAGTCAATTGATTAAATAAATTCAACAGTTAGCGAATATAAAATAAAATAAGGCTAGGTAAAATAATGGAGAATAATATAAATTCGTTTCAAAAATTAAGGAATAAAAAATGTGTGGATTTTAAACATGAGAACTGATAATAATAATATAAAAATGAATATAAAAATCGTTTCAATTGATAATTAATTAAATCAAAAACGTGATTTTCTACATACGTTAGTATCCCAGACATAGGACTTGTTCTGCGGAAGCGTCGACTGGTTAGCTGTATCGTTGCGTGTTCCTGGTCTTCGCTGCTACCGTTGTTGTCTCAAACAGGTAGGTTTTGTCCATGATGATTTGGAAATTCCACAGTCAGTTAGTATGCACGTGTTCTAATTGTGTTGGACAATCCTACTGACTGCGCCAATTTTATATCTTTGATTTCACTTTAGACTTTTTTAAAAAATATATTTTATTTAAAACACAAAATTCAAACATTAACACTTTAAATTTGAAAAAATTAATAAAATGTAAATTGAATATAAAAACTAACTGGACAAAATAAAGTATTACAATGACGACCGTGGGATCGCTTCGGTTGTATTTATAATTTAATAAAAGCTGAAGTCAGCAAACAGATATTCACACGATGCGTTCCCACGTCAACATCGAAGTACCAGGAAGCTGTCAGCGTAATATGATACCGTTGCATCATACACGTGTGTACAATAAACACCTAACCTATTCGTAATTGAGTTCTGAAAAATGGCTCTAACGATTTCGATGAAATTTTTCCATTTGGAAGTTTTCATGGATAGAAATCGATTGGTGAGAGCCTCATCTTTGGGAAAAATCGTTTTACTGAAAAATTAAATTTTTAAAAAAATTATTGACAGTTTATGACAATCAAGGCGGCGACTTTGTAATTTCAAGGCGTTCAAAAAGAGTGATTTGGTAACCTACATAAGAGTGAGTCCTGTTGTAAAATTTTTTTAATACAGGGTGATTTAGTGACCTAGTTGAGAGTGAAACTTTTTATACATTCTTTCAATAAAATTTGTGTTTGCATGTTCCTAACATATAACTATTTTATGCCTCCGTCATATTTTCTTAGCATTATATTTTTATCGCTAGACATTTCAAGTTTTCAAGGTGAAAAAATTGGCATGGTAGGCAATTTTTGGATGAATAAGATCTCATGATTTCGCTTGTTAATTTGATGCATATAATATGAATTGGTGTGTAAAATAATAACTCTACAGGGTCTAACAAAATATGTTAGATGATCCATAAGAGTTGCTATGCAGGAGGGTTAAAGTATAGCGTCAAATGGAATTATAGTAAGGCTAGAAAAAAGCGAGAAAAAATAATCGTGTATGGTACCCCATAACCAGTTGGAAATTAATGATAGCTGACATAAAGTGCGGAGTAAAAGTATTGTTATGCAGGTCGCTAAAAAAATGTTAATAGGTTCTTTTACCTATAGGATAGCTTATTAGCATTTGCATTTACAAGGTGGTGACAATATAGGATGTACTGGAATTATAATTATACATGTTAGTTCAAAAAAAAAAATAGGTGGCCGTAATAAACAAATGCATATACAGTTACAGTTACAACATATGGTGGTGTGAAATTATAGTTATACAGTGTGATTTAAAATATGTTATATTAGGTAGCCTGTAAAAAGTTGCATATATAGGGTGGAGCGGAATTATAGTTATACAAAGTGTTTACCAAAATCTTACAATATAAATGAAAGAATTTGGAAACAAAAGTGTTTGTAAAATGGCCAAAAGCGGTCGCATATACAGGGTTGTTGGAATATCGAATCGAATGGAATTGTAGCGTGATTAAAAAAATGTTAGAAAAAAATGTTTGGATGTGTTTTTCATAAGAAGTTGGATATATAGGATGGTTGAAATATAGGGGGGAGTTGAATTGTAGTAACACCATGTAAATAAGAAATGTAAGAAAAAAATATTATTATTATTTAAATTAGTTTACTTAGCAAATGTTCGATTATTTGGATATATGTACGTTTATGATAAAACCTTGAATTTACGAGTGAAGCTCGGTCACCCAGGAACTAGTATTGTTAAGTGGCGTAATGGAATACTGTTGAAGGTTTATAATTGAAAACAGTCCACAGGATCTGAAAATAAGAGATTTATTCAAAAAATGGTTTTAATCTGTCAAAGTTAACTTTAGTTATTTGGTTTGTTTGCAAATTTATGACGGTGGCAGAGTTCTTTCGTTTGCGGTAATTTCACAGGGGCCGTTGAATTTGTTTCCGGATTTGTTGTTTAGTAGAAACGTGTTAGTCAAATCGCACTTTATATTTTTCTTTTTGTCGTTCTGTTTCAGCACGGGCGAGTCTATAATAATAGTCCATTCTGTTATTAGGTCTCCCACGTATTTTGAAATTTCCTGATTGTAAAGACTTTCTGCAGGCCTACTAAAAGTATGCCCAAGTATAAGTTCATAGGGCGTGAAACCAGTGGTTGTGTGCTTTCGTATTGTTATAACAGATAATGGCCAACAGTTCTCGTTCGTTCATGGAATATCGTGACCGTGCAGCACACAGGGTACGAGAAGCGTATGCAATAGGGAGATGTTTTTCCAGTGGGCCTTGAGAAAGAACCGCTCCAATAACAAAAGCACTAGCATGAGTAGTGAGAAGGAAGGGTTCTTAACAATTTGGATAAATCAGGATGGGGTCAGATATAAGGGCTTGTTTCAGTTCATCGAAGGAAGTCTTGGAATCTGCGTCAAAGCTGAATTTAACGTCTTTTTGGAGTAGTTTAGTCACAGGTTTAGAGATCTTCGCAAAATTTTGTATGAAGCGTCTATAGTACCCAGCGAACCAAGAAAAGATTTGATGTCTATCGGAGTTTGGGGTTGCGGAAACTTCTGAATGCAATCAACCTTTGAATGGTTTGGTTTACCGCCTTCTCGTGTGATAAAAAGGCCAAGATAAGCCACTTCTTTACTTTGGACGTTAATGGGAATAAAGGATTGCTTAAACGATAAAACAGTATGATATTAAATGTAAAGCAATTAAAATCAATAGTTCAAAGTATCAACTCAAATAAATCAATTATTCAGATAGGTAAATAAATCAAAAAAATAAGTAAATAAATAAAATTAAATGTATAAAAAACAAATAATAAAATAAATCAATATAAATAAAATAAAATCAAATTATACAAAAATCAATGTATTAATAAAATAAATCAAATACTTACTTAAAACGAATGACGATTCACCATTACTTACATCAACAGGAACACTGAAAGCGTTTTGTTCTATTTTTGATTGCACTGAGGACTTTTTCCAGGTTCTTTGATCCGTTGAGCGATAGGAATCAGCCGCTACCAGTTAGAATACTTGTGTTCTAGTAACGTTAGACACATCCTACTGATCATACTTTTCAAAATTGAGTTTTTAAAAAAGGTTTATTTAACTTGTACAAAAATTTTTCGTTTAAAATATAAAATGGAAAATAACAACATTAACTAACTACAAACAGAGTAATAATGAATAATGAAACAATGAAATTATACAATTTATAACATGCAGGTGCATTTCTCACGAATGTGGTATGCTGACTCAGCTGAGAACTGTTGCTTGCTGGTTTCATATAAGTCGATTATCTTATAAATATATATCATCATCATATGCATATATATTTCCATTCCATGCCAGCGAAATTGGAGGAATATAAATCTTTAACCATCATCCAGTTTTGTTGCAAAATATTCTGTAATATGTGCTGTCAGCAGACAACGGCTAGACGTGAAAATGAAAATCGAGAAACTGACACCATATCTCTTTTGTTTTCTTTTTCGCATCCAATAACTATAGTGTTTATGCGTTTGATAGCAAGTAACTAGTTGAGGGAAAGTAGGTGAAAGATTCTTTTTGGATAGTAGGAGTTACATGTTGTGTTATAAATGAGGAAACCTCTTCAAGTGGGGATCCGTAAAGAATAGGGGCTTCTTTAACCCATAACATTAAATGAAAGTGTTGGTACCACACGATTGGTATTCGCGTCTTTAAAAGTAATGTATTACGTATTACTTTTCCAAGCGGCTCATGTGAATATAATACAGCTTTAAATTTGCTGTCAATAAATCGGGAAGTGGAAACAGTGTAACTAAGTCACTATTGCTTTTTTGCCCTTCCAGGACCATTATTACTTTGTATATTTGTTTTCTGAAACATAGTTGTGGCATCTCTGGATTTCATTCTTTCTGAGTTCTTTGGGAGTAACACCACATAAACTTGAAAGTCTGTATATTTTAAATATTCCTAAGGCTTCAATGTCAAATTGTGATTTACTAAATTTGCCATTAAGAATCCTAATTTTTAATTTTCTTGGTCATTTGTGTTAAGTTAACTACAATTAAAAACGAGGTCTGATTTAGACCTTGAAGCATTTGAACATTTGAAATTTTATTTGTATTTTTTTTTTGCCACCCAATAATAACATTTTTGTACCACCCTCAATCCGTAAAATTCTCCTCCACCCTACATTTCAACCATTCGGTAAATGGAATAGTTTGTAGATCATAACATTTCTTTATAATATTGTTTAAACCCATCTGTATAGCTGTAATTATACTCCGCTACACTTGTGGATATAAAATATTTTTTTAACCACTCTATAAACTAATTTCACTCGATCTCATGTTTCAACCACCCTGTATAAACAACTTCTTCTAACATTTTTTCAACCCATTTCATAATTATAATAACTCAAGAACCTAATTTAAAAATCCTAACTGCATACATAACACATTTTTATCTAAAAAAAAATTATCCACCCTGTATAAATATTGTACCCTTATTTCAACCATATTGTATATGCAACTACTTATGAGCCAAACAATATATCATTTTGTTAGCCACCCTATATAAATATAATCCCGTTTATGAACCACCTTTATATGCAACTATTTATGGCCCACTCAATATAACTTTTTTGAACCACTCCGTATAACTAATTCCACTCCCCCTTATTTCAACCACATTGTATATATGCAGCTGTTTATGGTACTTCTATTAACTTTTTTTAGATTTTTTAAATCCGTCATTCTATTCCGCACTTAGTTTCCTATATATAGAACACCTTGTAAAATTACGGTTGATATAACAGTTTATTTTTTTTAAATCGAAACATGTTAAAAATGTAATGCTAGAAATATATCAAGTAGTGATAAAATTCTTATAAGATCCTACCCATCAATTTGTATTGAATGAAATATAAATGTCAAAATCTCGTTCTTTCTCGGTAATACGAATGATCCCGACTTGTACATGCCAAACCCCGAAATGGAATTTCGACAAAATCATAGTGCCAATTGCGAGAATTACATATAAATAAGATGCATGTAAATAAACAAACATTATAGGTATTATATTATTAGATAAATAAGAAAAAATATATTTGCAGCATATCACATCTCGTTAAAAGAACATTAAACAATTTCTGACTGACTGCTAATTTTTAGATAAGTTGTTAAACTTAATTTATAAGATTACCTTATATCAAATGAAACTGCAAATTGATTCGTCTTATTTTATTGCTAATACTGTAATACTTATTCAAGTTTTATTTACACATGGCATAAATGTCAATAATTAAAAATATATTTGCATGAACATATCTTCTGAGTATTTTAGTACCTTTTGATAATGACTGTATATGCAGATTGTTATTAGATTTGTGAGATATTCATGACTGAAAGAATATACATACTTAATTCTTGTGGTTCGGAAACCAAATGTATCAGTTAACTTTAGAATCTCTAAACTATGTACTTACATGAAACTTTTGATCGGGATTTTTCTGCAAATGCACAAACTTTGTACCTGTAAACACATTCATTCTATTTGGTCACTTCAGTAATTGCTGTCGTCATCGTTATTGTAAAAAATTAACGTGATAAGTGAATAGAAAAGAATACTTTTACAGCATACATCTTTGTAATTTGTAAGTAAAAGTCGATTATTTTTGGATTGTTTTAGAATCTTTACATAAATAGGCAAAGACAAAACGATTAGGTACCATTTTCTCCTCTGTCTCTCAACCGATTTTCTTCATTTTTGTTTTGTTTAGTAGCTACTGACGACCTTCAGTGCATAATGCTAATATTAATTTATAATATTGGTTCATTCATTAAATAAAATATAATAAAAATTCATTATTTACGTCCATAATGTCAACGCCAAACAACTGAACGTGCCGATACCGCCAGACTCAAAACATTGAGTAATCATATATAGAGGGACCAATGCTGTTATATACTTAAAGCATGTACTTCTGGAAGTGGCATGCAGGTGTTGTTATTGTTTAGTGGTAAAGTAATCGTTGTATATGATAATTATACAGGGCGATTCTAGATATTTTAGAAATCATTTTTTCGTGGGTGGCACATAAGCAGTTGCATATATAGGGTGTTTAAAACATATAGTAGAGTGCAATTATAACCAATAACAAAATTATATAGGGAAGCCCATTAGCGGTTGAATTTACAGAGTTCTTGGAATAGAAGGTGTAGTAGAATTACAGTTAAACAGGGTGGTGCAAAAAATATTATACAGAGATGCATATACAGGGTGGCGGAAATGGAAATGCAACATTTCGTAACCCATAAGCAGTTGTATATATAGGGAAGATGAAATATAGGGTGAGAGGAATTATAGATATACAGGATGATGATAAAAAATGTTAGAAAAGGAAGTGATTTATAGAGTAACCCAAGAAGAGTTCTATTTATATGATTGAAATATAGGTCGGAGTAGAATTATAGTTACAGAAGATAGTTAAAAATTTCATAATCAAAAAGAGTAAATACGGTGGCTCACATGCAGTGTAATATAAAGAATGGAATACCGGGTGGTTCAAAAATATTATGCGTGTTCCATGAGCAGTTGCATATACAGGGTGGTGGAAATATATAATGAGATGAAATTATTATAATGAGGATTTTATTACATATTAGAGAATTGAGTGCAGTTATAGCTATACAGGGAGGTTAGAAAAAATAAATATGTAGGGTAGCCGATTAGCGGTTGAATTGTTGTCATATTAAAGTAAGAATTACGAATTTGAACACAAATAAAGTCCTATGAATTATATCTAAAAAATAACTTGAATTTCGTTACTTATTTGTAGAAGCGAAATGTAAGACCGACATCTAGGATTTTCGAGGAAACTATCACACAGAGGTTCCGAATCTGGATCCGTTCCGTGTAATTGCTGTTTTCCCTAAAGTCCTAGGATACAATATCACGATAATAGTTTCAGATTACTTAACCTGCCAGAGCTATTGACACAATTGGTCGAATTTCGACCACTGGGCGACAGCTAGTATTTTTTATACCTCGCGATTGTCCACAATTGGATGTTTACTGTTGACTGTCAAATTTACATTAGATTAAGCTATTTGTTCATAGTGGGCGACACTCTCTTGAGTTTTACTAATAATTTATCTCTAAATAACTTATTTTGAAAGATATAAATAAAGATTCTTTATATATTCTCCACTGAAGGTCGTCAATAGCTACTAAACAAATCAAAAATAAAGAAAATCGGTGGAGAAACACAGGAGAAAATGGTACCTAACAGTTTTGTCTTTGCCTATTTATATATAGATAGGCAGTTACAGTTTGTCCTGATGGTCAGCAAAAATTGAAACTTCCTACTCTATCGACAACGAAGTTACACAGGTCCGTGCCAATACGCTAATTTAGAAAGTAAACAACTTTTTATTTGCAAAATATTAAGTCCATATTAATTTTCATAGACGTAAGTAATTATTGCATAAATTATGCTTTTTACAATTTACAAAGCAGAAGAATAATGTTTTACATGTCGATGGTATTAGATATATCTAGTTATTACTTAGAACTTTTGAATTCACATTTTTCCGATATTACTGATACTTTAGATGTTATCAAGGAAAAATATTGGTTTTTCAGATTTTACTTTCTACTTAATTTACAAATAAACAGAAGCTGAACTTTTTTTGATATTTGCGATTTTTTATCACACAGAAAAACTGGTCAAAAAAATATATTTTTTCTTGTCTCGAAAATAGAGAGAGGAAGCTTTAAAATTATAATCTTTTAGGAAAGCTATAATCCCATATCCGAACCATAACACAACCACTAAACCAATAATAAACCTGAATAATCCGATTAACGGAATTACCGAAAATCTAAAACACTTTACTGGCAGCATAAATAACCACCAGTTATCCCAAACCAATATACCAGACGGAACACCTGTGACATAAAATACTAATGAGGCTTTAGGAGACAAGTATAAACTGAACAGTACAAACTTATACAATTTTGAAAATAGTTACGTGTTGAGGTTTTTCATTATATAAACAACAAAATTGGCGGGCATAAGATAATATCTTTCATATAATGCTTAACCCAAACCGACTGGGATATGACTAAATTATGTTGAAACCTTTTTGTGAACTATACATATCTACCATTTAGTTGTTTAGCATATGCTCTCAAATGTCATATTGAAGATAGTGATGTCAACTTCAAATATTTTTTTCATTTACATAGTTTTTTTTAAATTGGTATGCTTGGGACAGAAGTGGAATCAGATAGAAAATCATTTATCGTCAGAGGAGAAAAACGTTCGGTGTTGCGCTCAAAAACTCAATTGTTGTCAAAGGCCACAAGAGCCTACAAATTTTGAAGTGAGGGCTCTGCTTATTAAATGCCCCCATAATCTGATAAATCATACAAACATATGCAACAATCCTTCAAAAAAAAGAAATGTAGGAGAAACCAAATACTCTAGAGGTGTGAATGAAGATTACCAAGTATTAAACTGCAAACAAAAAATTAAACTCACTGTAAAGATAAAGAATACTGGAAAGACATATTGCAAAAGTCAGTACATTTTAGTTGATCACGTATTTGATGAAGTTTCTAACCAGAAAAAAAAGTTATCATATCCATATGTCCTCAAAATCAAACAACAACCTGTTCTACAAACATATGGGTTGAATTTTGAGAGTATGGTAAATTCAAAAGCAAAGGAGAAAGTTTACAATAAAATGGACAAAGGTGAGTACCTACCCATATCAGTTACAATATATTTAGAGCCCAACAATAAACTTATTTTAAAAATGTTTATTCTATAGAGCTGGTAGTTGTCTTCTATTACTGTGTTTTTCAAGACAATGTATTATGTGTTACACTTTACTAAATAAAAACTCAACTGTCAACTATTGTATAAAAACACACGTACATTTAAAATGGAAAAATATTAAGAACATATGTTTTCGCGACCAGAGTTGTAGCTCGTAACTACCCAGGTAAAATATATAAATAAACTTATATATTTTAACAAACACATACATACAATTTTCCGACCTGTTGTCCATTCTTGTAAGAGGCTAGTTGAAGGAAGGAATACACTAATTGCACTTGCCTTGCAGTGGCTGCGTCGGCTACATACTAATATTCCTATTTCTCACAGCTCAATACATAAACTTGTCACAATGATGCACAGTTTATAAATGATTACAAAACAGAATATGCCCAACGAAGTTGTCATGGGCTAATTACTGTCATAATTGACTATGAAATTTTTTCCAGGTAAAGACAAACCTTAAGAAAGTATTTAGTAGATTTACGTGGAATTTTAGTGGTTATAATGACATTATTCAGAATACATTATTGGAAATCTATTATGGAGTTTTGTAAATGAAATTATTAAGGCAATGAGATTTGTGCTGAAATTTGAATGCATGTATGCCAGACGGGCCTAAAATTAAAACTTTGGTCTTTAGGATGTTTGGCGATCTCAACGGCTTTACTGGATGACCTGTTTCATGATGATATTCGGCTGGCGGAAGTTGAATGCAGGCTCATTCTCAAAGTGTTTGTGTGCACTTATACTTAGAGAATTCGGTTCAACCTTATGACATGGTAACAATGAGCCTTTCCCCACGAGAGGTACAAATAATATGACCATTTAATACTGTGTTATTTACGTGATATAACCAAATTATTAAATAAATTAAAAAACGTATTCTTAAGTATCTAAATTACCACAAAACATTTCGATTAATCGAAATTCAGAACAAAAAAAATTTAATGTCATTTGTAAAGCCACGCATTTTAGAAATTGGGCGTTGTAGACAGATATATCCATGAAGAAGATAACTCTTTCAATTTCTTTCAATTTGAAAGGACCTTTATTATAATATGACCTTTAGAATTTTCTTGTGCTACCCTCTGTATTATAAAATTAATTTTTTTAGTAGTTAAGTGACTAATATATAATATTGTCAAACAATTTTCAATTTTACAATTTTTGTCTTTTGCATATTGTAGTCAATTGAATTAAGTGGACTGTAGTTTTGTGTGGTTCTAGTTTGATAAAAAACTCAATTGCCCTTCATAAGAAAACTCTTACCTTGTCTACGAGTTAGATCTAGTAAAAGCCTTGGGAAATCTGCCATCCATGTATTTGTCTGCATTCAGCGCGGGTAGCCGGCCTTAACCCTGGGTTTTTAGGCAAAACAGTTCATAATGTTGGGCAATGCGCACTCATGAGGGGGTTTACAACAAGTGAGTAATAGCTGCACATGCACTTTGGGGTTGCACTAGGGAGCATATAGGGAAACGTTTTTCCCTTGAGAGTTTCTTGGGAGGTCCGTACTGGACGAGAGGCGAACAGCGAGTCTTTTCGCGATTGCCCTTAAGGCACAGCGTTTTTTCCAAGCAATTGAGAATATATATATATATGTAAATATAAAGGCTGTCTCTTTTAAACCCAAAAAAAGGCAGAGTATTCTGAACATACCGGCCACCAAAATGGTACATTTTCAAAACACGAGTGAGAGATAAAAATAAAAAATATTCGTTTGAGAAAGAGAAAAAAATTATTATCTATGCAAAATAAAAATTCGCCCTTTTGGGTACGAACAGTTACGACTCGACTACGCCATCCGCACCAGGATGGACATCAATTACACGCGCTAGCGCCCACTGCAAAGGTGGTGAATTATCTTCCTTCAAAAGGACAAGAGTACCAATATTAATAGGCGTGCTTGAGTCACTCCACTTACTCCTTTGTTGAAGAGTGTGCAGGTATTCCTTATGACATCTGTCTCAAAAGTGCTGATGCATACGTTGAACTAGCTGCCAACGAGAGAGATGAGATAACTTCAATCCTGACGTAGCGGGATCAGGAACTGTGTTTAGAGGAGACAAAGTGTGAAAATGAGAAGGTGAGAGTGGTAGTAATTCATTGGGACTAGAGCTGGCGGCTCATAAAGGGCGCGAGTTTTTCTTAAGAGCCGCAATATCTTGAGAACAATGTTGAGTCTGGGCAAGTTTAATGAGCATTGACAAAGCTTTATCCAAATCAGCAGCTGAAAATGAGTGGTTCTGGGCAGATTGAGGATGACGTGAGTTGTGCATAAAACTCATAGAGTAAGCAGTTATTCGGAGAATTTTCTGTAGAGATGAAAACTTATTAAGAAGATTTTCTAGAAAATTGTACTGAACTGAGAGAGTGCATACAGGTTTACGTTGCTCTTCGGTAGTTTCAGGTATATCCTCGAGACATGGGGGAGCCTCAGGAGACCACTGGGATTCCGGAAGAGAGAGCCATGACGGTCCCGGCCACCATAAGGAACTCTCTGCAAGAGTTTGAGATAATAGTCCTCGAGAAGCAGGATCGGTAGAATTTTCTTCAGTCGCACATAGCGCCATTGAGATGGAGCCAGTCTTTCTTGAATTTGAGTTACCCGGTTGGAAACAAATGTAACCCATCGATGAGGAGAATTTCTTATCCAAGCCAAGGCAACAGTAGAATCCGAGTAGGCCCTGATCGACGAAAATTCAAGCTTTCTGCCTAGAGAATCTTTTACGAAGACTAATAACTCTGAGAGAAGTAGAGCAGCACACAATTCTAGTCGAGGGACAGAAATTGTTTTGAGTGGAGCAACGCGCGATTTACTACATATGAAATGACAGCAATATTTGTTGGAAGATGACTCAAGACGAAGATAAACAACTGCAGCGTATCCCCTTTCTTCCGATGCATCAGCAAATCCATGCAACTGTGCCGAACAAAAAGGAAATGTGAGAACTAGTCGAGGAATGTGAACTTGAGAGAGAACGTCTATCTGAGAACATATAGTAGTCCACTTATGAATGATCGAAGCATCAGGAGTAGCATCCCAATCGATACCACTAGCCCATAAGTGCTGAATAATTAATTTCATTGAGAGAGTAAGTGGTGTTAGAAATCCTAATGGATCAAAGATTCGTGCCAATTCTGAAAGTATTGAGCGTTTGGTGCATAAGTTATTAAATGCATGAACCTTAAAACAAAAATGGTCTTGAGAAGGATTCCATTGGAGTCCGAGAATTTTTACTGTTTGGTTAAAATCGAGATCGAAATCCAGAGAAAGAGCCTCAGAATGAATCGGCGAAGCGGACAAATGAGAAAATAGAGAAGGTTTATTACTAGTCCATTTACGCAGCTCAAACTGACCTTTTTGGAGTAGAGATATCAATTCTTTCGGGAGTTGAAGCGCATGAGAGATAGAATATGCACCAGTACAGATGTCATCTACATAAACATCATTTGACATGATCTCAGATGCTTCGGGGTAATCATCCTAATACATATGAGCAAGATGGAATAGAGAGTACGTATAGCTAAATACGGAGAAGAACTAACTCCATAAGTAACAGTCACCAATCGATAATCCTAAATAGGGCTATCCTGGGAGAAACGCCACAAAATACGTTGGTAATCTCGATGATGTTCAGCGATGAGAATCTGACGGAACATCTGCCTTACGTCGGCTGTGAAGCATACTGCATAGAGTCTGAAGCGCAAAAGAATCGAGATTATGTTCTCCTGTAACTTGCGACCGGAGAGTAGGATGTCATTAAGAGACACTACTTGAGTATCAACAGCAGAAGCATCGAAGACAACTCTAAATTTGGAGCTAGTAGGAGCTATAGCATGATGCGGAATGTAATAACTGGGTTGAGATATTTCGAGGCTGTGTATTAATTCCATGTGGCCAGAGTTCAAATAATCTTGCATGAAGTCCTTGTAGCGTTTATACAAAATAGAGTCTTTTAACATCCTCCGTTTCAGGGACAAAAATCTTTTGAGAGCTACATCACGAGATCCTTGGAAGTGAAAATGTGAATGTTTAAAGGGTAATTCGACAGTGAACCTCCCTGTGGATATACGAGAAATAGTACGAGAAAAGAGGTCCTCTGCCTGTTTATCTTCCAAAGAAATTGCTGGCAATTTTGGAACATGAACTAAATCCCAAAAGCGCTTTACAGGGTCTTCTAGTGAAATACTAGTTATAAGAGTGCTCACTGAGACGGAAGGAAAGTCTACCTTTCCCAGGAGAATCCATCCCAGAGTAGTTTCCAAGGCTACAGGGTAACCGAATCGGGGTTGCAAGGTATTACCCTTCCACAATGCAACAAACATATCAGCACCTAAGAGCATATCTACTGGACGAGAAATATTAAACTGAGGATCAGCGAGTTTTAAATGAATGAAATCTTTGAAATAGTCCAATGGGATATCCGATGAGGACATATCAGAGGAAATTTGAGGTAAGACCACAGCATCAAAATCGAAAACTGGAGTCAAAGCTCCGCGAGGCCGAAGCATACAAGAAACAATATGTGAGGATTGAGTATTTATTCTGCCCACACCTCCAATACTAAGAGGTGTAGTGCGCTTGAATAATCCGAGTCTCTTACAACACTTACTGGTTATAAGATTACATTGGCTTTCACTATCTAGAAACCCTAACCGATTGAAAATGAGCACGAGCATCTTTTATCTCCACTAGAGCAGTGGATAAGAGAACGGTAGCCTGCACTCCTGTGAGAAGAGAAATATTCTAAGTGCGGGGTTGAGAATTAATACAAGGATATGCCGAGGCAATCTTGAGAGTGTGAGATGAGGTTTCTTCCGGTCTAATACTAGAAGCGAGCTGAGTATTTGGTAAGCCCGAAGACGAGTGTGAGTTGCGCAAAGCATCAGTAAAATGCAAAAGAGTATGATGCTTGCGAGAACATTTTCTACAGCAATTTGTAGAGGAGCATCGAGAAGATGTATGCTTATATCCTAAGCAATTTGTGCACCATCCATGGGTACGAGTGATAGCAAATCTATCATGAGGAGAGATTGAGAGAAACTCAGGGCAATTATAAATGCGGTTTTACATAATTGACAGATGATGTTACTAGAGAATTGAGATTGAGAATTTATGACATATGTACTGGCAGAATTATTGTTTGATGTTTTAAAACGGGGAGAATGAACTTTAGCTTTACTAATAGCACCGGGGGGAGTGTGGATAATATTGAGAGAATCCAGAGCGGCGCATTGCCTCTACAAGTAATTCAGCAAAATATCAAAGTATAGATCTTCAATTTCCGAAGCGCAGTCTCGCTCAAACCTCAGAGCGGTATCTGAGTCGAGTCGTTCGAACAGCATTGTGAAGAGAATGAAGTCCCATTGGTTCACAGGAAAGCCCATATTTTCCAACACAGAAAGGTTTTCACTAAAAACATCAACTAGCTCTCTGAGTCCTTGAGAACTGGAGAGTTTTTTAGATCGAGAAATAGCCTGCCAATAAGAGTTAGCAACTAAACACTTATTTGCATAGCGCTTGCGCAATGCGATATAAGCAACTAAGTAATTATAACCTGTCAAGGGAGAGGATTTTAAGTGGAGCGCTGTGAACCAAGCCTATTGAGTAATTAAATTTGTCGACATTTGAGAGCGAGTCATTATTATGAATCAAAGAGTCAAACATATCAATAAATGTTTGCCATTCACGGAATTCACCAGAGAAGTGTGGCATTTCTATTTTTGGGAGTTTTACGTTAGTGCGAGGGATACTAGTGTTATGGGATTCAAGTGAGTCTCTAGAGTTATCAAAAAGCTGCATGTGAATAGCTTGCATGTCATAAAAACTTGTGTAGAAAGCACGAGCTATCATCATCTCGATTTGAGCATCCAAATCGGCATTATCTTGTGCAGACATAAGAGTTTGAATGATATTATGTTGCTTATCAAAGTCTTTACGAGTTGCTTCTAAGCGGTTGTATCTACATTCGAAGTTATTATGCATAGTTTTATCAGTAAGAGATTGCTTCGCAATGTTCAACAATTCTTCTACCATTACAGTTTCAGCTTTGCGTTGAGAAATGGCAAGATTTAATTTTCTATCCGCCATTGTGAAGTATAATTAATATAAGCCGAACACAAATAATAACTTAAACTGCTGAACTAAGCGAATCAAATTAAAAAACAAATATTGAAAATTAATACGATTTAATTAATTGAGAGCAGCATTTATGAACTCCACTGTACACTAACATTACAATTACTACACGATTTAAAGAGAAAAAATATCAATTACTGTAAATTAATATTCACCAAAATTAATAAACTACACGTTAATAGAGACAAACTGTATATCTGTATCATAAATACGATGCGAATGAGTAGCAAATTCCTTAAATGACAAAAAATATCCGGTAAACATCGACAAACTGAACGAGTTTTATTATTGAAATAAACAAAACGGCGATCGATTTAGCAATTAAACTAGTGCAACGTTAAGAGATTACAATTATTATTTTATAATTGCGAGTAATGTATTTAATAAATACTTGAGGTTAATGAGAAATTAATATATGAGTATTAACGAAAACGCAAAATAAACAAAGTAAATTCAAGGTTAAAATTTTAGAATTTAATGCCATTCTAAATCAACCTTTTCTTTGTGAGTGACATGCGTAATTATCTGACCCTAAGGTGTAAATAAAACTCGGGAAACAAATAGAATGGCTAAATATGAATGCAATTTTATTTTTTGAGAATTTAAAATATGTACCAAATTGATAGCGATAAATCAAAATAAATCAATCTGGCTCGATTGGGCCAAAAAATGTAGTGAATTGAATTAAGTGGACCGTAGTTTTGTGTGGTTCTATTTTGATAAAAAACTCAATTGCCCTTCATAAGAAAACTCTTACCTTGTCTACGAGTTAGATCTAGTAAAAGCCTTGGGAAATCTGCCATCCATGTATTTGTCTGCATTCGGCGCGGGTAGCCGGACTTTACCCTGGGTTTTTAGGCAAAACAGTTTATAATGTTGGGCAATGCGCACTCACGAGGGGGTTTACAACAAGTGAGAAATAGCTGCACATGCACTTGGGGGTTGCACTAGCGAGCACATAGGGAAACGTTTTTCCCTTGAGAGTTTCTTGGGAGGTCCGTACTGGACAAGAGGCGATGCGGTTAAGGCACAGAGTTTTTTCCAAGCAATTGAGAATATACATATGTAAATATAAAAGCTGTCTCTTTTAAACCCAAAAAAGACAGAGTGTTCTGAACACATACAGTTGCTTTATTACCATTGACAACGGAGTCTGACCCAGACCCAGAAACGTTCGGAAGTACAAAGAATTTTCCAAGTATATGTGGTATTATTCCCAACAAGTGCATAAACATCAAGAAGAGTGAACAGAATAAAAAAAATACACATGATTCCAGTTTCTGCAGCAATTAATAGAGTTTGAAATAGTTAGGTAAGGGAACATGCATAAATTACGTAAGATATTTTAGGGTCGGTGAGGGTCTCTAATATTTTATACTCATATAAAATATTAGCAGGTGGGTGATTGAAAGGGAATTTACCTAAGTTTTTTTTAATTATTATTTTTTCAGTGCTTGTAACATTTAGTTGTCTATATTAAATATTATCAAGGTCTATAATAAAATTTGCAATACACTTGATTAATATTATACGCACTTACAATAATGTAAATAATTTGAATAATTTGTCAAAAATTACCAAATATCCAAAAAATTTATTCATAAACATGTAACAGTCTAATCTAAGAAAACTCTCGAAGTCATTGTCTAGGAGAACCTCTTTCAAATTAAATATATCAATATGTATATTAAAATGGGCCAACAAAATCGCCTTTTTTGAATGGTATACAGAAATTATTACTTAGGATGATAAAGAAACATTAACGTTAAAATGTGAGCCAAGGTAAAAATTATTTTTACTTAAACTGGAACTTCCAATAATTTTTGTAACAATTAATTTAACGAAAAATAAGAATGAGAACATTTTTGTATAGCTTCCAATTTTCTTCAAAAACATATATCGTTCCCCCATAGAAACGGAGTGGTTACAAAATTTCATAGTTGAAAATTAACCCATAAAAACAAGTCAATGTTCAAAGCAAGATTACGAACGAACTTTTCTGTAAAGAATTTAACTACCTTCATAAATGTGTATTGTTTACATTTTAGAGATCTAATGTTTAGAAGACTGGGTGAAAGATGCCTCTAAAAAAAAATTCGGGATGGCATACGTCTTAATAATAAAAATAAGGACTCAAATTTTGAGGTTACCTTTTTTGTTCACCTAAATAATATTTTCGTTATCCCATAAAAAAAAATTCAATTTTTCAACCCAGTCTAATGTTAATATGCATATATGTTTTTATAATTTTTATATGCTTTAATAATCAGCATATATTAATTAATCAAAAATGTAATATTAATAGAAGGGTGTTATAGCATTAATACTATGAGATATTGATTTTACATACAGTATTACAATGAATAATGTACCTACATATTTTTACCTTTAAAGAAAAATTGTAAAAAACAAGTAACTTACGGAAGAAATGGGAGGTGGGTGGGTCATAAAATTGTGCCTTACACTTTCTGACATGGAGTTGTGTGGGGGATACAAAAATGTCAAAATTCGTCTTGCCTAATTTATGGATGTTCCCTAAATAAATATAACCCGTACTTATTACCTAATCTTGTTCTGGTATCATAGTTATTTAAATTTATCTGAACTACCCAGCCTATCCGTCTTAATTTTATTCGGAAATGTTTCTTTTTTAATTACGGCAAGCAGGCCAATGGTTTCTTTTCTATATTATTATAACTGAGAATTGAGAATTTTAATTTTGCTCCTCGAAGCTGCCAAAAACATTTAGTTGGTGTCTAATTTTACATGTATTTGAATGAGATTGTTTATACCTACTGGACTACTAGCGCTGCTGGTGAGAAGATTTTCGTACTAAAGAAAAATGCCTCATTGTGAGACTTTGGGTAGTGATTTGAAGGCTTTTAAAGTAGCTTTCCAATCCTATCGAAGACCTTATTGATATAGTTTTACAGTTACCAAATGGCGACCTAGGCCACTCATATATATATCGAAAACCAACACTTCTTAGTACATCGAACTATCTTAATTTCTAAAGCCCAAAAATTTAAGACAAGAATTAACCTGTGAAGAGGGAACGAGAGCTTCGCACCACTATCTATCGTCATCATAGTCCTCTTCCGAAGATCGAAGCTGGATCTGGCAAATCGGCAGCTTATTTGCCGTATGCCAATAAGGTCACGGATTGGATTGAAAACCGCCTCCAAAAGAAAGAAGTGAAAGCGGTCTTCAAATCACTATCCAAAGTGTCACAATTGCTACCCTCTCCTAAAGACAAATTAAATCCTGTTTCATTCAATGTTGTTTAGCCATTCCATGCTATTCTGGGACAATATAAATTGGTGAAATACGTCGGTTTATAAATACCCGCCTAACTGAATTCAAACTTCTTTAAAATTCCGATGTAGGCAAACATCAACATAAACATGAATATATGAACACAAATCTCATTGACATAACAAATTCACTTGGAAATTCGATAATACATTTTAAGAAACGTATTCCAATTAATATCATTATGAACTTTAAAATTTCAAGGACGTAGATTCACTAAGTACTTTCGTAAGGCATATCTTAACCTAGTAAAATGTTCGTGATCAATTGTTTTATGACCGATAAAACTTCGTTGGGCATATTCAGTTTCATAATCAAAAGTGGTGCATCACTGTAACAAGTTTAACAGTCAAACTTTATATGTACTATGTACTGGGCAGTAAGAAAAGAGAATACTAATAAGTAGCCGCTACAAGGTAAGTATAATTACCTAGTATATTCCTTACTGGAAAAAGCCTCTTACAAGTTTATATAAATATAGTAATTCTGAAAAAATGTCGCTTTCCAAATTCTGAAAAATCAGAAACCCAATGCTCTATATATATATATATTATGTAAACAATTCTTCAAGAGGAGATTTGTAGTATTTAGCCAAACAATTTTTGGGTTGGCTAGCCCGGTCCCAGATATACCTATGTATCTTGTAAAAATTAATAATGTGAATGAATTGCATGATAAAAAAACAGTATTTATATGTTTACGGTCTAGTAATTTTAATATAGGTACGAGTACAGATCTAACTGTGGATACGAAATGAGAGAATTAAGTTGGTTCTCAAAATATTCTGAATAATAGAATATGAAAGTAATTTTTAGTTAATGTCTCAAAATCATAAACCGCAACGCCTACGAGCCGGTATCACATACCGACACAGATTTTTAAATGTGACTCCTAGGTTTGAGAAAGTCACCCACCTTTGCCAATCTCAGTATCTTTCCATTTTTATATTCTGATAACCCTTGTAAGATTTCGGTGATTAAAGTGGGTTCTGGTACAAATTATGACAAGATACTGGCACGTAGCCTAAACGTAACAAATTAAATCCTTATCCTGTATCCTAATGATCTCGGTTTTCAAGAATACAACAAACAATTTATGGATGAAAAGTATGAAAGGTTTATCGGTGCTGGTGAGAAAATTATGTATTGAGTAGAGCGCATGAAAATTAATATGAAATATCGGAAAATGAAGCTGATATTATATGAAGTCTGCAGAAAAAACTTCAGCCTTCAGTAAGAAACCTGACAATGGAATGCAAAGCAGCGGCGAGGAGAAACATTACTGTGGATGTCAGAAAAAAATCCAACTAAATGGAACTTGTTTAAACAATTGAAACAATTGTTTTATATATTGATTATTATAATTATAGGTCACAAACACAACAAGCTAATTGTGTGATGAATATAAGTACAGATAATCTAACATTTATATAGCAGTTTTCAGTAAAAAGTTATTTACTATAGCCAATACTGTTACAACACGCCTTAGTTATTTTTATTTTTAAATGTATGTTAAATAACTGAATTTTTCGTTGAACGTGTTAATAATTTGTATTTATCCTATATTAAGAAAGTTTTTTATTAATGTTCCTATTAATATTTTTGGTTAAAGATTGTGTCAATAAAATTCTGTCAAAATGTAATAAAATTTGTTTTAAGTATACTCCCTAGAAGATTTTTTTAGCGGTATCTCGTACCGGCGCATATTGTAAGTTCTTGAATTCTTCACGGTAGCCGTTGCGGGTTAAAAGTAGTTATTTTTGAAATTATTATAGGAATTAAATTTTATCCTTATTAATTAGTGTTACTATTTTATGTGTTTCCGTTCCTTCATTTTACTGAACTTTTTAATAATTTCGTTGAAATCTGGTCGTTCACAACTTTTTCTTTTCCATTGGCAGATTGAACAAATTTGCTAGTATACTTGTTTTGTGGTAGATTAAAGATACTTTTTTATTACATTTAGTTTAGAGAAACTTATCTAGCACTTAATTACAAATTGAACGAAATCCTGTGGGGTTCATCTAGCAATATCATTCTTGCTGGTATCAGTTTCAAGTAGATAAAAAGGTCTCGTCCCTGTTTATTTCTTGCAGCACCTGTTCATCATAAAACTCATTGTAAATTTGTGCCAGTGCGTCATCGGAAGCTCCAAACGTCTCAATTTTTTTCCCATATTAAATACTAGAAATTCACTCCTATATTTAAAGGACGAGATCAAAGAATATAACTACTCTACATTTCCAACATATGTGAATCTAGAGAGATCGCACGAGAATGTATAGACTTCTGAAACATTGAAGGAATGATTAGTTCAGGGAACGAAAAGAGGTTTTAGATTGACTGCTCGTATTTTTCGTTTTATTCCTCCACCTACACAAGAAAATGAGGCGACATTGCTACAACTTAGAGATCTGCACAGCTCCCATTTTCTTCCAGTTGCTTTTAAATATCCTTTTTAATATCATATAGGAACTTCAAGTTTAGAACGTTAATAGATTTCCGACAGTCAATTCTCTGACTTATGGAAGTGTAAAAGGCTCCCATCTCAATTGCGAACATCCACTCTCCCAATGAGTCTTCTAATTTAATCGTTCTAACACACTTTTTTTCAAAAAAAAATGTAGACGCTTTCTTTGCTGCGTACTTACACTCCCACTTAATTTTCGATCTCCGGAGTCACCTCTTAATCCTCCAGTGTTTTGTTTTATTTCTATCTTTTAACACCTTTTCAGGGTTCTAAAAAATATATGGGTGCTTCCTTCGGTGAGTTTTAACGCTCCCAAACAATTGTCGATCTTTGGACCTCTTAACCCTAGTTTTTTTCATTATAGCTCTCTTACCTTCTGACTGACCCCTTAACCCTATTTTTTTTTCATTCTAGCCCTCTTACCTAACTTGAGTTCAAATAAAATTTCCATATGCTTCCTTCAATGAGTACTGGCACCGAGTTACTTTTCTTGAAGTCGGTCTTTGTTTTTTTAATGTATTTATTTTTTAGTTCACCTATTTAACACCTCCCCAAAGTTTTTAAAACAATCCAGGTGCTCCATTCGGTGACGGCTGACACTCCCACGCAATTTTCGATATTGTACTCTCTCATTATCAAAACTTTCATTAGCAGTTTTAATATTTTGGCTGCATTAACACTTTAGCAGGTTTCTAATAAATCCGAGTAATTTCTTTGGGTAGTAATGATACTCTCATGCGATTTTCGAAATCATCCCTTAATATCATCCTAAACTATTTTTTCTTATTTAACCCCTTTATCACCGCCCCATACTTATTAAAAAAAACTCCGGGCTTTTCGTTAATGAGTACTGACACTTGCACGCCATTTAATCTTCGAACTCACCTCTTCATCCCATTCTTAACCAGTTTTTTATAGATTATCTCCTTTAACACCTCCAACATGGAAAATATTCCCACTTTCCAACTCCAAAATCCAGACCAAATCTGGCAGCAAGAAGGTAACATCCAAGAACATCCGAATGTCTGTATGCCGAATTCCGAATATCAACTAACGGAATATGCAGCATTCAAATCCTCGACGTAAACTCCACCACAATGATTATATATATATATATATATATATATATATATATATATATATATATATGCGTTCAATTTTTCATGATGTAGCCTCTCTGAAGAATTGAAAAATTGCAGAGGAACTTGAAGAGTTGTGAAGAGATCTATGAGAAGAACTGTTTTGAAGTGAACTGAAGATAGTTGGACAAATGCTCTTCTTTTTTGTTTTACTAACTGAAATGAAGAAGAAGAAGAAGTGTAGGGTTGCAGGATTGATGGACTGAGAAGAATATATATTTTTTGGTAAGTTTTTTGTCGGGAACTCAAGACTAGAGGTTGAGGAATTGGCTTTTGAATAACTAAACGCGTTAAAAAATGTATTAATGAAGAGAAAAGCTGAAGAGCTGTTCTAGACACTTATCTTCTTAAGGGAATAGATGAAGAGCTGAACGTCTTTTTCTAGTAAGAATTGTCTCGAAGGATTGGGAAGATGAAGAATGTCTTTAAAATTTTACAGGGGCTATGAGGCATACCTTACCATGCTGCCTCAGTGCGAATTGGTAAGGGGCAAATGTCGATTTCCCTAATCATTGCCATTTACATCAGGAACTACTGTACCCTCACATTTTTCTACTTAATTACACCTGGTATATTTGGAATGCTTTGGGAAGTTCTAATGCTGGACTTCTTAAAGAAATTACAAGAGAGGTACATTTTCTTGGTTATCCTATCCATTAGCTGCAGCGAAGGCGTCATAATGCCGTTTGTAAACAGGCCAAGTTAAACTACCATCGAAAGTGGGTTGTTTGTTAAAGGAACCCTTGGTGTTTTAGTATTTCACTCTCTTTCAAGTCTCGTTGCATTTTTAAATGTCTGATTCTACATTGTGTTGGATAGCACTGATTTTATCTTGTACTTCGCTATGGGCAGAATTTTGTCATCTTTATTTCAATCCATTATTTATTTCCGTTGCCATCTCTGATTAACTGCTTCGTCAACTTGTGTTACGACTTGCATTAGTTGTTCAAATTGTTGTTGCCTTATTAATTCATCAGTCTGCCTTTCATTTTTTCTCTTTAATTGAAATTTCACATATAATAATAACCCCCTAATTAAATTTTATTGTTTTTCATCCATATTAGTTAAAAATTTTTTTTTGTTTTTAATCAAAAGATTTCACTGACCTTTGAGCGATTTCTTCTTGATTTTGTTTCTCCTTTTTGTCACGTTTTCCCAGGATCTGACTTATTTTCTCGTCCAGTTTATCGATAACTTGCTTGAATATTTTTTTGCTATTCTCCTCCATTTATGCCATACTTCTGGTGTTTGATTAGATTTGAAACCGTTCTTAACTCCACTTCCTAACACCAAATATTATAGACTCCATGGGTTCAATTATTACACTCAAATGTAAATGTCTTCATTCAACCAAAATAAACTCACTTATTTACAAAAGGAAACTGGTTATTATCAGAAGAGCTGTTCGCTTCGCTCTGGCGCATGGTGACGTTGTCTTACATCTAATTATCAACTACAAAAACTGTAAGGATTCATCCTTATCCTCATTAGTCTGTGACTGATAAAAAGAGCGTGGTTATCATGAAAATTTTTCCACGCTCAACTACCCCAATACCTGCTGGTGGAGTATGTATTCAACGCGTTGACATACACGACCTGCCTAGTATACCTCCACGACATTCTGTCATGAGTCACACACTCAATGACAACTTGCAAAACATCGGTGAAGTATTCTCCAGAAGAAAGGTAACTTGCCACTCAAACCCAACAACTGTTCGATGTTTCAGAAAGAGGGACCCACGTCCCTTCTGGGTCAGGAATGCGGTCTAATGAGGATAAGATCGAAGCTATTCATGATTGGCAGATGCCTAGAGATAAACATCAAGCTTTTGGGTCGATGTTCAAACAAACGGCGGTTCGTTAAGGGATTTTTCACACTTGCAGCATATCTACTTCAGCAGACCACCGAAAACAAATGTTAAACGACATTCCGGTGATTGAAAGAGGCATTATGGTCCAGCCCAAGAGATTGGAGTGCTTATAAATAGAAATTTAACAACAGAACAATGTATACAGGACCAAATAGTCAACACAGATATTGAATCAATCACTGAAGAATAAAGGGACATCCAGTTCTAAATGAAACGAAAAACCTAGCCTCTCGACGATCATGAAGTAATTGTGGACACAATGGGACTCTCTAAGGCTAGAAGATGGCATCTGCGCGGTCACAAGGGTCCGAAGACTAGTACCAACAACAATAGAATTAAAAGAGTGAATATTGATGCCTCCGGTCCTGCTATTCAATAAACCTGTATATTGTACTGTTAGCAGCTGCATTCCGATCAAAGGCGGAACTTTGTGCCTAACCTATTTCAGAAGTCTGTACCATATTGGGTATCAAGAGAACAAAAATCACCCCTTTACATTCACAATCTGATCGAATGATGGAACGAATCAACAGAACCTTGGAATAGCAGCTGCCCATGGTTGTGATTGGTAAGAACATGTACCCGCATTCCTATTAACCTATCGCTTATCCTCCCACAACAGCACTGTGCTGTTCTGGGGATAGTTACCGAGTAATTAGGCCATTGGCTCACAGAATTCGGATTTCTAATTCCTAACAAAGCAATATGTTTGACCATGTAGAAAGTTAACAAAGTTATAGGAAAGGCAAAATCACGATCCAGCCGTGACGATTTATAGTGTCCAGTGCAACAGTCCATTTAGCAGCCGTTATTGAATATTTAGCTGCTTAAGTTTTGGAGTTGGTTTATAATGCTGCAAGTGATAACAACAAGACCAGTATTTTTGTTGTCAGGCATAAAAACTGCCCTGGTTGATGTCTTATCCAAAATTCAACCCATTCGGTTACCAAAAAAAAACCAAACAAAAACCTTAAATGGATTAATATGCCCAACACGGAACCCTCACCAGGCCCGGACACCGGAAGGATTAACAGATTAAGTGCTCTTACTTGATTCGGTGGATGGTGGTGCGTGACCGTTTTTAATTAGTGGGGGGATTTATCTGGTTAATTCCGATAATGGATGAGGCTCTAACCAGCTAACTAGGCGTATTTCGATGTCACAAAGGCTCCTGTAGTCAGTTTTGGCCTTTGTCCTAAGTGTTTTTACTGCCGTCGTACACACAATTCTAGGACAGGCCTCTAGGGGCAAGAGATTGAGCAATAACAGGTCCATGATGCCCTTGGATGTTCTGAGGCGCATAAGCGCTGCATTGAGGGAGTCAACGTGTCCTTCCTGGGGCTTGCAAATGTTCCGCATGAACGAGGAATTCCTGGTAAACGAAACGCGAGTTATAAGCTGGTGTTTATTGCGTCCCTGCCCTTTGTACACACCGCCCGTCGCTATCACTGCTTAAATAAGATAGTCTTTGTACTGGGACTCGATGTCATTTCGACGTTGCCGATGTTTCCGGAATGATAATAAGACTTCGTCTCTTAGAGATAGTAATTATGTTATTAAAAACTATCGAATCGCACACTCGAAGCAGTGTAGTTGTCGTCATTATCGTACTGTCTTGATTTCTGTTTCTTAAGTCTTAACAAAGCAATATGTCTGACCGTAAAAAAGGTGGCAAAGTTAAAGGAAAGGCAAAATCACGATCCAGGCGTGCCGGTCTACAGTTTCAGGTAGGACATACTAACGAACATAACGTATTTCGACATTCCAAAGGTTTGTAAGCCGCACACGCTCCACACTAAAGAAATCAGCGTGTCCTGCCTGTCTGAAATGTCCGGGTAACCAAAGAAAACAGAAAACAAACCTTAAATGGATTAATACGGAAAGCATGCTTGCCACTCACCAACAAGCCGGGGTGCAGATGTTGGTGACCAGCGATCGAATGAAGACACGCTACGATCTGACGGCAAGGTTTCAGCAAGGGAATAAGGTACAGATGAAGGTGGTCCATTTGCACCGACTGGCTTTCTATCATGGAGAGTATCATTTGTAAACATTGCGTGGAAATGGAAACAACTTATTAGTAATATGTATGCTACATGCAAGCTAATCAAGGTATTGCAATAGATTCTGTGGGTTCAGTTTCACAAATTTTCTCACTCACTTTCAAACGTCTTTACTTTAGCAAACTAAATTCACTGTTTACAAAACAAATATGACACGCGCGGCAGTCGGCCTTAAAGAATGTCTTCGCAGATACTAGAATTCAATGGTTATTTGTGATTGGACAGAGTGTATTCAGGAATCCTATCGAACTCGGTTCTTTCATTGATCAAGCTGCAGTTTTTACGTTTTTTTTATAATTACCGGTGTTTTGTGTTCTGCGTAGTATTCGCAATGTTTTTATCAAAATGATTAATTTCTTGAAAATTCTTTTAATTTTTTGCGATGTAAAATAAATATTATAACACTGCCCCCATTTAGTCCTGATCGTCCCAATAGAATCATTCTCTCCATGGTAGGGACCGAGTCAATCTACAAGAACCACCTTCATTTTAGCTCTTGGATTCCGACGAATTCTTACTTACTCGAATACTCTCGAATACTCGAGTAACTAGAAGCGAAAGCAGAAGGCTACGAGAATTATGCGAACCGATCTGAAGAGGGCAGATGTGACTCTGCCGAAACGTCGTCATTTTACCATCGATCCCGGCAGGGATCAGTTATCAACTACGCGGAGGAATTCCCGGAAACCACCTAAAACATATATATATATATATATATATATATATATATATATATATATATGTTTTAGGCTGAGCTACCAAGGACTGAGAGTCAAGGCAGATAAGCGGCAGTAAATCTCCGTTGATTTATATATTTTTTCAGCCAACAAAAATTCTCTTCGGGTGGTGGCAGCATTACCCTTTTCTCTCAGGTTCTTTATTTATTTTATTACACAAATAAGCTTAGGAAGCAATTTGTTACCCAGTAAGTCTATAGACCCTATAAATGTTACACTGGTTGGCAGCGAGGTGGGATCTGGTTACATTTTAGGAAGTTAGGTGGTGAGGTTAGGGAGTTTTGAGAGGAAAAACAAACACCGGGTTAGCACTAACTGTTAAACAATAACAGGGTTGAAAAGTCTAGCAACAAAGAAGCGATATTAAAGGTTGAATTTAATGTGGAAATATAAATTATGCCCTATCGGTTTTCTGATTCTATTTAGGATTGTTTATGATATGTGAAGAAAGATTGGACAATTTTATTTTGATATTCATACAGGGAATTTCTAAAATTTAATTATCAAGAAGAGACTTGAGTAATTTTTTTAAATTGTTGTTCACTGATTTGTTATTAAGCACATTTCAATAATGAAATAAAAGCACCAGATAATTGCATACCGGGTGATCTAAACTGAATGATCAACGAATTGAGGGTCAGTTGTGCAAGAACAGAAAGTATTTTGTTTTACTTTTGAACTGTTGGTATAAATTGATATTGCTTGCTTTATAAATTTTTAATTCAATTGAAAAAAAAATTGATAGTAAAGGTTTTGGTTTTAGTTTTATTATATACATAAAGTAACTTTTGATCTCCTTTTTGTTTTATTGATTTGTAGTGTTTTACCATTTGATATTGAGATATTTTATAATTTTTGATTGCATTTGGTTTACCACTATTGGGAAGAATTTATTGATATAATTGAAATAATATTATTAGTTTTCTTGCTATTAGTTTACCCTTGATTGGAAATGTTTTATTTGATGCATTGAAAGACATTTATTATTTTTCATTGCTTTTATTTAAACATTGAGTGCACATGATATATTGATATATACTTTATTATTGATTGATATTGATTACTCCATTTTATTTGAAATATTATATTGAACTTGGAAAGGTTTCCAAGATATAGATACCGCGAAACCCTATAATTTTTTTTTGTGACATTAGAATCCTTAGAGACCCTGAAACCCTATATACATTTTTACACATTGGAGCCACTTAATTTTTCTTGCATTTTTAAATATATATAAATCCGCCGTGCTATAAAGCCCGGCGCAGGAGGAGTAAAACCAATTGGATCGGCCGGCGGCCCAATAAGGAATCATCGAACCCGACCAGTCCCACGGGCACGGGAAAATTTACTTTTCCTACCGTACAGGTAGCATCCGACCAGGCATTCTTATGATGGCCAATGGTATTTTCGTTGGGGATGATCCCCGCGTCACTAGATAATTTTACGGGCAAAGATGTCCTAAAATATATAGAAATATTGGAGCAACGTTCGAAATTAGACGGATGGTCAGAGGACGAAACCTTACGACTATTAAAATTTAAGTTCGTTGGAGATGCCTATAATTTTTTTAAGTCAGATCCTACCCTACATACTTTATCCTATGCCGATTTAAAAATGAAGCTGATTGCAAGGTTCACACAAGTACGATTACCTGGGGAAAACCAGTTAAATTTGAGTGGATGTTATCAGAGACACGATGAAGACGTTTTATCATTTTGTACACGTTTAAAAACGCTGGGTGGACGAATTTTACAAGAGGATTTGCAAGAAGCAACTCCAGAGGAAGAGGCGGGATTAAGGAAAAAGAATCAAGCCTTACTATTGAATCAATTTAAAATGGGGTTGAGAAAGGATCTTCTCAGAGATATGGGAGTCGTTCTTCTAAGAGAAGATAACTTAACGTTAGATAAAACGGAAGAGTTAGTCTGGTTACAGGAAACCACTACTCGTATGCTCCAAGGCATAGGGAGTAATACAAAAGTTTCGGTTATTTCAGAGTAGACAATAGTATATTACGTTACTAGGGAGGGAAGTGAGACATTGCAATCCGAGGTTGCGATGTCTCACTTCCCTCGCGTCTAACGTATACAATTTTTTATAACGCTAGGATTGAAAGTTCGGTTGTAATTAATGTTTTAAAATAGTAATAAGTGTTTAGGTTATAAACAAGTAAAGATGTCAAACTTACTTCTGAATTCTCGTGTTTTGGTAATAAACAACAAATCGTTGTCAAGGAAATATCGTGTATCATTGTTATTACCAAAAAATTGTGAGGGAGGCAATATGACACTTTCATCCCTAAAATTGCAGTTGAAAATCGAACTTTCAATCCAGGCGTTATAAAAAATGTTATAATTGTGGAAAAGAAGGGCATTTGGCCAAAGAAAGCCGAGAATGGAACTACCGAAGAAGGAAATTAAAGAAGAACGGCCATGTGAATTTTCTAACAAATTAGAGCATTGGGCCAGAGACTGTCACAAAAAGAGGACGCAATATAAAAATGAAGAAAAAAATATAGATTCTTATAAATTCAACAGACCGGGAGGGTCAGGACAAAATGGCAACAATAGACAGTCGGAAAATAGAAAATAGAAATATAAATGATAATGGAAATCTGAATTAAAATGGGACAAATAATGACAGATGGCCCTGAAAATGGGACGTCGAAAGGAGCCATTCCTAAGAAACGGAATGAGTTCGTGAACTCGAATACGAAAACTAGCGCGTCAAGTTCTTTAAACTAATTTCGCCTTCGAATGTTCCCCGGTTAGAAGGCTATAGCGAAACACAGAATAGGGGAAATGAGATTAATGCTCAAAATATTAATTAATTGAAGGAATTACTAAGCAAGTTTTAGAACAGTTAGGTGTAAAGGCTCAAATAGTAGAAAGACACAAAAATGTTCAGAAGTCAAAAGAAATTGTAGTTGAGGAAAAAAACGCGCAAAAGAGGAAAGTTCATAATTAAATATGAAGAAAAAATTCCTGAAGTTAGAATGGAAAATTTTAATAAAGTTCCACATGTTGTAATGTCAGTAATAAACGGTCAGCGGCAGATATGCTTAGTAGACACCGGAGCGGCGGTAACCTTGATACAAAAGGGGTTGGTCAAGGAAGAAGACATTAACCCGCATGGTACAAGGGATTTATCATTATCAAGTATAACTGGTCATAAGGTGAAAACTTATATGGAACCGCTGAAGTGTTGGTTGGTGCCACTTCTAATGGTCCTCAGTTTTATAAGGAAGAGATTTTTTTGCAAACAATGGAGTAATACTGGATAACAAAGAAAATCCGACATTTCACTTATGGGGTAAAACGATTGACGTGTGCAATGGATGATGAAATGTTATCACAATTAAATGTACAGGATAACTGGAGTAAATGGTTAATGTACGTTAGAAAATTTCAAAAAGATAATGGTCGAATTAAAGAAGATGCCTCAGACAATAATTATATGGAAAATATTGCCCAAGTAGATGAGACACCCGGTACACAGCGAAACATAACTGAGAAAAATGAATTAGATTGTTCCCCCATGATCAGATGACTAGCGATGACGTTATGGCCACAAACATTGTAGCGCCAGAATTTATTTCAATACCTCCGAGAACGGAATTAGTTTGTCACGGTTAGTTTAAAGAATACATTAACCGGCAATGCATTGGTTTGTGAGCATATCGAATTAATTGTACTGAATGAACATAAAATACCTATACGTTTATTAAATCTGTCAGAATAGGAAGTGAGAATTCAAAAAGGACAGATCTTGGGTATTGCATTGATTGCAACAGAAATTAAAAATTCATCAAAATCAGCTACGATAGGAAGATAAACTAAGCAAATAAAGAATGGTTGAAAGAATTTCATCTTGGACATTTGAAAACTGATACTAAAGTACAACTTCAAAATTTATTGGAAGAATATTCTGATTTATTTATGGGCGAAAGAGAAGTTTTACCAAGCGCATCTCGAGTGAAGCACAGTATCACTTTAGAACCTGGAGCACAACCAATTTGTAAAGCTCCGTACCGAATTCCTTATAAGCCAAGACAGATATTGCAGGATGAAATCGATAGACTGCTGGAAACCCAAGTTATTCGCCCTTCAGCGAGCCCTTGGTCCGCACCTGTTGTTCTTGTATCTGAAACATTGCCCGATGAAAAAGAAAAAATTAAGAAGTGTATTGATTATTGAGAGTTAAATAGCGTTACGAAAAAAGAATATTATCACTACCAAATATTTCTGATTTACTTCAAGGTTATCAGGCAGGAAATAAAGCTTTATTTTCGGTGATCAATGTAGCAGAAGATTATTATCAAATTCCCATGGAGGAAAAGGATATACCGCTTACAGGATTTACCACATATCATCGCCATTATGGATATTTAAAAATTCCTTTCGGACTAGTTAATGCACCATCTACATTTCAGAGAGTTATGAATGTTACCTTACCAGGTTTGACCGGAGATTCGGTTATGGTTTACTTGGATGACATAGTAATATATAATTCCAAGAGAGCTGATAAAACGAATTAGAAATGTTTCCGAAAGGCTAAGAGATGTCAATATTAAATTACAACCGAAAAAGTGTAATTTTATCGTAGAAAAAGTAAAATAATTGGGACGTATTTTAACACAAGATTTTACCAGACACAGAGAAAATTAGAGCTATCAAAGAATTTCCAATACCGAAAAATGTTAAAGGGGATCATTTTTAGGACTAGCCGGATGGTATAGAAGATTTATACCGAGGATAACGGCATTAACTACACCATTGACAAATTTAACGAAGAAAGACGTGAAATTTCAAATCACTGCCGAAGTTTTAGAGTCAATAGAGAAATTAAAGGCCGCCTTAACAAATGACACGCTTTTAATATTCCCAGATTTTAGCCAAGCGTTCATTTTAGCTACAGACGCGTCAAATACTGGCGTTGGCGCCATATTAAGTCAAATGAGAGATGGGTAAGGGAGACCGGTTGCGTTTGCAAGCCGACAAATGAACCAAGCAGAGAAAAACTATTCTACCTCGGAAAAAGACTTACTATTATTTTTGGAGTACGACAAATTTCGTGTTTTCTTAGCAACTCAAATTTTACCGTAATCACAGATCACCGACCGTTAAAATGGCCATTGACAATGAAAGATCGGAGCTCCAGATTGACGCGATGGGCACTCTGGCTCGCCGAGTACGATTTCGAAGTAATTCACCGGCCTGGTCGAAAACATGGGAAGGCTGATGCCTTAAGTCTCATGTATAATCCCGATGATAACTATGTAGATGTCTTATCTGGATTTCATAGATTATTGCAGAAAACACGCATTGCCACACATAAAAGATATGGAAACAGTAAAAGAATTAACCGATAATTTGTCTATAGTAAAATTCGTAACTAAGGAGCATTTACGCGGAGCTGCTTTAGAAAACGCGGATGCTGGACAAACCGCTAAAATTACCGACAGAAAGAGGACAATATTTTATTCAATACTTGGAGAACGAAGTGATGAGAAAATAAATTTAGAATCTATGTGGACAGACTTACAAGAGCTATATAGGATGGCTTACGAAAATAATGAACAAAATATAATTTTAATAAAGGATGATTTAACGGAGGAATTGTGGCAAGAAACGAAAGACATGGTTAATTTTATATTTTTAACCGCACAAATTAAAATTAGTATTTATGGTACACCTAAATCAACAATTCGTCAAATTCCAGTTATTGAAGAAAAACTTATAGAACCTAATTGGGAAAGAGATGTGATAGTGAAAGAACAAAATAAAGATACATTTTGCAAAGGGATCTTAAACCATTTAAGCGAAGTTAAGACAGGAAATATAGACGAAGACGAGCTTAATTATTTCATAGACAAAGATGGTGTTCTGTATAAAAGAGATCATGAAGTAAAAAGAAACCAGTTATTGAGACCATAAACCTACGTTAATAAAGTACTGAGGGATTTTTACGATAACATAATGAGCGGACACGCAGGAAGACAAAAAACTTATCAACTTATAGAAACACGATTTTATTGGCCCGGGATGAAAACAGAGATTGAAAAATATTGTGATACATGTGAATCATGCAATCAGAGTAAAACGTCACCACATTTTAAGAAAGACCATTTTACAAAATATGCTGAAGCAATACCTTTACCAAATCAAAGAGTGGATACGGCAGCAAGAGCGTTTGTAGAACACATCATATGTCGTCACGGTACTCCTAAGAGATTATTAACAGATGAAGGCACAAACTTTACGGCCACACTATTTAAAAAGATATGTAAACTTTTAAAAATTTATAAAATTCAGACGTCTAGTTATGCACCTTCCACGAATGGGCAAATACAACGAATGCATAGAGTTTTAAAAGATATGTTTACACATTATATAAACGACAATCAGAAAGATTGGGATACGTTCATTCCATACGTATTAGCTGCTTATCGTGGTCATATCCATTCCTCAACAAAATATTCGCCTTTTATCTTACTTCATGGAAGAGACATGATTTTGCCCGTCGATGAAATATTACGTCCGCAACGAATGTCTTATGATTAGGATGACAATTACACATCGGAAATGGTGGCTAGATTATCTAGAGTATACCGGGACGTTCAAGAAAATACGCAAGAAGCCAAGCAGTCCCGGATAATACAATATAATAAAAAGACACAAGAACAACATTATGATTTATGAGATTTGGTTTATTTAAAGGATATGGGAAATATTGTAGGTAAATCTAAAAAACTGACCAAGAATTGGGTAGGACCCTACAAGATAATGGAAGAAATCGGCCCAGTGATGTATAGAATTCGAAAGGTAGGAGGTCGAGATGATCAAGTGGTACATTTAAATGGACTAAAGGATTTTAAACCACGCCAGACAGATGGTTCTAATGAGGTGGAATCGTTCGAAGATGAGGAAGTCGAAACGATGATTTCGGAACTGGAAACTGATGGGGATCTGAGTGAAGATGAGGAGGAGCAACCTACGCCTCGAGTAATTCTCCCCGGATGGATTGATGTTGATAAAGGCGTTGAAGAAATACCTGAGAAGCACGAAGGACCCCAGCCGAAGGACCCAATCAGTAGATATGGAAGGTCATCTACGGAGGTCCGAGCAAACCAGGAAATCACTTATTCGTTTGCATTATTAAGATAATCGTATCGCCGTGCTAAAAACGGTTGAGAATATTATTCGCAGCTTTAATGTATTGGCTAGCTGTAAAACCCAAGCAAAATTAATGCATGCCCGGATGAGGGATGTAAAAATCCTGATTCCCCCTCCCCTGGAAGTCTATACCACATAGACTTATTATTTTTCCCCCATGAAAGGTTATCATAGGCATTTATATATTTTCTAAACAAGTCATTGAATACCAGAAGGGTAAATCTTACATAAATTCCCTGTTCTATAAAATAAAAATCTATTTTTTTGTCCGAATGTGAGATTAAAAAATTTGTGTTGCATTAGTGAGATAATTTTGTTCTCCACCCTTAAGATTTTACTATATGACATAATGGCATTGATAATAAAACAATTTTGCTTTTGAGATAAATGCAAAATTTTTGTTTAGAGATTAGTTTCCGAAAAGGCAATTATGCAAAATGTTGAGTCAGTCCGAACACCTAACTAACGTAATCTAATAATGACCGCATAAATCCAATGTTAATTGTGGTAAAATTGTGTAATATTTTTTTAAATCTAATTAGATAAGTGTTCAGACCACTTAGAGTATTTTTTTAAAGAGAATGAAGTAAATAAAAATAGTTTTTTTTTATTAAAAGAGATAGTTATATACAGATATATATCCACATATTTAGAACTATATCATTCAACGTATGACAGCCGTTTCGAACCAGGTGTTCTCGTCAGATACGCTTCCTTGAATGACAAGTTCTAAAGTGAAATACTTGGATGTAATACACATCAGTAAGACAACATTCAGTGTATTGAACCTAATAGATGTCGGTGACATCTACCGTCTAGTGAGTAATTTAAGTATATGAAGGCATACTATGCTATAACATATACCATACTCTTGACAGATGGTTCGAGTGTTTTATATAAAAACACAATAGTAAATATATATACAGATATATATCCACATTTATATCCACATATTTAGCACTATATCATTCAACGTATGTCAGCCGTTTCGAACCAGGAGTTCTCGTCAGATACGCTTCCTTGAATGACAAGTTCTAAACGGCTGTCATACGTTGAATGATATAGTTCTAAATATGTGGATATATATCTGTATATATATTTACTTTTGTGTTTTTATATAAAACACTCGAACCATCTGTAAAGAGTATGGTCTATCTTATAGCATAGTATGCCTTAACATACTTAAATTACTCACTAGACGGTAGATGTCACCGACATCTATTAGGTTCAATACACTGACTGTTGTCTTACTGATGTGTATTACATCCAAGTATTTCACTTTAGATTTTGTCATTCAAGGAAGCGTATCTGACGAGAACTCCTGGTTCGAAACGGCTGTCATACGTTGAATGATATAGTTCTAAATATGTAGATATATATCTGAATATATATTTACTTTTGTGTTTTTATATAAAACACTCGAACCATCTGTCAAGAGTATGGTATATGTTATAGCATAGTATGCCTTCATATACTTAAATTATTCACTAGACGGTAGATGTCACAGACATCTATTAGGTTCAATACACTGACTGTTGTCTGACTGATGTGTATTACATCCAAGTATTTCACTTTAGAACTTGTCATTCAAGGAAGTGTATCTGACGAGAACTCCTGGTTCGAAACGGTTGTCATACGTTTAATGATATAGTTCTAAATATGTGGATATATATCTGTATATATATATATATATATATATATATATATATATATATATACTTTTGTGTTTTTATATAAAACACTCCAACCATCTGTCAAGAGTATGGTATATGTTATAGCATAGTATGCCTTCATATACTTAAATTACTGACTAGACGGTAGATGTCAATAGACTGACAGAAGAGATAGTTTTAGAATGAGATAGAAATAAAAGAGAATCATTTCAATACGGGACTTGGAAAATAATGTAAACTATATAAGTAAAGGTGAACGTACGGAGTATTGTTTGCTAAAGAATGTACTCAGTCAACATTCTTCTTGTGTGAAGAATACGGCCTCAGCGTATCACCATTAGGAGGAAGTACGAATAATTATTATAAATGATTTTAATACTAAGAGGTATGATCATAAGGATCATGAAATTTTTTTTGGACTATGTACAAAATGAATAAATTTATCACAGGGGCTGTACTGTGAATCTATAAGTAAAGATAAGAAATAATTTGGAATGCTTCCTACATGAGTTGCAGACAGATAGTTTTGTACTCGGTTGTGACTATTTGACTAAGAGAAATTAGAGAAACGTTCTCAAAAAAAAAGGTGTCAATGACATTTAGAGTAAGGTGTTTTCAAAATTAAAGTAAAATGGAGACATGCTCGCCAGTAGTAGTGAGCTGAGAAAATTGCCTTTTTTTAATAGATTTTCAGTGATGGACTCACATACTCAATATCCCTCAGATATTGGATGAAAAGTACCCTCAAATGTTTGCCATGAGCCAGGGCAATCATTTGGAAGAATATAGGTGGGATTTAATTTTGGTGGATTATAAACCTGTTAGAGATAGATATTTTGATTATTTAATTTGGGATATGAATGAAACTTAACAGATCAAGTTCAGACATTTTGAAATGTTGATAAATATGTTTATTTACGATTGGGATATTTATATATTGTTATTGGATAATAATTTTGAGTTTGGATGTTCTGATGCACTGAATATTGAGAGATGTATTTTTATAAACGCGTGTAATTTTATGCCATTAAATTTTTGAGCTTATAAGGAGTTATTTATATAAATAAGTTTATTTACATTTGATGATTTTCGATAATATTAGGCTTGATCCACATTATAGTGCCGGTCACACTCCGTTCCCGGTCTGATATCGATCTCGATCTCGGTCCGATCTCGGTCCGATCTGGGTCCGATCTCGGTCCGATCTCGGTCTGGTCTCGGTCTGGTCTCGGTCTGGTCTCGGTCTAGTTGATTCACCTTATTCACAGCTCGATCTCTGTCAAGATGACGTCTTAAACTGTCAATAGTCGAAGTTGGATGTGCCTCGTAACTCATAATAAAATTAACTAAAGTAAAATATTTTATTACTTCTAATATTTTCGGGCGAAAAATGTCATTGAATTATTCGATTGAAGAATTATCTATTAAATAGCTTTGGTTCATTTTGAATGAAGATAATTGTAGCAACCCACGAACACAAAATGAACCAAAGAGAAGAATGTGGGTGCATCCGAGTTTATTGCAACGAGGAGGGAGAATACCTCACTCTCTATGTTCATTTAATTAAAGGAGGAGAAAAATTTTCCAATACTGTCGAATGCATCTGGGTACATTCGAAATGATTTTAAAGAAAATTAGGTTAAAAATACAAAAAGAAAACACAACATTTCATTTCAGTTTACATCATATACAACAATAAAATAGGTCAGTTATTTCTTTTGTAAAACTGTATTTTGAATTTATATTTTTTTCTTCACGAATTTGAAGCCACCTTTTACACAAAGAATAATTTAGTTATGTTAAATATACACAATAACAATCAACTAGGGATTTCAAGTATCTGATTTACTTGTCAATTTCACTATTAATAACTGACTGCCAGGCAATAAATACTCTCTATCATCAAAATGCCAAAGCTGTAGACCTCTTCACTAATATCTGTATATTTCTACCAAAATCCATATGAACGAAAAATTATTTTTCTATTGTCAAGGGGGGGGGGGTAGTAAATCACAAATCTGAATTTTAGTTACTGAAACAGGTATATTCAAATATTTAGACAAATAGAAAATTAAAGGGAAATAAATATTCCAGGTTTAACCTGGAATTCCGAGCTAATACAATTTTGCCATAACTACAGGTACCCAAAAAGGGGCGTTATGTCTAATATACGTCATAGAACTGGAATGTCCAGAACTTTGTACATTCAATATCTTAACAAATGAAATCTGTTTAAACCCTAAAGAGATTATCATGGGTAAATCCAAGGGAACTAGGCAAAATTTAGGTAAACCACTGTTTAGGATTGCTTATATATATCACTCCTGATTTCTCCGACTATCACATCACAGCATTTTTCTCCGAAACTACTTGAGGGGAAATGTTGAAATTTGGTATCATTGTAGAGTTTGATGACCCGACTAGGAGTAAATCCACGAAACTATTGAGCCTAACATTTTGAAAAAAAATGGAAGGTAGGAGGTTGCTCAAAATTTACAGGAAAAATAAGGAGAAAATCCTAATCTTATTTTTTTTGGGGGCACATTACAGAATTAAATAGAAAATATAAAATTATTTTTTCAACCCACCTGTATAGCTCTAATTATAGTCTGCTTCATATTTCAGCCATCCTATCTATGCTACTTGTGAACTACTTGTGAATGTAAACTTTAACCACCCTATAGCTTATAGCTCAAGCACCGTAAATAAACAACTGCTTCTAACTTTTTTTTCAACCCATTTCATAACTATAATAATAACTCAAGTAAATCATTCGAATATCATAACATATTTTTTTATACACCCTGTATAAATATAATTACCTAACCTTATTTCAATCACATTGTATGTGAAACTGCTTGTGAGCCTAACAATATAACATTCCAACTTCCCTCCTATTTCACCCACATTATATATATGCAGCTGCTTACGGGCCATCTTTATACTTATTTCTCAAGATTTTTTAAATTCATGTAATTCTACTCCGCTCTAACTTTCATCTATCCTATATATGGAACACCCTGTAAAATTACACTTGATATATCGGTGGATTTGAAAAAAAATCGAAACATGTTAAATTGGTATATTTAGAATTTTGAATAAAAGCTAAGCTGATGCAAGTATCTAATATTTGGTACATGCGATGGAAAAAACGGACTAATTATGTGTTACCGGACATAGTAGCTTTTCCGCCATATCTACCGTTTTTATCAATGTAGGGAAATAAACTGTATACCAGATTTTAAGTCAAACTATAGGCTTCGTAACAAAAAAAAGATTGAGCAAACTCAGTTGAGTAGTTCTGACGTGATGCCCGAACAAACAAACAAACCAATAGACATACTAAAATTTTATAATAGTATAGATATATAGATAACTAGCCATTACCCGCGGTTTCACCCGCCTACGGAATATAGAATTCGGCGCAAAAAGAAATAACTTATGAAGCATATGGGCTATCCTAAATAACAACTTTAACTTTTGTGAACCACCCTACATAACAATAAATCTACCAATCCTTAATATATTTCACCCAAACTGCAAGTGCTTATGGGCCACCCTATATAACAGTTTTCTTGAACCTTTTTTTAAACAACCTTGTATAACAGTAACTCTACTTCACCCTATATTGCAACCATTCTGTATATGCTGCTGTTTATTTGTCACCCAATATAACATTTTTTAAACACCTAACTATACTTTTACTCCACCCTATATTTCAGCCATGTAACTGCTTATTGTCTACGCTAAATAACAATTTTTTCTGAAAAATTTTGAGCCACCTTGTAAAGTATAATTTCTCTCCACCGTGTATTTTAACCACCCTTTATATGCAACTTTTTCTAACATTGTGTTAATTCTCTGTGTAACTATAATTTTGCTTCGCTTCATATTTTAGGTATTCCACATAGTATATTGCAACTGTTCATGGTCTCTCCTATATAACAAAATTTTTTAAACATATTTAGATCCACGCTGTAAAACTCGATCTCAATCACCTTGTATAGTATACAACTACCCAATATAACAATTTTTGTACCACCCTATATAACTATAAATCCACCAATCCAACAAATTTCTCCTAAATTGCAACTGCTTATTGGCCACCCTATATAACAATGTTTATCAACATTTTTTGAAAGGCCTTGTACAATTATAACTCTACCACCCTGTATACTTAGAACTCTACTCCATCCTATACAACTATTCTGTATATGCAACAGCTTATAGATCATAACATTTCTTTGTGATATTTTTTTAACCCACCTGTATAACTGTAATTATACTCCGCCACATATTTCAACCATCCGTTCAACCTTTGTTAAGCACCCTATAAACTATAATTCTACTCCATCTTAAATTTCAACAACACTTTATAAACAACTGCTTCTAACATTTTTTCAACCCGTTTCATAACTATAATATAATATAATAACTCGAGAACATAAATCAAATATCCTAATTACTTACATAACACATTTTTCTAAGATTTTTATAAATATAATTCTTTTTACACTTATTTCAACCATATTTTATATGCAACTATTTATGAGCCAAATAATATAACATTTTGTTATCCACCCTGTATAAATATAATTTTTCTCAGTCCTTTTTTCAACTATCTGGTATATGCAACTATTTATGGCCCACCCAGTTCAACTTTTTTGAACTACCCCCTATGACTAATTCCACTCCCCACATTGTATATATTCAGCTGCTTAAGAACAACATAATATAACTATTTTTAAAAGATTTTTAAACTCATGTATCTCTATAACCGCGTTATGTTTCTCGTATCCTATATACGGAACACCCTGTAGAATTAGGCTAGGTATATCAGTTGATTTTTTTTAATCGAAACAGGTTACATTGGCATATTCCAAATTTTGAATAAAAGCTAAGCTAGTGCCAATATCTAATATTTGGTACGTGCGGTGGTACATGTATATATATCTACCGTTTCTGTCAATGTAGGGAAATAAAATGTATATGAGATTTTAAGTAAAACTATATATAATAGGCTTTGGAACAAAACAAGGTTCAGTAAAATCAGTTCCGTAGTTCTTACGTGATGCCCGAACAAACAAACAAACAAACATATAAACAGACAAACTTACAATTTTATAATAGTATAAAAGATATCCTTTCATAAAGTTCAGTAATCAAAGAAATAAATATATTTCTTTTCATACACATAACAGTAGTTTTCTGTAACAAAAAATCTGAGATATAAGCTTAATAAAAATCATATTTTCAATTTGCTAGATTTGTCCTTGGTAACAGTTTATTATTTCAGTTTTCATTTTGCACCCTTTCCTCAAAAAATCCCAGTTCCGACCCTGTGTTCGATCTAGGTTCGTTCAAAATATCTTTGAAATATATTTTTACCGGAGCGGGACTCGACCGGACCTTGGCTGGCATGGAAGTGTGAATACAAACATTGTTTCTCATTTGCGAATATTTTACCAGACCTGGAACGGACCGAGAACGGATCGTGACCGGCACTATGTTTGAATCTACTGATCGGTAGTGGAGCGGGAATGGATTGGACTTTGACTGGCACGTAAGTGTGAATGCACACATTGTTTCTCATTTGATAATATTTTACCAGACCCAGATCAGACCGGGAACGGACTGTGACCGGCACTATAATGTGGATCAAGCCTTATTGGGAAAATGTGCTTAGAAAATGTTTCATAGTATGGTTAGTTTTGATCTTTATTTTTATTTTGTACTTTTGATAGAATCTAGAGATTTTTTTTGTATTGGTTTTGAAAATAATTTGGGTTTATTTTTTTTACTTTTGGTTCTTGTAATTATTTGTTTTTATGTAATATGAGGGGTTTAAACACTGAAATTTTTTTTTGGTATGGCTTCAAGAAAGAAGTCATTAGTTTCCATGGTCATGGTCTATTGAGATGCAGAGATCCTGATGTGCTTAGCTAAAATGATACATGATACATGACATGTACAGGTTAACCCACAGTTATTAGTACGGTAATAGAGGTACGCGTAGTGCCCATGAACAGATTCATGTCAGTACGTTCAAGGACAATCTTGCATTTCGAAATGCAATGTAAAGCCTTACAAGGTCGTGAAAGGACTTAATGGTTCGATTTCAAGTTCGAAAGAAAACGGTACGGTAAAATGTCGCGAATGTCATCGGGCAAGAATCGAGTCAATTAACGGAAATAGACATCGTAATTTTGGGCAGAACAGGAAGCTTTTGGAACCAGTAGTGACTTGGAAAGACCAAGCCTATTCGGGCGAACGAGTGGAAGTCAAAGCAGATCAAGTTTATCTAAAAAAAGGTTTTATGTAATTTTGGGTAAATAGATAAAAGGCTGTAGGAAAAGGTCGTCTAGATGTAATATCGGTGTGGATACACACATATTAAAGTGTATCTACACAGCAAGTCGAAAAGGATCGAGAAAATCCAGATGAAAAATTAATGGTTTAGATACTAGAGTAGGTATCCGTAATGTTCATTTCCAAAATGGAAGTCAGGACTTCAGAGAAAAGTCTAAGAAAATTTTGTTTAGCGTGGCTACCGAGTTCAGGTAGAGCTACACAGGTTCCAATGATGGAGCAATGGAGCATTATAATAAAAGATGACAGAAGCCGTGAAGAATTTATGGTTCCCGGACATAGGAAATGTCCAAGGAATCGATGTGCTTAGGAAAAGACATTTGCGTTGATGAACGCAGACGATGTTGCGATAAGGAGATAAAGATGATACAATATTGGTGCGAAAAGGGCCAATGACAGGACGAAAGACAGCCAAATTTACCAGTGACAAAATTCCAGAGAGGGGAAATAAGCAATTAGAAAAGTAGATAACCAATGAGCAGTTCCAGATGTCAGAGACGTCATATAGATCCAAAATAGTACGAGTTCCAGAACCAACCGAAGTTCACCAGCCCAAATAAATAGTGTAACATAAAACACAGCAGCCAAATTAATGTTCGGTCCTAAGCGAGGCGAGCAAGGCGTTCAGCAGTGCGATTTTTTTAGTGCAACGGTCCGCGACACATTGGACTGATGAATTGAACTTTGCCGTAAACATTAATAATTTGTCTCAAACATTGTCTTTATGCGTTAAAACAATTGTTCGCATGTTACTTACTTAAACGAATCTTGACCTACCTCATCTCAACTGATATGATTTAGCAGCTTTAGTAGTGGAGAGATGGAGAAAATTAAGCGTCTACAAAAGCATCGCGTGTGTCTGTGGAGTGCGTTCAATAAAAAATTGTAACGGGAAAGTGCAACTTTGTCAATAGAATTAAGTATGAATCCGACAACACAAATTGTAGTTGAAATTTCGATTTACGAGGGAAGGTCGAAAAGCTTTGAAAATTCAAGGCTACTAAGGGAATGTAACACCTAGTGGTGTTAGATAAATTCATTTTTTTAGTAATTATTTAATCAGTCTGAAATAATAAATATTTATTTTCTTTCTTTCTTTCGTTGCATTAGAAAATTAATCGTAAAGTCGAAATTTGTCGCTGTGCGCTAAATAAGCAGTTTTTGTACTAAAATAGGTCTTGTTTTATAGAAAGGAAGTGTAAATATCAAATATACATTTCGAAATTTAACACTTAGGCGAAAAACATTTTATTTTAAACAATGTTGCATAGTTAATGTTTGCCGTTTCGTTCTTTTTGTCGACGGCAGTGGATAAGCAAAGAGAGTTCTGGGGCGGGAATGGGCATAAAGGTAACCAGTCATCGAGTTCTCGCCGGGAGCTGCTGCCGAGCTGTTGGTAGTTGGTGTTTGGATAAGAAGAAGAAGCCATTGGGAAGAAGAAGACATTGGGGGTGGTCGTAGGGGTGCTCGAAAGACATTTGGGTGTGTCGCAGAGGTGCGAGCCATCTGTTGTTAATAAATGAAAGCCATTGTATTGTGGGAGGCGTGTGTTGCAGAGGTGCGCGCCATCTGTTGTTAATAATTGAAAGCCATTGTATTGTGGGTTGCGTGTGTTGCACGGGTGCACGCCATCTGTTGTTGATTGTGGTGGTTAGAAAGAAAAAAAGCTTGAGCGGGTATCGAACGCGGCTTGCCTGATTACAAAGTCAGGTGTCCACTGAGCTGCTCTAATGCGGTGAATCGAGAAATGTTTATTTCAAAAAGGTATAGTATATGGGTATAGTGTTTTTGGGCGTTGTTCGGTTGGCGGGTTGGAAATTTGATGCTAGAATTTGGATGGGGAATTTGGATATTTGATGCTAGAATTTGGATGGGGGGATATGGTATTTTGTTGGTTGTAAAAATGCGCAAGTCCGTGGCGCGGCAACTTTCGTCGGACGTCGAGCTTTGAAACTTAGAAAAAAAATTTTATGTTTCAAGCGTCTGAATGCGGTATTGGGATATAGTATTTTGTTGGCTGTAAAAAATTGTCTTCGCAAGAACGGCAACTCCTTGGTTTTGTCGGCCGCCGAGCGAAATTTTTAATATTTCAAGCGTCTGAATGCGGTATTTTATTTAAGGTGTAAATAATGGATATATTAAAACTAGACAATTGTTTAAATAAGTTAGCATATAGTATACTATGAATATTCAGAACATCCTTAATACCTAAAACTATTTGTGATCTTTTCTTTGTACACGTTATAGTAAGGTCCCAAGAAATAATAATTTATTTAGCTACTAGTTCAACTATGTCTTTAATACCATCAACGGAAATGGTGACCGCAACGAACCATCAAATATATCATTAAAACAAAATACCCGAGACTAATACCATCCAAATGTAATGCTCCCATAACAACCATTATAACAGGCCATTATTAAGTATAATAATGGCCTGTTATAATATTTTATTTCATACCGAATCACAACTAAATATTTTACCAAAATACCTAAAAAACATCCCAATAGCATTCTCCAATTAGTTTACTTTACATGTTAGGTATATAGAACATCGGAAAATAAATAGCTCTAATCATAAATATACCTATGTGTCTGACCCGGAGGAATTCAACGACGACAATAACAAATATAAGGAACCCAAACCGCCACTGCAAGATAAAAAAATGTGTTGTCGCATTTAGAACAGAAAATGTGATATAAAAATTAAATAATTTGTGAGAAATTATGGAAATATACTGGGAATGGACAGCCAGGTTGGTTTAAATAAAAAATGTTATTCTGAATGTTAGTGGGTCAGTATGTGACAATTCGGCATTCAACATGTTAAAATTTGATATATAGAAATTCAACATGTTAAATTTCAGTATGTTTGCATTCGGAAAGTTGGCATTTATATTAAATACAGCTATTTAGTTGATTGGTAGTAATAATGAAGACAGCATCGGTAGACATACAAGGATTTAACCTTCAAAATGGTGAATTTATTGTTAAATAATTATCAATTCGAATTTGGATGCAATTACTTATTCAAACCCATATTTTTATTTATCCAAGGAAGATAGGAAATTGTTGCGAACGTAACAAATACAGCTTGAGACATTCCGGTGGATATATGGCATATATAGAAATAAACAACATTATAAGTACACATATAACAAATATAAATTGTATTTTCATTAAAGGTCATCAAAAAAAAAGAATGAATTTTGGTGAAATTAAAGTTGTTAACATCGAAACACTAGACGAACAAGCAGACTGAAGGGTAGTCAACAGCAACTGTCATCAGATTATTGGAATGATATACAGTTGGAGTGTTGAGAAAATTGCTGGAAATGATGTGATTCGTATTGGCTGATTATAAGATTGTATGGACAGAGTAACTAGTCAACCACAGCTAAAAATGTGATATTAGGCAATTGCCACCAGTTTTGTCACCGAGAATTTGTCACTGGAAAAGGTTACTAGACGCAACTGGTGTGAACCAAACCACAGCCAAATCAGTGCTATAGAAATGACAGAGAAAAAATTGACTCATAGGATGAAGAGCGTCCTGGGATAGTTGGTTGAATCAAAGATTACAAATTCGGAATGGTTGAAGTCTAGTAGTTAGGTTCTGGCAGGTCATAAATTTTACTTATAACTTATTTCTAAACATAAATGTCATAGAAATTGACACTGATATATCATAATATATTTTGTTTGAAAATGAATTCTTTAAATAATTTTGATTGTTGTACAATTTTTTATCGATTTAAGTGCTTCAACAGCGCCTTAATATTATAATATTATTAGTATTAGCTTTTATAACGAACCAAAGCAGATAAAAGGAACTTGTGTACGTTTTCAGAGATCTAAGGAAATATGGCAATGTTGCTCCATCACTTTAATCATATGACTAAAATGACGCATATTCCGAGATCTAGGGAAATATGAAAATCTGGCGTCGCTGGCCCTGAAAACCGGGCCTTTTTGTCATGACGTCATAAACTGCACTCTCATTGGCTGGTTTATTAGCAAACCACCTGCTAACCATCAGTTTGTTTATCTTATATGCTTATAAAGAATAGATATGTCCCGATTTAAAAGTTTCCAAAGCAGGATTCCGTTTCATATTTGACAAGTGTCTTTATGCCACTAGAAATGCTAGAAATGGTAGATTAGTTGAAACAAAACCGCTACAAACCGGTTGAAATGACTGGTACAGGAACGTTGCAAATGTTTGGTGCCACTAGAAATGGTAGGTTAGTTGGAAACGGGAATATTACAGATTCTAGAAACGGTAGGAGTTGAAGAAGGGACGTAAGAAATGTTACACAGGGGTTCGATAGTTGGAAATGTAATGATGACAAAGCGTTTTTTCTAACAAAACCACCGGTACATAAAACTTTTTTCTAAGACAGGTACTCAAAACTTTATCATCAATCGGTTATTAGTTATAAGAGGAAACAAGAAACATCAGCCGTTTGCTGCTACGCACTATAAATCTTTCTATCACATATAACTTTTTCTAAGACAGGTACTTAAAACTTTAGCATCAAAACTAATTTCAGTACTTAGACATAAACTATTTCCTAAAAGAAAACAACCAAGGAAATCAAGTCGTTTGCTGCGTTTTTCAAATGTTTCTACTAATGAATTGTTGATATGAGAGTAAAATGTACAAAGTACTGTATCACATCTTATTCTTGAAACAGCTGAACCTAAATTAGATCGATCCGTTAAACAAGTGTTTACCAAAGAACGCTGTCTTTAAGGGGGGAAGCTTAAAAATGTTTACTTATATATCTCAAATTATGTTGTTGAAATAACTTCGTTGATATTCAAATTCTTGAAAAAAGTTATGATAAAACAAGATTTAACAAGATGTCAGAGAGGCACCTAATTTCCAGAAGTACGTTGTAGCAAACAACCTCCTTTCTAAAACGAAGATAACCAAACCATGGTCTCATCAAAAGTTTCTAACAATCAAGGTAATTTGACATTTCGCGCATATGAAACGTAGGAACAATTTGCTTGATTTATGAAATACTAAATATATTTCTTAAAGTTAAATATAAAAATATTTTTGACTGCTCAGGGGAACAAAAGTCCTAGAACTTTTACTGCTATTTTCCTTTAAATAATAAACATAAATAAATGTCTGTAATGCTTGACAAAGTTATTATAGAAAAAAGACCGAAGCTCATACTTACACTCCCGCCAGACCTCTAGAAGGCTTTCATGCAGGATTATGGCATGCTAGCTTTCGACATGTTGAAAGACAAAGTAACGAACAACCACACGCAGCCAAAACTGAGAATTTGTCACTGGAAAAGGTTACTAGACCCAGTCACAACCAAAGCAAAAAACTCCGGTAGCAGAATAAAGACAAGTTCAATTCATCATTCCAAATGCTTTTTACCCTGCTTCGATATACACAATGAAGATAAAACAGCCAAAGCATTCAAAAGTTTGTAAACGGAGCCACAACAAAATCGTAGCATCAAATTAACATTTTTTCAGATAATTATATGCGTATTAAATAATCTATGGCAAGACTTAATGGTTGAGATTTTTTCATTGTTTATCATAGCTGAATATTTAAAATATTTAGTTCAAAAGGCAGTCTCAACACCGCACACAGACAACAACACACCACAGAAAAAAAAATTATTTAAAAGAATTGTTTTAAAATACTGAGTAGAAATTCTTGTTAAATAGAAACTAATAACTCAAATATTCTAAAAATATACGATGTTTGTGCTTTATTTGATATCTGCATCACTATCATTCATTGCGGTTTTGTGTGAAGATGTTAGCGAAGGTTATAATTTGTCAAAACAGAACTATCCATTAGAAATGAATTTATTCGTATCTTAGAGTACCAATCAATCATTTGAAATACTGTAAGGGTGTTTGATGTAACAATATTGTTCTTCCAATAACACTCTGCTTTGAATTAAATTACTGTTGGTAAAAAGAGTTGGCAATCTAAACTGTGAAATAAAAGTCATGTGGTTTAAATATTGTTTGTTTTAAATCATGATATAGAATTGAACATGGAGGGTCTTTCACATTCAAGTGTCGTTTTACCTTGATGGAGTTAAGCTTGATTCAACAGGCCAGAAAATCTTGGTCAAGAATGGATGGACTTCGTTGTACAACAAACAAAAGCCCTTAAACCATGTGTTGGCATGTCATCCTTCAATATCAATGTGAATAACACGAATTTGTTTGTGGGATGTACGAGTGTTAAATAATAGAAAACACATTCCTATGCACGAGTGTATACATAATGAATAACATTTAAGAAAACGTAACAGACATTTAACTACACTCATACAAAATTAAAAACTAGCAACTCAGAGGGTTATAATTGTGAATACAGTAGAAGCAATATAAGACAAAAGAAAGCTGTAACCAGGCCTCATGTTATCCAATTATAATTATTGGTCAGCATCGATCTCCATCACACCAAATAACGGAAACATAATCCATGAGTTTATTAGCATATTGTATGAAATTGAAAAGTTTACTCCAGGTACATATATATTGAATCAAAAATGTGCTATTGAACAACATTGTCATGAGTATCAATTTCTGTGACGTCATCACTTATTGCCTAGTTTATCAGCAGACCACCTACCATTAGTATATGTAACTCATATGTCTGCTTTTGGATCATAACATACGAAGCATTTACCACTTAAGATCAAAGCCATAATTTTCCGAGATCTACGGACATATGGCTAAACCGTCATGATGTCCAACCTTTTTTTCTGCGGCGTTATAAGTCGGCCATTTCGTCTATATAACAAGAAACATAACCTGTTCAAGGAATATGATGTCTCACTCTGTCTCACTAAAAAACATGAAAGAAGAGATCGGTAGTCAAATTACGCTTAAGTATCTATCAAAATGATTCCTCTCTCATTGGTTTATTCAAACAGACCACGAAACCTCAACATATCAATTATTAGGGATGGAATGCGTACTAGGGCTCTAATACACCCTAACATATAATAAGAAACGTTATTCTTATAAGGCATACAATATATGGAAAATGTCACTTACTCTCTTTAATGATCTGTCTCAAAATGAGTGAACACAATGAGAAATACATAAGGCTAAATCATTCCGCACTGGAACTACATTATAAAAGCTTTCGATTCAGCTTTTATGTAGTGAAAAGATTTCCACTGCACGAGCGCCACTCTTTAAAACAATTCGAGTGAGATTCTTCTATTTCCATTTAAATAATAAAAAAATAGGCAGTTGAGTACTAGTTACCGAGAATATGTCTCAAGCATTATAGGAACAGTGTTTCATTTGTAAAATTTTAACTGCAGTAAGATCATTATTCACAATTTAGGTATTTTGTTGATACCAAATACAAACGTAAATAATTCTCTGGGGTCTTGAAAAACCTTAAAATAGTCTGAAATTGGGGTATTCATACATCAAATGAGTAAACTAATGAAGTCTTTCTATAACGCTTACGGTCACATATGAAACAAAACTAGCTTGGAAACCTGTACAGTGACAAATAATTTTCTAGACATAAAAAATTTAAAGATTTGTTGTCAAAGGGCTTTGTCCATCTGCCATTTTTCAATCAGTAAATGAAAGCAGCTTCTGTGTACAAATCACTCAGATGTTTTTGTACGATTTACATCAAGAACTTTGAAATTTTTGTTAACAAATGTTAACTTATCTACCAACCATATCTCTTCTCTAGCGCCTAATATCGTAAGGTAAGATGTACATCACTTTGAGGGATCCCCCAGGCACAAGTCGTAAGAAAATGTTTTACTAGTGCGAGTATTGACTACACCGTCTCGAGTTTTCCAAGTATGTACTTTATCTAAAACCATTTATGATAGTAAAACAATGTCACAAAGTTATAATGTTATTTTCAAATGATAACTATTTAATATGTAGCTAAAATCTTATTTAATAGAGTTTTAAATTGATCATACAAAGATATGATGGGACAATCAATGCCGAAAATATCTAAAGTCAGTTTATCAGTCTTATGTAACGAATTGGTAAATTGATTAGATTCGAAGTACCGATTTTCTTGAAAGAAGTATATTAAACCATTAGTATATCTAAATACCCCTCTAATATTTGGAGAAATGCCTGCAAATTTGCTGTTAATGTAACCATATTCCTTAGACTCCAGAGAACATTCATCTATCTCCACAAATGTGTTTTCTGAGAGAAAAAATTAAGTTTGTCCTGTGTACGTACTTATAGCAGCAATAATTTCGTCTCCAGCAAGAGCTATTTTTAGATCAGAAGCATTGAGGCTATTTGTAAGTAACACAAGGAATTGAAGATATTTAGACTCGATTTTACACAAATCTCTTATTTTATTAGTTTGACTATTATTTGTTGCTGTAGAGGTAGTCTTCTTTGATATGATTGGAGGAGTGCTTGCAGTCGTTGTTTTTGCACTGGAAGGAACAGACTTGGGTGTACTTGAGGAAGAGGTAGTCTTCTTAGTTTTGCTTGAGCCGGTAGTTGCAGTTCTCGCTGTTGATGTTTTCTTAGGTCCATAAAAATACTGAATTGCATTGATTTCATCTTGATCCAGTTCAGAGTTATTGCACCAGGGATACATCAAGGCCGTTGAAGAACCGGTGTGCTGCAAACGGAGCACGTGCCCCAATTCGTGTGCAAGGACCCAAAGCATACTAGTCTGTCCTGTTGGTACCTCAGATATTTTTTCCGAAATACCACCTTTCACTGCTGTCAAGATGAATGTCGCGACACTCATCATTATTAGGGAAATATCCATATGCGAGACTCCCTCCTGTACCCTCGAATATAGATTAGCATATACCTCCATTCTGCCAGTTTTTATAATTCGTATGCTGAGACTGCCCATTTGATATGGAAATAACAATATCAGGGGTAATCCTAGATGAATAAATTGTAAATCAGTAACATTTTGCCACACTTCAAAGACCTTTCTAGCAGCATTATTCATTTGCGAATTAGCCAGTTTAAAATGCCATATAAGAGTTCTTTTATTCCATTTTTAAGTGAAATACCAAAATTAAGGGGAAAATCAGATACATCACAACGAGGTTGCCTCATTAACGACAAAGTCTCATTGTTTGCTTGTCCATCTACATTTAAATTGTATAGTTCTTGAAATTTTACCAATGCTTGCTCTATATTTGTTATAGCATTTCCTTCAGTTTCATCCAAAAACCCATAGTTTTTGAGGAAATTTTCAACATTCACTTTAGCTTCACCAGTGTGAACAATAATGAAAATAAGGTAATATTTTAGAAGCATTACAATAGTTTGCTACAACTTCTATAGTTATACTGGCTCTCCTAGTTTTACAAATTCAAGCTATCGAGCTATGGTCTGCAAAAATAATCATATTTCATAAGTGTTTTAATTTCAAAGTGGAAAAATATTAGTTACCTAGCGATCAAAAGATGTGTTCTTGAGCAGGCGGCTTCAAAAATTCGAGCTGAGTTAACGTCTGTAAAAATAAAAATGTTTAGAACAATTTTATCCAAACATTACAAAAGGTGTACAGTAAATTGCATGCAGTTTATACAATACACCTTTAACGTGTTAATAAGGCTTTCGGTCTGTTTTAAATATTCTATAAAAACAACTCACAGACCAAATTAATTTGATTTTTTTAATTGCTTTCAAAACTGTTCAATTGACTAAGAGGTATTAAAAACCGTGAAATTTGATTTTATTTTTTGAATTCTTTGAAAACTACTACTACTATTAAAAATATAATAAACTTACCCTTTCTTAGAAACACAGTAAAAACTATCACTATCACACGACTAACACATAACTTGGTGTTTTTTCGTCACTAGACAGAAAGTAAACCTTTGTTAAAAATTTCTAACGTTTTTATATAAAACTTTAAACCACAGAATAACACGACACAACCAACATGTTTTTTCATATACATGAACCACTGGTAGTTTTGTAAGATAACAACAACACCAAAAAAGTCGTCAGCATGTTTTTTACTTCCGTGAGAAACAAACCCACATGTATTTTCTAAATATGTTTTATTTTAATAAAAAACTTTCACCAAAATTTTATGTTTAGAAAATTATTTTTTGTACACAGAAGCTGCTTTCAGTTACTGATTGAAAAATGGCAGATAAACAAAGTCCTTTGACAAACAAATCTTTAAAATTTTTATGTCTAGAAAATTATTTAGTTTACTCATTTGATGTATGAATACCCCAATTTCAGACTATCTGAAGGTTTTTCAAGACCCCAGCGAATTATTTACGTTTGTGTTTGGTATCAACAAACTACCTAAATTGTGAATAATGATCTTACTGTAGTCAAAATTTTACAAATTAAACACTGTTCCTATAATGCTATAGACATATTCTCGGTAACTAGTAACTCAACTGCCTTTTTTATTATTATTTAAATGGAAATAGAACAATCTCACTTGAATTATTTTAAAATGTGGCGCTCGTGCAGTGGAAATCTTTTCACTACATGAAAGCTGAATCGAAAGCTTTTATAATGTAGTTCCAGTGCGGAATGATTTACCCATATGTATTTCTCATTGTCTTCAATCGTTTTGAGACAGTTCATTAAAGAGAGTAAGTGACATTTTCCATAAATTGTATGCCTTATATGAATAACGTTTCTTATTATCTATTAAGGTGTATTAGAGCTCTAGTACGCATTCCATCCCTAATGATTGATATGTTGAGGTCTCGTGGTCTGTTTGAATAAACCAATGAGAGAGGAATCATTTTGATAGATACTTAAGCGTAATTTGACTACCGATCTCTTCTTTCACGTTTTTTAGTGAGACAGAGTGAATCATATTCCTTGAACAGGTTATGTTTCTTGTTATATAGACGAAATGTCCGACTTATGACGCCGCAGAAAAAAAGGTTGGACATCCTGACAGTTTAGCCATATTTCCTTAGATCTTGGAAAAGTATGACTTTGATCATAAGTGGTAAATGCTTCGTATGTTATGATCCAAAAGTAGATATATGAGTTACATATACTAATGGTAGGTGGTCTGCTGATAAACTAGGCAATAAGTGATGACTTCACAGAAATTGATACTCATGACAATGTTGTTCAATAGCACATTTTTGATTCAATATATATGTGCCTGGAGTAAACTTTTCAATTTCATACAATATGCTTATAAACTTATGGATTATTTGTCACTGTACATGTTTCCAAGCTAGTTTTGTTTCATATGTGACCGTAAGCGTTATAGAAAGACTTCATTAGTTTACTCATTTGATGTATGAATACCCCAATTTCAGACTATTTTAAGGTTTTTCAAGACCCCAGAGAATTATTTACGTTTGTATTTGGTATCAACAAACTACCTAAATTGTGAATAATGATCTTACTGCAGTCAAAATTTTACAAATGAAACACTGTTCCTATAATGCTAGAGACATATTCTCGGTAACTAGTACTCAACTGCCTATTTTTTTATTATTTAAATGGAAATAGAAGAATCTCACTCGAATTGTTTTAAAGAGTGGCGCTCGTGCAGTGGAATCTTTTCACTACATGAAAGCTGAATCGAAAGCTTTTATTATGTAGTTCCAGTGCGGAATGATTTAGCCTTATGTATTTCTCATTGTGTTCACTCATTTTGAGACAGATCATTAAAGAGAGTAAGTGACATTTACCATATATTGTATGCCTTATATGAATAACGTTTATTATTATATGTTAGGGTGTATTAGAGCCCTAGTACGCATTCCATCCCTAATGATTGATATGTTGAGGTTTCGTGGTCTGTTTGAATAAACCAATGAGAGAGGAATCATTTTGATAGATACTTAAGCGTAATTTGACTACCGATCTCTTCTTTCATGTTTTTTAGTGAGACAGAGTGAGACATCATATTCCTTGAACAGGTTATGTTTCTTGTTATAAAGACGAAATGGCCGACTTATAACGCCGCAGAAAAAAAGGTTGAACATCATGACGGTTTAGCCATATGTCCGTAGATCTCGGAAAATTATGGCTTTGATCTTAAGTGGTAAAAGCAGACATATGAGTTACATATACTAATGGTAGGTGGTCTGCTGATAAACTAGGCAATAAGTGATGACGTCACAGAAATTGATACTCATGACAATGTTGTTCATTAGCACATTTTTGATTCATTATATATGTGCCTGGAGTAAACTTTTCAATTTCATACAATATGCTAATAAACTTATGGATTATGTTTCCGTTATTTGGTGTGATGGAGATCGATGCTGACCAATAATTATAATTGGATAACATGAGGCCTGGTTACAGCTTTCTTTTGTCTTATATTGCTTCTACTGTATTCACAATTATAACCCTCTGAGTTGCTAGTTTTAAATTTTGTATGAGTGTAGTTAAATGTCTGTTACGTTTTCTTAAATGTTATTCATTATGTATACACTCGTGCATAGGAATGTGTTTTCTATTATCTAACACTCGTACATCTTACAAACAAATTCGTGTTATTCACATTGATATTGAAGGATGACATGCCAACACATGGTTTAAGGCCTTTTGTTTGTTGTACAACGAAGTCCACCCATTCTTGACCAAGATTTTCTGGCCTGTTGAATGAAGCTTAACTCCATCAAGGTGAAACGACACTTGAATGTGAAAGACCCTCCATGTTTAATTCTATATCATGATTTAAAACAAACAATATTTAAACAACATGACTTTTATTTCACAATTTAGATTGCCAACTCTTTTTACCAACAGTAATTTAATTCAAAGCAAAGTGTTATTGGAAGAACAATATTGTTACATCAAACACCCTTACAGTATTTCAAATGATTGATTGGTACTCTAAGATACGAATAAATTCATTTCTAATGGATAGTTCTATTTTGACAAATTATAACCTTCCCTAACATCTTCACACAAAACCGCAATGAATGATAGTGATGCAGATATCAAATAAAGCACAAACATCGTATATTTTTAGAATATTTGAGTTATTAGTTTCTATTTAACAAGAATTTCTACTCAATATTTTACAACATTTCTTTTAAATAATTTTTTTTTCGGTGGTGTGTTGTTGTCTGTGTGCGGTGTTGAGACTGCCTTTTGAACTAAATATTTTAAATATTCAGCTATGATAAACAATGAAAAAATCTCAACCATTAAGTCTTGCCATAGATTATTTAATACGCATATAATTATCTGAAAAAATGTTAATTTGATGCTACGAATTTTGTTGTGGCTCCGTTTACAAACTTTTGAATGCTTTGGCTGTTTTATCTTCATTGTGTATATCGAAGCAGGGTAAAAAGCATTTGGAATGATAAATTGAACTTGTCTTTATTCTGCTACCGGAGTTTTTTGTTTTGGTTGTGACTGGGTATAGTAACCTTTTCCAGTGACAAATTCTCAGTTTTGGCTGCGTGTGGTGGTTCGTTACTTTGTCTTTCAACATGTCGAAGCTAGCATGCCATAATCCTGCATGAAAGCCTTCTAGAGGTCTGGCGGGAGTCTAAGTATGAGCTTCGATCTTTTTTCTATAATAACTTTGTCAAGCGTTACAGACATTTATTAATGTTTATTATTCAAAGGAAAATAGCAGTAAAAGTTCTAGGATTTTTGTTCTCCTGAGCAGTCAAGAATATTTTTATATTTAACTTTAAGAAATATATTTAGTATTTCAAAAATCAAGCAAATTGTTCCTACCTTTCATATGCGCCAAATGTCAAATTACCTTGATTGTTGAGAAACTTTTGATGGACCATGGTTTTGTTATCTCCGTTTTGAGAAAGGAGGCTGTTTGCTACCACGTACTTCTGGAAATTAGGTGCCTCTCTGACATACTGTTAAATCTTGTTTTTTCATAACTTTTTCCGCGCAACGGGCATATACTATACCTTCTCAAATAAACATTTCTCGATTAACCACATTAGCGCAGCTCGGTGGACACGTGACTTTGAAATCAGGCAAGCCACCACCACAACCAACAATAGATCGCGTGCACCCCTGCAACACACGCAACCCACAATACAGTGGCTTTCATTTATTAACAACAGATGGCGCGCACCTCTGCGACACACCCAAACGTCTTTCGCGCAGCTCTATGACCCCCCCCCATGTCTTCTTCTTCCCAATTTGTCCTTCTTCTCGATGACTGATTACCTTTATGCCCACTTCCGCCCCAGAACTCTCTTTGCTTATCTACTGACGACGATTGTTGTTTGTTAGTTGAAATGTAATACTGTACGTCTGGAAAAGTAGAAAAAATCAAAGATGGTCGAAAGGTCAAAAACTCGGAAAAGTTAGTCAGCAATCTATTTGGGTCGAGTTAAGAAACTATTCTAATGAGTGATTTTTAAAACGCCATCTCAGAACGAACCAATAGGCGAGGGATATCGAAAAGTAGGAAATTTGTTTAAATTAATTCATATACGGGGGAAACCGAAATTTCACGAGAACATGATAACAAGGAAAAAATCAGTCTATCAGTCTTCACCAGGGCTCGAGGAAGTCTTAATCGAGACTCGGGACTCCGTAGAGTTCGAGGCGCGATGGATTTAGGGGACATAAATAAAGGGGGAAACCAGACTCCTAAGAGAGGAACATTTCACCTGTCCAAATAGGGCTCTAGGGAAGTCAATTAAAGAGTTGTTATAAAATTCATCGCCAACGGACGCGAAACGCGACAGTCGCTAGTGTGTTTTGATTATTAAAGTGTTTAGCTAGCTAGCAAGTTAGGTTGAGGTATAATTTATTTTTGATTCACAGGTAAACCTTTTAGGTATTAAAGGATAATTCGCATCCGGTACCTTTGCATTTTCCTAACCGAAGAGTGTTAGTGCCAAAAAGCTGTGAGTATGTCCGTAGAGTTGTAGGTTCAAATTCTGAACCCAGGGTAGAGGTTTCTTAGACCAGCAAACGGCCGGGAAGAAACCTCGTGAAAGGGACGAAGTCGTGTCGGAGTACGCAAATCTAGATTGTGAAATTGTAAAGATTTCATCTGACTCGATAAAAGGAACGAACGGCAAAAAATTGTTTTCTCGTCGTGATATATGGTTTAAATTTGGTTTTGTTTTTAGCTTGTTTATATATATATATATATATATATATATATATATATATATTCTTGGGGATATACTCGTATATTTGTTGAATAAACTGGCTCACCAACGTTTGCCGATATAAGGGAAGACTTATTGTAGTAGGCACCGATAGGGCTTAACTAGGGTGGAATTGCACCTTTCATTCCCAGTATTAGTGGGTATAATTTGTATTGTGTTCTATAAAGTTATTATTGTAGTTTTGAGTTGGTTAAAAGCCATAATTTTGTGGAGTTACATTTGTTTTTGTCAGTTTGTTTAACTAACAATATTCAAAGTTTTTTTTCCATTTGTCTTTTATTTACATTGTGGGTTGGTATTACTGTTTCTAATTTTTTTTCTTTTAATTTTATTTTCAATATATGTGTCATTTTTTGGTTGTTTACTTTTAACTCCTTTCTTCTTCCCATACAACCACTAGCATTTGCGAAGCCTGGGTCTTACCCTCTTAGAGGAGGCTAAGTGACGAAAACCAGAAGCTACCAAGGACTGAGAGTCAAGGCAGATAAGGGGCAGTAAATATCCAACAAAAATTCTCTTCGGGTGGTAGCAGCATTACCCTTTCCTCTCAGGTTCTTTATTTATTTTATTACACAAATAAGCTTAGGAACCAATTTGTTACACAGTCCCCCCTCAGACTCGGGAACTGGACCGGCGATATCAATGGCAATTCTCACAACTGGGACGCCCGTATTGAATTGCTGCATTCTGCCCTTAGTCTGGTTCTTCGGGCCAGAACTGGTTGCACAAGTGTCGCATTTTCGGCACCAAGCTCTGACGTATTCGAAGTAATGTACACAATAGTACTGTTGGAATTGTATCTAAGGTTTTTTTGGTCCCCAGATGACCTTCGGTATCCACTATGTCCTTCAGTCAGCTCGGCGGGTACATTTCTTTTTGAGCCGTCATTGGTTTCTCAAATTCTCTTTAATATTCCATTCTCTACTATTAGAGAGTCACATTGAGTCCAAAACTATTTTAGGACGCCCGAGAATCTAGCCACCTTGTCCCATCGTGGCCTGGGTGCCAATTTTTTTTTGAGCGACTGGATTGGATCAATCTCTGGGTCAGCTATTTGATCTTGGATACATTGTTCCATTGTCCAATCTTTAATCATCTGTACGAGACTCTGTCGATTGGAGATTCCCTCCCGCTGTTCTGTTTTCAGACAGTGTCAGCACTCTACTCTACGTGGTCTTTTTGACAAAGCATCGGCATTATTATGCAGACGGCCGGCACGGTGTTCAACCTTGAAATCGTATTGCTGTAATTTCTCCATCATCTGGCCAGTTGTCCTCCCGGTGGCTTCATGTCCAACAGCCATTTGAGGCCGGCATGATCAGTTAGTATTAGGAAATGACCACCATAGAGATATTTGGAGAAATGGTCAAGAACCCTGAATATTGCAAGAAGTTCTTTTCTGATGACACAATAATTCGTTTCCGGTTGCGAGAATCTACTGCTGTAATACTGGATCACACTCTCTTCACAATCTTGCTCATGAAATAGATGCCCAAATGTGTGTTGCTGGGGTCGGTGTCTAAGTTGAACTTGTCGGACTGTGTAGGAAACGCTAGGATTGGGCCGGAACATCGCCGCCTTCAGTCGTCTGAATGATGTTTCAGAATCCTCATTCCAACGGAAGATCTCTTTTCTAGTGGTCTGACGATATAGAGGTGCGGCAATGGTGGCAAATCCCTCAAAAAACCCCTGTAGGACTAACAGAGGCCCAGAAAGCTTCGTAGTTGATGCTTGTCTCTCGGGACCGGGCAATCAAGAATAACTTCAACCTTGTCTTCGTTTGTGCGGATTCCTGACTGTCGAATGTGTGACCCATTATCAAAATATCCTTACTAAACATGACATCCATTCAACCCGCTCAATACATAATCCATTAAACTCTCAAATGTAGCGGAACATAACCCAATGGACATGACCGCGAACTGAAACAGCGTTTTACTGGACATCGCTGTCTGTCACTGACCAACGGGACACTAGTAGTGTGGTCACAGTGTCATCGATTCGGAGTAGTGGATAGCTCTCTTTCTTCGTCACATGGTTCAATTTTCTGTAATCCACGCAAAATCGGGTGATTCCATCCTTTTTCTTGTACTAAAACAACGGAAACAGACCATGGGCTGATGGATGGCTCAATAACTCCAGTTTGTAACATGGACCCGATGTTTTCCTCGACTGCATGCTGTTGCCCCATTGGTAGTCGCCTAGGTGATATTTTTATGGGTTGAGCCTTTCCTCTATCTGTTCTGTTCTGGATGATGTTTGGACGACCGGTAATTCCATCATGACTTTTATAAATTTGCCAGTGATTCACAATAAATTGGTTGGCTTTCTGCTATTCCTCTGGTGTAAGGTGTGTCAAATGATCGGCAAACGGTTGTAGAAACTCTTTACTGGGCCCTGTCTCCTTTACTGATATCTGGTACGCTTCGTCTCAATTAATCATGGTGTCTACTGGCTTCAAGCTGGCTCTCTTGGCCATTTTTGATGTCGTTGTTGAACATATTCAGGACTCTAATAGTGATTTCTCGTCCAGTTTTAACTATAGCCCGTGCAACTAAGTCTGTCTCACCCTGTACTGACATGGACTCGCCGGTGACTGTTCTTTGCTAGATGTTGTGTTGTTAATTGCCCGGATTGCACATCACCTCAAAACTCTGGACCTGGCAATGGAGACAGTGGCGCCGGTGCCAAAGGTGGTGGTGATTTCTGTGACATTGATGGAGCCCCTGATGACTAGACTGCTGCTGTCTCGGAAAGATCTCTGGAAGGATACTATCCTGGGGGCTGGTGGAGGGTTAGTCAGCATTCGCTGACGGGACCAGGAGGTGAGGTTGTTTTGTTGGCTACACCTGGTTGGTGATCGTTCAGTTCTTTGTGACCGTTCAAGTAGTTTATTCATACCAGTCAACAAGGCTTGAAATAGTTACTCTGACCCTTCCTGGCTCAAGGAAACTGCTCTTCTTGATGCCATTAAGACTTAGATTTCTTTGCACTTTAACGTCTTTGATACGATTATAAAACTCTGTGAGTTGATCTTTAGTTTCCTCTGGTTAGATCTGTGTAGGACATGTGTACTAATCGTCTAATCTAATCTTTTGCTGCGATTTTTTATAGACTCTCTTCAGATTTTTGCGTTTTTCCACTTAGTTGCACCTGGTGTACTTGAATCAATGATTATTTGTTGTATATTTTGCTTTGGAGTAGCCCTCTGAAAGAAATTACAAAAGAGGTAGATTTTTCTTCGTTATCCCACCATTAGCGGTAGCCACGGCTTTAAATTGCCATTTATACATAGGCCAAACAAATGTGAGTGTTTTGCTAAAGGAACCTTTGGTAGTTCTGATATTTTGATGTTGCATTTTTTATTTCCATTTGTACTCTTTGAATACCACTTTGTACTGATTTCAACTTTTACCTGATTTTGGATGGAATCGATGTCATCTACTTTGGTTTCAAGAGTATCCATAGTCTTTATGTCATCGTTTATCTCTTTCATGTATGATCCCGTAATCACTATTTTCTGGTTAACTGCTTCTTTAGCTTGTGTCACTAATTGCATTAGTTGTTCAATTCTATTTCCAGTTTGTTTCTGTTTTGTTTTCATATTGTCTCTTTTTTTCTAATATTTTAAGTTAATATTGTAGCTTTAATTCCGTTTGATCTTGTTTTTCTTCAAATTTCAAAAAAACACTTCAATTAAATTTTGTGGTTCACTTTTTATCGTAGAGACAAGGTTCATTTATTTTTCATCTATGTTCTAACTCACTTTTTTGCTAGTCTCGTCCATTTCTGTCATACGTCTAATTGTAGACACAAATTAATTTAAGACACCAATTGCAATTGATTCTGTGGTTACGTTTCACAAATGTTCACACTCATTATAAAACGCCATTATTATACCAAAATAAATTCACTGTTTAGAAAACAAAAATGACTAATACTATTGAAACAGCTGTTCACTTCTTTCGCTGTCGATTCAATACACGCCGCAATTTAAACTGCTAAACTCGTACGACAGTCGGCCTTAAATAAGGTCGTCGAATATAGTACAATTGGATGGATATTTCTGAGTGTATTCAGGAATCCTATCGAACTCTGTTCTTTCTTAATCAAAGTTGTCTGGGTTGCCGTTTTTGCGCTTTGTTTTTTATAATCACCGGTTTTTGTGTTTAAGTAATATTCGCAATGTTTTTATTAAAATGATTAATTTCTAGAAAATCTATTCCTTTTTGGCGACGTAACATAAATGTTATAAAAACATCAATCAAACCTGGTTAGAGTACTGTTTAGTCCCCAGGGGTTTGGGCACTGCAAAATGCAATCATGAAATCAACACTGACCACCAGCACCAGTTGAACTACTCAACATGATATTTTGCAACTGAAAAAATATTTGTCGTTCGCATTGTGCCTTCAGAATATAAAAATTACAATGTTCTTCAGCTTGCGGCCAGTCTAATATGGGCAATGGACAAATATCCCTCACAGCTTCATCGTATCTAACCCGCCCCACAAAAAAGTACACATGGCCTTAAAATCCTTGAAGGTTTAATTGTTAACAAGGATGGTGAAATAGAATTGTAAGGAGCCCGAGAAAGAATACTAGCTTATAACTCGCACTTACTGGGACTTCCTCGTTTATGGGGAACAATTGTAAGCTTCAATCCCTACCACGAAGTAGGATCGGCGGACTTTCGGCCAAGGAGGACACGCTAATTCTTTCGGTGTAGTGCACTTGCGGCCCAGAACTTCCAAGGGCATCACAGACCGGTTATTGCTCAATTTCGAGAGGCTATAAGCCGCCTGTCCCTCTAAGAAAAATTGTGTGTAAGCCGTCCATCTGTCAATCCTTCCCGTTATTTTTTTGTTTTCTTGGGAATAGACCACAATTGAAATAAAAAGCTGTATGTTGAAAGAAAAAACCAAGCCTTTCAAAGTCGATTCTGACTTCGTTGTCAATGGCTTTATATGTATTGTCCAGGCCTAATGAGGTTTCCCATTTAAGGTTTCTTCTGACTCTACAAATATATTATGATTCAAGGTATTTTATGACATTTTTTAGGTGTTAATCTCTTAACAGTATTACATTACCTTGTACAGTTGAAGATTAATAATATGTATACCATAGTTATACTTTTTAATATTTACTTAGATTTTGATTTTATGTTATTGAGAAATAATAATAATATTTTTAATGTTTTAGGCTATACAGGTTGTAATACGAATCCGTTGTCCCGACATCCTACATGTGGAGCAGTCAAATATAACGATAAAGTGATTCCGTTTAGTACAGGATACTGTTGCTCTTGTGGTAAAAAAGATAACGTAATGGATTTTTTTTTGAATACTAGTGATTTCAGCGGATACAGAGTGCCCCTAGTTGATGAGAATGTTTTGAATACAAGAGATCGCCAATTTCTGCCGAACAGAAGATCTAATTTGGGAGGTAAAGAATTTCAGATTGATACTCAACGCATAAAATTGGTTGAACTATGTCTGTTAGGCTATCACGGCATATTTCCCGAAGCAATAGAAATATCTTAGTGACCTTTGAGGCATAACATTTTTGCTAATTTATTGCTCTCGATCAACTAATTCTCAAATTTTCCCCTTTGGATAGTTGTTGATTTCAATTAAGTGAACGCAATAAACTTGCAATTTACATTAAATAACAAACTATAGTTCAGAAATTTTAACATTACACTACTCGTGTTTCGCCATATTATGGCTTCGGCAGGTGTACAATGTATTGTGTTGTTTAAAATACATTGTCCACCTGACGAAGCCATAATATGGCGAAACACGTGTAGTGTAAAACATTTTTTATGTCAAAAATTTCTCAACTATTTAGTTTGTTATTTAGTGTAGGATGGATTTTCAAGTATCGACCTCAACGATTCAACTTGCAATTTGATAACTTAAGACTTAAGCTGCATGACCACTGTCTGAAGTTATGAAGCTACTTGTTTGCTCGATATTTACAAATTAAGTCTTAGGAATATGCAGCTTTCACTTCTATGCAACAAATGAAAACATTAAGAGAGGGATTGATTTGGAAAAATTACACATTATATTAACATTAAAATAATATACTCATTTTATTATGACTACATTCAGTAAACCTTGCCAAAAAGTAGTCTAATATACAAAGTCTTTGTAAATTTTACTCACGAATACTGATTAAATTTTATAAGAGTAAATGTTTAGATATATACATAACAAACAGTGATCTAAAGAACTGCACAATAGTTGACAACCCCAGATCGACTGTCGATTAAATTTTACTAAAGAATTTAGGTATTGTGAGGGGAATTCCTCCGAAAATTCGTGTAATCGGCATTCATCCGATATTTCGGGGAATCCGAAATATTGTTCAGCTGGCGCATTGAGATAGGCGGCTTGCTTTGATGTAGTTCTCGAAGAATCTAGTCTAATCCCGGCGGCTGTTTGACGTTCTGGAGAATTCCAGGAAGAAATATATAAATAAGGAGAGCTGAGGATTCATTCATGCAGTATTCGACTGTCGTATAGTAATAGTAGGTGTTCAATATAAATTCTAAATAGTTCTATGAATATAAATTGTGTTAAGGTAGTGGAAATAAATTAGAGTGAGTTGGAGTGTTTTTCAGTAAATCCAAGAAGTGAATTGAACCCGATTGTGAAAATAAAATCATAAATGTGACATACAGGACAAGAAAACACAAAATTATAGATTTTCATTAAAGGCTTGATTCACATATTAGTGCAGACGGCAGCTTTTCATCGAGAACATTTTTGCGTAGTGGGTTAGTAGATAGTGGGGCACTGGAAAGCAAAAAACACGTAGCTACCCTCAAACTCAAACCTAACCGCAAGACGGTTAACCGCAAGCTTCAACCTAACAGCAAGGTAGCTAACCTAACTGAGACGCGGCGACGACAGAGCGCTGGTCGGGGAACGGTCGAGTAGTCTGACACCGTTCGGGCAACGCTCTGGTAGAAGCGGTTGGCGGTATGGGAGCGGCTGGCTGACAGGGAGCAGGTGGGTAACTGTTGACTGGCGGGGAGTGGTCGGGTCTGCAGGCGATCGGTTCAAAAAAAAAAGTGTCAAATTACCTCGCCAGCTGAATGATATAAACACGCCAAACGTAATGAAATCAAACTAGGAAATTACGTTATACAATCTGTCGATAATGCATTGACTGCATACAACAGATAGTTGCAGTTATAGAGAATTCGACGATTTAAACCAAACATGTTTGAAAATACATCTTTTATATAATTAATAGAAATACCCTAAATATTTGATGATGTCACTAAAATTTTAAAGATTTTTCTTTATTCATATTCGTGAGGAGCGATGACAATAAAAAAATAAGGAAATTCATAATTCAAACTATGATATATCAAAATGCAGATAAGGAAATATGGACTAAACCGCAACTACCAAAAGATCTCATGTAGTGTAAGTCAAATTTCGAGTCTGTGACCTAATACGACTAGTCGAAAACATGGGAGTGATAGTTTTGTTGATGCAATGTAATGTTAAATAAAACATCTCACTTATGTTATTGATATCAAATTTAAGTATGATGTCATAAAGTTCATACATGTTGAAAAATCATTTCGGACATTACTGAAACATTCAAAAATTAGGATGGGCTTAAATAATGAACGTTCTGTCAGAGTTCTGTGGGATGACATATCCTCATATTTTTAAAACTATGTTAGAACTAGGATAACAATTAATAAATCACATAAAAATGTCATGGTGTTTCTTCATGATGTTTGAAGTCCAGAATTAGCAACATTTAGAAAAAACTACTTATGCTTAAAGTGTATAATTGTTTTTGTGAAGAGTTTACAAAGAAGTCAGGATGGATGAAATTATGAATCACAAATTTTTAATACTAAAAACGAAATTATTGACCAGGGAACAGACTTTAAAAAATGGTTCGATAATTACGTAAAGGATCTAATTATGAAGTCCCTCTAAGAACTTTTAACACAAGGTATCGGAAGGGGCTTAAAAAACGCATTATTACTTAAGAAATAATCATTAACGGCTCCCCAGGCACCAGTCGGAAGACGGTGTGGACTCGGGGTTAGCCACCTTGCGGTTAGGTTTAAACTTGCGGTTAGACTTGAGGTACGATATGCTCTGTTGTTAGACTACCGATCTGTTACATGAATATATGAAGTAATCTGGACATACCAGCGCCAATTTCAAAAGCCTTAATGTTTATTTCCAAAGAAATTATGCGTTTCGGTCCCTATCCGCTACCCTCTGTTAAAAATTCTTTGAAGGAATTCATGACTAGATCCTTTAGTTATTATCGAACAATTGTTCCAAGTCTGATGCCTGATCAATAATTTCGTTTTTAGTGTTAAAATATTTGTGATTCATAATTTTATCTATTCCTGACCTCTTTATAAACTCTCCACAAAAACAAGTATTCCCTTTAAACATGAGTAGTTTCCTCAAATTGTTGCTAATTCTAGACCATGATCAAGAAACACCATTATATTTTTATGTCGTTTGTTAATTATTACCCTAGTTCTAACATGGTTTTGAAAACATGAAGTCACATCAGCCCATTGAATAGGAACTTTATTATTTAAGCCCATTTGAATTTTTTAAATGTTTCAGCAAGGTCCGAAAGCGTATTAAATATCAAACATTGTTTTATATCCACATCAAGTGAAGGTGTTAGTGCGTGAATTTATAATGCATTTAGTATTTATTATGTCTGAATTTTTTGCTGTTACGATAAAATTATGATTTTCTAGTATTTTAACATCTTGGTTCCCATTTATTAACAAAATTGATTTACATTGATTTACCGAAAAACAACCACTTATTATTGAATAATAATCGACAATAATATTCGAAGATGGAATATTCGAGTCAATACAGTCTATAAATGTATTCTATAGCTATCCAACATATGCTTTATGATAGGTCTTATTCGAATATATAGCCGAAAAGAACCCGATTAACATTTATAACTCGAATATGGTTCGGAAATCCAATATTTGATGTTAATTGGAGCCCATTCTGTGGCCATACAATAAATGCCTTATGCCGTATATATTCGGATGTAAGTAATGTAATGGCCGCCTTGCATTTGACTTTTGCTTACTGCTCTTGAAACAAAATTTTTATTTTCAATCACTTTATTCTTTATGGACAAAGTGGTTACGGTTACGCATATTTACGGCTAGCATGTGGTCTGCTGATTCAAGATTGAACCGACCAAAGAGAGCACCGCTTGTGACGTCACGGAAAAATGGTGGGTGGCCCTGTTTGATGGAAAAATACATCCATTTATTCATAAGCTATTGTTGAAATGATAGGAAATTTTTTGCAGCATTGCCATATTACTCTTTTTCTCAATTAGTACTAGATCTAATGATAAATAATAAAGAAATCCCAGTAACTGAAGTAATATATGATATCAGTCTATTCCACTATAGTGAAATTTCTTGCGCTTATGATATTTGGATATTTGAATACAACATAACTTAATCTTTGAAGAATATTAGCTGGTAAAGACTCTGTGTACGTCTGAACTGCTAAGCACCAATACAAATCAATCAGCTTGCAAAAATTATTTAATAAATTTAAGCACAACTCATCAAACAATTCTTATAATACATTTGCCAATGCACCTATAACTTAATTAAATTTGTTAAACTGTTTATGATGAACATGTGTAGCTGATGACGTCACATATTGTCTCAACTATGTCAGAAGTAATTAACCAAGAAGTGGAACAGCCACAACCCGTCAAAAAACATGAGTTGGAAGAGTCACAATTCCTCGAAGAAATTCCAATCGCCGAGACTATTCCCAATGATGAAGACGGTGCCATCAACGAAATGGTGTTCGAGGAACCAGTAAATGTACCTCCGGATCTAGTAGATACCTATCTCGAGCAATATCCTGTGATTGCACCACTACCTTTGTGACTTTTACAGTAATAGCCATGAGATTTACGGACCCGTATAGAACTAGTTTACCCCCAAGTGGCATCTCAATAACAAATGTATAAGTTATTCGATAACGCTTAACAAATTGAGGCGCCGTACCTCCCATCAGCCATTATTTTCGCATAACCTAGCTTTCACGAACGTGCCGTTTTCCTTTACCGCAGAGGGAAATATCGATTCTGAGAAACTGAAGATTACCAATGTTGAAGTACCGACGAAAGGATGCCGCCAACAAGCATTACGTTGATAAGAAAATTGTAATCGGACTGCAACAACTACGTAGTGATTTTCAAATAGCTTTCAGCAATTACACTGGTCAAGTTCAGCAAACCTTATCTGTGCTTAACCAAAAGGTTAGCGATGAACGTGGAGGCCAAAACTTTGCTACATTGAATATCGCATGTCGAAAGCCGAACAAGCTATCGAAACCCAACTACAAAATATATCGCTTCTCATTTTGAACTTCAATACAATAGAAGCTCAATTGAAATCATTCAGCAAAGACTATAACAACTAAGACAATCGTATATTTCAGCAAGACGTATAAATGATCTGGAACTTACTTTGAAATAAGCTCCTAAAGGTGTTGATGCAGCAGAAATATTAAATATTGTTCGAAAAGATAAGGCTAAATATCTTTCTGACCTAACTGAAGTTAGAGACAAGATTACTAAAGTAGTGCCTGACCTATACCTAGATATGTAAAAACTACATGACGATATTGCAAATAAAATGTTGCAACAAAAAAACTTGAAGCAGTTGCTGATGATTTCGCTATGGTTAAATTACATCACTAAGGAAGTAGACAACTACTTCCTTTAGTCGTTATTTACTAGCGACATGGCAGTAAGCAATGTCATGTCAAATTTAATGGTCAAAATTATCTTGCAAACTTTGGTCAATAAAAACATTACTCTGTCTACTTTTAAGCAATATACACGATAGCTCCTATAGCGAAACACTCTAAAGAAAAGATTCAGGTCGTTAATGAACTGCATCGATCTGTGAGAAGAAAGTTTCCTGGATGTCGTGTAATAACCAAGGGGTTTGATGTCCTGTGGCAGTCTAATCTCGGACAAATGTATCAATATGCGAAATCCAACAGGAATTTTAAGTCTTTCTTGGTGGTGATTGATTGCTTTTCAAAGTACGTATGGACTAGACCGCTGAAAACAAAATCTGGTGAAGATGGGACTCGAGCTATCGAGAGCATTTTTCGGGAACGTCATTCGAAAAATCTTCAAACCGACCAAGGTAAGGCATTCTATAAAAATCGATTTCAGAAACTAATGAAATCATTCGGAATCAACCATTATAGCACATTAAGTCAGATCAAAACCGCAATAGCCGAACGAACAATTAGATGTTTGAAAGAGCGTCTCTTCAAATAGTTTAGTTTGAGCGGCACTCAAAAACGAATCGAGATTTTGTCAGAAATTGTCAAGGATTACAACTATCAAAAACACTCTAAGAAAAACATACGGCCAGTTGACATTAATAAGAATAACGCTCGTTACATTAAAGTATACAATAATCTAAAAATTTTAGAACCCAGAAAACTCAAAGTTGAAAATGTTGTTCGAATCAGCAAAACCAAACACGTATTTTATAATGGATATCTACCGAATTGGACTAAGGAATTATTTAAAATCATCAAAATTTAGATAACGTATGGCACCCCGTTTCAAGGATGCTTTCATGAAGAAGAGCTGCAAAGAGCTGTTTACTCAGATGCTCACCTTATCGAGAAAATACTGCAGCGAAAGGGTAGGCAAGTTAAAGTTCGCTGGCTAGGATTTGACAAGACCTACGATAGTTGGATTGATTCCAGTAACAAGTTGTAGATCTACTTTCTCATCTTGGCATAGGAACACAATGTTGAAATCAACCACAATGTCTGGTGGGAGGATCTAAAGTATAAAACAATGAAAATTCTCTCTCCGAATTTCAGTTTTCATCGTCAACGTTTACCAGTATGTTCGAACAATGGAAGCAGATGAAAGTTATGTCAGAGGGTATGTCTACTCTGAGAGAACGGTGCATTTTCACCAAGTATTCAGAGCAGCAGCAGCTTAAGAGTTGCGATGTTACAGCAGTGATTCCACTATCAATTACGGTGCCGACTTGGACCGAGAATTACAAATTTAAAAAGAGGCAGCCAATAAAGAAAAATATTATGTGCTGCACTCAAGGTTTCCGCTGATGAACTCCCAGTGTGAGGCCCAGTATGCCATGAGCCCCGCGAAATCATATTCACCTATAGTGATCCTGCAAAAAACACAATCCACCTTACAATGGGGAGACGTCTCTGTAACCTAAAACTAATGAAAAGAAACTTTTTCGAGGACACATCGCCAGCCGACTTTGCAGAACCAATAGCTTGTGGTGACTTTTTGCATTTGTCCCAGATCCAACTGGAAATTATGAAACATGTGATGATTATGAAAACAATTTCAATTATGTATTTGAACTATAGTGATGTGTATGGACTTTTGGCTATAGACTCTATAATACTGAGTAAAATAGCAGGTTTAAAAACATTGAATTTTGTTAATATTTTTCTTTGATGTATTGGATGAGATTGCCACGTGTTTCAATTTATTGAGTAAGGAGCCAGTAGAGAAATTAGTAAGACCATTTTATTAAGATAATAGTTCTCAATTATGTACTGTATTAAAAAACACATATCTATATATAAATAGGCAAAAGAAAAAACGATCCGGTAGCATCTTCTCCTCTGTCCATCAACCGATTTTCTTTATTTTGTTTTGGTTACTAGCTACGGACAACCTTTAGTGCAGAATGCTAAAATTAATTTATAAAATTGGTTCACTTATTAAATAATAAAATAATAAAAAAATCATTATTAAAGTGTCTAATTGTTTATTTATGTCAAAAATCAAATAATAAACATTGTCAAATATTTAAATTTACATCTTGATTGTACCTTTTTAATCCGTAGTTTCTTAGCCATTAACAACGGGGTCTGATCTAGACCCCGAAACGTTTGGAATATACAGCAATTTCCTTTAAAGTGTGGTGTTATTTCCCAATAAACACTTAGACATTGAAAAATATGCCACAAGTATCCTTCAGAAAACAATCATTATTAAAGTTAAAGTTTTGGCCGTTCGCTAAAGTTATCCTACATAGTCATCCTATTCAAATAGGACCAACGAAAAATTATAATACATAATAATCGCCGTTTATTGGGCGCTCGCAAGTTTGCAGTTTGCAACTTCCATTGCATTGTAAATATGATTTGTCAACTAAAATCAGAAACATGTTGCACCTGACCAATTTATTTCTGTTAATAACTTATTTATTTTAACCTTATTCTTTTAATTTTGAGTCTTTTTATTTTTGTCCGATAACTTTCATATAATTGAACTAAGATTACAAAAAATCGTGAAATTATTCACAAATTCACGATAAATATGTAGATCTGGAAACACTGAGTCGATTAGGTTAAAAGTTTTCCATTCAGCCAGAAAAAAATTGTCAAAATAGGTGAATTTAACCAATATTGTTTAACACTATGTGATTCGTATTTCTTCTTATTCTTCACATAAAACAGAAATCGTCATGGGTTGCTAGGTTGGTAAGGGTGTTTTAATTCACATTAATAAAAATATACTGAATCTTAAGATATTTGAAATTGTTTGTATTGAAAATCATACTGAAAATTAATATTTTCTGGCAATGTAGGTATCTTAAAGTTGATTTATTTTACATTACATGGTCTCATTGCTGCAAAGTTCTGACTTTTAAAACCAGATGACTAAGTTTTACTTAAAAGAGACATATCTTTGACATTTTAAAGTTTTTGTTTGAATATAAAAAATGTACCTACCCATTTATTAGGTTAAGTTAGGTACAATTATTCTAAAGTAAGATATATTTTTATTTGACATATTTTTCCTTTGATAAACATGATAAACACAGCGGTTACTGGGTAAACCTCATTCAGACCATGTGATGACCATCTTTTACTGTCTAGTATTTGGAGTTGTAAAAGAAGTACTGTAAATTATACATCAGTATTGATTTTTCGAACTAGTAGTAATGACTTCCTTAGAAAATAATATTGTTTTCACAATAGTCCGAAGGTGTTATGCAACAAATCAGCGGACAATCGAAATGACATTAAAGATTAAACCTTTCATTGGGTTGTTTGTCATATCTATTTTTTGTGATAATGTATAGGACATATTTATGTAAAAATTATTCTACAATAATATACATAAACAAAAAAATAATTTCATGAATTATTTCTACAAATGTAATCCAAATGAAATAATAGGGATAGCAAAGGCCTGACCTACTTTTCTAATTTCGCACCAACTCTGTTTCTTATACAGACAAAATAACGTCAAAAATGTTCAATTTCTAATTTTAAAGAATTAGGGTCGAATTTCGACCACTGGGCGACCGCTAATTATGATAAATATGTTATTTTGCATGACCTAGAACTTATTATCAGATATATGAAAATTGACTCTGTACCTTTGAGAACTGGTTCCACCTTAAAACTAACTATGAAGCGTGATACACCTGTCAAACGTGATACTAGTGTAACGGCTTGCTTTTGATCCCTCTGGCTTGAAAAGCCAAGGGAGATAACAGTGGCTATGAGCTGCTCAGTATATTTTCCGGGAGGGTGTGGGTACTATGCTTTTAGCTTGAACACTCACTTTTATGGCGCCAGGCTGGGACGACACAAAGAGAAAAGAAAAAGTTTATTCCAATATTCGTATAGAAAACAACAATGGTTCCCTGAAGGGGTAGAAAAAAAATTATACAATGGTTCCCTGAAGGGGAGAAAATAAAGGAACAAGTACTTTCAAAATGTGCTCAATGTAATTACTTACAGAGATCTGATATTTATGGGAGTATAGTCGAAGGGCTTCTGATTTGGCCTGGTTTCTGACTATCAGCGGTAATCGGTTATTTGGTCGGCCTGGCGTGGATTAGCCGTTCAATTGGGAACAATAGTAGACCCACTCGGCACAATGGTTCCAACCCTCTGATGTAAATGCGATTATAGACAGATGGCTTCGTGTTGGTCGGGTTACTGGGTAGTAAGGGAGCTTGGATGGTTGGCTGTCTTAGTGTGGACTAGCCCTCCCGATGGAACCAATGGAAGACCCACTGAATGTTGTGAGGCTGCGTGCCCCCTTCGCTGGACTTGAAAACAGCTTCCAGAGCCGGTTCCAGTCGAATATGAAATGTGTCTGTCCGCATGTATTTAACCAGAGTTGAACCGAATTACCAGCTTGTCTGATGTTGGTGTCAGTTACCCTATTTCCTTAACTCCTCAATTTATGAATGAGATAATCTCTGTCATTACAGTTACAAAAATAAATTTAATTGACTTGAACGGTATGTACAGGAAAATCAGAGGTATTTACAATTAAGCATTTACAAAGAAAATACAAAATATAACCAAACTAATTAATTATCTACAACTTGATAAATTAAGCAACATGAAAAGAATTTATATAATATTTAACTTTAACTGATCAGCTAAATATGAATACAATAAGGAATCTCAAATGAATTAGTGGTTCTTCCAAATTAACTTCAAAACAGAGAAATTAATTACATAATAACAAATAAGGCTGTACTGTGAACACCGGATCTGGTAATTTCTGGTTCAACCAAATTCAACAAGCGATACAAAAATTAAATATATACTATCTATACTTGAGGTTTATAAGACTCTAGGTAAATAAGCGATAAGCAGCAACTTTAAAATAATTTTCTGACCTTGTCTTACCCTTCAAGACGAACCTTCCAATGGAAGTAATAAAAAAACCTGTATTTAAAGTTTCAGTTCAAAATGGTGAATACAAAAACTTATAGAAAATCAGCAAAGCAGCAGGTAAGTGATTTAGTTACGAAAACAATTGGTGCCATTTACACATATACTCACGTATATGTTGCACCCTTTAAATGAAGTTAGCAATATAAAAATGTAAATCACTTACCCCTGATTTGGCCTTTCTCCTTTCCAGCTACACTCTTTAGAGATGTCCACTCCTATTAATAATCAGGAGGAAATCAGCTCCACTATTGTACGGTAATTTTTATCCTTATAATGTCTTTATCACTTCCACAGGAATGCTCCCGTCTTGTATGGGTTCTTCTCCTAAAAATTCAAAATAAAGGCAGTATAATTCTTATACAAGCCATAAAAACTTGGGCTAGTTAAGCCATTAAGCAATAAACAGGCCAGGCAAGAAACAAAAAAATGGCCACGTGGCATATAATTATGAGAAATTTTCAATGAAACTATCCCTTTTTGGGAAGTTTGGAAGGTCACTACAGTAGCCCACGTACACCTGGACGTATGTTAACTAGCAATACAGCAATAATTAAAATTACTATTCGACAATTGAACTTTACTAAGAAAACGAAAAAAAAAGAAAAAAATATATTATTTAACCTAGAATATATATAGCAGTTAAGTTAAATTACTAAAAATTTCGGCTGAAATTATCCAAACGATAAAATTACGATAAAGCGATATATTGGATAATTTCCTACCGTTATTGTTGAATTTTTAACCAAAAAAATTTACTGACCAGGGCAGCAGCACACCTTTCTTTTCGGAAGTCAAAATGCAAGAGAGAGATCTGGGCACATTTCACGATCTCTAGTAAAAGAAGAAAGTGGGGATAATTCCATTTGCTTTTAAATAACTAATGAAGCTTATTTACGGGTGATTTTTCAACGATGAAAATGTTTAAATATTCAAAAAAATTTAATAAAAGTTAATCGATGACCAAGACCGGTATACATTAATTCTACGCGAAAGCAATATGAAAATAGTTGCTGTTTACCCAACGAAAAATTCTAAGACGATTCGAACTGTCAAGCTGTTTGCCGGCGGTACGTAGTTCGAGAGGTCTGTACTCGAAATATCTCCCACTGAAATAGCTTCATATTGTTACGAAATTTACCCAAAGCCGACCCTGTTTCATTTCAGTACGACAACAAACGCTTTAAGGTAAAAAAAAAACGATTCTCGAAAAGACTCGGCAACGGAGGGAGTGATGATGATTTTTACTGGAGAATTCGACGCTGGTGATATATAGGAAGCACGCCACGATCGCAGTTCAGTTATATCGCGACGACTAGCGTATATGGGATTGTTATTGTATTTGAATCAGCTGTTTAAATGTAAATAAAGTTCTGGAAAAGTGAAAGTGAATATTAGTTTTATAATTCTAAAATTGAACCCACGGACTTTATAACAATATTTATAATATATTTTAGCAATTAAAAGCATGCTAGCGTAAGAGGTAGAAATTGAAATATTTACTTACATGTTCACCCATTTAGCTAAAGACAGCAGTTTATACTCTTACCCGGAGTAAAGAAAGGATTTTTGAGAAAGACACCTAAACAAAAAACCTTACTTAAGCTATAAAAGAACCTAAATAAGTAAAGATATTTAACTATTTCAAAATCAGCTTCCTGAATTCTATCAAGATAATTTATTTTTCGAAAATGAATACAACGCAATTAAAAGCTAAAGAGGAGAACTATATTTATAAAAAATATGAAAATAATTAAGAAGGGAAGCATTGAGTTCATAAGATAAAAGGGTGCCCACTTTAGGTGGTCCCTGTATATGAGTAAGGAAACGTTAGATCAACTAAATGAATAACGGTATTGACTATTAAGTCCACAACATAATCTTGATATCGGTAACTACTATTTGGAAAGGTAAACGGTAGATAGAGAGAAGGAAAAATTTAACGGTATAAAATTTGCAAAATGTGTGATAATAATAATGATACAAGGGAATGATCCCAAGTCAATTAGCGAAAAAAAAAAATAGATATAAACCTTAAGTTAGGTTAACCCAAGGAAAATCAAAACACGGTAATATTTACAATGCAGGTAAAATGCAGATAAATTGTTAAGGTAATGATTTAATACAATAATGAATTGTTGCCATCCAGATAATTGTGTTACATAATGATTGTGGAAAACAATCGAGATAATTCAAGGTAGAAACGGTAAGGTAAATGCATTATCCACAACATAGCAAACACTTAGGCATCAAAAGTACACCTAAATAAGTGCTTCCTATTCAAGAGGGACGATAAATGAGGTAAGGCATACTTTCCTAAAAATCGCCATTACAGCGAAAGTACATCGATGCCTAAAAATAGATAAAAGCCTAATAATTACGAGAAGGTTAAATCCATAATCAAGATAGAGATATAACAGGATTGGTATGGTAACTAAATAATAGGATTTAGTCTACATAGAAAATGTAGAAAACCCTGAAAAGATACCCGAGACAATACAATAATAAACACTGGTGGCATAATTGAAAATTCCCACTGCACCAGTGTACAGACAGGATTTTCCTAAAGCAAAAACTAAAAAATAAATTTCCTACCAGAAAAACTAAAGATATTCATCCTTATTTCAACAGGGAACGGTACAATATTTAATTCCACCCCAAGTGTATTTTGGATATGGAAAGTAAATAGAAAATAGAAAAAAATATATATTCAGAAAATTTACCTTCGTCAGATGTCATACTGCCTAAAATGGAAAGCACAAATATATACGATAAAGATGTAATAGCTCTGAAAAGAAATATGATAATGCTACAAGATGTCAAAAACAAGATCATGGGTTGACTATTTAGAAACTGGATACATAACACGCCATAGATAGGAAGTGGATACTGGAATTCAAGAAATTGTTTTATACTGGGAACATCAAAACACTGGAACTCCAGAAATATCCAAATTTACTCACAATCAAAGGAATATTGTGAAAAGTGCGCTAAAAAGAACGATAAATACGTCAACATAGTGAAGGTGATGCTAGCAGCTCTAACACACTGCTCAAAATCGTCTATCCTCTACAACATTATAGAATCTAGGACTGCAGCACTGCACTATCCCAATTCCAATACGATACGAGACTCTCCAGACGAAAAACGAAAAGATAGCAGCCCTAATCCACTGCTCGAATATCCGGAGATCTCCACTAAACTGACTTCTATAAGTCACGATACACTGCACCATGCAGCCAACTATAAGAGGATGAATGTAAACAAAAACCTACAAAAGATAAGGTAATGCTTACCTTAACTCTCTAAACGGTAATTCGATAAATAATAAACATTATCATAAAACTCTACATAAGCAAAAAGGACATTAGTCTGATCGACGATAAATGGTAATTTATTTCTGAAAACTAGCAAATATTTACAGATATAGAAAAGATAAAGAAAATCAGAATTAATCTTATTTTTATGAATCTACACGATACCTTCAGGAATTGTCACTGTAGGAAATTATTCTGAGATGATAAAAGTACTAAATTTTAGAATATGCAGGTCTTACTATAAGTTCACAGTGGTTTGACAAACGAAACTTGTAGTGGAGAACAACAAATTGTTCGAAAAGAACACCAAATAATTTTAGAAACTCCACTATGGTAGGGTACGACAAATCATAGAAAACTAGTACTTACCAACACCTAAACCAGACACCTATGAAATCCACTTGAAGGTAAAATTAACGCAAATATAAAATTACGATAGACAAATCTATATGTATGGCGGTATATGCGGAATATCACAGCAATCTAAAACTGTTGAAGTGAGGGATTTTATCCACAGAGTATCAAATAATAAGGATAAAGGCATACAAGTAAGATATACACGGTAAGTCAAGATAAAGGAAATGCATGCAGCTCTATATCACTGCTAAAAATCTTCTGTCCTCAAAACAATACTAAACTTAGACTGGCAAACGGCAACTTGGTCCAAGTTTTCCACAATATTAGCGACTCCAGCCGAAACAACAAAAATTGCAGCTCTGCTTCACTGCACAAACGCCCAGAGTCCACTAAATACTTAAATAGCTTCTACAAGCCCTGTACACTACCTTTTAGACAGTCAACGACATAAGGACAGACGATATAATGAATACGATATAATAACAAGATAAATTTCCTTTCACCCACAACAATATTGCCTTAAGATAACTGAGAAAAATACTAAGATACTCCGAAAAAAGAACATACCCTAAAATCTGAAAACGTTATGAAAAATAATTAAACCAATTGATAAATTAATAAAATGAAATTGGCAATCAGTGAAAATCGAGACTTAGGTCTTGGAATCTAAGAAATTGTTCCAGATGAACATCAGATAACGCAGAGAATCCAGATCCCCAAAAATGCATCTTAAATCAACAAAAGCTAGTGCCTCAAATGCGTACAACTCGATAATACGATAACTGCAACATATTAAAATAGAGAGAAGAAATATCATTAGATTGATAAATTGGCAATAATTATCTAACGATAGGAAAATTAAGTTTTTCAGTGATAATTCAAACAATGACATCCTAGACTGACAAGGAAGAAGGAAAAATGCGAAAAATTCAAAGTATACAAAGCATAAAGCTGGTGAAAAAATATGATACAAAGTGCCAGTTAAGGGACTTATACCCCTGCGCATGCTTTAACCGCCTTGGGGTATTAGTTGGCCCACCCAAGAGACCACAGAAATGATAGGAAACATAGGAAAAATATGAATTAGTCTACAGAAGACCTAGATGTTATGGCAATAATTAGAATCCAGTTGGACGGCTTTTACGTTCGCGCATGGTTTCACCGCCTTGGGGTATTCGTAGGCCCACCCAAGAGACCATTGAAGAGAGGAATTAGTCTGTAGAAGATCTAGATGTTATGGGAAACCTGGGGCTCCAGATGGACGGCTTTTACGTCCCCACTGGGATCCTGGCTTGGGGTATTCGTCGGCCCACCAAAGAGACCAATGAAACGATAGATAGGAAAGATAAGAGAGATACGATAAGGTAAAGATGCGATAAGACAAAATCAAAGACAGATAACATGAAGGTATAACGATAATGAAGATAATCGGTAGATAGAGAGATAAGAGAGTAGGTACGGTAAAACTTAGTCCAGAGCAGAATCATTTTCAGAGTCCGACGAATCATCCGACAAATGTTCATCCTCCGTGTCAGGGTTGGCAAGATATGGTTTTAAGTCCTTGACATGCCAGTTTCCCAGGTCACAACCCGAGAAGTCCCTTAAATTATAGACGAGATTCGAAATTTTCCTATTTGCGATACAGGGAATAAAGTTTTTGGCTAGTTTTCCAAACGCGGTCACCAACATGAAACTGTACATCCCGCTTGGGCAAATTGTAGTGATGGGCATTTCTCAGGTAGGCCTGACGTAGTCTTTCACGAACATCCTCATACAATTGGGGTAGTTCCTGTATATCATCAAGTCTCCGAAGTTTATCAGAAATTTGAGGGAAGCTATTATTGTTCTCAGAAATTTTCTCATAATAATCACCAGAAAGTGGCATATTACGAGCAAAAACTAAAAATGATGGAGAAGAGTTGGTTACCTCATGTTTTGCTAGACATATGGCTTGAACGATTTTAAAAATATTAACGTCCCAATCGTTGTGATTGTCAAAAATGAAACTTCGAATGCAAGTGACAATTTACCTGTTAACCCGCTCGGTATGGTTAACTTGGGCATGGTATTTGGCATTATAAATTATTTTCTGAACTTTATATTTTAACATAAGGGCCTAGAAATCCTTGCTGATAAATTGACTGCCGTTATCACAGCAGAAACAACAGTTGGTATTCAATGAATTTGGAGATGTTCTTTGAGGTAGGTTCTTGCATGGAGTGAACTAACACAAATTTAGTGAACCAATCAAAAACAACTAATAAGTATTGATTCCTATTTTTCAACCTAGGATAAGGACCTAATAAATCAGCCGATACCATCTGAAAAGGAAAATTGATATTGCGGTAAGAGCCCATCAATCCCGCTCGAGGTAAATTAGAAGCTTTACAAGAGTTACAGGTATCACACATTCGGACATAACGATTAACGTCTCGTCTCATCTTTGGCCAGTAATACAGTTCTAAAATACGATTTAGAGTTTTGTAGATGCCAAAGTGTCCAGCAGTGGCATCATCATGAAATTTCCGGAAAATTTCCAAACTATTACTTCTAGGGAGTACTATTTTCCAATTTGATGTGTTACTTACAATATTATAGGGGCCAAAAACATGTTTATACAAGATATTGTTCTCTACTCGAAATGAAGGATATTTATCGGGATGACGATTGACTTTCTCAATCATGGAAAAGTACCACTTGTCAGGTCCGAGGTCGGCGAGATCTAGAACAGCTATTTCCGGGATGGATCTAGATAGAGCATCTGCCACCACATTCAGGGATCCTTTCCGGTGAACCACCTTAAAGTTAAACTGAGATAAACGAACTAACCAACGGGCTAATCTTCCAGAGGGACTCGACATATTGGTCAATCATTTAAGCGAGGCATGGTCGGTAACTACGGTAAATTCAGTACCTTCTATAAATCCACGAAATTTTTCTATACCAAAGATAACAGCCCACAATTCTTTTTCGGTAACCTTATTCAAGGTCTTACTAGCGTAAGCGATAGGGTGTTCTAAACCATCACATTCTTGGTACAGGATAGCACCTAGACCTGAATCAGAAGTATCACATTGAACAACAAAAGGTTTTGAAAAATCGGGACTGGCTAACACTGGGGCGGAGGTTAAGCTTTGTTTAATTTCGTCGAAAGCTTTGTCAGCTTCTAGGGTCCAAACAATGGGTTGACCTTTCTTCCTTCCTTGGAGTAAGTTAGAAATGAGAGCAGAAATAGCGGCAAAATTTTTAATAAATCTTCTATGCCAACTAACTAAACCTAGGAGGGGACGAATTTCGGTAGTATTCTTCAGGGTGGGGTAATTTATAACGGCAGAAACCTTTTCGCGGTCAGTACGTAATCTTTCCCTATCGACAATAAAACCCAGGTAATTTAGGGATGGTCGACAAAATTCACATTTCTTCCAATTTACTGTCAGATTTGCATCTCTAAGGCGTTGGTACACAGATTTAAGAACCTTAATATGCGTATCAAAGTCAGGTGTCACAACGATAATATCATCCAAGAAAACATAACAAAAGGGTTCTAAAGAGGGTCCTATAACGGTGTCCATTAATCTAACCATAGTTTTGGGACTATTCGATAAACCAAAGGGCATAACACAAAATTCAAACAAACCCTTTCCATAGACATCGGAACTAGTTTTAGGTCGGGAAGACTCATCTAAAGGGATTTGAAAAAATGCTTGCTTTAAGTCAATGGAAGTTAGATATTTGGCGTCCCTAAGTTTATTCAAGATGGAATCCACCAGAGGCATAGGATATTGGTCGGGAACAGTGACTTCATTTAATTTTCTCCCATCAAAACAAACTCGGTATTCCCCAGAACGTTTTGCTACTAACCACAACGGACTGCACCAAGGTGATTTTTTTTTTCATCAACTTGTTTATGAAGCTCTTTCTGCATTGCTGGGATACTGACGGGAACAAATAGGTTTTGCATTTCCTGTGTCGATAGTATGGGTTATTAAATAGGTCCTGCCGATTCTAGCAGGGGGTGATAAACTCAGGAAAAGCTCCTTGACATTATTTAATTCGGTAGTTTGAGAAGGAGTTAAATCGGAAACCATGTGAATAGTATTTATAGTTGAAATTTGTGAGGGACCATAAAAATAAGATAGGGAAGAAAAGTTTGCCTTTACCTTGAAGAGCTGTAGAAAGTCCATATCTAAAATAAGGTTATGCTTGACAGAAGGGATAATTAACACTTTAAGTTGTTTAACGACACCATTTAGGGAAATCGGCAACATAACATAGCCCAGAAAATCTTGAGGTTGGCCATCCGCTGGAGTTATTACCAAAGGGTCATGATACTGGACGGGTAAGTTAAAATCTCGTAAGAGAGAAAATCCTGAAGAACCTAACACTGAAGAGGTACTACCACTATCCACCAAAGCAGTAATTTCTCTATCAAAAATGTTTACAGATAAATAAGGCCTATTGTCATGGGGTTTATGAACAAAAAGAGGGCTTAGATTACATGAAGGACGACAAAATTCTCTGACTCTTTCAAGCCAAAGATTCCACTCCTTGCGGGTGGAAATGATAGATGATTTTACTGAAGTGGTTGAGAGGAAAGCTTCTTGCCTTTTCTCTTTCCTTTGCCTTTGACGGTTCCTGAATGAGAAGGGTTTTGTCGTGGATCTTGAGTAGACGTGCTGGCGATGGCGTCCAGATGTCCATCTCCAGCGGCTTCGTTTTTTGCAGGTTCTTGAAGGCATTGGTGACAGGTTTTTTTCGTGACATCCTTAGCACCACAACCAAAACAGAACAATCGTTTTGGGCGTCGACAAACGGAATACATATGACCCAACAAGTTACAATTCCAGCAACGGGTCCCAGAGACATTGACAGCACTAATATTACGAGATGACGAGAAGGTAGGTAAAAAACTGAAATTCTGAGATTTATTTCAAGGTGAACTGGATAAGGAAACAGAATAGCTTAAGTTAGGTTTTAGTAACTGACTAGAGGTAATGGGAGGTGGTCGATAGCGATTACTCCAAGTTATGGATTCTTCTATTTGCCTGCAGACGTCAGATAAATGGTCCACGGTATCAATCTTCACCAAGGCAAGATGCGAAAGATAATGAGGGGCTAATTTTATTTACCATGGTGTTCTCATCAGGTTTGACGGACAGGCGATTGAATAAACCTACCATACAGGCTATATAGAGGGTAACTTTCTCCTTTACTCCTTGAGTGCGAGAATCTATCTCGCGTTGCAGGTCCTCGTCGTAAAAATAAGGTAAGAAGTCTTTCTTCAATTTTCCAACTAGCTGATCCCAATTTTCCAATTTGTCTTTAATACTATTGTACCAGGTAAGAGCAGTTCCCTTAAAAAGGTCACAGGCAGAGACAAACAAATCCTCTTTACTGACGCGCGAGCTATTCGTAATGTTTCCACTTTTTCGAGAAAAGAATGAACGGGTTCTTTCTGGTTCTGCCCAGTAAAATAAAGGTTCCATTTATAAGGGACGATAGACCTAAAGACAGGGGAATTCGAAGGAAATTCATGTCCCGAAGATGTTCTTTGAGGGGTTGAAGCTGAGGGTACAAGTTTGAACGCTAAATCCCCTTCTAACATCAAAAGTTCAGTCTGCAAATTTGACTACGTCCTCTCCTCTTCTTCAGAAATATCTCTTATAGAGACTACTAGCTGGGGTATCGGAAAAATTCGAGATTTGGGTTTTCAGGTCATTGATGGTTTCCCGGATTTCGACTACATCTTCTTCATGGGAGAACGGACTGCCCATACTACTCTGAACGAAACTACGATTAGCATTTTCCTGGCTTAAGGCCCCTCGAAGCAATTTACGCTTCGAGTCAACGTCTCCTAGAGGCTTGATTTTACGAATTTGCAACTCGTAATCGAGTTCCTTTACCCTAAGATGGTTGGGTTCCATCATGAGAGAGACATATATAAGATAAAGATAGACAAGATACGAAAAACTAGAAGAGATAAAGAGACTAGTTATGAAAGAAAAAATAATTCAGAGGGTTGCTTGCCCTAACGGTACTTAATTATTGACGAAACGGAAGCGATAAGATAAGATACGACACGATAAGATAGTTCCGATTCAATCAAAAGATATAAAGATATATAGGGTGCAACAATAACTGAATCTAAAAATTCCCCCGATATATATACGATAACGGTAAAGATAAGTATATTGGAATAAGGTAACGGTAATCAACTAATAATCTCTTGCATAGATATTAAAGATAAAAATTATGTTATAAATTTGAACCACAATTGTTATCCTTGTGCCCTGTTCCAGCCAAATTTATAAGATGAGTGCTCAAGTGAAATTTTAAACTCTATTATACAATTTATATAACAAAATCGGGGCTCCTATGTTGCTAGCGCCAATTTTGAGACTATAATCGGAAGCCCCACGTTGGGCGCCAATTTTGAAGCTTGATACACCTGTCAAACGTGATACTAGTGTAACGACTTGCTTTCGATCCCTCTGGCTTGAAGAGCCAAGGGAGATAACAGTGCCTATGAGCTGCTCAGTATATTTTCCGGGAGGGTGTGGGTACTATGCTTTTAGCTTGAATACTCACTTTTAGGGCGCCAGGCTTGGAGGACACAAAGAGAAAAGATACTAAATTCAATACAAGTTTATTCCAATATTCGTATAGAAAACAACAATGGTTCCCTGAAGGGGTAGAAAAAAAATTATACAATGGTTCCATGAAGGGGAGAAAATAAAGGAACAAGTACTTTCAAAATGTGCTCAATGTAATTACTTACAGAGATCTGACTATCAGCGGTAATCGGTTATTTGGTCGGCCTGGCGTGGATTAGCCGTTCAATTGGGACCAATAGTAGACCCACTCGGCACAATGGTTCCCACCCTCTGATGTAAATGCGATTATAGACAGATGGCTTCGTGTTGATCGGGTTACTGGGTCGTAAGGGTGCTTGGATGGTTGGCTGTCTTAGTGTGGACTAGCCCTCCCGATGGAACCAATGGAAGACCCAGTGAATGTCGTGAGGCTGCATGCCCCCTTCGCTGGACTTGGAAACAGCTTCCAGAGCCGGTGCCAGTCGAATATGAAATCATTTAAAAGCAATCAGTTGTCTGTCCGCATGTATTTCACCAGAGTTGAACCGAATTACCAGCTTATCTGATGTTGGTGTCAGTTACCCTATTTCCTTAACTCCTCAATTTATGAATGAGGTAATCTCTGTGTCATTACAGTTACAAAAATAAATTTAATTGACTTGGACGGTATGTACAGGAAAATCAGAGGTATTTACAATTAAGCATTTACAAAGAAAATACAAAATATAACCAAACTAATTAATTATCTACAACTTGATAAATTAAGCAACATGAAAAGAATTTATATATTATTTAACTTTAACTGATCAGCTAAATATGAATACAATAAGGAATCTCAAATGAATTAGTGGTTCTTTCAAATTAACAAAACAGAGAAATTAAATACATAATAACAAATAAGGCTGTACTGTGACCACCGGGTCTGGTAATTTCTGATTCAACCAAATTCAACAAGCGATACAAAAATTAAATGTATACTATCTATACTTGAGGTTTATAAGACTGTAGGTAAATAAGCGATAAGCAGCAACTTTAGAATAATTATCTGACCTTGTCTTACCCTTTAAGACGAACCTTCCAATGGAAGTAATAAAAAAACGTGTATTTAAATTTTTAATTCAAAATGGTGGATACAAAATCTTATAGAAAAACAGCAAAGCAGCAGGTAAGTGATTTAGTTACGAAAACAATTGGTGCCATTTACACATATACTTACGTATATGTTGCACCCTTTGAATGAAGTTAGCAATAAAAAAAAAATGTAAATCACTTACCCCTGATTTGGCCTTTCTCCTTTCCAGGTACACTCTTTAGAGATGTCCACTGTTTTACTGATCAGGAGGAAATCAGCTCCACTACTGTACAGTAATTTTTATCTTTATAATGGCTTTATCACGTCCACAGGAATGCTCCCGTCTTGTATGGGTTCTTCTCCTAAAAGTTCAAAATAAAGGCAGTATAATTCTTATACAAGCCGTAAAAAGTTGGGCTAGTTAAGCCATTAAGCAATAAGCAGACCAGGCAAGAAACAAAAAAAAATGGCCACGTGGAATATAATTATGAGAAATTTCCAATGAAACTATCCCTTTTTGGGAAGTTTAGAAGGTCACTACAGTAGCCCAGGTACACCTGGACGTATGTTAACTAGCAATACAGCAATAATTAAAATTACTATTCGACAATTGAACTTTACTAAAAAAACGAAAAAAATATATTATTTAACCTAGAATATAGATAGCAGTTTAGTTAAATTACTAAAAATTTCGGCTGAAATTATCCAAACGATAACATTACGATAAAGCGATATATTGGATAATTTCCTACCGTTATTGTTGAATTTTTAACCAAAAAAATTTACTGACCAGGGCAGCAGTATACCTTTGTTTTCGGAAGTCAAAATGCAAGAGAGAGATCTGGGCACATTTCACGATCTCTAGTAAAAGAAGAAAGTGGGGATAATTCCATTTGCTTTTAAATAACTAATGAAGCTTATTTACGGGTGATTTTTCAATGATGAAAATGTTTAAATATTCAAAAAAAATTAATAAAAATTAATCGATGACCAAGATCGGTATACATTAATTCTACGCGAAAGCAATATGAAAATAGTTGCTGTTTACCCAAGGAAAAATTCTAAGACGATTCGAACTGTCAAGCTGTTTGCCGGCGGTACGTAGTTCGACAGGACTGTACTTGGTGCGTTCCCGCAATTTGTTTAGTGTATTGTTTTCAATTTGATTGAATTACTTCATTGATTTTTAAACTTCTGCACCTTTTCTAAAACTTTCCGTCGCGCTAATGCTAATTGTAAGTGTTTTTTTGCGTAAAATATAGACAGTATTGACATTCGTGTTTCGGATCCCTAGCTATTTGGACGCTTGGGATTTTTTTGTGTATTGTGCTCCGAACTATTTGGTGGCTTTGATCCCGTCTGAAGAGAGGGCGCTTATTGTTGTTTTTTGCGTTAGGATTTCGCGAGTTAGTAGCTTCGTTCGTAACGACCGCTAAACCGCTTTCATTTTGTTTCTTTTGTGTTTACAAAAGCGCATCATTTGTTGTTAAACCCGCATTTTTTGTTTGCTCAATCATTGAACATTACGTTGCTATTTTTTGTGTAACGTGTTGTCCAGACGAAGCTCTAAGAAACTGTTCCTGTTGTTATGGGGCTAGCCTCTGAAGAAACAAGACCCAAGAAAACACCAGAGCTTAGACTTAAAGGTTAGTGTTAACTTTTATTTGGTGATTCGTTTATGTGACGGCATACATTTTTTTGAATATTCTCTATGGAATGTGCCATCGAAGACATTCCAGTACTCGAAATATCTCCCACTGAAATAGCTTCATATTTATAAGATATTTTAGCAATTAAGAGCATGCTAGCGTAAGCGGTAGAAATTGAAATATTTACTTACATGTTCACCCATTTAGCTAACGACAACAGTTTATACTGGTAAAACATAGTTTAGAAAACGATATAATTAGGAAAGCAATTTTGAAAAATATGGAATATAAATTTACATGCGACCATTATTAGAAGAATAGCAATGTAACAGGGAGAACGGCAATTCACCCGTTACAACTAGAGCAGGATTCATTTATCAACAAGAAGCTGTGATGCACAACGCCGGGATAGGAGACGACGGCATATATCCGTTTTGTGAATTTGGGGGACACAGCTGGGAAGATGGTGAAGATCCTGTGAGATCATTGCGACTGGATCCATACTGCCGCTTCTTTGACATGGAGGACAGTTACCTTATAAACAGACCAATCCTTTACAAGCAAGGAAACGGTTGCCAGCAGGCTTGCGACGTTTAAAAACTGGCCCATCTTCATAAGACAAAAGCCAGAACAGATTGCGAATGCTGGCTTCTTTTACACTGGCTATGGTGACTCAAAATCTGCTATTGTTGCGGTACAGAACTTAGGAATCTTTAACCTTACGATAATATCGAAAAGCTTCAGCAAAGGCGTTTGACAAGTGTTTGCTGCTTAAAACCTGTATCCCAAAACCTCTCCCTGACTCCAACACTTGTAAAGTAATGAAATGACTATTGTTTTTATGCCTTATAGACACTTGGCTAGCTGCTTAGATTGTTCTTTGAAATTAGATTACTGTTGCTTATGTATAACAGCTATAGCTCGTTGTTTAAAAACTAAGAAATAAAAATGATAATTTGAATATATTTTATTTTTTTTAACAATATAATACTAGATATGTACAGTATAATTGGGAAACAAGGCGAGTGCTGTCACGCGCCTTCCCACAGCTTCGACCTCCGTAATTGCCAGATTAAACAGACCATTAAACACGCCAATCACCGCACACCCCCTTCATCACGCGAGATCCTCTCCTAATCGACCGATAACTATAAATAAAAGAAGCAGCGCAGATTTACCTTCAGTTCAGTTACCTTTTTTTTGTGAAGGTGGAAATCCATTATGGACAATTTGAGCTTAGAGTCTATCACTCAAATTAGTGTGGGACTCACACCCACTAAAACCACCTTGTTGTTTCTGCAGTTTATGAAGGTGGTAATACTGTTATTTTTAACTTGCGTGACCACCTTCCTGCCTTTCTTTCTTCACACAATTCTGTTTAAATCTTCTTTCTCCTTTTCCTCTATAATTTCCCTTATTCATTTGTATATAATTTCCTTGTTCTCTTTACTTTCTATCATTAGTTTTATCACGTTAGATGGTGTTATCCTTTCACCAATCGTTGTTTCTGTTCTTGTTTTATTCCTTGCATATCTTTCGCAGTCAAAAACCACGTGCTCCATTGTCTCCTCAATTTGGCATATATCACAGTTACTCTCCCTCATTTTCCCTATTCTTTTGCTTTGCTTTGACACTACCATGCCCAGACAAAAATTGTGTCATAAAGTAATCTGTACTTCTATATTTGCTGCGCGCCCATTGTGTTAGGTCTGGTATTAGTTTCTTTGTCCATTCTGCTTTTCCCGTTAGCACGTCCCATTCTTTTTGACATTCTTTTAGCGTATTATTCCTGTTTTCTCTGTATATTTTATTTTCGTAATTTTCTCTAAGTTCTTCTACCGTCAGATGGATCGGAGGAATACCGGCTATAACTGCCGTTGCCTCATACGAGATCGTTCTATATCCGCTTATTACCCGCAGCAGCGCCTGTCTTTGAATTTTTAACATCATGTTCTTATATCGTTTTATCTTCATACCTCTGTGCCATGTTGGTGCCCCGTACAAAAGTGTTGATTGTACCACTCCATAAAGCAGTCGTCTCTTTGCATGTGATGGTCCCTTTATGTTTTTCATAATTTTTCCAAGTTTTGCTAGCTTATCACCCGCTTTGCTTACTGCATTTACAATATGTGTCCCATATGTACCTTGGTGATCTTTAAATATACCGAGATACTTTAAGCTCTTTTGTGGTGTTATATTTAGATCCCCTATTTCTATTTTTATTTTTTCTCTTATTTTCTGCATTTTTGTACCTTTGAGTAGCACCGCCTCGCTCTTTTCCGGTGCCCATTTCAACTTTGCCTCTTTCATCCAGTCTCCTATTATTCTTATTGCCTCATTTGCTTTTCCAACCAGTCTGTCAGCGTTTGGCCCTTCCACATATAGTGCCAGGTCGTCTGCGAATGCTATCGTATTTGCACCAGTTGGCAGCTTCTGATTTAGAACATCGTCGTACAATATATTCCATAACGTCGGTCCTAGTACTGATCCTTGTGGTACGCCTGTGCTCATTTTTAACGTGTTTTCTTTCCCGAGTATAATACTTCTTTTGGAAAAATAACTCTCTATTATTCTTATTAGTTAGTTATTCACTAATCCCTTCTTCTTTCCTTAACAATACGTTTCCATGATGCCGAATTGAATGCATTTCTAACGTCAAAATTGATGAGTATCACCCAGCCCGCTCTAGTGTCCCTTGCTTTGTCACGAATCCAGTTTGCTACTTTTACTGTTGATTTCCCTTTCCGAAACCCAAATTGTCTTTCTGAAATTTTTTCATCTCCTAATTCTTGGTCTATTCTGTTTCTAATTAGTGTTTCTAATACCTTACCCATAACGTCCAACAGGCAAATGGGTCTATATGATGTTGGGTCATTCATAGGTTTAGCGCCCTTCCTCAGAAATATTACTTTAACCTTCTTCCAGATTGTAGGGAATTCCTGTTTCTTTATTAATTCGTTATACATATCCCTTATTATGGCTTGGTTCTTTTGAAATCATATTTTTATGACTTCTGGCGGTAGATTATCTGGTCCAGGTGCTTTTTTCATCTTGATATGCTTAATTGCTATTTTAAATTGTTCTTCTGTTATTTCGGGTACTAAATCTCTTGATATTTTTATTCGCTCTTTCCATTCACCTCTGGTCTTTATAAAAAGGGTATTTGCTATTTCTGTTTTCTTCTCTGTACTAAGTGTCAACAATGGTGTCGGTTGTATCTTTTGGATTGCTATCCCATATGCCCTTCCCCATACGTCTGTTTCCACCTGTCTACATAATTCTTCCCAGCATTTCCTCTTGCTTCCGTTTATGAGTTTCTTTAATTCTTTCCTTTTCTTATTCATTTCCTCCATCATATCCGGTAGTTCTGTTCTCTTTTTCTTTGCTTCTTTTATGATTTTCGCCGTATCTCTACGCACTTCCTTTTAGCTTCCGATATTTCAGCTGTCCACCAGTATGGAATTTCTCTGTTTTCGTTTCTGTTTATCGGCCTTCTGTTGGCCTTCAGGCATTTTTTGATTTCTGTCGTTATTTTTTCTGGTGTCAATTTTCCCGGTTATTGTGTTTAACATTTTTTCATATTCTTCGATGTTATATTGTGTTCTTGTTTTAAGGATTTCTCTCGTTTTTCCCCCTATTGTAAATGGACCAGGATATATCTGTGGTCTGTAAATATGTTTTCGTCTATGGTTTCCCATTTCTTAATGTGCCGTACCATGTTGCTCAAACACATGGTGACCTCTAACGAAAGTTGGGTTGCCGTTATTTAATATCTCTAAATTGTATGTAAAAGCCAATTCGGCTATTGTTCCTCCCCTAGCATCCGTCTTAGGAGCGCCCGATAGCGGGGATTTTGCGTTGAGGTCTCCCAATACCATGATTTTGTTCCGTGGTAATTTACTTAGCGATTGTGCTATATCATCTATCCTACTTCTGTATTCTTCTATTGTTATATTCGGAGAAATATAGCAACATGTTATATTGACATCTCTATGTTTAATAACTATGAAACCTTTATATGTCTCGTATTCCTCAATACCCGTCTCTCTAGTCCTAATTTCGACAGTTATGCTTTCCTGCTTGTCTACGATCCATTTTCTGTTTTTATTCTTATGTTTGGCTCGCTAGCTACTATTATGTCTATTTTATTTTTGATGGCTATTTCGTTAGCCTCATCATGGGCTTTCGCCGATCTTCCTAGATTACTTTGCAGTATCCGAATCTGCATCTTTTCTTTCTTCTGTATTTCTGTTTAGTTGCTGTTTTTTCCTGTTTCTGCATTTTCCATCATTATATCTATGTCCTTTCGATTCGCACTTAAAGCAGTATTCTTCGTTTCCGCAATCAGCTGCTTGTGGCCCGTCTTGCAGCAGTTCCTACACCAGCCCATTCTATCCTCCCCTTTGCATTCCCTGGCCAAGTGCCCACTTTCCCAGCATTTAAAGCATGTCTGCATTTCTCTTTTCCTTTTAATTAAGCCTGTTGTCAGCCCTATCCTAATCTCTTTCATTTTCAACAGTTTTTCAATTGTCTTTTCGTCCGCTATGATAGTTGCCATCTGCTTACCACCATTTTGCGGTCTAAGAGCTTTGACTTCTAAATCCTTGCATTCCAGTTCCGTCTTAAGTTCCAATTCAAGGTCTTCTCTATCCGTTGTGATGTCCAGATTGACAATGTTAACCGCCTTCTTCTTGTTTTTCTCCTCGACCAGGTTTCTTACCCGCATCTTTCCAGGTGCTCCTTTTAGCACTTCTGCTATAGGAGCCGCATTTCCTTTTCCTTTTCGTGTCGCTATTAGTATGTTACCGTTTCTACTTTGTCTAATGGTTCTAATTTTGTTCTGCCCCTTTATTGATTAATGTGTTTTTGACTTGCTTCACCAGGTCTGCATATGTCTGTTCCCCTGCATCAATTATAAGAGCTTCGTCTCCGGATTCCTCTCTTTATTATTTTGTTCTATTTTTTCATGGAGCACTACTTTCCCTTCATAGTCGTTGAAGGCGCAGTGTACCAGCTTTCTATTTCTTCCCGTTCTTTCTTCCATTCCAATAATGGCTATATGTATCTCCTTAATTTCTTTTTTGATAAACATCTTTTTGAGGTTCACTAACGTTCTAAATTTGTTTCCATTTCTAATATATCTGTCGTCTTCGTCTGCATAGTTCGCGTAAAAAGTATATTGCTCTTCTGTTTCTTCTTGCTCCTCAATCCCTATTGTCCCAAATGTCTTTTTGAATATTATTTCCGATTCCTTTAGTTTATTTAGTCTTATATAGTTTCTCACTTTACTCGATTCCCCTATCATTCTTGATATTAATTTGTTAGCTTTTTGCATGTAATCTACTATTAACGCCCTGTCCTCTGCACTTTTCGTTATTTCTTCCTTCACTGTTTGAACTTTAAACATATCTTCTGGCCATCTCATTTGTAGTACTTCTTCTAGGTCTTCTTTGTTCATATTGTCGTCTATATAACTCTCGATTTCCATTTGTAGGTGTTCTTCTACTGTCTCCGAAGTTTGGGTACCTATATTTTTTTTCGATACATCTTCCTTTCTGTCCCTCGATCCAAATAAATCTTCTTCTGTTCCCATTAGTGCTATCATATCGGCCGTCATAAGCGCGCTGCTAATACTTCTTAACCTTCTTGCTTTTTCTTTAATCTCAACCTTGGTGTTGGTGTTAGCCATAATTAACGCTCCTAGTGCCCTGGTTTCTGTATTAATTGCATTTATTTATCCTCTTACTTTATTGAACATTAATTTGTCAGAAACGAGTTTCGCCAATTTTAGTCCCGCCATGTCTTCATCTGCAAGACTACGCCTTCTCTTTGTGGACTTTGCCTCTTCATCGTCCCACAATAGATCCATCACCGTTCTGTTTGCCATACCGCCTGCGTTATTCGAGCTCGTATTAGCTCCTGTTATTTCCTTTTTCGTGTACGCCGTTTGACTATCTAGTGAGTTCCTTCTTTGGGTACTCGTTATCTTATCTATTTGTCTATTCGTAACCTTGTTTGCGTCTGTCATTTGCTCTTTGCTCTTGTTGACATCAGATTTTTTATTGTATTCTTTTATATCCATACTATTCCCACGAGTTGGGCCGTTTTGCTTGTCCGGTGGGGCAGAGCGCCCTTACCCCACTAAGGCTGCGTTACTCTTTGAGGTCGCCTGTTATCTCAGACCTCCGTTCTAGACCAACTACGCATGGCCATCCATCCCTCGGCACGGGTCGCTTGACACCTTGTATTTCGGATTTTTTCGACAGGTTTTCTCCTGTGAGTCACTTCTTAGTCTCTTAGTCGTCTTACACCCTTCCCTCCGACCTTACCGGCATGGGAGACCCTACCAGGAACCGAAGTTCCTGCCGGCATTGCTCTCGGGATCATTAGGTGTATGACTTAAGCCCCCTCACCAACGACAAGGTCTTGTGACTCCTAGAGGTGGTCAGTTCAGTTACCTAGTGACTCTTGGGGAGTAGGCAGGTTGAGGCCCCGAGTTCGATCTAGACTCTGAAACTCTTTTTCATTTTTTGTCTCTTGATAATGGCTCCAAAGCAGGAGTCGAAACGTCGAGTATTTAATAAATTCAGACGCGGTTCTCACCCGAAGTTCATATATATATATATATATATATATATATATATATATATATATATATATATATATATATATATATTGTTTCTGGTTAGGGAACCTTCATCAGTTGCGCTTCCCACAATTGAGTGTCCTCTCGAACACTTCTGTATGTATTTGATACATTTCCTTAAATTTGAAGACGCGAGATGTGAAGACCAACATCTAGGATTTTCGGGGAAACTAGCTAGTAACAGAGTAACAGCAATTACATGGAACGGCTCCAGATTCGGAGTCTCTTTGTGCTAGTTTCCCTGAAAATCCTAGATGTCGGTCTTTAAATCTCACATCTTCAAATTTAACGAAACGTATCAAATACCTAAAGAAGTGTTCAAGAGGGCATTGTGGGAAGCGCAACTGATGAAGGTTCCCTAACCAGAAACAATATATATTATATATATTGTCTAGCGTACACAAGAACGACACCTCGAAGAGAGTATTCAATATCTCTGACAGGTGAAGGTAACCTGAAAATTTCATCGTGACATTCTAACCTAGGAATTACGGGTAACAGCAATTACATGGAACGGCTAATCCTTGATGTCGGTCTTTACATCTCGCGTCTTTAACGAAATGTATCAAATACATAAAGAAGTGTTCGAGAGGACATTCAATTATGAGAAGCGCAACTGATGAAGAATTATTAAGCGAATAAATGGAATTGATATTTAATTCATACAATATTTAAAATTCGATTGAGTTCATGGAAATAAAATTCTACTTCCTCTGGTATTTCAAGCGGTTCAAAGTCTTACGCTACGATATGCGTAGCAATTTTTAAAATTTCTAAAATATTAATATTACTTTTTGCAAGGAATTCAAATGAATAAACAAATCTAATAGAACTAAAATGTTTTATTATTATTGTAATATTTTTATTTTCACACTCGGATTCAGTTCTTGGATTTGTTTAAAAACACAATCCAACTCACTCTAACTTATTTCCACTACTTTAATACAATTTATATTTGAAGACGCGAGATGTAAGACCGACATCTAGGATTTTCAAGAGAATGAGTACACAGAGGTTCCGAATCTGGAGCCGTTCCGTGTAATTGCTGTCCTCCCTTAACTCCTAGGACAGAATGTCACGATAAAATTTTTCAGGTTACTTCACCTGTCAGAGATATTGAATACTCTCTTCGAGGTGTCATTCCTTTGTACGCAAGACAATATACATTATATATAAATATAATATATATTGTTTCTTGTCGGGAACCTTCATCAGTTGCGCTTTTCACAATTGAATGTCCTCTCGAACACTTCTTTATGCATTTGATGCATTTCGTTAAATTTGAAGACGCGAGATGTAAGACCGACATCTAGAATTTTCAAGAGAATCAGTACACAGAGGTTCCGAATCTGGAGCCGTTCCGTTTAATTGCTGTTCTCCCTTAACTCCTAGAACAGAATGTCACGATAAAAATTTTCAGGTTACTTCACCTGTCAGAGATATTGAATACTCTCTTCGAGGTGTCATTCCTTCGTGTACTGATTCTCTTGAAAATCCTAGATGTCGGTCTTACATTTCGCGTCTTCAAATTTAACGAAATGCATCAAATGCATAAAGAAGTGTTCTAGAGGACATTCAATTGTGGGAAGCGCAACTGATGAAGGTTCCCGACCAGAAACAATATATATTATATTTATATATAATATATATTGTCTTGCGTACAAAGGAATGCCACCTCGAAGAGATTATACAATTTATATTCACCGAACTATTTACAATTTATCTATACTTAAATATACGGCTGTCGAATACTGAATGAATCACATAGCCAGCTGTCCATATTTATATGTTTCACTCGGAATTGTCTGGTAAGTCAACGAACCATCGGGAAACTTCTTTCATGTGTTCTGGAAGCTTCAATGGAATTCGACGAATTCCTATTACCGACAACCGCCAGCCTCGGGTTGAGAGACACAACATTTCGGATTCCCAGAAGCATCGGAAGAATGCAGCTTCCACAAATTGGTTGAGGCCGATTGCACCAGCTATCGGATGAATTCTTGTAACATTATTGAAATTATCACTGAAATTATATAATTTTTGTAAATCTATTCTTTGTAGAACCAGAAGGGGTATCATTATTTCACAATTATAAGTTTGTTGGATAATCAAAAAATATTCTCCGTCTTCTGCCCAGATTGTTGCTGTTATACCATATTCATACTTCTACGCAAAGAACCTATTATTAGAGTGTCTATATTCAGCTATAAAGTTAAGAAATTCTCTAAAGCCACTTTGTCTAAAAGTAATAGACATCACCTTATCTTTTGGTAATGATTGTATTGTCCATGTTGAAGAATAGCTTCGTAATTGTTTGACCACTACTGTATTTATATCAAAGATTATTTCCAGAAAATTGGAAAACTTGTAGTGTCCTATCAGATAGTTTGGAGTATTTGCGGCTTGTAATTGCTTTGACAGATTTAAACCGTAACTTCTCTAGCATAAGCTCGTTGAAAGACATCTTTTCTCTAAATAACCTGGATAAATACTTGAGTGTTCAATATTAGATATTCCAGTTCAACCAGATAACAAAATCTATAAATAGCTGTCGACCCACCTCGTATGTATTAATAACAGTTTTTACTTTACGAAACATCACAGATATACCCTGAAACATCTAAGCAGGGGTGGGGACACTTGAGCCTGGGAAAATTCTCAAGGTCACGTCCCCCACTTGATTACAAGATCACACCGCCCGGACTGATCCGCACGTGCCATGTTACATAATCGCCTGGAGGTCAATGACCTCGGATGACAGGGGTTTTGACACGGAACAATGGTATGGGGCCTTGCAGGAACGACGGAACTTTGGTATAGGGCGTATGGCATAGAACGACGGAACAATGACAGCTGACAGGTAGGCCATAGAGTTGAGGCGTTGACGTATGGCACGGAACGATTGTATGGGACGTTGACGTATAGCATAGAACGATGGCAGGGAACGTTGGTATGGGGCGTTGACGTATGGCAAAGAACGATTGCACGGAACATTGACAATTGACAGGTAGACCATAGAGTGAGTGGTACGGAACACGGTTGACAGCGGAAGTATTGTGCTACAGAGAGGTTATGACGTAATAGATAAGCAGTTACCCGTTGAAGCTATCTTATTGGTTAATTACCACATGCTCAGGTATACTAAGCTCTCATTGGTCAACAGTGACCACATTATCCGCTCAATCGCGCCAATGATCTACAAAATAAATTATATATTTATATTACAAAAACCAACGCAGTGATGGGGAATCGAACCCCAGTCCATCGGTTTCTTATGTAAGCACTTAGCATATGCGCCAACAAGACCACTGTATTTGAATATTCTAAAAGTTGATAGTATGTTGAATAAAAAAACCGTTTAAGACGCGTAGTAATAATATCAGTCACAGGCAAGCAACGTACAGAGATAGCTGTTGGGTGGAGACACGACGACCTTGCCGAAATTCACAAATCGACAACAAGTCCGATAGTCGGCCAGACGAACCAGTTGGCGAGCGGGCAAAGGTCAAAACATCGCGTGTAAGAAGGCTGCACAGAAATGACTGGAAGCGAGACGCTTCCTCTGTGCGCGAGCAGGCAAAGGTGAAAACTTGGTGTGTAGAAGACTATCGTCACAAAGCGATGGTTCTCAGATACAGGTATTAAACAATGTACGTGTCGATAGATGGCGTTCAAAACATTATATATATATATATATATATATATATATATATATATATATATATATTAGATTGTGTTTCACTAAATTCACTTTAAAAATTACTTATTTCACAATTCACTTTAAAAATTACTTATTTCACAAAAAAATTATATATTTAAGTTACAATATTATAAGTATGAAGTTAACTGTAACTGTGTGATAGACTTCGGAAAGAGCTGTTTCTTTTTCAGACTTAGCCTGGACCTTAGTAACACCTACAAAGGCACTACACTCCGATTGAAGTTTTAGAATGGAGTTGCGCACTAGAGTTAAAGTAGTTGAGTTCTTTTGATTGCAACTCACCATAACACGTAAAGGTTCGGAGATCACGACAAGCCACATATTTAGTTCAAGTTTTTGGACACTGTAACCCTGACAAAAAATTACTGCACTTCTACAATAGTCCGGCACATTTTGAATACTTTTCAGAAGTTGCACCTGGCACGGTGCGTTAGAGTCTATAGGATAGGCGTATAGGTCGGGACACAATTTTCTTCCGATAGCAAGCGGTCTACACGCGCTCAAGTCCTTGATTGAAATAAACATTAAAGAGTCTTCGTTTTTCGCGAGGTACTTTTGAGTGAAAGACAAAAGCTGATGTAACCCAGATATTTCTTGCAATGCCGTAATAATGTTCGGACGTTAAAATAGATGTATGTATGATTTTAAGACGCACGAAAATAATTGAATTTAGCACATCATTTAGGCTATCTTCTAAGTAAAGATAATTCTCCATTAGTTTCTCGCATAATTCGAGCAACATAAGTTTCATTTCGATGTAACCGACTTTACGTTAATTTTTCCAATTGTGGTTTCTAGTTTTTTCATATTGCTGTTAAAGAGTTTTTCGTCAATTTGAAGTTTTTGGACGGTCTCGTTGAAGTTTTTTAATTTTCTATTTGTAATTGACCTTGATTGAGCCTGTTTATACTATCAGTAAAATATTTACCGTCATCCGCGTCCAAGTTTCCGGTAATTGCTTTAAAAATAATACCTGCCCCGCGTTTTGGTCTTTTGGTGTCCATGTTTATTTCGATAAATTTGTCCTTAATTGTGGAGGATATTTAGTTAAGAAGATTTATATGAGTTTGTACATCTGAGCGGAAGTAAAATCATTACGAAAGATTTATAGTTAACAGTTTCGATAAGTGTTTGAAAAAATCTATTGTTTGTCGTGGCCGAAATATTTTTGTGGACCAAAAGTATCCATTTATTGTTAGAAACGGTTATTTGGGCTTCGTTGTGGTCGTATATCCCTAATGTGTTATTTATAGGTTCGACTTGATAATGGGCTACTGCTGATCCGAACAGCAGCAGGCACAACCTGAAACAGAAATTAACTTTCTGAGAACTGTTTCATTCTGTCGAAATTTAATTTAGTTTTTTGTTTGGTTTTTGGATTTAGTAATGTCGCGGAATTTTTGTGAATCTCCAGGATTTCGAAAGGACCATTGAATTTATTTTGGAGTTTGTCCTTGATTTGGGATTCCTTAATATAGACTTTATCGCCTATTTGATAATTCGGGAGATTTTCGGAAACATGTTTATCAAATCGGGCTTTCGCTTTGTGCTTTTAAACTTCTGTTCTTTCACGAGCGATTTTGTAATAGTGTGTGATACGGTTGTTCAGATCTCGGATGTATTTAGTTATCAATGATTGTTGGTTGTAGAGAGTTTCGGGAATCCTACTCGAAGTATGTCCGTAAACAAGTTCGTAAGGAGTGAATCCGTGAGTTTTGTTTACAGAGTTGTTGTATGCGATGATTGCATAAGGAAGGATGTTGAAGGGATGTTCGTCGGGATTCTCTAATTTGTGGATTCTAATCATATCTAGTAAGGTCGAGTGGAATCGTTCTAATGAACCATTTGACTGGAGATGTCCCACGCTAGAATAGGACAGTTTGATATTAAATAGCTTACAAAAATCTCTCATTAGTGCGTTGTCAAATTCCCTGTCACAATCACAGTGTATCCGTAATGGGGTACCGTAGTGTTGGAAATATAGCAGTAAAGTACTAACAACGGCTTTTGCGCATTTTTTTTTTTTTTTTCGGTTATGTGTTAAGCCTGAGAGAATTTTGTTAGTTCGTCCCAGATAGTAATGCGTAGTTTCTTGTCGGGACTTCTATATATCGATGTTGACACGTTCAAAGGGTGTCCGTGGAGTTTCAGTAATGACAAGTGGGCTGTCGAGATTCTTTCGGTAAACTTTTTTCTCTCTGACAAGTTTGACAGTTTTTGATAAAATTGTCAACGTCCTTAGTCGATCCTTGCCCATTGTATTTTTCTTTTATTCGATGTATATTATTTTTGCCGTTATGGAATTGGTAGAGAATCATAGTATTTGGTCTTTGTCGACCGTTTGTACAATATTTTGGCAAATTTTCCATCTAATATCGATTTCAGAAAAGATGAACGAGAGCATTTCCAGAATGGGCAAATCAATGTTATTCTCAACATAATATATTTCGTTTTCGGTGAACACATCTCTACTATTATATAAAGATACGAAAAGAATCTCGTTGACTACTTCTGGGTCAGAAGGGAGAGGGACGATGTAATAGCGTCTTTTTCTGACACTTTTGCTTGCAAAGACATTTACTCTTGGGGTATGGAAATCAGCATTTTCCTCAAAAATGTCTTCGATGATCTCATGGTGAAAATCTTTCATGATAGAGCCTTGGAGAAATACTAGAATGTTTTTGTTTTCTCGGTCTAAGAGTTGGCAATTAGAGAATTGAATTTTGTCGTAATATATGAGTGAAACAGTTTGATATCGCTCGACAAAAGTTCTAAATTCTTCGAGATTTGTTGGAGAATAATGGGACTTCTTGTCTGAGTTCTTGTGAGTCATCGTCAGTTTCGTTTGTTGGGAGTACTGTAAATGGTTTGCTTGAAATAATATGTATTCATTAAAGTTGTTAACTTTAATGTGAGAGAGAGCATGGGCATTTTAGCTTACTTTGCCGGGTTTGTAAATTATTTGATAGCCGTACTCCTCGAGCTTAAGGCGCCATCTTTCAAGTCTACTTCCAGGATTCTTTATAGAAAACAGCCAAGTTAACGGGCGGTGGTCGGTCAGAAGTAGAAACTTACGGCCAAAAATTAATGGTCTAAAGTATTTACCGCCCACACTATTGCAAGGAGTTCTCGTTCTAGTAGAAGTAAGGGCTGTTTTTAATTCGTCAAAAGATTTGACGCATTCGGAATCGAACTGGAGAGATATGTCTTTTTGAAGTAATCTTGTCAAAAGTTTCGAAATCTTGGCGAAATTGGGGATGAATCGCCTGTAATAACCACCTAACCCTAAGAAGGACTTAATGTCTTTTGGGTTTTTTGGTTGTGGAAAATTTAGAATACAATCTACCTTTGAGGGTTTAGGCTTTACGCCTTCGGGAGTTATAAGGTGGCCAAGATACGCGACCTCTTTGCGGAGAAACTAGCATTTGTCGGGTTGTATCTATAGATTAGCTTTTCGCAAGCGTTTGAAAACTTCAGAAAGTCGGGCTATGTGCTCATGTATAGTCGGAGAATAAACAATAATGTCGTCCATATAGACTAAACATCTCTCGTTTTGAACACCTAAAAGAATATCATCCATTACCCTTTGGAAGGTGGATGGAGCGTTTTTAAGACCGAAGGGCATTCTAACGAATTCAAAATGACCATTATCAACTGTGAATGCTGTTTTTTGGATGTCTTTAGTATCTATTTCGATTTAGTGAAACCTTGAAGCTAAGTCGAGAGTGATGAAGTATTGGCATTTGCGAAGTAGGTCAAGTAAATCCGAAATGTTCGGTAGGGGGTATTTGTCGTCAACAGTAAGTTCATTTAGTTTACGATAATCGACGACGACACGCCATTTTTGGGTACCAGATGCGTCTAGTTTTTTGGGAACTACCCAAACCGGGGATGACCGTGGCGAATTAGTCGGACGAATAATGCCTTGGTCAAGCATCTTTGATATCTGACTTTACCTCTTGTTTGTGTATTTGGGGGTACCGATATGACTTTGTGAAAAAATCTATTGAATGTTTGATTTCGTTTGTAAAGGTCAAGGCAAAGTTGAGAAATAAGTTCGCCTTCCTCATCCTTCAGATGTTCTAACTGAAGTTGTTCCATAATTGTAGTTTGTCTATCAGGCTGGGTTAAATTTTGTGAGTAATTTTCGGAAAGAATGTTTACGGAAAAATTGTTTATCGCTTCGAGTTCCAAATTGTCGAAATTAACAGTTTTGGGGATAGCATTTGCATTTAAAACAGAAGTAAGAAATTCGCCTTTTTCATTAATTTTAACAAGGGCATGGGGAAGATAAACTTTTTCTATTTCGGCAGATGATAGGAAAGCCTCAGGATTAGGGAGTTTACATTTTAATTTACAGATTTGTTATGTTCGGGGTTCTAAAGAAATTGTATTTACTGGGATGCAGTTATTGAATGCTTAGGGATTCTGAGTACGCATGACAGTATCATCCGTAACTTTGTAGAGAGGTAAAATATTTTAAAATTGGTAACAAGTTGTTATAATGTTCAAGGAAATCTGAACCCAGTAATCCGTCGAATTCAATGTCGATATTGCAAATATACACCTTGTGTGGGTCGGCGGCATTGAAAGGTACAAGGGTGGATTCGTTGATTAAGATTTTCTGATCCGTGATTCCTTGGATGACTACGTTTTCGGCAAATCGTTGTTTAAATCGTTGGCAAGTTGCGGGCTTAAATATTGACAGTCCTGCTCCGGTGTCAATAAGGAGTTTGTATGTATTGGAAGAGTCGGTGGTGTAGTAAAGGTTTTTCGAATTGACCGAAAGAAGTGGCCTTACAGAGAATTCTGTTCCGGAAAGTTTAGGTTTGGATTGAAATCGTCCAAGTTCATCGTTTGAATTTGTGTTTGCAGATCGGAGATTTCGTGATCGGGAGCTTTTGCTTCTGCAGGGATAGTCTGAAAATTTTGTTGGGAAGGAAACTGTTCGCTGTCGTAATACTCATCATATTGTTGGTTATAATTGTCATTACATGCGTTTTCGTTTGGATCACATTCAAATCTGAGGTGTTTGTGTGTGTCCGGGTAATAATTGTCTGATACGGTTTCGTATTCAGTTTGTGTTTGAACATTTTGTGGTTCATCGTATGAAAAGTTATAGGTTTGATTATATTGATCAAATTGTTGGTTATTTAGGTGGTGAGTTTTCTGAGGTTGTTTTTTGAAAAAACTCGGATTTGGCCTATAATTATTAGAAGTTGGAGTTGGTCTACTTGTTGAGGGTTGTTGTTGTTGGTGAGAAAATTGAGGTCTATTATTAAAATTCGTAGGTTGATTAGCAGACCGATTCGCATAATATGGGCGATAGCCCGAGTAGTTTGGGTGAGAATGTTGGTTAGTCTGGGATTGTCTCTTCTGATGAGACATTCGCTGCTGAAATGTCCAATCTTTTTGCAAAACGCACATTGTTTTCGGGGTGGACCATTATTCGGTTTACGAGGCGGTTGGGGTGCATTTCGGTTTGGCCAATTTTCGGCTCTAGACCCGTAGGTAGGCTAGTTAGAGCCATTGACTCGATTAAGTCAATTTGGGCCTGTTTCTCCTTGACAATTAGATTTTGTTTATTAATAGCTGCTAACATTTTCGCTTGGTGCGTTTGAAGCCTAGCTGAAAATGTCAATGGAGACTCGTTTGGTAATTGCCTCATTCTTTGCAGGTCCTGAATAAGGGCGGAGAGATCCCTTGGATCTCCAAAATGATTTTCTAATAGATATTGAATATCTGCTAAATGGCTGGGGTCACGTGAATTAATTAGCTCAGCTGCTGGTCCACGGAGTTTGTTCTTAATGTGGAGAATTAATAGAACTTGCTGATTATCAGATGCCATATTATATGCGGTATTGCAAGAACAGATAAATGTGTTTAAAAATATTGGGTTCCCTTCGAATTCAGGAATAATGGCAAACATTTCTGAGAGCTTGTAGGGTTCTAGATTTTGTACAGCTCCCGTTTCTGGCATTTTTATAATTTTACTTAAGATTGTGCAATATTAGGAAAATCAAAAGCTAGGAAAAAGCGAAGTAAACAATTCTGATTGTAATTAAAATGGATAGAAAAATATAAGAAATAAATTTTTGTTACAGGTTCTAAAATAAGTATAAGTTTAATAAAGGTTTAAACATAAATCAATATTTGGAATTTCTTAAGCTATCAAAATAAAATTTCAAAATTCGTTCTTGGGTAAATATTTGGGATGGTTCATTTAAAATAGGAAAAATGATAGAACTGGTTGTTCAAAAATGATTAAATATTATAACTTTTTAAGGTTTCGTGATTATTCCTATCATAAGACTTGTTCTATCCGTCACTGAAAACTGGTTAGCCGCTGGTTCTTTGTATTCACGAAGGTTAGGAAACCACCGTAATTAGTTAGAATGTTTCTTGTTCTAATTACGTCTGGAATATTCTACTGACTGTGCCAATTTTAAATTTGGTTTCACTAAATTCATTTTTTTAAAAAAATATTTATTTCACAAACAAAATTATATATTTAAGTTACAATATTATAAGTATGAAGTTATTTGAACATTATGAACGCTGAGAATAGTTTGCGGTTACATTTATAACATAAAAATGCTGACGCTGCGTCATCAGTTCTCATGTGAACAAAGCGTCTACGTGACTTCTAAGAATTCTAAGAAGTTGTAATATGATACTTGTGTTAAGTCTATTGTGGTTCAACCACCTATGGTATCTTTCACGTGTGAATTGTAAGTTAGTACACTTCTCATATAACAACTCCCCTTATACATGAGGAGTTGATGCTTTACATCAACTTTTAAATTAAAATGAAACATCTGTAAATAGCACAATATCGCTAGAAATATCAAATCATAATATTAACATGACAAAAGTAATTCGAAAATGAAATTAAAATTGGTGTAACTTCAACTTTTGGTTTAAACCGGACAATTATTTTCGGTTTCGTCGGCGGGGTCTTCTATTACTGGTCGGAGTTTGGGAATCCATCTGGATAGGGTTTTCTGAAAATTCTGGGGGTTTCCTGGGCTGGAATCTGCTCCCTTAGATTTCTTTATTCTTTTCGCTACTTTATAGAAGGTAAATGCAGCTGCCGCTGCTACGATGGTGGTTGCGGTTGCATACGTAAACCAGGATATATTTTTGGTGACGAAGGGTTGGTTGATGAGGTCGTCTAGATCTCTAGAATATTGATTCAGCTTGTTGTTGGCTACGCTGAGTTCTTCTAAGTTGAGATTATCTAATTTAAGGGGTTTAAGTTCTGGTATTGCTGGTTTTTGGGGGTGAGCATTGCAGCAGTTGTACGGAACTAACATTGGGTGTGAATTGTCTGTAACTTTACTTATTTTCATGGTTTCGGCTTGAATTTTAGTAATTCCCACAAAGACACTACAGTCTGTTTGTAGCCGAATGACTGAATTGGTTTTTATCAAGATGGTTTTTGAATCGATTCCCGCACAATTAAAAGTTACATGTATAGCTTCGGAAACGATCACTAATCACGAGTTCGATTCTAGTCTTTGGACGTTGTACCCTTCGGAAAACACTACGGCACTCTGGCAGTTTTCCGGGACACTATGGATGTTCTTAAGGAGTTGAGCCTCACAGGGTGCATTTCATTCTATTGGGTAGGCATATAGTTCGCAGCACAGCTTTTGATTAGGGGTTAATCGCTTGGATGAGCTTAAGTCTTTGATCGGTATGTACATTAGAGAGTCGTCGTTCCGCGTAATATATTTTTGTGTAAATGATAGAATATGGTGAAAACCAGTTCTATCGTCTAAAATTGAGATTGGGTATAGGTGGTAAGCGGTATATAGTTGCTGCTCAACGAGAGGGATTTTTAATATGAATACTAAATCAGAGTGAGTTTAAAAAGCCTCTAATTATATTATTTCCAGATATTGGGCGACGCTTGAAAGGCGAACTGGCAAACGGCAGAGTATTCTTAACAAGATTCTGTGAAATTTCCTGCAAGGATGTTATTAAATGATCGGGTGAAATGATTGATGAATGAATTATTTTTAGTCTAGCAAAAGTTATTGAGTTTAAAATGTCGTTAAGGTTATCTTCAAGAAATATATAACTTGCCATTAGGTTTTCGCAGATCTCGAGAAACGATTGTTTGGCTTCGATAACAGAAATGCTATCATTAAGGATTTGAATGGCTAAATCGATAGTATTTATATCTTCGTTAAATGTTTTCTCGTCAAGTTGTAATTTCTGAATGGTCTCATTGAATTTTTTGATGATTGAGGTTGTTGCGCTCATTTGGTTCTTTAGAAGGTTTTCTGTCTGTAGTTGTCCCTGGTTAAGTCTATTAATGCTGTTGGTGAAGAATTCACCGTCGGCTGCATCTAAGTTTCCGCTAATTGCCTTAAATATTGTTCCTGCACCATCAATTATTCCTCGTTTAGTCCTCTTAGTGTCTATAAGTACTTCGGAAAACTTAGTTTTGATAGAGTCGGAGAGTTGGGTTAGAAGACTGATGTGGGTTTGTACATCAATGCGAAAAGCACCGGTATCGTGAAATTTATAACCCGGAATAGGGTCAACGGTTTGTTCCAATGTCCTAAGTATTCGATTATTGTTCTCAAATGCTTGTTCAAGGGCTGTTAAGATACGGTGAACTAATAACGTCCATTTGTAATTGGAGATTACAATTCGAGTTTCGTCGTGGTAGTAGATGCCAATAGTGTTGTTAATGGGTTTGATGTCTATCTGACGTACCACTGATCCGAACAGCAGTAAGAGCCTGAAAAGGAAGTTAATTTTCAGAATATGGTTTTATCCTGTTGAAGTAAACTTTCGTTTGCTGTTTGGTTTTAAGGTTCTTAAGGGTGACTGAATTAGTGTGGATTTCAGTTATTTGAAATGGGCCATTAAATTTATTTTGTAGCTTGTCCTTTAGCTGTGATTCTTTTACATAAACTTTATCGCCGATTTTGTATTCCGGACGGTTTTCGGAAACATGTTGATCATATCGCTCTTTTGCCTTCTGTTTCTGTAAATTTGTCTTTTCGCGGGCGATCTTATAATAACGAGAAATACGGTTATTGAGATCTCTAACGTACTTCGTTATTAGGTTGATCATACAGGGTTTCAGGAGGCCTACTTGAAGTATGTCCATATATGAGTTCGTATGGGGTAAACCCATGAGTCTCGTTAACTGAGTTGTTGTATGCGATAACCGCATAGGGTAAGATGTTGAAGGGGTGTTCGTTAGGGTTCTCCAGTTTATGTATTCTAATCATGTCTAGTAAAGTCGAGTGAAATCGTTCTAGTGATCCGCTCGACTGTGGGTGTCCCACGCTAGAGTAGGAAATTTTTATGTTAAAAAGTTTGCATAAGTCTCTCATCAGTGTGTTGTCGAATTCCCTGCCGTAGTCGCAGTGAATGCGAAGGGGGGTTCCGTAATGTTGGAAATACAAGAGTAAGATGTGAGCGACGGTTTCCGCGGATTTATCGTTTATCAGATAAGCTTGAGAGAATTTCGTAAGTTCTTTCCTAATGGTTAGTGCATAGTTCTTGGTAGGAACTTCCAGGATGTCTATGTTTTTGCAACATGTTTTTACTTTTTGACAAATTTGGCAATTTTTTATGAAATTATCGACATCTTTGGTTAATCCTTGCCAATTGCACTTTTCCTTGATTCTACGGATGGTTTCGTTTATGCCTCTATGTATATTGCTTTTTCCAATAGATTTCATTTTCAGAGAACACGTCTTTACTATTATATATAGATGCGAAAAGAATTTCATTAACTATATCGGGGTGGGAAGGAAGTGGGACGATATAATAGCGTCTTTTTTTGACACTTTTACTCGCAAAGATATTGACTTTTGGGGTGTGAAAGTCGGCGTTTTCCTCGAAAATGTCTTCGAGTATGTTGTGATGGAAATCTTTCATGAGGGAACCTTGGGGAAATACCAGGATGTTTTTGTTTTCCTTGTCAAGTAATTGGCAGTTGGACATTTGGATTTTGTCGTAATCTATAAGTGATATAGTCTGGTACCGTTCTACAAATGTTTTGAATTCCTCACAGATTTGTTGGATATTAGGGCTTTGTGGCTTCGGTTCTGAAGAGTCATCGTCTGTTTCGTTAGTGGGGAGTACTTGGAAGGGTGTTAGGTGGTTACTCGATTGAAAAGATACATAATTGTTGAAGTGGTTTGCTTTGATGCGGGAAAGAGCATCTGCATTCTTATTTATTTTGCCAGGTTTGTATACGATCTCGTAATCGTACTCCTCGAGCTTGAGGCGCCAACGAGCTAATCGACTTCCGGGGTCTTTTATCGAAAACAGCCACGTTAAAGGGCGGTGGTCTGTAACTAAAAGGAATTTTCGACCATAGATGATAGGTCTCCAATGTTTGACGGCCCAAACAATGGCTAGGATTTCTCGCTCGATGGTTGAGTACCGCGTTTCGGCTTTGCAAAGAGTCCTAGAGGAGTATCCTATTGGTAGATCCTTACCAATGGGTCCTTGTGACAGCACAGAGCCGATCGCAAAAGCGCTAGCGTCTGTAGTTATGACGAAAGGTTCATCGAAGTTGGGATAGATCAATATCAGTGTGGAAGTTAGTTCCTCTTTGAGTTCACTGAACGATTTGATGCATTCAGCGTTGAAATTGTACGGTACGTCTTTCTGGAGGAGTTTAGTCAATGGTTTTGATATTTTGGCGAAGTTCGGGATGAATCTCCTATAATAACCAGCAAGACCCAAAAATGATTTAATATCCTTGGGATTTTGCGGTTGCGGAAAGTTCACGATACATTCGACCTTTGACGGGTTTGGTTTAACGCCGTCTTTAGTTATTACGTGCCCTAAGTAGGCGACCTCCTTGCGGAGAAATTCGCATTTATCCGGTTGGATTTTGAGATTTGCCTTCCTAAGTCTTTTAAAGACTTCCGTTAAGCGTGTAACATGTTCGTGTATAGTCGGAGAATAGACGATTATATCGTCCATGTAAACAAGACAACGCTCGTTCTGAATACCTAGCAGAATGTTATCCATAACCCTTTGGAACGTAGAGGGCGCATTCTTTAACCCAAATGGCATACGAACGAATTCGTAATGGCCATTCTCGACTGAAAATCCAGTCTTAGGGATGTCCTCCTCTCGAATTTCTAGCTGGTGGAAACCAGATGCGAGGTCTAGGGTAGAAAAATATTGGCATTTTCCTAGCTGGTCAAGTAAGTCAGAGATGTTCAGCAATGGATATTTGTCGCCTACGGTTAACTCGTTTAATTTGCGGTAGTCGATAACGACGCGCCACTTTTGTTTACCTAACGCATCGACTTTTATGGGGACGACCCATACTGGCGAAGACCAAGGGGACGAAGAGTGCCTGATGATACCTTGAGCCAGCATTTTGCCTATTTGACACTTCACCTCGTTCTTGTGGATTTGGGGGTACCTATACGATTTTGTAAAAACGGGATTTGCATTGTTCGTATCGATAGCGTGTTTGACTTCGTTAGTGAATGTCAGAGCTTCTCCTTCAAGATAGAAGATATCTTGAAATTCTAGGCATAGGTTAACAATGATCTCTCTTTCTTCGTCGTTAAGGTGTTCTGTCCTAATTTGCGATTGAACGATTTCGTTCCTGTCTAAATGGTCAGAGTCGGGGTAGTCTAAGTTCAAAAGAACATGCATTTGGTTCACTGGTTCCAACTGGATGTTCGAGAAATCGATAGTTTTGGGTATTGCATTAGCATTTATGATGAAGGTAAGGAATTCACCTTGCGAATTGACATGTACAATAGCGTTGGGAATTCGTACTTTCTCGTTTTCTTGGGATTGTAAAATAGCATCCGTATTTGAAAGCATGCATTTAAATTTAAAAATTTTCTCTGTACGTGCTTCAATAGTAATTAAGTTAAGGGAAGTTTGCGTGGGGGTTCGTGGTTCACAGCTGGGTGTTTCTAAAAATCTGTTATTAGAGTGGTCATTGTCTTCTACTTTGTGAAGGAGAATAGTGTTTAAATTTGTATTAGTTGTTTGGATTTTAGGTCGACTAAAAAAAAAGTCTAGACCTAATATTCCGTCGAATTCGATATCCAAGTCGAAAATGAAGACTTTGTGTGGATTTCGTGGAGCAAACGGGATCAAAGTAGATTCTGGAATTTGGATCTTCTCGTGAGTGATACCTTGTATGGTAACTCTTTCGGGAAATCGTTGAGGGAAGTTTTTGACCGTATTTTCTTTAAAAATGGAAATGCCGGCTCCTGTATCGATCACAAGTTTAAATTTTCCTGTAGCATCATTGATATAGTATAAATTTTTTGAGTTTACAGTTAGGAGGGGCCTTATAGAAATGTTTGTTCTTCGAGATTCAAGTTGGGGTAGAAGTCGTCGAGGTTCATGTGCTGGATCTGAGTTTGTATGTTCGATATCTAGTTGTCTGGTGGTTTGTCTATGTATATAGGTATTTGAAAATTTTGAACAGGTATTTCTGTTTTCATAATTTTGATTTTGGGGGTAGCCCATGTAGTTATTTGAGGCTTGGGTGTCAGGATAATCGTCTTGGTAATAATTAGGTTCGTCAGGGTTGTTAGATTGGTCGTTTGTATAATCATATGAATAGTTATATGTATCAGTTTGGTTGAAGTGGTGAGTTTTGGGCTGTTGATTTTTGTAGAAATTTCGATTTGGGGAAAAAGCGTTGCGAGGACCAGGATTTTGTCCACTTGGGGGACTATTTTGCTGGGCGAAGTATGGCCTAGTTTGGTTAGCATTTTGTTGAGGCGGGTTAGGCCGACATTGTTTGTAATTGTTATTGTTAAAGCTTCTGTTTGGTTGTTGTTGTTGATGTTGTCTCATACGCGTTAGGCATTCGTTAAAAGTATGCCCTAAACGTTTACAAAATGAACATTGTTTGGACTTGGTTGGGTCTTTTTTGTTATTGTTGTGTTTGTTGATTACGGGTGTTAAGAAATTTCTGATTTTCTAGATGGCTTAGCTGAAGTTCCCTTTTTATTTGGGAAACTGCGGTTATAATATTTATCGGATCGCTTGCTCGTACAATCTGTCCTATTTTCGGTTCTAGGCCGGCTGCTATTAAGAGCCATGGTTTCTATAAGAGATATCTTTGCTTGTTTTTTTTTACCGGTTAAATTTTGTTTATTAATCGCCGCATACATTTTGGCTTCGTGAGTTTGAAGTCTGGCAGCGAAGGTAAGAGGTGATTCATTCGGTATCTGCCTCATTCGTTGCAGATCCTGGATTAATGAGAAAATATCTCTGGTATCACCAAAGTGGTTTTCTAGGAGCGATTTGATATCGTCCCAGGTAGGCGGGTTGCGTGAGTTAACAAGTTCGGCGGAACGGCCTCTTAACTTGTTTTTAATATGTAAGGTTAGTAACGTGGGTTGGTTGTCAAAAGTCATACTATATGCTGTCGTACATGAGCTGATAAACGTATTCAGGAAAATCGGGTTACCATCATATTCGGGAATAATAGAGAAAATCTCAGAAATCTTGTATGGTTCTACCGTTTCCTGGCGTGTTTCAGGCATGGTTACTTATAGTTATTTAGATATAAAATGAAATCCACTGAACAATTTTAACGTAAAATGTAAATGGAAAAAATAGTAGATTAAGGCGAGTAGTGAATATAATTTTAAATTACCTGCCGGAAGATACGAAATATGCAAGCATTTATAAAGTGCAAATAAAATATCTGAATATGTATAGCAATGAAATCAGCAATGATAAAATTTAAATTTCAAATATCTCTTAAATAAATATCAAGTGTATTGTTAAATACAAAAGGCAACAATAATTGGTGATAGGTTCCGAAGTGGTTCGAAATTTGCTTTAAAGGTAAGGAAAATGTCTTATTAACTTTAAACGATTGAACTGATATTACGATTTAAAAGTAAAAATTAAATAGCAACGTGGTCATTAAGTTTCAAACAATTAGTGTACATACGTAAATGCTCTTGGCATGGACTGTTCTGCTCAGCGATGACTGGTTAGCTCAGTGCGTGTTCCTGGTCAGCTATCTTACAGTTATGTACTGGTCGGGAAGTTCTCGTTCAAAAGAATTTAGGAATTGCCACGTTTAGTTAGTCTTCTTCCTTGATCCTTGTACTAAACGTGTTGAACGAATCCTACTGACTGCGCCATTTTTATATTATTTAAAACATAAGTCACTTTTTAGAAAAATTGATTTAATTAATACACAAAACAATAGTTGAAAAATACAAGATATAAAAGTTACTTGGATGAAACGAACTATCTTAATGACCGCCGTGGGATGGCAAGTCTCGCATTTATAACATTTACTTTGCTGAATTGCATTCCCACGGTTTTAACGAATCTAACGGATCCAAAGGAAGCTGTCAGCGAAATACGATACTTGATAACGTACACGTGCATAATATTCTCATCTAACATATATATATATATATATTACGTGGTTTCCGGGAATTCATCCCCGTAGTTGATAACTGATCCCTGCCGGGATCGATGGTAAAATGACGACGTTTCGACAGAGTCACATCTGCTTTCTTCAGGTCGGTTCGCACAATTCTCGTAGCCTTCTGCTTTCGCTTCTAGTTAGTCCAATACTGTATTCGATCAGCCGTTGATGTCAGATATCATATATTTCCCTAGATCTCGGAAAATACAAATGTACGTCTTCTTATGATATTTTTGAGAAAACTCCTAGGAAAACTAGACTCGAGCTTTTCGTTTGAATGAACTTGGTGTTAAATAGTTAAGATGAAAAGCACCTAGTGCGTTGTTGTCTAGTTTAAAGCAAACACATTGAGGAATTCAACTGATGGTATGCATTTATTTCAAAAATTATACTGTATGAATCAGATAAACTAGAAACTAGTCCGTCTGCTTTTTACGTAACAAGGTTTGGTAACTTTGACGACTGACTTTCGTATATCTCCTAACATCTCGGAATAACACATGTTGCTCATTTATATACGGTATTGATGAGAAAAATACCTAGATCTCGGAAAACACACTAGAGAGGCTTGATTCAAATGAAATTGTTGTTCAATGATTAATGTAGCTAAGGTAAAGTAATGTAGTTAAAGTAAACATAGTGGCAACATTGAGTACCTAGCGCGCTCAAGTCCTGTCTAAGAAAAATTTTGTTGCATAATTTAACGACCTCATCAGTTATATATTTAAAGTCACTCGCTTGAATTCTTTCAGTTTTCCCATCATAATTTCTACCGTCCAACACCAAAATAACGTAGCTATGCAATCTCGATTCGATTCCTCATATCCTGTGCCAATCATTCAAACTTCAAAACTCCTATTCTTTCTATTTCAAGTATCCCATACCTGCGTTCACATCCTCGCTAATACCATTACCACCCATTATTTGTAAGACGTCCAACATACCCCATTCATTTGGACTATTCATTACATCTTTATTATCTGTTCTTGTCGCTTAATCTTCCAATACCCCACTTGATTACAAACAAGCAACATAATCCAGACAATAAGACAGTTCCTTGAGTAACTGGTGTTCCGTACTTGACATTTAACTTTCTAATTTTCATTCCAGCCTTTACAATCATTCCTTGACTTTTTGTTTTTTTTTATTCTTACCATTCATCCTGTCAGTCCAATAACCGACAACCAATAAAATGCAACCATTGGGATTGTTCCTTGAATTCCTGTTATCTCCTATACTTTCTTTCACGTCCCCGTCCTACCATTATCACCCATGTATCTGCTACTCCTCGTAATCAACATCGATCAACATAGTCTAGTCCATTCTCACTATCCTGCTCCTGTTATTCATTCTTTCAATACCCCCATTTGATTATCAACGGACATCTGAATCCAACCGTTTGGACCGATCCTTTAATTCCTCGTATACTGTTCTTGTCATTCAAAATCCTATAGACAGCTCCTTTCAATATACTGTTGAAGGTTAAACGTGCAAATTACCTCTTATATCTCATATATACCAAGGATGAGCAGCTCCCTAGATCTTGGAAAGCCATATACTTGAGTGAATTGATTCGTATGGTATTTTCATCGCACCATAAGACTGATGGAGCACCAAATTTGAATGAAATTATTTACTCGACAATGGTTTGAAATGACCAGTGAAAGTGAGGAGTGGTGACGTCATAAACACGAGAGTATAAAGTGAAAGTGGACTGCATACAATGTTTGGTTCAGGTCCCCTATATTTCTAAAGACAGATACATCAGATTGTGACAACATAAGGTTCTGTACGTAGAGCCGTAATCTTATATTCCCTATATATTTCTCTAGAGCTGCAAGAACAAACATATTTATTCCTTCTTATTGCTTAGATGAGAAAAATCCATAGGTCTCGGTTGTTGACAAATTTTGTAAAGCAAACTCACGTAACATACAATACACAACGCATGTGAAACACCCACATAACATCATTGCGCCTGTCTAACTCTCCCAAAACATCATTGCGCATATCTAACATCCGTACAACTTCACAGCGCATGTCTATTATCCATACAACATCATTGCACATGCCTAACGCTCATACAACTTCACTGCGCATGTCTAGCACTTATGAAACATCACTGCGCATGTCTATCATCCATACAACATCATTGCACATGTCTAAAGCTCATACAACATCATTGCGCATGTCTCACACTTACAAAACATCACTGCGCATGCCTATCATCAATACAACTTCACTGCGCATGTCTAACACTCACGCAACATCATTGCGCATGTCTATCATCCATACAACATCACTGCGCATGTCTAGCATCATACAACATCACTGTGCATGTCTAAGATCCATACAGCTTCACTGGGCATGTTTATGAACCACGCGTCATCACAGCATTCTTGTTCCCACTATGTTGTTTCCATTATTGTCGTTCCCAACGTTCCGGTATTCCGTTTCTAGCATTCCCATCCCAACTCTATAATGCCTGTTCCAACCTACCCTTTTCAATCATTCTCGTTCCTACCAACCCATTCTATCGTTTCTAACATTCTCTTTTCCATCAGTCCCATTTCCAACCTTCCAATTTCCAGCTCGTTTCTAGTATTCCCACTCCTAACATTCTCATCGATAGTATGTTTCCTCTATACTGTTCAGTCAACCAACTTCAAACGTAGTCCAGTCATCCAACTACCTATCATTTCTTCCATTCTCAACGTCTCTGTTTCACCCATTCGACTTCCCGCTATTTCTACCATCCTCACTGTTTCTAACATTCCCAACTCTGCAATGCCTGTTCCAACCATCCATCTTTCCGCTATCCAACCATCCATCTTTCCGCTATCCAACCGTCCAACTTCCTACCATTTCTACCCTTTATACCGTTTCTGCTTCAACCATTCAACCAGTTCTGCCTTTTCCAACGGATCCAACCATTTAAGCCCGTTCCTTGTTACACTGTTCCTTCCATTCCCGTTACGGTGTTTCTAGCATTTGTAACGGCCCTGTTTCACCCATTCAACCATTTCTACCCTATAGAACGTTTCTGCTTCAACCATTTCTGCCCTTTGCAACGGTCCATCTTCAACCATTCAATCAGTTCTACCTTTTCCAACATTCCTGTTCCAGCCATTCAAACTTTTTCCTTGTTACGCCGTTCCTACCATTCCTGTTAGGGTGTTTCTAGCATTTGCAACGTTTCTGCTTCAATCATTCAACCATTTCTACCCTTTGCAACGGTCCTATTTCAACCATTCAACCATTTCTACTCTTTGCAACGGTCCTACTTAAACCATTCAATCAGTTCTACCTTGTCCAACATTCATGTTCCAACCATTCAAGCCATTTCCTTGTTACGCCGTTCCTAGCATTCCTCTTTCCAGCGTTCCAGTTTCCAACATTCTCGCTCTCAGCGTTTCCAGAGTTCTGTCAACCAACTTCAAACATATTCCAACCATTCAACATTATGGTATTTCCAACATTCCCATTTGCAACTGACTTGTTCCTAGTATTCCGGTATTTTCTATCATTTCCATTTGTAGCGCCCCTGTTTCATCCATTTGACATCCCGATATTTCTACAATTTGTAGCGTCCCTGTTTCATCCATTCAACTTCCTACCATTTCTACCTATCCCATTTACAACATACCTGTTCCCACTATCTTATCATTCCTACTTCAACCATCCTATCATTTCTAGCATTTGTTACGTCTCTATTATAACAATCTTACCGTTTCTACCAGTTCTAACATTAACACTAACCAATTTGTAGCGTCCCTGTTTGTAACGGTTCTGTTCCAGTCATTTATATCATTTGTAAAGTCCTGGTCCAACCATTTCTAGCATTTGTAGTGGTCCTGCTTCAACCATTTCTACCATTTGCAGAGAGTTTGGAAGCTTACCATCCAACAATCCTATACACCAAATACATTATTCCTGTATGCTGGCTCCAGAATTTCCGCGCCTAATTTCTCGAATTCCAGCATCTGCTATCCCTTATCCCCATGTCTATTATCCAGAATTTCCATATCTAATATTTTCCGCGACACCCTATATCTTTTTATTAGTATATATGCTCCGATTTAACGTTTTGACTGTACGTGGAACGCCATCTATCGACACGATACCGCACATTGTGTTTATTACGTGTTGTTACCGGATGTCTTCTACACACAAAATGTTTTGACCTTTGTCTGCTCGCTCACAGAGGAAACATCTCGCTTCCAGTCGTTGCTGTGCAGTCTTCTATACACGCGATGTTTTCACCTTTGTCCGCTCGCTAACAGAATGAGAGAACCGGTACGTCTGGCCGGCTACCGGACTTGTCGTCGATCCGCGAATTTCGGCAAGGTCATCGTGTCTCCACCCTGACTGATATTATTACTTGGCGTCTTAAACGAGTTTTTATTCAACATACTATCAACTGATAGAAAGAGTAAGTAAGGTCGCCTTGTTGGCACATATGCTAAGTGCATAGGAAACCGGTGAACTGGGGTTCGATTCCCCATCACTGCAACGGTTTTTCGTAATATAAATATATAAATTATTTTGTACATCATTGAAATTTGGCGCGATTGAACAGATCATGTGGTGGCTATTGACCAATGAGAGCTCGGTATGGCTGAGCACGTGGTAATTAACCAATGAGAGCGCTTCAGTGGGTAACTGCTTATCTATTACGTCATAACTTGTCTGTAGTACAATATGTCAACAGTCAACCGTGTTCCGTACCTCTGACTCTATGGCCAACCTGGCAGCTGTCAATGTTCCGAGCCATCGTTCTATGCCATACGTCAACGCCCCATACCAACGTTCCGTGCCATACGTCAACGCCCCAACTCTATGCACTACCTGTCAGCTGTTATTGTTCCATCGTTATATGCCATACGCCCCATACCAACGTTTCATCTTTCTATGCCTACGCCCCATACCATCGTTCCATGTCAACGCTCCTGTCAGCCGAGGTCATTGACCCCCAGGCGATTACGTAACATGGCACGTGCGGATGAACACGGGCGGTGTCATTTTGGTTCTCAAGTGGGGGACCTGACCTAGAGAAATTTTCCTGCTCATGTGTTTTTGCAGGGTGTAACTAGATTCATTTTGTAATTGGTAGTCTGATGAATCTCGATTTTGCTTGGGTGGACATGCTGGCAGAAGAAGGCTTAGACGACGTCGAGGAGAAAGACGTCCTATGGAAGTATATAACCTTTAGTCTTTGTCGAGGCCACATGACAGCGCAAAGTTATCTTCAGGAAGTAATGGAGCCGTATGTACTCTCTTACCTTGATCGGCTTATGGATCCCATATTAAAATAAGATAATATTTTGCCTCATATTGCTGGAGTTTTTTTTTTTTTTTTTTGAAGAGACCTATGTGAATCTGTTGCCATTGTCGCCAGATTCCCCGATCTTTCGCCCATATAACGTGTTTGGGATATGATTTGTAGAAGGCTCGAAAATTTACCCCAGCCCCCACGGACTTTAGAGGATCTAATACATGAAATACAGGAAGCTTGGGATAGTATTACTCAAGAAAAAATGCACCACCTTATTGAATCAATGTGAAGAGGTGTTGGGGATTGTATAGATAACAAACACATTATTATCAAACTTAATAAAAAAAAATAAAGACCTTGGTATTTTTTATTCAAATTTTAATCATTTACTCCTTGCTATAGCATCTATGTTTTAGCAAAATAATATTAAATTTAAACATCGCCTTCTTGGTGTTGCGATTTCTTTGAATATATTGTATATAAAACATTTAAAAAATATATCAACCGACTTCCAAGTAGCACTAAAAAAATGAAAAAAATTAATAAAACAAAGCACATGATGTGCAAATTAATTACCTACCTATCTAATATATTTTTGAAAGCGGTGCCAAGCAAACCTAAAGTACCTACAATTCTTTTCTCAAAGTTGAAATTTCACCATACCGGAAGTACATTCTAATAAACAAAACAATAATTGTTCTGTTCCCTTCGCAACTGAAGAAGAAATCAGGTAACACACATAGATAGGTAGAAGAAATATATACGCCGAATTGATAACCTTTTTGGAAGTCTGTTAAAAACAGCAACTATATCTAATCATATCTTATATCTTAGCCTGGTGCTATACTAAATCAGTAGTTACAAATTTTTATATGACGAAAATTAATTGGAATAATGGCATACCTACTTACTGATATTATCTGAGAGCACATGCCCGATCAGGTGGGTCCAGGTATCTCTAGAGTGAAAACCAAATGTTAAAATTCCAACATACACGTAATCCGGTATATTACCACAATTATTTAAACATTCTTATAACTGTTAAACTAAATGTAGTAAACGCCCTAGACGTCAATTAAATTCCTAAACATTATTGTGATTTAATAAAGTTTTATAATTTGTTACTTTTGTTTACTTACAGCCATCAACAGAGATTTATTTCTGTACCAAAAAAAATAATAGGGTTTTATTGTAAACAATAAAAATTACTTAAAACCAATTCTTTAAAGAGAAAAAAGTATTGTAATAATCCCTATCTGAGGATAAAAAAAAATGTAATGTTTATGTTTGTTGCGTATACTTAAGTGAATATGAATTTTGCCGCATTAATTGTTTTTTGCACAATTGCAATATACAGATTTTTATTATATGGTATGCCCACGGATGGAGTGCACAAGAGGAAAAGAATTTTGATTTTTCATTTTACGACAAAAAGTTCTGCTGGTCGAGAAAATAAATTTGCGATATAAAAATTGCCAATCAGATGTTAATAAATTAGGAAAAATACATGTTATTTTGGTTATTTCTCAGATTCTCCTATTTTATTTTTATCATATATTTGAAATTGAACCAATTTATTAAAACATTTCCTCGTGAATTCTTTCACAACATACAAATATTATTCAATTGGCACCATTTTTTTATACAACCAACAATATCATATATGCATTAATTATTTGATTTAATATTTTATCGAATAGTCTAACTTTTTCACATAAAGATAAATAAATTTCTCACTTTGCTAGCCCCAAGTTCTTCCGGTGGAGATAGATACATTTTTAATCGTCCGCTAAATGAATTATAATATTGGTTCCGATGTTCTATATATGCAAAGTAAATTAATTGGAGAATGATATTTGGATGGTATTTAATTCGCAGGTATTTTGTTTTAATGATATGTTTGGTAGTATATATTTTGGCATGAAAAATAATCTTTTATAATCTGTAATGTTTTTATTTTCACACTCGGGTTCAGTTCAGTTCTTGGATTTATTTAAAAACACAGTCCAACCCACTCTAATTTATTTCCACTACTTTAACACAACTATTTACAATTTATATCTACTTAAGTATTCAATACGACCGTCGAAAACTGAATTCCTTCTATCGCCAGCTGTTCATTTTATATATTTATCTCGGAATTGTCTGGTACGTCCATGAACAATCGGGAAACTCTATCATGTTCTGGAAGCTTTAAGGGAGTTCCCAGTAACGGCAGCGGTCCGCCTGTTGAGAGACAAACATTTCGGATTCCCAGAATTTATCGGAATAATGTCCCTTCCATGAATTGGTTGATGGCCGATTGCACCAGCTGTCGGATGAATTCTCGTAACATTGCCCCCTCCTTAAGACCATTTCGTCCCGGAATAACCTAGAATCCTTCCTGGTATGACGATATTTGCAGGACTCTCCATTTCGACAACGGAAAGTATGGTGGAAGTAGCAGTCAACGGTTTTCGAACCTGGGCTGCGAATATTGAGACAGCATACCAGGATGTTGATGCCACTGAATCGAAAGATTGTTTCCATCATACTTCTCACCACCCTCCAATTCAGTCCATCCAACCCGCAGGCTATTTTTCTCCATCATCACATTCCTCAATTCTACCAAAGTCTTCCAAAGATCGCTATATGTTAGCTTGTCTTGCAAGAATGTTTTCGTTACCAAATAAAAGATGTCTCTGGTACCCACTGGTTGTTTATATCTTCGAGATGAAGCACCTTCCCTACCACTGGATCTTGTTCCCGTAGCTTCTGGAACTGGCCGTACTTTTTGTATTCGTCTGTACATCCGGAGGTCTCGAGCTACACAATGAGTCAGGGCATATTCTATGGGCACCTCAAACAGGTCTCGGGGTTCCTCTGTGGTCACGTCGTGCTGTAGACAACATCGTTGATTTTCTTCACAATTTGGTACAGCTCCTCCCAAGATCTCTGTAGTTTGGGTGAATATCCAGAACGACGTTGCGGGTTATACAACCAAACAAGATCATCAACTTGGAATTCTCCGCCCTCGGCTTTGATGTCGTAGGCTTCTTTCATTCGGGCACTGGCATTCTCGATGTTTAACCGGACTCGTTCATGGATGTCGTTCATCTTTTGACGTAGCTAGCTGACATAGTCTTCACCTGCGATCTCTTCTCCTGGGGGACATCCAAACTTCAAATCGCATGGTAGTCTTAATTCTCGTCGCATGATAATACTGGCCGGGGTCTGACCCGTAGACTCGTGCACAGACGAACGATATGCCATTAGAAACAAGTGCAAATACAGTCTCTTTGGTGGACAGAGACTACCTTTGACAAATGGCGGTTAATGGTTCTATTCATCCGTTCTACCATTCCATTGGATTCCGGGTGTAATGCCGTCGTCCGTGTTTTATTGATCTACAAAAGTTTGCAGACGTCTTGGAAAAGAGTAGACTCGAAATTTCTACCTTGGTCTGAGTGCAACTCCAAGGGAACACCAAAACGACTGATCCATTCCTTGACAAGGACATCAGCAACGGTCAAGGCTTCTTGATTTAGCAAGGCATACGCTTCGGCCCATTTACTAAAATAGTCCATCACCACCACAATGTATTTATTTCCAGAGTCGGATTCAGGAAATGGACCGGCAACATCAATCGTTATTCTTTCGAATGGACTGCCAACGTTATATTGCTTCATTGGAGCTTTTGGTCGCTTCTGAGGCCCATTACTTGCTGCACAGACCGTCAAATCTCTTGCCACGTAGGTTTGCGGTCCTCTTTCTTCCACCGGATAACTTCTTTTAGTTCTGGATCTAATTTTTGGTCTTTCTGGATCTCCTCAGGTTGCCAGTGGTCATCGACGGCGGTAGTTCTACAGAGAACAGCCCCTTTTTCTTCAGCTCGCTGACAATGTTTGCAGTCATCAGGGCATGGTCTCCTCGATAGGGCATCGGCATTTTTATAGCTTGTTCCTGCGCGATGTTCAGTCACGAAGTCGAATTCTTGCAATCGCTCAATCCACCTGGCCACTTGTCCTTCGGAGTTTTTGAACTGCAAGAGTCACTTCAGTGCTGCATGATCAGTCCTCAGGAGAAATCTTTCACCATAGAGGTACTTGTAGAAATGTTCTACCCCTTTACCACAGTGACAGTGACGTTCAGGGTTGCTCAAGGTCTTGCTGAAATAGCCGCTGACTTTCTCCTGACCGTCTTGGATCTGCGAAAGCACCGTACCAATTCCGACATTGCTTGCGTCGGTATCCAAAATGAAGTTCCCATCTGGAAAAGGATAACTTAAGACGGGGGCACTCGTCAATGCTCTTTTCAGTGTCTCGAATGATCGCTGGCACTCCTCGTCCCACTGTACCTTCCCCTCTGCGAGTTTAGTAAGTGGCTTGGCGATGTTGGCAAATCCGGCTACTTACCGCTAGTACGTGCATAACCCCAGGAAACTTCTTAACTGATGGATATCCTTAGGTATCGGTCATTCCTGGACAGCTTTGACTTTCTGTTTATCAACAGCTACTCCCTCTGCGGAAACCACATGTCCAAGATATTGCACCTCTTCCTGGAACAGCTGACACTTCATCGGGCTTAACTTTAGTCCGGAACTTCGAAGTCGCCGAAACATCTCCTCCGTGGTCTTCAAATGATCTTCCAACCACGATAATGTCGTCAAGATACACCAAGCATGTTTTCCATGAAAGCCCTTTTAATACTGTTTCCATCAATCTTTCAAACGTCGCTGGAGCATTACACAACCCAAACGGCATCACCGTGAATTGGTAAAGTCCTGAGCCGATGGTAAAAGCTGTCTTTTCCCGGTCTTCTTTAGCAAGTTCCACCTGCCAATAACCGCTCTTCGAGTCCAGGGTGGAAAACATCTTCGATCCAGCCAACGTATCTAGGGTATCGTCTATTCTTGGAAAAGGATAGCTGTCGTTCTTTGTAGCGTGGTTTAATTGCCGATAGTCCACGCAAAATCGGGTCGAACCGTCTTTCTTTTTAACCAAGACAACTGGAGAAGCCCAAGGGCTATTGGATGGTTCAATAACACCTTCTTCCTCCATCTCGCGGACTATCCTGTCGGCTTTTTCTCTTTTAGCTAGGGGTAGTCAAATAGGTTGAGCTTGCCCAGTATTAATTTTATGTTTCACCAGATCAGTTCGTCCTCTCTTGCCATTCCCTACATCGAAGATATCCTGGTAGTTTCTAACGATGTCCCTCAATTTTGCTCTCTGGTTTGGTTTCAAATTCTTAGATGAATCTGTGATAAGTCTTTCCAGTTCCTCAGATAGTTTACCTGGTGGCTTTTCTGCATGCTGTGTGCTTCTGACTACAGCGAAGACTGTTGAACAATGGCCCAAAGTTGTTCCTTTCTTTATCACAACCGAGTAATGGTTCAGGTTCATTACTCTTACTGACACAATCTCCCGGGCACGAAACAGAGTCTTCCCCAGTGCGACTCCTCTGTCTACATTTCCGTCGTTAAGTTCGGGATCAAAAATCATTACTGTTCCAGCTTCAGCTTTTCCATCTAAGCAAGCATCTATAATGATTTCAGCTCTTTCCGGAACATTGACATCATCTGCTAAGATGGCTCGAAGCATTATGTCATATTTTCCATGAAGCACCACTTCTTCGTCATTCACTCGCAGAATTCCATCTTTGAAGTTTAACTGGAATCCCTTGGAGCTCATGACATCTATTCCAATGATTACTTCGTCTTCGATGTCTGCCACTAATGCCCGATGTAGGAAGGTTGTGTTTCCCAAGGTCATTTCAACCTCTATTTCACCATGGACTTTCGCTGCTTCTCCTATCGCTGTTCGCAGTTGCCATTTCGTTGGTTTTATCATCGTCTCTAAAACGATGTTGGGCCTTATAACTGTTTTTGTCGCACCTGCATCCAGCAGCATTGCACATTGCTTCCTATTAATAAGGCCATCTACAAAGACACTGTTAACGTGGTTGCGTAGCGAAGCGACATATGCGTTGGTAGTTTGGACTTGTTGGTTACAGGTCGACGATGGTCCCTTTATATTGACCTTCTTTAGTTTCTCCGACGAGGAAGTCTGTACTCCGTTGGTCTCCTTGCAACGACTCTGGACATGTCCTACCTTACGACACTTCCGACATCTCACTAGTCTTTTTTCGGTAAGGACTTCCTCTATTATCTTTCTTACAGAGGCTTCATCGTTTCCGCCATCTTCGCATTCTCCGTCAACGATTCGTACTCTGGCTTGACCTCTGCAGGTATTTTTCGCAGCCTCGAATTCCAGAGCTCGAGCCAGTACATCCACTAATTGAGTCGGTCGAGCTAACGTCAATGGTTGCCTGGTTTCGTTGTCCCGAAGTCCATCCAAAAACGCTTGCACTGCTAGCCTTCCTATCACATTTTCCGGTGTGGCTGGATAGACAAGGCGAACCAGACGGGCAATATCGGCTTCAAACTCTTGTAGCGATTCATTAGATTTCTGATGGCGATTTTTTAGTTGGGAGTGGTACATGTGCTCCAAACGAGTCTGTCCATATCTCAGCTCTAAGTGTTTAACCAGTTGTTAGCAGTCTTCTTGCTCCGAGGTATTCAATGTTTGCAAAATATCTGTAGCATCACCTCTCGTAACTATACTCAATTATTATGCAAAGTAAATTAGTTGGAGTATTATATTTGGATGATATTTAATTCACAGGTTCTATTAACTAGTTTCAATAATATATTTTGTAGTTGTTAGAAAAATATGTGGGAATATTTTTTTTTAAATATATATTTTCATTTAATTGATATTGTGCATTCTACAATAACATTGTTATGATATAAACCCAATCATGTACAAGATTAACACAGTTAATACCACATCTAAAAGGCCCCTGCTTGTGATTTAAACAGACTGAATACCACCATTTTCCATGCTAGGAGTCGGCTGCTGTTTTCATTCGTCGAGTGTTTCTATGCTGACAACTTTAATTTCAAATTAAATACTTCCAAGTTATTGATAAGGAAATTGATTTTTTGTAACCTTTAACGAAACTACAATTTACATTAGTTAAATGAGTCCCTAGAATGTTGTTTATTTCCATATATGCAATATAACCACGGGAATATCTCAAGTCATGTTTGTTACGTTCACAATAATTAACTGATTGCCTTTCTTCCTTGGTTATTTGAATATATGGTTTTGTAGGTTTGAATAAGTAATGATGGAATTGCATCGCAATTCGCATCGTCAATTCTTTAACAATGAATTCATCATTTTGAAGATTAAATCCTTGTATATCTACCGATGCTGTCTTCATAATGGCTATCAATCAACTGAACAACTAATTTGATTCTGGTTGAATATAAATGCTTAACCCGAATTTCAATATGCCGAAATTCTATAAGCCAAATTTTAACATGGCAAATTTTAACATGCCGAATTTCATTATGAAGAATTTCAACTTGTCGACTGCAAAATCTTGAATTTCAACATGCCGAATGCCGATTTTCAACAAGTCGAACTTCAACTTGTCGACATACCGACCCAGCAATATTCTCCCGAAGAAACTTATATGTTAATAAACATATAGGACACATGTTCGGAACGATGACTGACATGTGAGGGTCCCGAAATCGAAACCCGGTCACAGCTTTTTCTAATTATTTAGCGCGGCTCGCTAGCACCAAAATCCAACTACCTACTACAATTCCTACCTTGGTCTGAGTGCAACTCCAAGGGAACACCAAAACGGCTGATCCATTCCTTGACAAAGACATCAGCAACGGCCAAGGGTTCTTGATTCGGCAAGGGATAAGTCTCTACCCATTTACTGAAATAGTCCATCACCACCACAATGTACTTATTTCCGGAGTCAGATTCAGGAAATGGACCGGTAACATCAATGGCTACTCTTTTGAATGGGCTGCCCACGTTATAATGCTTCATAGGAGCTTTTACTCGCTTCTAAGGCCCATTACTTGCTGCACACACCGTACATTACCGGCATTAATCCTTCACATCTACTTGGCAGTCAACCCAAGAGAAGCGTTTTCCTAACTTCCCCAGTCGTTCGTTCTGTGGATTACACTCTGTTTTCTGTTTTTGCCCTCCTCTGGAGCACGCGCTTCAGAAGTCCGTTCTCCAGGATGCAGGAGTTCCACTGAGCCCAGTATGACTTTAGGGTGGGTGATAAATGGGGAATCTCCTGCCATATAGGTTTGCTGTCTTCTTCCTTCCACCTGATAATTTCTTTTAACTTCGGATCTAATTTCTGGTCTTTCTGGATCTCCTCACAACTGCCAATTGTAGTTCTACAGAGAAACAGACCCGTCTCCTTCGGCGTGCTGACAATGTTTGCAGTCATCAGGGCATGTCGAAGTCGAATTCTTACAACCGCTCAATCTACCTGGCCACTTTTCCTTCGGGGTTTTTAAACTGCAGGAGCCACTTCAGTGCTGCGTGATCAGTCCTCAGGAGAAATCTTATACTATAGAGGTACTTGTAAAAATATTCAACCTCCTTTACCACAGCCAAGAGTTCCCTACGAGTAAGGCAGTAATTCATTTCTGGCTTGCTCAAAGTCTTGCGGAAATATCCGATGACTTTCTCCTGGCCCTCTTGGATCTGCGAAAGCACCCCTCCAATTCCGACCTTGCTTGCATCTATATCTAAGATAAAATTCCCACCTGGTAAATGATAACTTGAAATGGGGCACTGGTCAATGAACTTTTCAGGATCTCGAATGATCGCTGGTACCGCACCTTCCCTTCTGTGAGTCTAGTGAGTGGCTTGGCGATATTAGCTAATCTGCTACATACCGACGATAGTAGGTGCTTAACCCCAGGAAACTTCTAGCAGGTTGATATCTTTAGGTATCATCCATTCTAGGACGGCTTTGATTTTCTGTTTGTCCAAGATATTGCACCTCTTCTTGGAACAGATGACACTTCTTCTGGCTTAACTTTAGTCCAGAACTTCGAAGTCGCCGAAATACCTCCTCCAGGTTCTTCACGTGGTCTTCAAACGATTTTCCAACCATGATAATGTCGTCAAGATACACCGGGCATGTTTTCCATTATAACCCTTTTAACACTGTTTCCATCCAATCTTTCAAACGTTTCTGGAGCATTACAAAACCCAAACGGCAATTGGTAAATTCCTGAGTGAATGGTAAAAGCATTCTTTTCGCGGTCTTCTTTCGCTAGTTCCACCTGCCAATAACCTCTCTTTAAATCCAGGGTGGAAAACATCTTCGGTCCAGCCAACGTGTCTAGGGTATCGTGTATTCTTGGGAGAGGGTAGCTGACTTTCATTGTAGCGTGGTCTAACCATCTTTCTTTTTAATCAAGACAATTGGAGAACGGCTATATAATTCCTACCGATGCATGTGTGTTAAAAAATCGGTGATGTTATGTCAGACAACTCATAACACAGGTTACATTAGAAAAGTTAACATGGTCGCTAAGTTTTCTTAAATTTTCAAATATTAATTATTATTAATATTGCCTTTATCACTTTACTTTGTGGCTTTGTTTCCTACATTAATCACCTTGTGTATAATAAAAATAAATATCAATTTAGAGCCGGTACAAATCCACGGCAAGTAAAGACCCCGTAACAATAAACTTGTCTGCATACACAGAGCCAGAGATCGAAGCGGACCTGTTCCATTGACAGATGCCCATACAGGCTGGTTGATATATATGCTGGAGTATAAATATAGTTATGCAGTTTCATTTAAAAAATGTTATAACAAGACTGTTATATTTACTTAGGCAGTTGCATATGTAAAGTGGTTGTAATATAGGCTGGAGAAGAATTGTGTTTATGCAGGGTGATTAAAAAATGTTTAGAAAAAAAATGTTTTATTGGGTACTCTACAAGGTGTTGTATGTATACGATGGTTGAAACATAAGGTGAAATAGAAATAAAGTTATAGTAGGTGGTTAAAAAAATTACATACAAAAAGTATTTATAGGGTGGTCCACTGATAGTCCCATATACAGAATGGTTGGAATATAAAGTCTTATTGTTATACAGGATGGTTAGAATATTAAATGTTATAGTTGTTTAGGGTGGTTCATAAAATTTTAGTAAAAAAATGAGTACATAAGCATATAGAGAGAGGTTAAAGTAAATTGAAATAAATCAAACTTTCAATTTGCAAATTTATATTTTGAATACATATTTTGAAGTCATTGACAAAGAAGCCAGAATCGACTTTGAAACGTTTGGTTTTTCTTTCAATATACAGCTTTTTATTTCGATTGTGGTGTTATTTCCCAAGAAAACATAAAAAGAATCGTAAACCGCATGCTTATTTATTTATTTATTTATTTATTTTCAGAGGTACCACGGCTACATAAACGAGGCGGCCAAGATTGTTCTGATCATTTTACACCACCAAATGTAGACGCTAACACATATCATGATAGTACCCATTGTCTAGAATTTTCCAATGTTTGGTATTCAGTATATGAACTATGCAAGCCTAAACTCTTCCACTTCCTTCAAATACAGATATATGAAAAATTCATTGATGGTGACCACAGCTGTAAATGGAAAGATCTCACAAAAAGAACACCTGTATATATGGGCACCGACATAAAGCATTATGTCAATGAAGAGAACACCATATCAATGAATTACAAAATGAGGGACGTAGTTGAAAGTACTTTCGCATTAAATTACAAAATTCACAAATTATTAATACCTGATACTTCCACAATCAAAGATGTTCAAAATCATCCAGAATTACAAGGAGGAGTTGATGAATATTTGGTAATAAAAGATTCAGAAGTACAAGTAAACGGAAAAACATGTGACGTAGCTGGTGTAAGCTATGAAGCATTTGTAAATGAGCCTAACCGCTGTGAATCAACAAGAGGCAGTTGTTTGAACAATCAACCATTAGACATGTGGAGGCAAGACAAAGAGGCGGAAAATTCAGGAAATATTGGCAAATATTTTCTCAAATACTATGGTAAGCTACCCACACTTGCACTTACAGGAAATGCTACCGATCATAATAGAAGCATGACTATGTATTATACTGAGTGTTATACTAGCATATTAGATATTGAATTTAAGGCGGATAATAACCTCTTGTTAAAACAGAACCTTTTATCTGCGTTGACAGAAGTGTACGTCGATGCAACATGTGCTACAAAAACCTCAATTACCACAAAAGTTTTCAACTTAGGACTGGTTTCTAGTGTATTTAAGATTAAATTAGTCAAATGTCCTTTAGACGTAGCAGCTAGTTTCAGCAATATCAACTCCAAACCTGCTCTAATATCCCCTCAGCGTCAACATATGTTTAATATACAAATACAATATTCTTTACCACGAACTGAATTCTATTGTACTATGCAAGTTACTAATGACAAGGACGAACTTGTAACTTCTCGACTGGTTAAATTTTTCAAAGAAGATAGATGCATTTGTATTTGGTACTGTAGTTGCGGATGCTTGATAGCTGACAGTGGATTAAAGTGCAGTCCTCTTGCATTGGCCGCGTACAACGCAGCCGGATTCCGAGGCGGACTACCTGTCCCAACTCAAGTTGTGCAACACAGTCTTCTGGATGATATGATTTCATTGATGTTGTATATATTTACATTCCTAATTATTACTGTTTTAATTATGGGCATTCTAAAGGCAGTTTTCGGCTGTTTTTCAGTAGCAGTAGGACTGTGGGGCTTGGATTTGCTTCTCAATCTTCCAAGAAAAATGAACCGATATTACGAAAGTGAACTTCATGGTAGAAAAGTTCAGTACAATCGCGAAAACTGGCCAGTGCATCCGGATACAGGATGCCGCGTCCGGAATATTTATTTTCCTGTAGAATTTTGTCTAAATGTGATATTTTTCATTATATATCCTTTTGCATTAATGTGGCTCACAGTGAAACGCATGTTTTTCCAATCCTCCTTCCAAGAAAACCGTACTGAGAGTTTAACATCCTGCCAATGCAAAAACGGTAAGCTGATTCAAAGAAAAAGCAGTAGCGTGCAGTTAAGTTTAATTAGAAAGTACGACTCTTTTGGCGGTTGACTGTATATATTTAGAAATTAAATTAATTCAGAATAAGTGAATTTAGTTATTTTTTAATTATTAGACTATGTATATATATATATAAATATATATATATATATATATATATATATATATATATATGGACTAAGCTAGGTTCCGGGTGAGAACCGCGTCTGAATTTATTGAATACTCGACGTTTCGACTCCTGCTTCGGAGCCATTATCAAGAGACAAAAGTGAAAAAGAGTTTCAGAGTCTAGATCGAACTCGGGGCCTCAATCTGCCTACTCCCCAAGAGTCACTAGGTAACTGAACTGAATTTGAGTCTGCTCTGCTTCTTTTATTTATAGGTAGCGCTGGTTTAGAAGAAGATGTCACGTGATGAGGCTGTGTTGTGATTGGTTGGGTATTGGTGGGCGTGTCTGCTTTGTTTAATCTGGCAATTACGTAGGTCCAAGCTGTGGGAAGGCGAGTACTGTCATCGCGTCTATTTAGACAGAGAGGTCTTTTTTCTATTTCGATAGCTTCGCGAATAGTGGATGCCCTAAGAGAATTGAGAGATATGATAGTCCTACTGTCCTCGAAGTTGATAGAGTGCCCTGTTTGGATATGGTGATGCGCGAGAGCTGAAGTCGGATCTTTTTTACGAACTGACAGAGAGTGTTCATATACTCGATGGTTAACGCGCCTGTTGGTACGACCGATGTAGCTTTGTGGGCAATCGCGACATGAGATTTCGTAAACTCCTCGATCCTCGTTAGGTACTTTGTCTTTGGGGTTACCGGTTAAGTTGCCTATAGTTTGAGTGGTGTTGAAGATAGTCTTTATTTGATGTCTTTGTAAAATCCGTGCAATTTTGTCAGTGACTCCTCGAATGTATGGAAGCACGGCTTTTTGATGTTGTTGTTCTGTTTCTGACGGGGTTGGTGTGATTGGGGGTTGTTGATATTGATGAATTATACGCGCAATGTGGTCCGGATGATAACCGTTTTGTCGAAGGATTTGTTGAAGATTATTAAGTTCGTTTTGTCTATTGTCAATATCTGTTAAACGAATAGATCTGAGAGTCAAAGATTTCATTACAGAACTCAATTGGGCAGGGTGGTGGTGTGATTGGGCATTTAAGTATCGATTGGTATGGGTTGGTTTTCTATAGACGGTATGTGAGAATCTGTCATTGTTGGTTTTTGTTATGAGGACATCAAGAAACGGGAGAGAAGAATCGGACTCGATTTCCATTGTAAATTGTATATTAGAATGTATACCATTGAGGTGTTGTAGGAAGAAGTCTAATGAGTCTCTGCCATGAGGCCAAATGACAAAAGTATCATCTACATATCTAAGCCAACAGGAAGGTTTTAAATTAGACGAGTTTAGGGCCTGGGTTTCGATTTGTTCCATGAAAATGTTAGCAAGCACTGGAGAAAGAGGTGAACCCATGGGGGCCCCACGGACTTGTTTGAACAGAGTGTTTTGAAATGAAAAATAAGTGTTAGAGGAACAGTGTTGTACAAGTTTGATGATGTCAGAAGAGATATTGTATTTTGTTTTTAGAATATCTAACGTTTCTGAAATGGGGACATTGGTGAAAAGAGATACAACATCGAAGCTAACTAGGATGTCATTTTCTGAAATTCTGTAACCACTTAGGATATCTAGGAAGGAAGAAGAGTTCTTTACGTACGAGGATGCTTGCTCGGCTAGAGGTTGAAGGGTTTTGGCTAAGTACCGGGCTAATTCTTGGGTCGGGGATTGTACCGAACTGACAATGGGTCTAAGAGGAATGTCCGGCTTATGAATTTTGGGTAGTCCGTAAATTTTCGGAATTTTAGAAGACTTTTCACGAGGAATGATGATCTTTTTAATGTCAAGAGGAAGTTGTGTCCTGTTGATGATTTCCTTAGTCTTTTTCTCTAAGTAAGTAGTAGGATTATTGTTCATTATTTCGTAGTCTGCAGTGTGGAGTAGGGAATTCATCTTGTGAACATAGTCCTTAGTATTGAGAAGAACAGTCGCGTTACCTTTGTCGGCAGGAAGAATAGTTATGTCATCGTTGTTACGAAGTTGTTTTAGTGCATGTCTTTCGTTAGAAGTTAGGTTTGATTTTGGTGGCTTTGATGTGCGGAGTACTCTAGCAATGTCTTGACGAGTATCTTCAGCCTCAATATCTGTTAGTTCAACCAAAGTTACCTCAACTTGAGAAATGATTCTTTCAGTTGGGATAGTTTTCGGCGTCACTGCGAAATTGAAACCTTTGGATAGGACGTGTAAACTGGTAGAGTCTAAGGGGAAGTCAGAAAAGTTATGGACGGTCGTCTAAGGGGGTGAGGTGACAGTGGGTTGTTGTTTTGTAATAAGTCGTGTTAGCTTAAGTTTTTGAGTGACTGTTTTCTTTTGGGCCAGGTGTTCGGCTTTATCGCTCGAAATGCGATTAAAATTGTCCCACAGAATTGGATGAGGATTGAAAGTCTGTAATGATGAATAACAGTGATACAAATTTCGGTTGGTTTGGTCAAGTTGATATCTGATTGAATGGATGGAATTTCGTAAGAGGGCCAAACTTGCTTTGTTAAGAATACTGGAAACTGAACGTGAAGAGGTGTGATGTTTTAGTTTGAAAGTATTTGGAATGACGTTATAAGTTCTACAAGATTTGAGGAAAACAAGATCACAAAGAAGCAGAGATTTTCGAATAAGAAGTTTGCTGTATGTTTTGGTGAGTTGGAAGAAATCCTTCCCGTAGAGGCGAATGAAATGTTCTGAGAGGCTTCCGCGGTCATTATTATGAACTAAGCTAGGTTCCGGGTGAGAACCGCGTCTGAATTTATTCAATACTCGACGTTTCGACTCCTGCTTCGGAGCCATTATCAAGAGACAAAAGTGGGACAATTTTAATCGCATTTCGAGCGATAAAGCCGAACACCTGGCCCAAAAGAAAACAGTCACTCAAAAACTTAAGCTAACACGACTTATTACAAAACAACAACCCACTGTCACCTCACCCCCTCAGACGACCGTCCATAACTTTTCTGACTTCCCCTTAGACTCTACCAGTTTACACGTCCTATCCAAAGGTTTCAATTTCGCAGTGACGCCGAAAACTATCCCAACTGAAAGAATCATTTCTCAAGTTGAGGTAGCTTTGGTTGAACTAACAGATATTCAGGCTGGAGATACTCGTCAAGACATTGCTAGAGTACTCCGCACATCAAAGCCACCAAAATCAAACCTAACTTCTAACGAAAGACATGCACTAAAACAACTACGTAACAACGATGACATAAATATTCTTCCTGTCGACAAAGGTAACGCGACTGTTCTTCTCAATATTAAGGACTATGTTCACAAGATGAATTCCCTACTCCACACTGCAGACTACGAAATAATGAACAATAATCCTACTACTTACTTAGAGAAAAAGACTAAGGAAATCATCAACAGGACACAACTTCCTCTTGACATTAAAAAGATCATCATTCCTCGTGAAAAGTCTTCTAAAATTCCGAAAATTTACGGACTACCCAAAATTCATAAGCCGGACATTCCTCTTAGACCCATTGTCAGTTCGGTACAATCCCCGACCCAAGAATTAGCCCGGTACTTAGCCAAAACCCTTCAACCTCTAGCCGAGCAAGCATCCTCGTACGTAAAGAACTCTTCTTCCTTCCTAGATATCCTAAGTGGTTACAGAATTTCAGAAAATGACATCCTAGTTAGCTTCGATGTTGTATCTCTTTTCACCAATGTCCCCATTTCAGAAACGTTAGATATTCTAAAAACAAAATACAATATCTCTTCTGACATCATCAAACTTGTACAACACTGTTCCTCTAACACTTATTTTTCATTTCAAAACACTCTGTTCAAACAAGTCCGTGGGGCCCCCATGGGTTCACCTCTTTCTCCAGTGCTTGCTAACATTTTCATGGAACAAATCGAAACCCAGGCCCTAAACTCGTCTAATTTAAAACCTTCCTGTTGGCTTAGATATGTAGATGATACTTTTGTCATTTGGCCTCATGGCAGAGACTCATTAGACTTCTTCCTACAACACCTCAATGGTATACATTCTAATATACAATTTACAATGGAAATCGAGTCCGATTCTTCTCTCCCGTTTCTTGATGTCCTCATAACAAAAACCAACAATGACAGATTCTCACATACCGTCTATAGAAAACCAACCCATACCAATCGATACTTAAATGCCCAATCACATCACCACCCTGCCCAATTGAGTTCTGTAATGAAATCTTTGACTCTCAGATCTATTCGTTTAACAGATATTGACAATAGACAAAACGAACTTAATAATCTTCAACAAATCCTTCGACAAAACGGTTATCATCCGGACCACATTGCGCGTATAATTCATCAATCTCAACAACCCCCAATCACACCAACCCCGTCAGAAACAGAACAACAACATCAAAAAGCCGTACTTCCATACATTCGAGGAGTCACTGACAAAATTGCACGGATTTTACAAAGACATCAAATAAAGACTATCTTCAACACCACTCAAACTATAGGCAACTTAACCGGTAACCCCAAAGACAAAGTACCTAACGAGGATCGAGGAGTTTACGAAATCTCATGTCGCGATTGCCCACAAAGCTACATCGGTCGTACCAACAGGCGCGTTAACCATCGAGTATATGAACACTCTCTGTCAGTTCGTAAAAAAGATCCGACTTCAGCTCTCGCGCATCACCATATCCAAACAGGGCACTCTATCAACTTCGAGGACAGTAGGACTATCATATCTCTCAATTCTCTTAGGGCATCCACTATTCGCGAAGCTATCGAAATAGAAAAAAGACCTCTCTGTCTAAATAGACGCGATGACAGTACTCGCCTTCCCACAGCTTGGACCTCCGTAATTGCCAGATTAAACAAAGCAGACACGCCCACCAATACCCAACCAATCACAACACAGCCTCATCACGTGACATCTTCTTCTAACCCAGCGCTACCTATAAATAAAAGAAGCAGAGCAGACTCAAATTCAGTTCAGTTACCTAGTGACTCTTGGGGAGTAGGCAGATTGAGGCCCCGAGTTCGATCTAGACTCTGAAACTCTTTTTCACTTTTGTCTCTTGATAATGGCTCCGAAGCAGGAGTCGAAACGTCGAGTATTCAATAAATTCAGACGCGGTTCTCACCCGGAACCTAGCTTAGTTCATAATAATGACCGCGGAAGCCTCTCAGAACATATATATAATATATATATATATATATATATATATATATATATATATATATATATATATATATGTATATATATATATGTTCTGAGAGGCTTCCGCGGTCATTATTATTATTATCATATATATTATTATCATATATATATATATATATATATATATATATATATATATATATATATATATATATATGTTCTGAAAGGCTTGCGCGGTCATTACTATGAACAAGGCTAGGTTCCGGGTGAGAACCGCGTCTGAATTTATTATATACTCGACGTTTCGACTCCTGCTTTGGAGCCATTATCAAGAGACAAAAGTGAAAAAAGTTTCAGAGTGTAGATCGAACTCGGGGCCTCAATCTGCCTACTCCCCAAGACTCACTAGGTAACTGAACTGTTCAATATTAAGAGATTACTATGTATATTTTTATACAAGGAACTGTAATTATATTTTTGAAATATATATTGTATTATTTAAAAAGCAAGTGTTATAATTAGGTAGACAGGAAAAATTTCAAAAATAATGTTATATTTTCGATTTGTCCCATTTAATCCTAATATTATATATATATATATATATATATATATATATATATATATATATATATATATATATATATACTAGTGGTCGCCCAGTGGTCGAGATTCGATCCTATTTCATGAAATTGTAAAAAGTATATTTTTATAAGAAACAGAGTTGTGGAGAAATCGGAGAAGTCGATGTAATGACCAAAATTGTTCACTCATATTGACAAATCTGTTGCAATAAAAAAATGTAATCAAATATTGGTATTCGAAATATTTTTGATAAATGTATGACCCCCCAAATTTTTGACTGGAACCGCTAATGGCAAAATATTCGATATAATAATTGGAAGATTGTTCTTTGCAACCTGAAAGTTTTCGTCATTTGCCGTTTCAGTTCAGAAATATTAAAAAAAGAGAGGACCAACAAACCTAGGAGAACTTAATTATTTAATACATTCTCTATTGTCCGCTGTCTGACATTTTTTTACACAACACCCTCGGGAAGGTTGTGATAATAATATATTAATCAAATAATTAAATTCACATTAAAAACAGAATATTTAATATGAAAGTTACCGCAACGCGTCCGAAAAATCAATACTGATCTACTACATTGAGTATTTTACCACTAACACTAACAACGCTTGTATGGCACTTCCAGAAGTACATGCTCTAAGAATAATGATCGCTCCATATATAATTACTCAATGTTTGGAATTTAATTTGGAATATGGACCTAAATAATGATTTTTTATTACATTTTATTTAATGAATGAACCAATATTATAAATTAAAATTAGCATTCTTTGCCTATTTATATATATATATATATATATATATATATATATATATATATATATATATATATATATATACAGCGTGTAAATAGTTTGACTGCATATATTTTAGGTGCAGATAGTACACACCAAACAAAACAAAAAACTCTTATAACACTATGGTCTAAAGGCCTTAATAAGCAAGAAAATTTGAAATACATGTTAAGTAAATTATTGTCTATGTGGCAACGTCGCGATAAAATTCCGATTTGCTTGTAGCGTGACTAATAAAGGAATGAGTCACCACAAAAAAATTAACACCTGTTATTTTTTTTTGTATTAAATAATTTCATAGTTTCGAGTGCCGGTAGATTTATTTAGGTACATAAAATTTTATGAAATGTTATTTTCAAAAATGTACCCTTTTAATATCTATGTATTGAAATGAATATTTATATTTGGCGATTTATTTTATGCATCAAGTTGAAGAAGGGAGGATACAAAGTTGTTTACATTATGATACAAAAATAATGCGATACAAAGTATATTATACAAAACATTTCTTATATGTAGTTCTTTTATGTGTTAAATTCTTCGAGAAATAATTGTTACTAATAAATTAATATTACTTACCTTAGACAAATAAAAACCTTTGACCTGCAGGATGTCATTATGATAGAGCTCTGGCGAGCAAACGGATTATTTATAGTAAATATTCAAAATTCAAAATTCTTGTTATTACATTTGCTTTCCCCACAAATTAATAGCATGTCAGGTCTTTACCTAATTGTATAATTGTCACTGTTTGTCACCAAATAATACACTTGAACTCACAATTCACAACAGATTTTATTTATTTTTCCAATTTATATTTTAAAATGAAAATCAAATAACTTACGCTATGTCGAATGTCACGCAAAAATCACTTTCACTTTCTTAAAAGAACCTGGCAGCAATAAAGCATTCATGGCAGCGGCCAGCTGTAGTACTGAGTATATGCTATATTGCCACATCTGATCGGAGAAACGTAGGGCAAATTATAACAGAATATTTAGAGTTTAAATAATAATTTTCTTTGTTAATACAGTTATTAAAGGTGTATACGCTATTGAGTATTTACATATTTAGCTTTACAATCATTTTAAAGCCGGAAATAATCTATTATACACTGTAATAAAGGCTAGAGAACTTCTAACTTTTTCATTTTTTTTGGCAAAACTATAGTTTATTTCTGAAAATGTTATAAAGCTTTTTGATTTGTTTTGACCTGAAGTATTGATCCTCCTTTGCACTCAAACCGTTTACACCCTGTATATATATATATATATATATATATATATATATATATACATATGTGGAAAGGAAACGATTGTTTTACCCTACCAAATGGTTCTTGGTCCTAGGTTTTATATATTTTTTACTTTAGAAATCTTGGGTTTTTCAGACTTTTGAAATAATTGAAATTTTAATTTTTCGTGGTAATTATTATATTTTTGGTACGTTTCAACCAATTCTTGGTCTTTTTCAAAATTATTCTTTTCCTTGTTGGCAAAATAAATCACAAGCTATGAAATATATAAATAAGCAAAAAACTAGTCAAACATTAAAATACTGTTACTTACATAATTTACAAAACACTTAACACTATTAACAAATTAAAATATTAAAAATTATTGCAACACTACAAGTAAATTTGTCCACCTGCCTCATGATAGCAAGTCAAATTGCAAGTTGTGTACGTTTCTTCGTGTAGCAAAAAATTTCTGGGTCGTTTGAAATTTCACATTATATGTGTTTGGTCATATACGAGGGATGTGTAATTATTTATCGGTTTGTTTTCTTAAATAAACTGCTATATATTGTGCTTAAAATTTTGGGATCACTTTTTGCATTTACAGTTAGTACGTGGTGGTTTCTGTATATATATATCATTTCGAATATTTTCCGTTTAACTTGATTTAATTCAAAATATTAGTTTTCCATAGTCAAAAGTGTGTTTTTTTAACTTACCTTGTGCCTTTTTTATCCATAGTTTCTTAACCATTGACAACGGGGTCTGACCTAGACCCCGCAACGTTTGGAATATATAGCATTTTTTCTTTAATGTGGTGTTATTTCCCAAGAAGTACTTAGACATCAAAAGTGTGTTTTGTTAAGGCTGTTTTATTTTTTTGTCGTACTTATGACTATTTAGTCGGTTTTTTAATAGCTGCGATGTTTGACCGACATATGTCCCTTTTCAATTTTTACATGATATTTATTATGATATTACTCTTTTTTTTTTCATTCTTAATTTTGGTTTTTAATTTTATGAAATGTTTATTTAATGTAAGCCATAGTGTCACTGTAGTGACATCTTAATCTTATTTCATTTTTCTCCTCCATAGTAAAGTTAAAAACTGTTTGTTCAATATTTGCTATGTAATCAGGGATTGGTATTTCTTCTGGGTTTTGTGTGGGTACTGCAAATGTGGATCCGAAACTAAATAAAACTGAAGTTTGTAGCAATAATGACTGGATAGAAAACCTAACTAATTGATTTTCAAACCAGATAAGTGTAATAAAACCGTAATTATATATGCCTCCGAATATAAGGCAAAAATAAACGAACTCCTTGCAAATAACACAACATATAAAGAACTAAACAACGATCCCACAAATATTTATCAAAAAGTGAATAACAACTTAATTAATGATTGGGAGAAAAAATCATATATTTCTCCTAATATACCAAAAAGTTTAAAAACAAATAATGCACATAACAGCACGAATATATAGATTACCTAAATTACAAAAAACTGGTATACCACTGAGACCTATTCTATCATGTACTCAATCTAAATTTGAACAATTGTCAAAATATTTAAAATCTATACTCGCTAACATCACAAATAGGATTCATGAGTTTTCAAGAATAAAATTAACAACATAATGATTCCAGAAGATTATATAATAATATCTCTAGATGTAATTTGACTGTACAACAATATTCCAACAGGGCTGGCAAAAAAAACTAATCGAAAAAACTGGAACAAATTAAGAAAATACACTGACATCCCACTAAATGACATATTAAATGCAATCGAAAGAACCCTAAACAAGACATATAAACAAATTAGTGATTGTGCAATGGGTGCCTCAATATCAAGTGTAATTGCCCAGCTAGTCTTGTAAGACCTAGAGGAAACAGTAATAGGGAACTTGGATTTTCATCTACCTTTCTTTTTCAGATATATTAATGACTACATATTGGCGATTCCCAAAGATAAAACTCAAATAATTTTAAACCATTTCAATAACTATCACGAAAAATTTAAATTCACAATAGAAGTAGAAAAAGATGGGGTCATCAATTTTCTTGATATGAAACTACACCATAAAAGCCAATGTATTAGAAGGTCATGGTATACAAAATGTACATGGTCTGGAAGATCTTTACATTTTAAATCACAACAGCCAATATTACACAAAAAATCGGTCATTACAAACTTAGCGGGCAGATCTATATTTCTTTCAGACGCAAAATACAGAAAAGAGTCAATGTGGAAAGCAAAAAAAGCCCTTCAAGAAAACAAGTATCCAGCCGACCTCGTTGAATCAATTTTCAAAAAAAGAATACATACATTTTATAATAAAGCACATGCAACGGCAAAGCTACCACAAAAAAAAAAGTTAATAGAAAAAATAAATAATGTTTTTAAGAGAAAGGACGTCACTGTAAGCCATAAAGGATACAACACATTAAATAAACATTTCACAAAATTGAAAACGAAAATTAAGAAAAAAAAAAGAGTAATGTCAGATACGAAATATCATGTAAAAATTGTAAAGGGACATATGTCGGTCGAACATCGCAGCTATTAAAAAACCCACTAAATAGTCATAAGTACGCCAAAAAAATAAAACAGCCTTAACTAATTACAGGAAAGAAACAAAACACACTTTTGACTATGAGAAAACTAAAATTTTGCAAAGTGAATCGAATCAACTTAAACGGGAAATATACGAAATGATATATATATATATATATATATAGAAACCACCATCTACTGTAAAAGAGATACCAAAAATGTATGCACAATATATAGCAATATAGCAGTTTATTTAAAGAAACAAACCGATAAATAATTACATCTTCCTTGCATATGACCAAACACCTATAATGTGAAATTTCAAACGAACGAGTAATTTTTTGCGACACAAAGAAACGTACACCACTTACAATTTGACTTGCTATAATGAGGCAGTTAGACAAATTTAGTTGTAGTGATGTAATATTTTAATTTGTTAATAGTGTTAAGTGTATTGTAAATCATGTAAGTAACAGTATTTTAATGTTTGACTAGTTTTTTGCTTATTTATATATTTCATAGGTTGTGATTTATTGTACAAACGAGAAAAAAAAATTCTTGAAAAAGACCCAGAAAATATAGTAATTACTAAGAAAAATTAAAATTCTAATTATTTCGATGGTCCCAAAGATTTCTAAATATATAAATAAATAAATAAATAAATATATATATATATATATATATATATATATATATATATATTATGTAAACTTACTTAACTTTTTCCAGATTTCTGGGGCGGACAACAATAATTACTGCTAACATGATTGCACTAATTGTGAATAAGGAGGTATGCCTCTCCATGATGGTTCGTCAGTTGTTCCAATTCTCTGGAGTACTGGCTGAGTTTATAATTGGCACTGTTAAGGTCTCGGACATCTAGTTCTTGTAGCTTTAGGGGTTCAATACAGGGAAGTTGATTGACGGTAGGCATGTCGTCGCAGCAGTTGTAGGGGATATTTTCTGGATGATGTTTGAGTGAGATGCTATTTTTGATGGTACGTCTGGCATGGACCTTGGTATTGCCGATGAAGGCGTTGCATTGGGGCTGAATTTCCATTAATGATTTCGTCGATAGGGTTAGTGTAACAACATCTTGTCCCTTGTATTTGATGGTGATGGCCATGGTCTGGAGATGGAGATCAAACAGAGGTTTATGTTGATCTCTTGGATGTTATAATCTTCTGGATATAATATCGAAGTTTTGCAATTGCGGGAAGTGTGATTGGCTGTCTAAGAAGTTCTCCTTCGCAGATGGCATCTTTGTCTATTGGATGTGAGATTGACTTGGAACAAATTTTATGAAGTGTGTTTAATGGCTTGCAGTCTCTCAGGTCTTCGAAGGATGTATATAATGACGAATCGTCATCTCTCGCGATAAATTTTGTTTTTATTGAAAGTATGTGATGAAACCCTGTTCGATCATCCAAAATTGAGATAGGATAAAGGTGATCAAGGGTGTAAATCCCTAAAGAAATTTTGATTACAAAAATGGTTTTAGGGTTGATTTGAAATACTGTAAATAGAAAGTGGTAAATTATATTCATGGAGTGACTAAGAAATTTTTTGACTTATAATCGAACTATGTAAAGTTTTTAAGCGGGCGAAAGAGACTGCAGTTAAAACGTCGTTGGGAGTGTTTTCGATAAATATGTAACTCTCCATTAGGCTTTCACACAAATCCAAGATATTGATGTGAAATTCATGAAAATCAAGATCATCTGAAATTTATAAAATTGACTGCCTGATTTTATCAATATTATTCGAAAACATTTTCTCCTCAGATTGAAATTTTTGTAAACTGTTGTTGAGGATCGTAATCACTGAGGTTGTTACAGATATTTGTTTTTTAACTAAGTGTTGAATTTGGTGTTGGTCTTTAGTAATTTTATTAATACAGTCATTTATGTATTCACCATCTGTTGCGTCTAAGTTTCCTGAAATAGCTTTCCAAACTGATCCCAGTCCGTTAATAAGTCCGCGTTTTCTTCTGTTAGCAGGTTAAGTTTGGGTGTCAGCGAAGATATCGGTATATTTAGAGTTAACGGATTTAGAAATTGTTTCACATGTTTCTGTATTTTTGGCTTAAATGATATTGTATTACTTGTGTTTTCGTTAATAGTTTCTAAAATTCGGTTGAGTATAGCATCATTACTTGGAATAGCATTTCTTAAAGGGCTGAGGTCTTTGAAGAAATGCTCATTTGTTGTTTGAAATTTTACGTGTGCCTTCTTCATGGAGGAAAACTCCTATTGTATTGTATTGTTGGAGGTTCACGACTGAAAACAGTCCACAGAATCTTAAAAGAAGGGACTCATTCAAAATATGGTTTTAGTCAGTCAAAGTTAATTTTACTAATTTGTTTAGTCTGTAAGTTTATAACTGTTTATAACTTTGGGTATCGCGGTAATTTCAAAAGGTCCATTGAATTTGTTTTCGGATTTACTTTTAATCACGTAAACTTTGTCGCCTTCTATGTATTTCGGTTGGTTAGTTGAAACATGTTGGTGGAATCGGACTTTTCATTTCTGTTTTTGGTCGGTTTAACGCGGACAAGTGTATAATAGTAATTCATTCTAATATTGAGGTCCCTAATGTTTTTGGAAATGAGTTTTTCCTGAAGGTATATTGTGCCCAAAAATAAGTTCGTAGAGCGTGAAACCGGTAGTCTTGTTTTTAGTATTGTTGTAGCAGATAGCTGCGTAAGGGAGGACGTTGAATAGTTGTTCGTCCGGATGTTCAGCTGTATTTGCCCTTATCATTTCGGCTAAAGTCGCGTGAGACACTTTCTATAGAACCAATTGATTCGGGATGGTGGACGCTTGAAAAGGATAACTAAATGTCATATAGTTCGCCCAGGTCCCTTATTAGAGTATTGTCAAATTCACGTCCATAGTCGCAATGGATGCGAAGAGGTATACTGTAATGATGGAAAAATATTAAGAGGATGTTTACGACTGTTTTAGCCGTTTTGTCACCAATATGGTAAGTTTGAGTAAATTTGGTGAGTTCATCCCTAATAGTCAGTGCTTAGTTTCTCGTTGGATATTTACTTAAGTTTGTTCTACAGAACTTTACCTTTTGGCAAGTTTCGCAGGACTTAATAAATTGTTCTACACTTTTGATTAGTCCAGTCCAATTATACTTTTCCCTAATACGTCAAATGGTCTCATTAATTTCACTATGTAAGTGTTTGTCGCAGTGGTACTGTTGCAGTATAATGGCGAAATTTCGGATGAATCGTCGGTAATATCCGGCGAGATCAAGAAAAGATATAACATTTTTGGGAGTTTGGGGCTGAGGAAAATTCTGTATACATTCAATCGTTGAATCGTTTGGTTTTACTCCTTCTTGGGTGATAAGATGACCTAGGTAAGCAACTTCCTTACGAAGAAACTCACACTTGTCAGGTTGAATTTTTAAGTTCGACTGTCTAAGACGCTTAAAGACTTCTGTCATAGGGAACATATGCTCATGGATGGTTGGTGAATAGAATATGATGTCATCAATTTACACAAGGTAACGTTCATTTTGAATACCCAAAAGAATGTTGTCCATGTCCCTCTGAAACGTAGAAGGTGCATTTTTTTAGACTAAATAGCATACGAACGAATTCGTAATGGCCATTGTTAACAGAGAAACAGGTCTTGGGAATGTCTTCCTCAAGGATTTCCAACTGGTGGAACCCGAAAGCTAGATCCAGTGCCGAAAAGTACTGACACTTTCCAAGTTGGTCGAGGAGATCAGAAATGTTGGGCAGAGGATATTTATCGTCTACAGTGAGTTCGTCTAACTTCCTATAGTCGATAACAACTCGCCACTTTTGCTTACCAGAAGCATCGAGTTTCTTAGAGACAACCCATACGGGGGAGGACCAAGGAGAAGAAGAGTGCCTAATAATGGCTTGATCAAGCATTTTGGCAATTTGGGTTTTCACTTCCTCCTTATGGACTTGAGGATATCTGTAAGATTTTCTGAAAACAGGCTTGGCATTATTGATGTCAGTAGAGTGTTTGACGGCGTTAGTAAAAGAAAATATCTTCGAATTCTAAGCAGAGATAAGTTTTCACTCTTCATCGTTAAGATGTTCTATCCGAATTTGTTCCCCGATAGTAAACTTTCTATCTAAGTTTGTAGATTCAGAGTAATCGTGTGTATTCAGACTTAAGACAAAAGTTAACAGATTTGGTCATTGCGTTCGCGTTTATTATCGAAGTCAGAAATTCTCCCTTTGAATTAACATGTACAACTGCGTTGGGAAGTCGTACTTTATCAATTATTTATGTCGGTAAAATTGTATCAGTATTTCTAAGTTCACATTTAAGTTTGAAAATTTGTTTGGTTCGTGCCTGGATTATTATTTGATTGTTATGAGTATGAGGTTGTGCGTTAGTACTGGGGGTGTCTGTTGGTTATGTATTAGATTGGTCGTGATCGGGCACTTTATATAGGGGGATAGTTTTAAAGTTAGTAACTCATTGTTTGGATTTTAAGTCGGCAATACATTTGTAATGCTCAAGAAAATCAATACCTAATATTCCATCATATTTAATATCTAGATCCTAGATAAAAACCTTATGTGGATTACCTAGAGCGAACGGCATGAAGGTGAATTGTGAGATCGGGATTTTCTTATGAGTAATGCCTTGAATTGTTTCTCTTTCGGGGAACCTTCTTGAGAAGTTTTTGACAGTGTTTTCTTTGTAAATCGAGATACCAGCTCCGGTATAAATTAGAAGTTTGAATTTTCCAGAAGCATCGTTGATATAATAGAGGTTTTTGGAATTTACTGTCAGAAGAGGACTTAAAAAATGTACTGGGAAGTTCAGATCGGGGTTGAAGTCTTCCGAATTCAAGTTCTGTATTTGAGTTTGGAAAGGGTAGTTGTTGTATCTGGGGATTGATCTAGGTTCGGGAACGCTAGAAAATCCTGATATTCATTAGGACTGGTCATTGGTATTATCTACCTTTTGTTCAAACCCATGGTTTTCATAGTTTTGGGTCTTCGAAATACTGCTGGTGAATATCAGTACAATAATCATACTCGTCTGCAGAATAATCTGGACGGAAATGTGGGTTTGTCTCTATTACAGACGGTCGAAAGTTGTTCAGTCTTTGAAAATTATTTGGTCGAAATTGTTGACCTTCATGATTGCTATTATTATTGCTTGGATTTGTCCTCGATGATTGATTCGGTCCAATGAAATTTGGTCTGTTATTATGGTTAAACAGCTGAGGTTTATTTTTATCTTAACTAACAGTCCGCAGCGATGTGGCCTAATCGCCCACAATTTAGGCATTTAGGAGATGGAGTTGGTTTTCTAGCCTGAAAAGAGGGCTTAGGGGGGACAGATTTATTTATTTTCTGTTCCTCAAAGTAGGAAAGATGTAATTCCCTTCTAATACGAGAATGTGCCTCGAATAGATCTTACTGGCACGGATAATTTGGCCTAATTGTGTTTCTAAACCGGTAAGTAGGGTGTTTAGGACCATTGTGTCGACGAGAGTGGTTAGAGCATCTTTCTGCTCGTTGCTTCGAATAGGGCTTTTTGGGTACAGGAGTGCATTTTCGCACTCAACGCTTGAAACCTATTATAGAATGTTAGGGGGAATTCATGTGATAGTTGTTTTAACCTTTGGAGATCGTGTATTAATGAAGAAAGAACACGAGAATCCCCAAAGTGAAGAGTTATGAGCAATTTTATTTCGAGTTACAAGCCGGAGTTTCTAGAATTAATTAATTACGCCGATTTCCCCTTAATTTAATTTTTAATATGAATTACCAACAAGTATTTTTGTTCAGCAGCAGACATATTATACGCACAATTGGACGCATGTATAAATGTGAACAAGGAAACTTGGTCGCCTTCAAACTCTGGAATTATTGAAAATATTTCCGACAACCTATATTTTTCAGTTTCCTCAACAACCGTGTTGTTAGGAGTCCGATTCTCGAAACCATTCGACCTCTCGAAAGATGACGTCAAGCGAATGAATTTTGACATAAATGACGTTTATTTGTTATTCTCGAAGAGATTCTAACGGTCAAACGAAATTTTGACATTTATAGTAACAAATTTGTGTGTTAGTTTTGTTTTGTATTGTTGTATTGGGCCGACTAAATTAATTTATTTGCGCTATAAATTTTAAAATGAACACGCACATTCCTTATGGAAAGTGGCCCCCGGTGGATTTGACTGAAATTTTGATATATTGTAAATCTCAACAAAATAAACAAACGTCTTCATCGCCGCAAAGTCCGATGACTGATGGTTTTCAAGTTATGGTTAATTTTATATTTATGGTCAGAGTATACCACGAGGAGCTGAGTCGATATTTATATGAGGAACTACTGGGAGTATCAATGTGAAAATTAGTATACAGGGGGCTTTCGAGGAGCCGGTTTTAGTTACAATATTTTCAATTGTCTACGACTTCCGGTTCTACCGGAAGTAGACCCAAACTTTGTTTTTATAAATGGACCATCCTGTTTTTTGTAGCATTTTTAGAATCTATGATGAATTTTAAGATAACTTTATTGGAAACGTCATATGTCTGCAGGGGCCCGGTTAAAAGTTATTACAACTTTTTGAAAATTTTGACACAAAATATTTTTTTTTGTGAAAGCAAATATGGCCAGATCAAAAAGAATCAAAAAGAATTTGCCTGAATAAAACTTAAAGCTTCCTAAATCTTTGAAAACTGTTAAAAAAAAACGGAGAGCTCAGAAATTGGTACTGAATCGGAAAATCGTATAACTCATTTTTTTCAAATGGCAAATCCATTTTTCCTCAAAACCATTGGAATCTAGGCCAAAAAGTAGGAGTTTTTGCTTACAAGACTAAACGAAACAGTTTTTATTTACACTTGGAAAATTTAAATTTCCGTGTAGCTATTAGAGATATATGAATTATTACTAGGCTTTTTTATAGGAGCCGTCGAGAAATGTATATACATTACTTTCTTAACCATTTATGTAGAATTTGATATGGTTATTAGAAAAGTATGTGAAACCTTTCCATTGCGATATCCACATAGACCAACACCTTGACGCAAAACATTTCCTGGCAATCTACCTTTGTTGTTAGTGGTGCAGCATTGACAATATTTATTATTCGACCCCCAGTAAAAAAGCTAAGGAGTTATATCGGAAGAACGAGGGGGCCGTCGATGAGGTTCATTATTCTCTATCCAAGGATCTTCAGAATGATTGTCTAAAAAGTTATTCACAGGTGCAAAATTATTCGGTTGTGTTGAGACCACAGCTGATTCTAAGTCAACTCTAATGGATATAAATCATTTACTAGAATTTCGAGATATCTCTCACCTAAAAATAATGTGTGGATTAGTATCACTCCAGTAATGTGGTTGACTATTCCATAAATTTTGCCTCATCCGTCCAAATCATTTTGTGTAAAAAATGTTCGTCTTCCTGAATTTTTATTAATATGAATTCGAAAGATCATCCCTTCTTTGAGCGTCACCTGCTTTTAAATTCTTAACTAATGAGAATGCAAACGGATGGTTCTTATGTTTTTTTAGAATCCTCGGAAAACTAATCATAGATATTCCCACATCTCTTTCTGCATCTACTGAGGAATTTTTAGATATCTCTCATAACCACAAATATCGTTTAAATTAGGTATGGGGATTCAAACATAAAATCCACTTGAAAAAAATGAGTTAACATTATTTTCGAAATAACCGAATTCGAGGCCAATAACTGAAAACTCCGTATATCTTTTGAAAAGTTTCCAAAGATTTAGGAAGCTTCAGGTTTTATTCGTGCATTTTCGTCGCATAGCATGGTTTCCAGAATCGGGCCCCTGTGATTGTGCCATTTCGATTCAATAGAATTTGAGAACGAAAAAGATCAAATCAAAAATAATAAAGCAATATAGGAAATTAGTATTAATAAAATAAATGATGTAAAAATAATAATCATTAAATTGGTATATGGAGAAATATCAAGGTTATTTGGATGATAGAACGGTATATAATTAATTAAATGTGTGTAAAAAAATATCGAATAATTCACTCAATCGTATAAATAAAAATCAAAGTAATCAAATAAATCAAATAAAATATTAATTTAATAGAATAAATCAATAATTCAATTCACCGAATTGAATAAATATCAAAAAATCTAAATATCACAATCATTCAAATATTAAATCAAATATAAAAAAATCTTATACGTTAGACGATTCACTACTACTCACATCAACCGGAACATTGGAAGATCCGCGTTCTCCTGCTTATCTTAGTTGGGACTTCTTCCAGGTTCTTTCCTCCGTTGAGTAGTAGTAACGTTAAACGGATCCCACTGACTGCGCCAATTTGTTATATCCCACTTCAATTAATTAACTTTTTAAAAAAGATTTTATTAAAATAAACAAAACAATTATAACTTTAAAATATAAATGAAAAATAACAATGTAACTGACAAAAGTTCTGAGTAATAATGAATGCGGAATAAAGAAGATCTTCCAATATATAACATTTACAATGATGAATCAGCACTGCACACACGACAATTCTCACGGATGTTCTTCGGATTGTAATACGATACGGCACGTGTTGTTGACTCAGCTGGGAAAGACGAAATATATAGTTGCTAGGTATGTTCACACAAAGTTCATGGTATAAACTTCTATAACATATATATATATATATATATATATATATATATATATATATATATATATATATATATAGGATTCTTGGCCGGTAAACTTTCAGTCTCCTACGTCACAACCAGTGGTCCAAACGGCTGGATCAGCTGGCTGTTGTAGTTGAATGATAATAAAAATATACAGTGGGGACGGTTGGGTTGTAACAAATTCAAATGTTGTTTTTTTGGAAAAACGCTCGGACAAGCCGTTTTTTTTTACTGCGGTTTTTGTGATGATAAACTCATTTATATAGGGTAGGCCAGAAATAAATTGCGACCATCAACTTAATTGAATTGTGCATTGAATTTTAAGTATTTTTCACCTACAACACGTCGCTGTTTTTTTGGATTGCGGATTTTGTGATGAAAAAGTCATTTATACAGGGTGGGCCAGAAATAAATTGCGACTATCAACTTCAATTTTTCAAATGGAAACATTTGTTTTTTATTTTATTTTTAAATTCTGCATTGGATTCTAAGTATTTTTCATGTACTATATCCTATACTGAAAATTAACAGTTATTAAAAAATTACTTTTTTCTAAATTTAAGAAAATAACGGTAAAAATAAGGTGTTTGTTGGTTTGAACCTATTTATTTACGTCTGGTTTTTATAATTGTTGGCGGTATTTTAGTCGCATGAATGGAAACCCTTTTTTTGTAATGCTGGAGTTTTTAACACTTGTTTATTTCCATAGAAACTGTACTATAATTTTACTTCAAATAAGTAGTTGTCAAGTGCAGTTGTAAAGTTTCAAAGTATGGCGAGTTTAACTGAAAAGCAGCGAATAGAAATTTTGAGGATTGTAGGATATGGCGATAGAACTCGAACACAAGCTAAAGTTTGCGAATTGTTTAATATGAAGTACCCGGAGCGCCTATTACACGATCGGTAGTTAGTAAAATAGAAACAAAGTTTCTAGAATTTGGCCACGTAAGAGACAGGTACAAAACCAAACATCTTCCAGAAGACACACAATTAAATGCTCGATTTACAAGAAAATCCTCACAAATCCACTAGACAAATAGCTGCAGAAGAGTCAATAAGTAAATCTTCTGTTCTAAAATGCTTGCATAGAAATAAATGGCACCCATATAAAGATCACTTATTTCAGAAACTTACTGAAGATGATTTGGACCGGAGAGTAGAATTTTGCGAAATAATGATGGATAGAAAGAAGCAATGCCAACCCGCACTTTTCAAGTAAGAGTTTTTTCCGACGAGACAACATTTTTGTTTAAATTTTATCTGCTTTAGGATTCGCCTGATTTTTATCAGAATACATATGTATTTAATTTTCTAATTTGGTCCCCAAAAAGTAACATTAGAGTTTTATTTTAATAATAAACTTTCAGAGATGCCTTTTATAATCTACTTTCTGAGTTTTGAGGCTCTCTAGATTGGAAGAAAAAAGGCAAAATAAGTCAAAGTTTAAATTATAAATTATTAAATCTGTTATTCAAATTATTTAAAAATATAAATAAAACATACTTTTCAAAATTTAACTAGTGTAGTTTCTAAAATGGGAATTAAGTCGATCTTTAATATTTTTGTTCATATCTATTATACAAATGATTTAAAAATATGATATATTTGTAATTCACATGAGCCTTTTATCTGATATATTAGATGATGCGTTTGAAAATTGAATCTTTATTTTCCATTTAATTGTATAATTTGTCCCTAAAATTACTATGGGGGTTGTCTAATAATTTATTTTCCGTTTGGTCCCCAAATATTTTTTTTATTTTCCATTTAATTCTATAATTTGCCCCCCCCCCAATGAATATTAGGGGTTTCTCCTTATTTTACCAGTAAAGTTCAGTTTTTCAAAATTTTTCAGCTTATGGTTTCGGAGATAGCGGGGGATGGGTAAAATTTTTTATGTTTTTGTTAATATCTTTTAATTAATATATTTTAAAAATATGAAAAAATATGTTTGTTTTCGTCATAATGAGCCCTTTCATTTGATATATAACATGATGGGTTAGAAACAATTTTAATTTTATATTTTCCATTTAATTCTATAATTTGCCCCCCAAAAAATATATTAGGGGTTTCTCCTTATTTTTCCAGTAAAGTTCAGGTAAGGGGCTATACCTCTATTGTTTTTTCAAAATTTTCCAGCTTATGGTTTCGAAGATAGGGGGGATGGGTAAAATTTTTTATATTTTTGTTAATATCTTTTAATTAATTTATTTTAAAAATATGAAAAAAATATGTATGTTTCCGTCATAATGAGCCCTTTCATTTGATATATAATATGATGGGTTAGAAACAATTTTTATTTTAATCTTCCATTTAATTCTATAATTTGCCCCCCAAAATAAATATTAGGGTTTTCTCCTTATTTTTCCAGTATAGTTCAGGTGAGGGGCTATACCTCCATTTTTTTTCAAAATTTTCCAGCTTATGGTTTCGGAGATAAGGTGGGGGGAATGGGTATTTTTTTTTATATTTTTGTTAATATCTTTTAATTAATTTATTTTAAAAATATAAAAAAAATATATTTATTTTCGTCGTAATGAGCCCTTTCATTTGATATATAACATGATGGGTTAGAAACAATTTTAATTTTATATTTTCCATTTAATTCTGTAATTTGCCCCCCAAAATTAAAAGTAGAGGTTTCTCCTTATTTTTTCAGTAAACTTCAGGTCAGAACCTATAAATCTATTTTTTTTCAAAACTTTACATTTTATAGTTTCGGAGATAAGGGGGGGATGGGTAAATTTTGGTATATTTTCGTTAATATCTTTTTAAATATATTTTTTTTAAATTTGAAAAAAAAATATTTGTCTTCCTCAGAATGAGACCTTTCATTTGATATATTACATGATGCGTTTGAGATTTTTTTTATTATTAATTTTTTTTAATTCTACAATTTGCCCCCCAAAATTAATATTAAATTAATATTAATGGTTTCTTCTTATTTTTCTTGTAAAGTTTGGGCAACGTTCTATATTTCCTATTTTTTCAAATTTTTAGGCTCAGTAGTTTCGGAGTTTTTCCCCCCAGAAGTACCTCTAAAATCTTTTTTTTCTTTTACAATATGCACTCCTGATCGGGTCACCAAACTATACATTGGTACCAAATTTCAACCTCTGCCGTCCAGTAGTACAGGAGAAAATTGCTGTGATGTGACAGAGGCAGAAATCCGGAGTGATATTATAAGGGTATCCCTATATTGTATATACGGAACCCTAAAAATCGACTGTTCCCCAGTCTTCGAAACTACTAAGCCTAAAATTGTGAAAAAAGAGAAAATTTAGAACGTTGTCCGAACTTTACAGGAAAAATAAGGAGAAACCATTAATATTAATTTTGGGGGGCAAATTATAGAATTAAATGAAAATTTAAAAATACATTTTTTTTTCAAACGCATCATGTAAGACATCAAATGAAAGGTCCCATTCTGAGGAAAACAAATATATTTTTTCATATTTTAAAAAAATTAGTGAAAAAGATATTAACGAAAATATACGAAATTTACTCATTCCCCCCATTGTCTCCGAAACTATAAAACCTAAAGTTTTGAAAGAAAATAGAGGTATAGGGTCTGACCTGAAATTTACTGGAAAAATAAGGAGAAACCACTACTTTTAATTTTGGGGGGCAAATTACAGAATTAAATGGAAAATATAAATTAAAAATTGTTTCTAACGCATCATTTTATACATCAAATGAAAGGACTCACTCATTATGACGAAAACAAATAAATTTTTTTCATATTTTTAAAATAAATTAATGAAAAGATATTAACAAAAATATAAAAAATTTTACCAATTCCCCCCCTCCCCCCCCTATCCCCGAAACCACAAACTGTAAAATTTAGAAAAAATAGAGGTATAGCACCTCAACTGAACTTTACTGGAAAAATAAGGAGAAACCCCTAATATTGATTTTGGGGGAAAATGACAGAATTAAATGAAAAATAAAAAATAAACTTGTTTCTAACGGATCATGTAATATATCAAACCACAGGGCTCATTAGGACGAATACAAATATATTATTTTAATTTTTTTAATGAATATTTTAAAAAATATTTTAAAAAAATATTTAAAAAATTCCCCATTCCCCCCTTAATTCCCCAAACTATAAGATCTACAGTTTTTTGTTTACAGAAAAAATACGAAGAAATCCTTAATATTAATATTGGGGGCCAAATATAGAATTAAACAAAAAATAAAAAAAATAACGCATCATGCAATTCATCAAATGAAAGGGCTCATTATGAGGAATACAAGTATACAGAGTGAGTTTTTTTTTGATGATTACTATGGGGATCTCGGAAACTAGCGGAGATAGAGCAATGGTTAAATTGGGACAGATTTGCAGTTTTACTGGCCCGATTTAATGACACTTTCGGATTTTTGTAAAAAGTCATAGCTTACTAGATATTTTAAAAAAACGAAAATCTGTCGATTAAGTCAAATACTGAAAGTTTGTACGGGTGGAACTTGTGCGCTTTCAGTCCCTTAACTACAGTTCGTTGAGATGTGCCAGCTTCTGCCACAATCTCACGAGTTGATGTAGATGGATTTTGATTTACCATTGTCAAAACATTTATTTATGCTGCTTCGTTAATTTGATTACGTTCCTTTGGTAATTTAGTAAAAGATCCATATCTGCATAAACTATCGTAAAGCCTCTTAAATGTACATAGAGCAGGTTGACGACGATTAAAATATCTATGAAAGTATTCCTCAGCTCCACGAACTGAATTTTTATGGCATACGATATAACATTCCACCATATTCAGTTTTTCTTCGTTAGAATATTCCATTTTATCACAAAAAAATATCGACTGTCAGTTCAGCACTACTAATAGAATTACTCTTTTCCATGGCTACCTACGTTAAAAGTAAAAATAAGAAAGAAAAGCATCCATAACTCCGTTATTTTTATGAATAACTATATCGAGTATTATATCGTTGAAAAGCTCTAAAAATGTCCGATATTTTGAGGTCATAGCGAACTATGCTTCCCATAAAAAAAAAAAAGTTTGTGTCATATCTCGAAAACGAGAGCTGTCACCCAAACGAGGACATGGCAATCATATTCGGGATACAATTCCCTTCAATTTTGATATTTACACTTTTTTATACAATCAAAAACAAAGGAGCTCGAGGGATTTGACTAAATCGACAGAATTTCGTTTTTTCAAAATATCTAGTAAGCCATGACTTTTTACAAAAATCCGAAAGTGTCATTAAATTGGGCCAGTAAAACTGCAAATCTTTCCCTATTTAACCATTGCTCTATCTCCGCTAGTTTCCGAGATCCCCATATTGATCATCAAAAAAAAAACTCACCCTGTATATTTTTCATATTTTTAAAATTAATTGTTTACAAGATATTAACATAAAGATATAAAAAATTCTCATTTCTCGCTTTATTTCCGAAACCATACTACTTTTAATTTTGAAAATATTTAGGGGTACTGGGGCTCACCTGAAATTTATAAAAAAAAGTATTAGAAAACCCCCATAGTAAGTTTAGGGACAAATTATACAATTAAATGGAAAATAAAAAGTGAATTTTCAAATGCATCTTGTAATATATGAAATAAAAGGCTCATTATGTGAATTACAAATACAATACAAAACTATTAAACATCGGCTTAATTCCCACTTTAGAAACTACACTATCTAAAATTTTGAAAAATATATTTTATTTGTATTTTTAAAGAAATTGTCTAAAAGATTTAATAATTTATTATTTAAAACTTTCCCTTTATCTTCCAATCTACAGAGCATTAACTTCAGACAATAGATTACAAAAGGCTTCCCTGAAAGTTTAATAGTAAAATAAAACTCTAATGTTAACTTTAAAAGTCTATGTGTGGAAACTACACTATTTAAATTTTGAAAAATATATTTTATTTGTATTTTTAAATAATTTGAATTACAAAGTTAACAATTTATAATTTAAAACTTGACCTATTTTGCCCTTTATCTTCCAATCTACAGAGTCTCAAAATTCAGACAGTAGATTATAAAAGGCTTTCCTGAAAGTTTATTAGTAAAATAAAACTCTAATGTTAATTTTTGGAGGCCAAATTAGAAAATTATATATATATATATATATATATATATATATATATATATATATATATTCTTATAAAAATCAAGCGAATCCTGAAGCAGATAAAAAGTTTATATGTGGAAAATGAAAGTGTATATTTTTTATAAATTTAACACACTTCCTTTAAAAGATATTAAGGTGAATATAAGAAACTGCACTCATTACCTGTTTGTCTGAAACTGGAATATTATAATCTTGAAGGGGGTACGGAACCCTTACTATGCGAGTCCAACTCGCACTTATTATTATTTTACTGAGGGAACACTTAACTCGGAAAAGTGTTTAGACCTATTACAAAATCACATGTTTACCCCCGCCAGGACTTTACTCGAATGGTGAAAACCCCAATATACTGGCAGATTCGGTATGATTTCAACAGGATGGAGCGTCCCCGCACTATTCGCGAACAGTGCGAGATTATCTTTACAATATTTTCCCAAATAGATGGATCGGAAGAAGAGATAATATCGAATGCCAAGCTAGGTCTCCAGATCTAAGCCCGTTAGATTTTTATCTTTATGGTTACGTGAAATCGAAAGTCTACTTCAATGAGCCGGAAAATGTTAAGGAATTAGGGCCGAAATACAAGGAATCCTGCCACAAACGCTAAATGAAGTGTTACGAGAATTTGAAAACCGTCTTAGGTATTGTCAGGAAGTTAATGGTCAACAATTAATTTTCGGTATAGGACATTGTACATGAAAAATACTTAGAATTCAGTGCAGAATTCAAAAATAAAATTAAAAAAATTCTCCATTTGAAAAAATGAAGTTGATGGTCGCAATTTATTTCTGGCCCACCCTGTATAAATGAGTTTATAATCGCAAAAACCGCAGTCCAAAAGCGACGTGTTCCAGCGTTTTTCCAAAAAACCAACACCCGAATTTTAAATGAATTTGTTCCAACCTACGCGTCCTCACTCTATATTTTCATACATAATATTTCAAATACAGGTAAAAATAATTCGTTGTTCGTAAGTTGATTGGCTGGGATTTGATTAGTCATATTACAAGTGAATTAACATTAGCAAGAAGCTATAGATCAATCAGTTAAGGAGATGTAGAGTAGGGATAACCATATAAAACAGTGAAAATTCTCACATAGGATTTCAGTTTTGTACCATAGTGAAAATGGAAGCAGATCAAGGTTATTTCACCGACTTTAGTTCTAGTAGAACTGTGAACTTTTCACTCAATGCTGCCAATAAGGAAAAGTGCTACCTAGTACACTCGAGGTTTCCCTTGATGGACTCCCCATGCTGTGAGATCCAGTGTGCACTCAGCTCCGCAAGATCCTACTCGCCAGTAGTTATCCTGCAAAAAACAACAACAACTGAAGGCTCCTCAGTGAAAATTGTAATGTCTTCCAATTGGACTACCTGAAAAGAAACTTCTTCAAGAACACCTCATCATCATTATAGAGTACAATATGAAGACGTGAAACAGATTACGCTTATGATACACGTATCCATATTATATCTAAATTATACTGATGTGAGTATTCTTTTAGCAGTCGATCCCATTTTACTGACTAAAGTAATATCTTTGAAGAAACTGAATTTTTGTAAGTTTTATCACCACTTGTTAGATGAGATTTCTTCATGGACATGTTTGCTATGTAGGCTTCCTATTGAAAAAATTATGAGACCATGTTGTCTCGACGATACCTCGCAATTATGTATTGGTTTAAAAGAGTACTTGTATTATTACAAAGACATTATATTACACGATTTGGAGGTTAGAAAAATTAAATAAAATGTTTATATGTATATTTTCGGGGGTTTTAATTAATCAGTTGGGAATAAGGAGAAAACCTCTGACGTTCCAACTGAAAACCTGTATAACGCAACAGATCTATTTACGTTTAATAAAGGCGGATCTTGGAATTTTACCACGTCTACCGCCACTACCATCTTAATAACATGAAGCTTCTCCCACCTACATATAAAGTAGAAAGTGTTGTCAGCTAATTCCGTCTGCAGCAATCGATTAATATGATTATACTGTCAAGTTCAGTTGCCCAACAAATATTCAAACAAATTAGTTTTTGTTATAAATGAAGAATAAGACGGACTTTTTACATGAAATTAATTCAATAAGCTCTACAGAAGTGGAGAACAAACCAATGGTCAAGGTGCGGGATCTACAACCAGGAACACCATACAGGATTATCTCGGCAAAATTGATGAAACCACAATTTGGCGAGAGCATCTGTCTGGAGTTGAAAGATAAAGTTACATTCTTACGGAAAAGGGTGACACAAACATTTAAACCGGATCTTGAAAATTTTTCCACAGGGAAGTTATACTTGAAATTCAAAGGACTACAACAACAACTGGGGACTAATCTACATTCACGAGTGTTATTGGAAATTTCTACAGAGTAGGGTTAATTGTAAAAATATATATAATATATATTTTAAATAAATTTTAAAATATATGTAATATTGTAAGTAATACTCTCAATCCATAAGAAGATGATGACACCAAATTATGACTTTTTCATATGTTCATCTTGAATGTCTCCAAATGTTTTAGAAAAGGTAATAGAACACAGTTTCGGAAAAAAAGTTCAGATACAAACATATGACAGTTAAACTAGTGATCTACAAATAATAATCGTTCTATTACCGAAATAATCTTGTCAGAAGTACTGATTTTTTTTATTGCCAAGCATGTAAATTATTTGTCGTTAAGTATATATATATATATATATATATATATATATATATATATATATATATATATAAATTGTATTGAAATAAAATTAAAATATAATTAAAAATATTGCTAACCAGATATGAATTATAGGGTATTTGAAATAGCAAGACGAGCATGTTTGTTCACAAGGGAAACATGTCATTGTGATGATGAATATGATTAAATTGATTGTAAAAACCCTAAATATCATAGATCTAGTGGGAAAATATAAATCATACTTACAATTGAGGGCTAAAATCCAAAGCGATTGTCATTAATTTTCAACATTCAATAGCATCATGTAAATCAGGGAAAATCTTCTATGGCATAGTCAAAAAACATCTTCATATCAAATTCATAGTAGCTAAAAATACAAAATCATTTTAGAATATAAATTAAACAGGAATTAATGCTAATTTTGAAGAACAGAATTGAAATATCTAAATTTAAAATTAAAGTACCATGTATAAAAAGTCAAGGTTCAAAACAGAAAATAAATAACATTAATATAGTAAAATATATAAAATTCTGAAAGTAAACGACAAATTGAACAGATAAAAAGAGTTATAGTTAAATTGATAAAGATTAAGCGAGTAGAACATCAAAAAGAACATGCTAACGTAAAACTGTTATCAAGTATAAAAAATTGTAACAGTATAACAGCAAAGAGGTAGGAAACTACTTAGAAAATACATGCGGAGATTCAAATAGTACAATGTAAACAAGAATAGGTCAAGAACACTTCAATAAACTTAAATTTTGGGGAAAATAAAGACAGAAATCCAATATCAAAATTTCATTTAAAGTTCAGAAGTAAATAAAAACCATTTCAAAAGTGTAAAATTATATCAAAAGATATGGGAAGACTCAAAGAATACATTTCAAAAGAAAATATAAAGGGAAATCATTTTTAGGAGGAAATATTCAAGTTCAAACGAAAATGTCATAACCTACAATTTCAATTGCAAAATACGAGACTAAAACTTAATTGTAAAACAAGTTTTATATATCAATAAAACCAGTATTTTTCCTAGATTTTAATGAAACAAAATACAAAGTGTTTAATTAAAATTTTTATTTCATAAATTATATCATTAGAATGCAGATGTTTTTGTAATTTTTTATAAATTACCTGTCAAGTTTTGACAATTGGTCAGTCTTTTTCCATCGTTGCAGGAGTGCACATGGACTCATTTTTGTTTAACAAATCTAGTAAACCATGTTTAAACAAAAGTGCATAGAAATTTATTGGCATAAATTGCCATGTTGAATAAACTAAAGTGAAAGTGACATTTAAAACCCGAACGAAAACGAAACCGAACTGATTGTGCAACGAATTTGTCAGTCGGAAATCTACGAGGGGAGTTCAAAATAAAATAAAATAAAGACAAGTAAATATTGCAAGTGCATATTAAAAATAAAAACTTCATCAGTCGATAAGAAGAGTATGGAGCAGAGAATGACTACAGATACTAGACAATTAAAAGCAGCAGATATAAAAAGATCATACTATAAACGAGCTTTACCAAAAATGCAGTAGCAGAGCCAAGGAGTAATAGAACACACCCAAGAAGAAGAGAGTTTCAGCCGGACAATTAAACAAAGTGATATAAGGTATTTAAAAAAGAAACTGATTTAAAATAAAAACAATGATTGATGTGTTTTAATTGGAATTTGTATATATGTTTATTATTTGATAATGTTTATTGTTGATATTTCATAATTTTAGTAATTAGGTGTATATAATAATAAGTAATATGGGTAATTTTTGATTGATTAACTTTTGAAGGATGTTTGAATTCGACATGTGGAGACGAAGTGATTTATCGAATATTTCGTGTTTGGCATTGTGTGTTGCTTGACAGTTGTCATTGTCGTCGACAAGGCGGGATGTGCGTGTAGAAAATTGTGTGAGGTTAACTGGAGAAGTCGTGCAGTTGTTTTTAAGGGATTTTCTACTAGTATACTGGCGTTTGATAAGCCATCCGAGTTCGGGAGTTATATGGAAATCCCTACATTGTGTTCCAGCATATTGCAGTACTGTTGATTAGTTGCTGGGATACTTCTCTTATTGAGGATTTGAAAAACTTCTGTTGTTGCGTAATTCTTCAGAGTGGTAATGGTATTTGGGGCCATCCTCACTATGGAACCTTTGGTATAAGAACCCCTTGATAGGGTAAGTGATTTTTGTTTGTTCACTAGCCGATTTCTCGTATTGTCAGACTATTGATAGATATTTTCTTTTTTTAGGCTTCTTCTTTTTGTTCTACTTCTTTTTCTGTTGTCGTATTTCTTCCATTTGTTTTGTTTCTACGTGCTGCGTTCCTGTTTTTGTTCTCCATTCAGTGAGATTGGGGTTATATTTTGCTGTTCTATTACGACACTAGAACACAGACCTGGTTTGGCATTATGGTATCATGCCGATCATGGACTTAGCATGCAGATGAACTAGTTGATGGTGCATACACGAACACTGTATTTCTGGTATTTCTATCATCAGAGTTCCAGTGGTGGAGCGAGTGCAAGGGACTCTAACTTCAGCTTCAGCTGTGGTTTCAGATAAGTGACAATTTGTGTATCTGGTTACTGTTTCATTATCAGTTATTTTTACAATAATAATATAAACATTAGTATTTGATTTGAAATTAATAGAATTTGTTAACCGAAAGTAAAGACCATTAGCCTACTATCGGGTTTATTATTATTATTCTGATCGATTGCACTTACCCTCGAGCTCGAGTGTAGTATAGATGACACCAACGTCGGAATTCTGAATTTTATTGAATGATAAATATCAGGTAATTTATGTTCGGTTCCCATTAATGTAGTATTTGATATTGACGATTTATTTAAATATTCTATTGATTAGAATTATTGTATTAGAGGAATATTTAAATATTTGTATCCAGGTTTTTCAGAATCTCACATGTTTATATGTACAGTTTGAATCTCTGTCCTTAAGTGTATATTTGTTTCATTTCATTTTTTCCTTTAGGTATATTTAACTTTAACATTCTAAGACTGTTTGCATTAATAGAGTGCCCTATGGCATATTATTAGCGCCTTGTACTAGTCTGTTCGCGCAAATTAAACTTATATTTTGGAACTGTTGTATGCTTATTATTCCTTTTAATTACACATTTATTTATTTATATTTAGAAATCTAGGGCACCCAAATTAGCAAAAATTACTACAGCAGATATTTTAGGACGGGTAGGTGTCCTGATTATGTGTATTTAGAAGGTATAGGGGAATCTACCTGGCGCCTTTATTTTCTCTCTTTATTTACGTTCAAATAAAACGAACCCCCCCGTCTTCACTGAGACTACCGGACATACCTTCTTCTGCCCTTAGCATAACTAGGTAGGGTAGAAATTTGGTGTCACGTAACATTTTGGTGTGGCATTTTAACGCCAACGTGTAGCGTGGCAGACTTTCTTTCTAAAATCAACATTTTTGCAAATAACGAAACCGACTCAGAACAACCAGACTCCGACAATGATCAAGAACCCGATGAACATGACGAAAAAATTTCTTCTGGCAAAATAATCTCAGTGACTTGCATGACAAAATCATCGAAGACATTTTCGAAGAAGACCCAAACTTCACTACTGACACTCTAAACGTTCTAGCTAGTAAAACTGTAAGGCATAGAAAATATTTAATTGTCCCTTTACCCTTTGATCCTGGAGCAGTTGTCTCACATCTTTTTAATATCCTCTATAACAACCAAGAACAGTTCGACGAATCAGAAACGTTCTGTATTGAAAACAACGTAGAACTACCGATTCTTGAAACACTATCTTTTACACTTACAGACAAAGACGTAATACTAAAAATTTGTCAAAATATTGTGATAACTCCTTCATAAGACGAAATTCCCCTTATACTGCAACAGGACCACTGCGGCAAAAATAACATTCACTTGCAAAACTTCCGTATTCTATGCGGAAGAATATAACATACAAGAGATCGACATTAACCTTTGGTGATCTCAATTTCCAGACCACTACCTATAGCCATCAAATGTAAGGGACAAGATGTCGTAACGCAGACCATCACGACAAATTCGCTATTGCAAATCAAGTCCGATTGCAATGCTTTTATTGACAACATCAGGGTACATGCTACGAGAACGTCAAAGAACATCCAGAACATCACTTACAAAAACCATCCAGTGGACATCCCGTACAGCTGCTGTGACGGCATGCCAGCCGCAAATCAACTACCCAAATTAAAACCCCTACAATTGAAGGATTTAGATGTAACAGATCTAAATGTTGCAAACCGTAATCTTGCCCAATATTCAATGGAATTGGAAAAGCTCATGAATCAATCACCATTGGAGAAGCATACATCATGGCTCACAATTACCACAATCACATTAATAGTAATTGTGATTACGTTCCTTTGTATCAAACCAATCAAGACAAGGTTCAGGAAAACCAGCCTCGATGCCGAGTCAGCTCCACTTCCAGGCCCATCAAAGCTTAAGTCCACGGGAAAGCTGCACAGCCTCCTAGATCCAACCCAATGTATGGAACTTCAGAACTTCCCCTAAAAGTTGATGATATACCATCAACATTTTTATATGGATGGGAGTTGTGATATAAGTTTATGCTATGAACTTATAACGAACTTATATCCATTTCTATTTTAAAAGTTATTATTGTGTTTATTTAAATATATATATATATATATATATATATATATATATATATATATATATGTATATATATGTTATATCACACTTCGATTGATTAACTATTTAATAAAGATTTTTATTTAAATAAACACAATAATAACTTTTAAAATAGAAATGGATATAAGTTCGTTATAAGTTCATAGCATAAACTTATATCACAACTCCCATCCATATAAAAAAGTTGATGGTATATCATCAACTTTTAGGGGAAGTTCTGAAGTTCCATACATTGGGTTGGATCTAGGAGGCTGTGCAGCTTTCCCGTGGACTTAAGCTTTGATGGGCCTGGAAGTGGAGCTGACTCGGCATCGAGGCTGGTTTTCCTGAACCTTGTCTTGATTGGTTTGATACAAAGGAACGTAATCACAATTACTATTAATGTGATTGTGGTAATTGTGAGCCATGATGTATGCTTCTCCAATGGTGATTGATTCATGAGCTTTTCCAATTCCATTGAATATTGGGCAAGATTACGGTTTGCAACATTTAGATCTGTTACATCTAAATCCTTCAATTGTAGGGGTTTTAATTTGGGTAGTTGATTTGCGGCTGGCATGCCGTCACAGCAGCTGTACGGGATGTCCACTGGATGGTTTTTGTAAGTGATGTTCTGGATGTTCTTTGACGTTCTCGTAGCATGTACCCTGATGTTGTCAATAAAAGCATTGCAATCGGACTTGATCTGCAATAGCGAATTTGTCGTGATGGTCTGCGTTACGACATCTTGTCCCTTACATTTGATGGCTATAGGTAGTGGTCTGGAAATTGAGATCACCAAAGGTTAATGTCGATCTCTTGTATGTTATATTCTTCCGCATAGAATACGGAAGTTTTGCAAGTGAATGTTATTTTTGCCGCAGTGGTCCTGTTGCAGTATAAGGGGAATTTCGTCTTATGAAGGAGTTATCACAATATTTTGACAAATTTTTAGTTTTACGTCTTTGTCTGTAAGTGTAAAAGATAGTGTTTCAAGAATCGGTAGTTCTACGTTGTTTTCAATACAGAACGTTTCTGATTCGTCGAACTGTTCTTGGTTGTTATAGAGGATATTAAAAAGATGTGAGACAACTGCTCCAGGATCAAAGGGTAAAGGGACAATTAAATATTTTCTATGCCTTACAGTTTTACTAGCTAGAACGTTTAGAGTGTCAGTAGTGAAGTTTGGGTCTTCTTCGAAAATGTCTTCGATGATTTTGTCATGCAAGTCACTGAGATTATTTTGCCAGAAGAAATTTTTTCGTCATGTTCATCGGGTTCTTGATCATTGTCGGAGTCTGGTTGTTCTGAGTCGGTTTCGTTATTTGCAAAAATGTTGATTTTAGAAAGAACGTCTGCCACGCTACACGTTGGCGTTAAAATGCCACACCAAAATGTTACGTGACACCAAATTTCTACCCTACCTAGTTATGCTAAGGGCAGAAGAAGGTATGTCCGGTAGTCTCAGTGAAGACGGGGGGGTTCGTTTTATTTGAACGTAAATAAAGAGAGAAAATAAAGGCGCCAGGTAGATTCCCCTATACCTTCTAAATACACATAATCAGGACACCTACCCGTCCTAAAATATCTGCTGTAGTAATTTTTGCTAATTTGGGGGCCCTAGATTTCTAAATATAAATAAATAAATGTTGTAATTAAAAGGAATAATAAGCATACAACAGTTCCAAAATATAAGTTTAATTTGCGCGAACAGACTAGTACAAGGCGCTAATAATATGCCATAGGGCACTCTATTAATGCAAACAGTCTTAGAATGTTAAAGTTAAATATACCTAAAGGAAAAAATGAAATGAAACAAATATACACTTAAGGACAGAGATTCAAACTGTACATATAAACATGTGAGATTCTGAAAAACCTGGATACAAATATTTAAATATTCCTCTAATACAATAATTCTAATCAATAGAATATTTAAATAAATCGTCAATATCAAATACTACATTAATGGGAACCGAACATAAATTACCTGATATTTATCATTCAATAAAATTCAGAATTCCGACGTTGGTGTCATCTATACTACACTCGAGCTCGAGGGTAAGTGCAATCGATCAGAATAATAATAATAAACCCGATAGTAGGCTAATGGTCTTTACTTTCGGTTAACAAATTCTATTAATTTCAAATCAAATACTAATGTTTATATTATTATTGTAAAAATAACTGATAATGAAACAGTAACCAGATACACAAATTGTCACTTATCTGAAACCACAGCTGAAGCTGAAGTTAGAGTCCCTTGCACTCGCTCCACCACTGGAACTCTGATGATAGAAATACCAGAAATACAGTGTTCGTGTATGCACCATCAACTAGTTCATCTGCATGCTAAGTCCATGATCGGCATGATACCATAATGCCAAACCAGGTCTGTGTTCTAGTGTCGTAATAGAACAGCAAAATATAACCCCAATCTCACTGAATGGAGAACAAAAACAGGAACGCAGCACGTAGAAACAAAACAAATGGAAGAAATACGACAACAGAAAAAGAAGTAGAACAAAAAGAAGAAGCCTAAAAAAAGAAAATATCTATCAATAGTCTGACAATACGAGAAATCGGCTAGTGAACAAACAAAAATCACTTACCCTATCAAGGGGTTCTTATACCAAAGGTTCCATAGTGAGGATGGCCCCAAATACCATTACCACTCTGAAGAATTACGCAACAACAGAAGTTTTTCAAATCCTCAATAAGAGAAGTATCCCAGCAACTAATCAACAGTACTACAATATGCTGGAACACAATGTAGGGATTTCCATATAACTCCCGAACTCGGATGGCTTATCAAACGCCAGTATACTAGTAGAAAATCCCTTAAAAACAACTGCACGACTTCTCCAGTTAACCTCACACAAGTTTCTACACGCACATCCCGCCTTGTCGACGACAATGACAACTGTCAAGCAACACACAATGCCAAACACGAAATATTCGATAAATCACTTCGTCTCCACAGGTCGAATTCAAACATCCTTCAAAAGTTAATCAGAACCAAATATAATAATAAGGCAAAATCGGCGCCCAATCAGTAGCTTATCGATCGCTAACCGGAGGAACGAATAAAAGCAATATTTTGACCGGTCTTAAACGCATTCAATTATACGAGTAGCTAAGGCAAAAATATAACGTAACAAGTCGGTGCATTGTTTAAAATGGTTAATTTTGATTCGGGAAAGAGCGTCAGCGTTCTGATTTACCTTGCCAGGTTTGTATTCTATCTTATAATTATACTCTTCTAGCTTAAGGCGCGATCTGGCTAGACGACTGCCAGGATCTTTGATGGAAAAGAGCCAAGTAAGTAAGTAAGTAAGTAAGCGGGCGGTGATCGCAAAGTAAAGTAAACTTTCTCCCAAAAATATACGGTCTGTAGTGCTTGACTGCCCACACAATGGCTAGCAGTTCCCGTTCGATAGTGGAATATCGAGTTTCTGCAGCGCAGAGAGTTCGGGAAGCATATGTTATAGGAAGATCTTTTCCTACGGGACCTTGTGAGAGAACCGCTCCAATTGCGAAAGCACTAGCATCAGTAGTGAGCAGGAATGGTTCTTCGAAATTTGGGTATATCAAGATATATATATATATATATATATATATATATATATATATATATATATATATATATATATATTTGTTATAGAGGATTTCGAAATGAAAAGATGTGAGACAACTGTTCCAGGATCAAAGGGTAAAGGGACAATTAAATATTTTCTATGCCTTACAGTTTTACTGGCTAGAACGTTTAGAGTGTCAGTAGTGAAGTTTGGATCTTCTTCGAAAATGTCTTCGATGATTTTGTCATGCAAGTCATTAAGTTTATTTTGCCAGAAGAAAGTGACTATTGGTTTGTGAGATTTGTCTAGGAGTTGGGCGTTAGAAATTTCTATTTTTGAGTAATCGATTATCGACTCGGTTTTATATAGTTGAACAAATCGATTAAACTCTGTTATCATTCTTTCGTCATGTTCATCGGGTTCTTGATCATGGTCGGAGTCGGGTTGTTCTGAGTCGGTTTCGTTATTTGCAAAGATGTTGATTTTAGAAATAAAGTCGGTGCATTGTTTGAAGTGATTAATTTTGATACGGGAAAGAGCGTCTGCGTTCAAGTTTACCTTGCTGGGCTTGTATTCCATTTTATAGTTATACTCCTCTAGTTTGAGGCGCCATCTGGCTAGACGACTGCCAGGGTCTTTGATCGAAAAGAGCCAAGTAAGCGGACGGTGGTCACACAGAAGTGTAAACTTTCTCCCAGAAAGATAAGGTCTGTAGTGTTTGACCGCCCAAACAATGGCTAGCAGTTCCCGTTCGATAGTGGAATATCGAGTTTCTGCAGCGCAGAGGGTACGGGAAGCATATGCTATAGGAAGATCTTTTCCTACGGGGCACACCATTTAAACATTTCGGTGGTTGTGGAGGTTTTCGGACCTGAAATGTGGGTTTAGGAGGAGCAGATTTGTGAATTTTTTGCTCTTCAAAATATGACAACTGAAGTACTCGCCTGGTTCGAGAGTATGCCTCCAGAAGGTCTTTGGGATTGCTGGTAAAAATTATTTGGCCTAGGCGTGGTTCTAGTCCAGTAAGAAGCGTGTTTAGAACCATGGTATCAACAAATGTAGTCTGAGCATCTTTCTGCTCATTGCTTAGATTTAGTGATTTTTGAATACAAGGGTGCATTTTCTCACTCAAAACCTGAAGTCTATTATCGAACGTTAGAGGGGACTCGTTGGATAATTGTTTGAGACGTTGGAGATCGTGGATCAAAGAAGACAGATCCCGAGAGTCCAAGAGTTACCAATTGCTTAATCACAAGGTACGAAGCGGGGTTTCTCGAGTTCACTAACTGCGCCGCTTTGCCCCTAAGTTTATTTTTAATGTGAATGACTAGCAGATATTTTTGATCTGCAGTCTACATATTGTACGCAGAATAACATACGTTTATGAAGGTGACCAGGGAGATTTGGTCGCCTTCGAATTCTGGAATAATAGAAAATATTTCCGATAACCCGTACTTTTCGGTTTCATCGGAAACAACGTTGTTTATTGCTTGTGCCATTTCGATGTGTTAGAATTAAAAGTGTACACAAGTTGAAAAAATAAAATAAATGAATTAGTATAAACGAGGGTTTGTATAATGGGTGTCAATTAGAATATAGTATAAGAATTATTAACCGAATGTATGTAGATGGGGAATAAACGATATTTTGGATAATAGAACGGTAAAGAATGAAATAATAAAATAAATATTTAAAGGTAAATCAAAATATATGAAATAAATATTTCAATTCAAGTAATCAAATAATATCTCAATTCAAATCAAGACAATCAAATAAATCAAATTATCAATCAAATAAAATAAAAATATCAAATAATCAAATATTTCAAAATAATCAATTAATTCAATTCTTTAAAACCTTAAACGTTAGACGATTCACTACTACTCACATCAACAGGAACACTGGATCCGTGTTCTCCTTGTTATCGCTGTTGGGACTTCTTCCAGGTTCTTTGCTCCGTTGAGGGATAGAATCCGCCGCTACCAGTTAGAATTAAGCTCGTGTTCTAGTAACGTTGACGGATCCTACTGACTGCGCCAATTTGTTATATCACACTTCGCTTAATTAACTTTTTAAAAAAGATTTTTATTTAAATAAACACAATAATAACTTTTAAAATAGAAATGGAAAAAATAACAATATACCTGACAAAAGTTCTGAGTAATAATGACCTCCAGGTCTATCAGATGATATTCCTGTAAGATTGCTTTATAGATCAGATGAGGGGGAGTTATTGAAACAGTTTTACATTAGAGGGGAAAGAATTTTTTTAATTTAAAATTATATATATAAATATATATATATATATATATATATATATATATATATATATATATATATATAGTAGTAGATATACAAGATAGGAGCATTTCAGGTGTTGTACTGACCTACATCAGTGTTGCCTGATTTATGAATTTGCTACATTTTCTACCAACGCAAGTAGCGAATTTACATGTGATGTGTAAATATTAAAGTTTCAAAACATAATATTTAAATTTGCAGAAATAATAAGATTTTTAGTTGAGGTATTTTAATGCAATGATTTACCTATTACTGATATAAATTTATTTATTATTTAGGATATCAACTGTAGAAATAATACACATTTTATGTAATTCCTAATTTATTAAAATGTTTTGACCATTGCGGCGAACATAAAACATATAATAATCAACTAGTGTGGCAATTTAGATTTTATCATAGGAACAGTTCCTGGAAAATTTGTTATATCAATAAGTCTTTGGATTCCTTCACTGAAATGATATACCTGAATGTTTAAAAAGGGGCAATTTAATTTATGTTATTATACCGTGAGGACGCATGGATTAGAATAAATTCATTTCAAATTCAGGTGTTGGTTTTTTAGAAAAACGGTTGGACACGTAGGTGTTTTTTTAGATTGCGGATTTTGTGATGAAAAAGTCATTTACACAGGGTGGGCCAGAAATAAATTGCGACTATCAACTTCAATTTTTCAAATAGAAACATTTGTTTTTTATTTTATTTTTAAATTCTGCATTGGATTCTAAGTATTTTTCATGTACTATGTCCTATACCGAAAATTAACAGTTATTAAAAAATTACTTTTATTTCTAAAGTTAAGAAATCAACGGTAAAAATAAGGTGTTTGTTGGTTTGAACCTATTTATTTACGTCTGGTTTTTATGATTGTTGGCGGTATTTTAGTCGCATGAATAGAAACCCTTTTTTAATGCTAAAGTTTTAACACTTGTTTATTTCCATAGAAATTGTACTATAATTTTACTTCAAATACGTAGTTTTCAAGTGCAGTTGCAAAGTTTCAAAGTATGGCGCGTTTAACTGAAAAGCAGCGAATAGAAATTTTGACGATGGTAGGATATGGCGACAGAACTCGAGCACAAATTGAAGTTTGCGAATTGTTTAATATGACGTGAAATAAAAAAAAGTTTCTAGAATTTGGCCACGTAAGAGACAATTACATCACCAAACATCTTCCAGAAGATACACAGTTAAGTGCTTTGCTCGATTTACAAAAAAATCCTCACAAATCCACTAGACAACTAGCCGCAGTCATTAAGTAAATCTTGTGTTCTAAAATGCTTGCATAGAAATAAATGGCACCCATACAAAGTTCATTTAGTTCAGGAACTTACTGAAGATGCTTTGGACCAGAGAGTTGAGTTTTGCGAAATAATGATGGATAGATGCGAGGGCAATCCGCACTTTTCACGTAAGATAGTTTTATCCGACGAGGCAACCTTTTGTTTAAATGGTTCAGTAAACAGGCAAAATTTTCGATATTGGGCGTCAGAAAACCCACATTGGATTATGAAAAGTCATACAGAGTTTTCCAAGAAAGTTAACTTATGGGCCGGAATTGTGGGTACTTCAATTGTTGGTCCTTTTTTTATTGAGGGAACACTTCAGTCGGAAAAGTATTTAGACCTATTACAAATTGACATATTACCGTGTTTAACAGAATTTTACCCGAACGTTGAAAATCCCAACAAACGGGGGATTCGGTATGGTTTCAACAGGATGAAACGCCCCCCACTATTCGCGAACAATGCGAGAGTATTTTGACAATATTTTCCCAAATAGATTGATCGGAAGAAGAGGTAATATCGAATGGCCAGCTAGGTCTCCAGATCTAAGCCCGTTAGATTTTCATCTTTGGGGTTAGGTGAAATGAAAAGTCTACTTCAATAAGCCGGAAAATATCGAGGAATTAAAGAATACAATTAGGGCCGAAATACAACGAATCCTGCCACAAAGGCCAAATGATGTGTTACGAGAATTTGAAAACCGTCTTAGGTATTGTCAGGATGTTAATGGTCAACAATTTGAACATTTAATTTGATATGTTGATGTTTTTTTTCCTTCAATTTTGAAAGAAATGTAATTTTTTTAATAACTGGTAATTTTTGGTATAGGACATTGTACATGGAAAATACTTAGATTTCAATAAAATAAAATGAAGTTGATGGTCTCAATTGATTTCTAGTCTACCCTTTATAAATGAGTATATCATCACAAAAACCGCAGACCAAAAAAAACCGACTTGTCCGAGCGTTTTGCCAAAAAAACAAGAACTGAATTTTAAATGAATTTGTTCCAACCCACGCGTCCTCACTGTATATTTGGTGAATAAATTAATACTATAAATATAATTATGGGGAAGAGGTAGATTAAAATTATCCGATAATACATTTCAATACTTTCTAGGCCTACATTTTTTCCGCAAACTAGTTCTATTTGAGATCGAATCCACAGAAATTTATATTGCCTAATAATTACTATTTTTTTCTCAAGTTCTTGCAATTTTCGATTATTATAAATTTGTAGTCTGTCAATTAAAATCAAAATTATGTTGCAATTAGTCATATTATTTCTGATTTGTTACAATTGACAATATGGTTTAAATTTGTGTTCTTTGCGTTTTTTCAAACTTCTTTTCTTACAATGAACTTAAATTGTTTATAATGCGATTATGCAAAACTCATTTATCTGACACACAAGTACTGTGTTTAAAGAACAGGTCGTGAGCTATTATTTTCTGAATAGTCTGTACTTCTGCTTGAAAACTGCCTAAGATATGGATTTTTCAAATATTATTAATGTTTGTTGGTGGTTGTTCCTGCTTTTCCCTGCGGATAATGCTCCGATCATGCTTTACAAAAATTAATTTTATAGGTTTTTCACTTTTTTACAAATCTTCTTTTGGAAGCATTGCTATATAGTCAATAATTTACAAATTATAAAGGAAAAAAATTTAATATTGTTTATTTTGTTTTATTCCAAAAAATGCAAATGCATTTATTATTGAGCAAACAATTAATATAAAAATAGAAAGGCTTCCCGCTTGCTAGTTCGAGAATATCGGTTTGTTTAAACCGAGAATACAAAACTCAAATTTAAAAATTTTTCAAGCAGCCCAAAAAATTACAAGAAAATGAAGAAGGAAGCTCAAACAAAATTTATTAAATACAGATAATTATTTAATGAATGAGGCAGGTTTAGATAAAAAAGCGCATTATATCAATAAATTCGTAGAAATAATAAAGAAACAAATTTAATTTATTTTAAAATGCTGAATTTTTGAGATATATGAAGAAAGAAGAATATAAAGAAATGTCGAAGCACACATAAAATATTTGAATGATGTTATGGCAGTTACACACAGTAACTAAACTCCGTACATTTAAAATACATTTTAGAACAATGATCGGTATTAGAAAAATACTGACCGAATTTTAGAATTTTATATAATTTATGGTCTACATCTGAGATGTAAAATCTACTTATAATTAAATGTGTAGAAATAAAAAAAGTTTACAAAATAATTCTAAATACCGGACAGACTGTACATGACATATAGAATTTGTTTGTGGTTGTAAACAAATTGGTTCAAAGACAGTAAGGGTACTGACCCCCTAAAGTGCACATATTATCTTGCATCACATTCCTCATTATGTTTTTGTAGTATGCACAACCAAAAAAGTAACCTATCTAAATTGTGAAGACGCGAGATGTAAGACCGACATCTAGGATTTTCGAGAGAATTAGCACACAGAGGTTCCGAATCTGGAGTCGTTCCGTGTAATTGCTGTTCTCCCTTAACTCCTAGGACAGAATGTCACGATAAAATTTTCAGGTTACTTCACCTGTCAGAGATATTGAATACTCTCTGTGTCCTAATTCTCTAGAAAATCCTGGATGTCGCTCTTACATCTCGCGTCTTCAAATTTAACGAAATGTATCAAATACATAAAGAAGTGTTCGAGAGGACATTCAATTGTGGGAAGCGCAACTGATGAAGGTTCCCTGACCAACAATATATGTTATATATAATATATATTGTCTTGCGTACAAAGGAATGACACCTCGAAGAGAGTATCTAAATTGTGTCAACTGTATGTGAAAAATTATATATTTAAAAATGTAAATTTGAAATAATACTTGAGTCGTAAAAAATAGTGACAATTATGTTAATTCACCTGAAATTTATATCCATTACTCAGAATGACACAAAGAAAAAGAAACAGAGACAGGGAGGTAATGCGAGATGGGAAGTATATTTCGTAACAAGTTTTCGCTTCAATCGTTCAGTCCCAATCTTTGTAAAATTTAAAAATATATCTAAAACTGTTATTCATTTAGTGGTGTCACGGTTAGGGAAGAAAAAGAGGGCCGTCCATGAAATTGTACGCCATTGGTTGAATTAATTTAAATTGCTTCATTACAAAAATGTGACTTTTCAGTTATTAAACTTGCCTATCAATGTTTGTTAACAATGTGATGTGATGAAGTTTTCGCCAATATTCATTTTTGAATTTTAAAGATTAACCCTCTAAATCTGGAATATGAGTAGTGTCAGGATTTATTAATCAAACTCTCAAGGCTGTAGCTAGAAAAAAAATTGGGAAGGGGTGATTACTTTAGCCATTTATTTTTAATATTGTGGACTGATTAGGACCGCGAGAGTTAGGCTTGATCCACATTATAGTGCCGGTCACAGTCCGTTCCCGGTCTGATCTCGGTCTGGTAAAATATTATCAAATGAGAAACAATGTGTGCATTCACACTTGCGTGCCAGTCAAGGTCCAGTCAATTCCCGCTCCACTCCCGATCAGTAGATTCAAACGTAGTGCCGGTCACGATCCGTTCTCGGTCCGTTCCAGGTCTGGTAAAATATTCGCAAATGAGAAACAATGTTTGTATCCACACTTCCATGCCAGTCAAGGTCCGGTCGAGTCCCGCTCCGGTAAAAATATCTTTGAAATATATTTTGAACGAACCTACAACGAACACAGGGTCGAAACTGGGATTTTTTGAGGAAGGGGTGCAAAATGAAAACTGAAATAATAAACTGTTACCAAGAGCAAATCTAGCAAATTGAAAATATGATTTTTATTAAGCTTATTTCTCTAATTTTCTGTAACAGAAAACTACTGTTATGTGTGTGAAAAGAAATATATTTATTTCTTTGATTACTGAACTTTATGAAAGGATATCTTCTATACTATTATAAAACTGCCAGTTTGTTTGTATGTTTGTTTGTTTGTTCGGGCATCACGTAAGAACTACGGAACTGATTTTTCTGAATTTTGTTTTGTTCCAAAGCCTATATATAGTTTGACTTAAAATCTGGTATACATTTTATCTCCCTACATTGACAGAGATTGTAGATATATATATATATATATATATATATATATATATATATATATTAAAAACATATTACAAATATTACAAAGAAATGTTATGATCTATAAGCTGTTTCATATACAGGATAGTTGTATAGGGTGGAGTAGAGTTCTAAGTATACAGGGTGGTACAGTTATAATTGTACAAGGCCGTTCAAAAAAAAGTTGATAGACATTGTTATATAGGGTGGCCTAGGGTGGTTCACAAAAGTTAGTTAAAGTTGTTATTTAGGATAGCCCATATGCTTCATAAGTTATTCCTTTTTGCGCCGAATTCTACATTCCGTACGAGGGTGAAACCGCGGGTAAGGCCTAGTTATCTTTATATCTATACTATTATAAAATTGTAGTATGTCTATTTGTTTGTTTGTTCGGGCATCACGTCAGAACTACTCAACTGAGTTTGCTCAATCTTTTGTTACGAAGCCTATATATAGTTTGACTTAAAATCTGGTATACATTTTATTTCCCTACATTGATAAAAACGATAGATATAGCGGAAAAGCTACTATGTCCGGTAACACATAATTAGTCAGTTTTTTCGAAATTCTAAATATGCCAATGTACTCGTAACATGTTTCGATTTTTTAAAAAATCAACCGATATTTAAATTGTAATTTTACAGGGTGTTCCATATATAGGATAGATGAAAGTTAGAGCGGAGTAGAATTACATGGATTAAAAAATCTTGAAAAAAAAAGTATATTAGGTGGCCCGTAAGCAGCTGCATATATATAATGTGGTTGAAATAGGAGGGAAGTTATACGTGGTGGTTCAAAAAAGGTATATTGAGTGGACCGTAAATAGTTTCATATAAAAGGTGGTTAAAAAATTGGTGGAGTTGTAATATCTTTATACAGGATGCAGGGTGGATAACAAAACGTTATATTGTTAGGCTCACAAGCAGTTTCACATACAATGTGATTGGAATAAGGATAGAATTGAATTAAATGTTATGAAAGCAGTTAGCATATTTGAATGATTTACTTGAGCTATTATTATAGTTATGAAATGGGATGAAAAAAATGTAGAAGTAGTTGCTTGTTCACGGTGCTTGAGCTTTAAAATAGATTGAATTGTAGTCTATAGGGTGGTTAAACTTTTTTTATATATTCACAAGTAGTTCACAAGTATCAGATATAGGATGGCTGAAATATGAAGCAGACTATAATTAGAGCTATACAGGTGGGTTGAAAAAATAATTTTATATTTTCCTTTAATTCTGTAATGTGCCCCCCAAAAAAATTAAGATTAGGGGTTTCTCCTTATTTTTCCTGTAAAGTTCAGGTGAGGCCCTATATCTCTATTTTTTTCAATTTTTACGTCTTATAGTTTCGGAGAAAAGGGGGGATGTGTAATTATTTGAATATTTTTGGTAATATCTTTTAAACTACATATTTTTTAAATATAAAAAATATTTATTTGTTTTCCTCAGAATGAGCCCTTTCATTTGGTTTATTACATGATGGTTTGAAACTTTTTTTAATTTTTCATTTAATGCTATCATTTGCCCCCTAAAATTAAAATTAGGTTTTTCTCCTTATTTTTCCTGTAAATTTTGAGCAACCTCCTAACTTCCATTTTTTTTCAAAATTTTAGCCTCTATAGTTTCGTGGATTTACACCTAGTCGGGTCATCAAACTCTACATTGATACCAAATTTCAACATTTTCCCTCAAGTAGTTTCGGAGAAAATTGCTGTGATGTGATAGTCGGAGAAATCAGGAGTGATATATCAATCCTAAACAATGGTATATCTAGATATTGTCTAGTTCCAGTAAAATTGAAATCTGTAATATAAAAACCCTTTGGATTTACTCATGATAATCTCTTTAGGGTTTAAACAGATTTCATTTGTTAAGATATTGAATGTACAAAGTGGACATTCCAGTTCTATGACGTATATTAAGCATAACGCCCCTTTTTGGGTACCTGCAGTTATGGCAAAATTCTATTTGCTCGGAATTCCAGGTTAAACCTGGACTATTTATTTTCCTTTAATTTTCTATTTGTCTAAATATTTGAATATACCTCAGTAATTATTTTGTCAAGGCCCATAACTAAAATTCAGATTTGTGATTTGGTACCCCCCTGTTGTCAATAGAAAAATAATTTTTCGTTCATATGGATTTTGGTAGAAATATACAGATATTAGTGAAGAAGTCTACAGCTTTGGCATTTTGATGTTAGAGAGTATTTATTGGCTGGCAGTCAGTTATTAATAATGAAATTGACAAGTAGTTGATAGTTATTGTATATATTTAACATAACTAAATTATTCTTTGTGTAAAAGGTGGCTTCAAATTCGTGAAAAAAATATAAATTCAAAATACAAAAGAAATAACTGACCTATTTTATTGTTGTAAATGATGTAAACTGAAATAAAATGTTGTGTTTTCTTTTTGTATTTTTGACCTAATTTTCTTTAAAATCATTTCGAATGTACCCAGATGCATTCGACAATATTGGAAAATTTTTCTACTTCTTTAATTAAATGAACATAGAGAGTGAGGTATTCTCCATCCTCGTTGCAATAAACTCGGATGCACACACATTCTTCTCGTTGGTTCATTTTGTTTTCGTGGGTTGCTACAATTATCTTCTTCAAAATGAACCAGAGCTATATAATAGATAATTCTTCAATCGAATAATTCAATGACATTTTTCGCCCGTAATTATTAGAAGTAATAAAATATTTTACTCGAGTTAATTTTATTATGAGTTACGAGGCACATCCAACTTCGACTATTGACAGTTTAAAACGGCAGGATGACAGAGAACGAGCTGTGAATAAGGTGAATCGACTATACCGAGACCAGACCGAGATCGGACCGAGATCAAGATCAGACCGGGAACGGACTGTGACCGGCACTATAATGTGGATCAAGCCTTAGTTTTCTATTCAGTATACTTCCACTATATAAGAGATGCATAGAATACAATAATACAATTTTATGAAGAAAGTTGTTAATTCCTTAAAATTGAATCTACAATTCCCAAATTTCGTTTTGAGCCCCGAATCCCCCGCTGGACTTGTAAACCCTATTTACTTTTATATTTCCTATTGATCATACCAATTTACCTTTTTTGGGACATCTTGTACGTATATATCCTGTCGCTAGGATTAATTTTCTGCGAGTTGGCTTTGCCATTATACAGTGCTAGCATTTTAACTAGCCACCCAAAATAACTTTTAAAATATCTTTAAAAGAAAAAGACAAAAAAACACAAGTTAATTTATATTTACGAGGGACACATTTTATACGTATCGGTCATCCTACAGTTTCAACCCCTAAGCGGGGGTGAATATAATTTCTTTAAGTTTAAATACAAAGGGGTATCATGCGATACCCTTTTTTAAGATAACAACAATTACAGCGAGAAACTAGTACAATTTGGAACTGAAAATCGAAAAAGTTATATTAATGCTAAGAAAGAACTAATAACTGTAATAGGGAGGCAATGACATTTACAGATGAAAAAATCCGAAAAACAGAAGGATACCTATATAAAGCCCCTGGCACTCGAGAAATACAGATGACAGACAAAGGAACACCAGAAGTTCTCGTGGGAGAAGTGGAGTCAGCGGTCAGAAACATAAAGAATGACAATAGGGAACGTCGGAATATCGCCCAAATATTTTCCCAATATATAGAAACCAGACATATACCACACAAGAAAGACAGAAAGATTTCATTTTTAGTTAGAGCACTATAAGTCTTCTTTCGGTAATCTATGAAGTGTTTACTGAAAGTAACAAATACTAACTCACTAATGATTTTCAAATACTACTCGCCTTGATTCTCATGGACTTCGAGAAAGTGGTCCACCCTTTATTATTGAAAGCGATAGTCAATGCCCTGAGCGAGCAGAATATCGATATACCATGTACATAAACATTGATTAATATACAGGGCATTCCTTTCAAAACTAGCTCCCCAAATTATCTTTTAAAATACCTTTAAAAGAAAAAGACAAAAATACAGTAATTTATATTTACGGGAGACACATTTTTCACGTATCGGTCACTCTGCAGTTTCAACCCCTAAGCGCGGATGAATATCACTTCTATAAGTTTAAATACAAATGGGTATCATATGATTCTTTGTTTTAAAGGTCTCTTTTTGCCAGTCTTTTGACACATCATTTGTTACAATCAGATTATTTTTACAGAGTAATGTCATTTTAATCTTTCAAATTAAAATAATTATTATTTTCTATGTATTTACATTATTAATATGGTATTAGCCTTAGAATTACCTTGTAGTTAAATTAAATGTTCAAAATGTCAAGGAGCGTTAGGTCGGGAAATGTCTCATTAAGTCAATTTCGAACAGGCAAGGCATAATGTGGAGGTGCTCCCTCCTGTTAAAAAAATAGGATTTCTTCTTCTAGAACCATAGCTCCGTCTTGATTTATTCGGGTTTCTAAAGATTCGGTAATAAGGGTGTTTATCACATTTTCTAACAATAAGTCCAAATACAATTCTCCAGTTAAATTTTCTTCCACGAATAAAGGACATAATTTTCCGAATTCCGGCTCATAAGTTAATTTTCTAGGGATGTTGGTTGTTCTCTTATAGCAAACCTTGTGGGTTGCTGTTGTTCTAGGATTTACAATTATGTTTAGAGGCAACTCCATTTAAAAAAATCCTGCTTCATCAGAAAAATAAATTAAAATAATAGAGTCTGCTTTTGCCCTTTGAGTCATTAATTCACAGAACCTTCCATCATAATCATCCTCAGCAAGCTGTTGAAAAGCTGTATTTTGTAGGAAACGAATTTATTTAGACGTAACGTTTTATGCACAGAGCCGACCGAAATATTTGTTAACCAGTTAACCATGAGAAATATATGAACTAAATCCAACACATAGTAACAAGGCCGTAGCCAGGAATTTTTTTCGGGGTGGGTTTTCGAGGGGGGGGGGCTAATTAGGACTGCAAAATGTCTATTTTTGTTAGTGTATTTCAAGAATATATAAAATTATATAAATATAAAATTTATTCTGTGAAAAATATGATTAACTGGTTAAAATTCAATCTTGAAACCACACCTTCCAAAATTTCGGGGGTGGATTTGAACCCCCAGACCCCCTTCCCCCCCGCTGGCTACGGGCTTGCATACTAATACCCAATATCCTTATCGGAATGTTTCTGATGAAAAACATGAGCAGTTCTGCATGCATCCCGTTTTTTTCCCCATAAATATATATTATTTCAATTCTTCCTTGTAAAGAATAAAACATAGTCTAAATTTGATATTCAGTTTGTAACTGAACCACTACTAATAATAAATTTGTTACATTTATAGTCACAAATATCTTGCAACAATATTTAAGGATTTTGTCTCACTTGTTTAACTCGGTAATTATACTCGTGCTTTTTTGTAATTACAATTTTAAATATTATTTTTTTACGATTTCTCTGTAAAAAATAATCTGATTTAAAAAAATAATACCTCAAAAGATTGGAAAAATACGTTTCAGATGATACTCCTGTGTATTTAAACTTTTAAAAGAGATATTCACACCCGGTTAAGGGTTGAAACTGCAGGGTGACTGATACGTGTAAAATGTGTCCTCCGTAAATATAAATTAAACTTTTTTTTCTTTTAAAGATATTTTATAAGTTATTTTGGGTGGCTAGTTTTGAAATGAAAGCCCTGTATATGTTATGGACCAAGTGATTAATTGGATTGGATTTTTGGAAAAATGATTTGAGAAAGGTATAATAACTCTTGAATTCATTAAATAGCCCATACATAAAGTCAAAGTAAAAATAACATGTTTTATTACCATTATTTTTTCCGAAATGAAATGAAAATTTAAAACACAAGTAATATAAAACTTCTTCGTTTTGTTTACCATATTACCTATGATTATAAAACTCGAAAGTAAACAATTTAAATAATAAGGTTAATAATATGAACTTATTATGAACGGGTTCTACATTTAGAAACTACTAGTTCTTAGCTGTTAAAAGTCAAATTAAAAATATAAGACAATTATTACAAAACTTCAAGTAAACAAAAATAAGGAGCACGATGTAGTGAACAGTGAAGCAATTGACGTCAGCAGTCAGTCATTGCAAAGCGTTTGTCATCCCCTGTATCCCTCCTCCCTTGAGGCATCTGTGTCATTCTTTGCCCGACCAGTGGCAGATCCAAGGGGGGCTCAACAGCGGGACCAAAACTCCCATCCCCTCGAATACCACAGCAGTATTCATAATAATAATAAATTTAGATAATATCACTTAGTCCGAATTAGCTTGTCATTATTCATATCGTAATGCTCGAGCAATACAAATATTGCCCTCATTAATCACTCCTATCTTTGCGCACGCTAGGCATGCCGACTTATTTGAATTTTTTTAAATTTGGCCATTACCCTTAAATTTTTAGATTTTTTTCAATACTATTTTAACATTATCATTAATGAGCGAACATTATATGGCAACAAATTCTTCTAAAAATACATTATATTCGGATTTAATATGATGAGCTAGTTTTCGTTTCAGACGTTTTATTGTTATTTTTAACGTTTTACTTTTACTATGACGTCATATGCTACTGATGTTCATCATTGGTTGGTTACTTATTACTAAGAGCTAACAGCACCCTACATCTCTGTTTTTCGCGTTTGATGGACTTGGGAGCTACACGATGAACTACTTCGTTCCTCAAGCGTTTCACTACCTGAGACTGTATTCTGTGAGAAACAATGTTCAGAACCTCATGATGACGTTCCGATACCTTGACAGATTCTTCTTCTAATCGAACTCGATGCATTTCCGCTTTGGCTCGTGCTTCCTCAGCTTGAATACGTTCTTTTTCAGCATTAACTCGTTCCTCATCAGTTCGCATACGATAACGATCTGCTTTGTTTCTCTCTTCTTCCGCTTGTAGTCGTTCTTTTTGCATTTGTATTATCTCAGCCTCAGCGGTATTCTTTACTTGTATCACAATTTGCTTAAATTCAGCCAACTCAGTCATCAAATGGTTGTTTTGGGCAGAAAAATTCTTCGAGGGAATTTGTAATTGGATCCTTTAAGTGATTATCAAACCATTCTCGCAAGTCTGTTCCCTGATCAATAATTTCATTTTTAGTATTAAAATATTTATGATTGATAGTATTCACTTTAAGTATAGGTATTTTCTTCAAAATGTTACGAATTCTGAACTTGAACATAATTGAAGCATAGTCCCGAAAACATCAATATATCTTTATGCGATTTGTTAGTTTTGATCCCAGTTCGAACAAGTTTTTGAAATCGTGAAACAATGTCATCCCTTTGAAGTCTATTAGAATGTTTATTATTTAAGCCCATTCAAATTTTTTACTGTTTCAGCAAAGTCCGAAAACGTTTTAAATAACCAACCATGTTTTGTAATTTTTCATGCTGCAAGGGAATTATTATAATACCTATCATTGCTGGTTTTGTAAGCGTTATAGAAAGACTTCATTAGTTTACTCATTTAATGTAAGAGTGGCATTCGTGTAGTGGAAATATTTTCACTACATGAAAGTTGGATCGAAAGCTTTTATAAGGTAGTTCCAGTGCAGAATGTTTTTGTCTTATATATTTCTCTTTGTCCTAAATCATTTCGAGAAAGTCCATCAAAGAGAGTAAGTGACTTTTCCATACATTGTATTCATTATATGGATTATTTTACCAATCATGAGTTTATCACATTACACAAAATTTTTATTCATATGTTATTGCTAAAGTAAGTATGATTGAATTGATCCTGATTACAATTTATTTCAATGGTATATCATTTGAAGGTAGCTGCTTTGTACGTTGACATTTTTAAAGTAATATCCCAGCATCACGTTTCAATATATATGTGGTTGAAGTAAACTTTTTAATTTCATACAACATGCTTATAAACTCATGGATTATGTTTCCGTTATTTGTTGTGATGGAGATCGATGCTGACCGATAATTATAATTGGATAACACGAGGGCTGGTTACAGCTTTCTTTTGTTTTATATTGCTTCTAGTGTGTTCACAATTGTAAACCTGTGACTTGCTAGTTTTAAATTTGTATGTGTGTAGTTTAATAGGTTGGTTACGTTTTCTTAAATGTTATTCATTATGTATACACTCGTGCTTAGGAATATGTTTTCTATTATCTCACACTCGTACATCTTACAAATAAATTCGTGTTATTCAAATTGATATTGAAGGATGACATGCCAACACATGGTTTAAGGACTTTTGTTTGTTGCACAACGAAGTCCACCCATTCTTGACCAAGATTTTCTGGCCTGTTGAATGTGACAGACCCTCCATGTTCAATTCTGTATCTACATGATTCAAAACAAAAAATATTTAAACCTTATGACTTTTATTTCACTGTATTTCAAATGATTGATTAATACTCTAAGATACGAATAAATTCATTTCTAATGGATACTTCTGTTTTGACAAATTATAACCTTCGCTAACATCTTCACCAAGGTTAAAAAACCGCAATAATTGATAGTGATGCAGATATCAAATAAAGCACAAACATCGTATATTTTTTAGAATATTTGAATGATTCATTTCATTTTAACAAGAATTTCTACTCAGTATTTTACAACATTTCTTTTAAATAATTTTCTTTTTCGGTTGTGTGTTGTTGTCTGTGTGCAATGTTGAATGGATGCCTTTTGAACTAAATATTCAGCTATGATAAATAATGAAATAATCTCAGCCATTAAGTCTTGCAATAGATTATTTAATACGCATATAATTATCTGAAAACATATTAATTTGATGCTACGAATTTTGTTGTGGCTTCGTTTACAAACTTTTGAATGCTTTGTCTGTTTTATCTTCATTGTGTATATCAAAGCAGGGTTAAAAGCATGTGGAATGATGAATTGAACTTGTCTTTTTTCTGCTACCGGAGTTGTTTTGGTTGTGACTGGGTCTAGTAGCGTTCTCCAGTGACAAATTGTCAGTTTCGGCTGCGTGTGGTGTTTTGTTGCTTTATCTTTCAACATGTCGAAAGCTAGCAAGCCATAATCCTGCATGAAAGCCTTCTAGGGGTCTGGCAGGGCAGTAAGTATGAGTTTCGTCTTTGTTCTATAATAACTTTGTCAAGTGACCTTTTTTATGTTTATTATTTAAATGAAATTACCAGTCAAGAATATTTTTAATTTATTAGTAATTCATAAATCAAGCAAATTGTTCCTACGTTTCATATGCGCGTTAAATTACCTTGTTTGTTGAGTTGCATTTTTTAAGAGAAACTTTTGATGAGACGATAGTTTTGTTATCTCCGTTTTGAGGTTGTTTGCTACAACGAACCTCTGGAAATTAGTTGTGACGTCACAGAAAAAGGGAGGGGGCCCGCTAAGGGGGGCCAGCGACGCCATATTTCCATATTTCTCTAGATCTCGGAAATGCGTCATTTTAGTCATATGATTAAAGTGATGGAGCAACATTGCCATATTTCCTTAGATCTCTGAAAACACACACACAAGTTCCTTTTATCTGCTTTGGTTCGTTATAAAAGCGAATACTAATAATATTATAATATTAAGACGCTGTTGAAGCACTTAAATCGATAAAAAACAGTACAACAATCAATATTATTTTAAGAATTTGGTAACAATTATCCGTGTCGACTTGCTGATGACAACGATTCTTCAACAAAGTCGAAATTTTCGATAGGCAGTTGGACATCTTGTTGCTTCATATACATCTTACGTCATCATCCTTATTGTGGATACTAATTAAATACAGCAGTCTATCGCAGTTATTTGCGCTGGGATTGTTCTTAGCATTCATATCTTTTCTATCATTTGTAACGTCCCTGTACCTGTCATTTCTAGTATTTGCAGACGTCCCATTTCTAACATTTGTAGCGTTCCTGTACCAATCATTTCCATCATTCTTGCTTCTGTTATAACGTTTCTACTATCAGTTTTCTAGCATTTATAAGGTTCTGTTAGAGACATATAGGTAAAACACCTGTGAAATTTTTCAAATACTTTGTTCATTTTACTCTCATATCAACAATTCGTTAGGAGAAACATACATTTTGTGTACGTAGAAAACATTTGCTTGTACTGACGTCTGTCTTAGAAAAAGTTACATGTAATAGAAACATTTGTTTGTTGTAGCAAACGATTGATGTTTTCTTTTTGATGTCTAAATTTTTGTGCACGTAGAAAAAAGTTTTTATGTACCACTGAATAAGCTTTGAGTACCTGTCTTAGAAAAGATTTGTTTGTTCCTACCTCTGGCTTACAAAAAGTTATATATTTATTCCCACTATCCCATTTCCAACATTCCTGGGCTCTACTTTTTGCAACGGATTTGTTTCAAACCATTTGTAGCAACAGTTTCTAGCATTTGTAGTGACTTTGTTTAACCTCACCAGTCATTTCTACGGTTCCTGTCGTTTCTATGGCCCTAGCCTTTGTAACGGTTTCAAACATTTCTACCCTTTGTAGCGGCTCCCACCATTTCTAGTATTTCTAGTGGCATAAAGACACTCCTCAAATATGAAACGGAATCCTACTTTGGAAACTTTTAAATCGGGACATATCTATTCTTTATAAGCATATAAGATAAACAACTGCTGGTTAGCAGGTGGTCAGCCAATGAGAGTGCAGCTTATGACGTCATGACCGGAAGGCCCTGTTTACAGGGCGTTCTTTTCAGATTTCCGATCTCTTTCTTTAATAAATGAAGCTAGAGAGAGAGAGAGAGAGAGAGAGAGAGAGAGAGAGATAATAATGTTCTAATCAGAAGTACTTTTGGTAGTAAAACAGTGTCTTGTATTTACAATTTTATTTCAGAGCAGCATATGATATATCAACATCAAGGTATTTATGTATATTTCCTTGCGTTTCTATGGATCGTTCTAGTCGTTTCTACGTTTTCAGTCATTTCTACAGGCTAAGTTGTTTCTACGGGTTTTCAGCCATTCAACGGGCCAAGCCGTTCCTATGGTTCGTTTCTAGCTATTGTAGTGTCTCCAACCAGTCCTTTCTACGGTTCCTGTCATTTCTACGGGACATTTCTAGCTTTTGTAGCGGCTCCAATCATTCTACCAGTCATTTCTACGGTTCCTGTCGTTTCTACGGGCCGTTTCTAGCATTTGTAGTGGCTTCAACCATTCTACCAGTCGTTTCTACGGTTCCTGTCGTTTCTACGGTTCATTTCTAGTTTTTGTAGTGGCTCCAACCATTCTACCAGTCATTTCTACGGGTCATTTGTAGTTTTTGTAGTGGCTTCAACCATTCTACCAGTCGTTTCTACTGGCCCAGTAGTTTCTACGGGCCATTTCTACCTTTTGTAGCGGCTCCAACCAGCCATTTCTAAGTTTCTATTCGTTTCTACGGGTCATTTCTAGTTTTTGTAGTGGCTTCAACCATTCTACTAGTCGTTTCTACTGGCCCAGTAGTTTTTACGGGCCATTTCTAGCTTTTGTAGCGGCTCCAACCAGCCATTTCTAAGTTTCTAGTCGTTTCTACGGGTCATTTCTAGTTTTTGCAGTGGCTTCAACCATTCTACCAGTCATTTCTACTGGCCCAGTAGTTTTTACGAGACGTTTCTAGTTTTTGTAGTGGCTTCAACCATTTCTACCAGCCGTTTCTACTGTACCAGTCGTTTCTACGGGACATTTCTAGCTTTTGTAGTGGCTTCAACCAGCCGTTTCTATGGTTCTAGTCGTTGCTATGGGTCATTTCTAGTTTTTGTAGTGGCTTCAACCATTCTACCAGTCGTTTCTACTGGCCCAGTAGTTTCTACGGGCCATTTCTACCTTTTGTAGCGGCTCCAACCAGCCAGTTCTAAGTTTCTAGTCGTTTCTAGGGGTCATTTCTACCCTTTGTAGCGGCTTCAACCATTCTACCAGTTGTTTCTACTGGCCCAGTAGTTTCTACGGGCCATTTCTAGCTTTTCTAGCGGCTCCAATCAGCCATTTCTAAGTTTCTAGTCGTTTCTACGGGTCATTTCCAGCTTTTGTAGTGGCTCCAACCATTCTACCAGCCGTTTTTACTATCCTAGTCGTTTCTACGGGTCATTTCTAGCTTTTGTACGGTTCCAACCATTTCTCCAACGGTATTCTTTCCGAATTACCCAACGCTCGATACAAAATCCAACGATTCAAGTCGCAATTATTATTCCTCATTTACGTATTTATTTTTTTTACATTATTAGCTACCATTATCTCTTCAGTGAAAACCGCATCTACTTTTATAATTAACGGTTTCCGTGTTTACAATCAACCAGCCACTGGACTTTCAAATAGTGCTCGAGTTTTATATGGTTATCAGTTCACCAACATGCTGTTGCGGTTTCGCTTATCTTTTGTTATTGCCATCGTTGAATCTGAATTATTTTATTATTTGTAATAAAATGCTAATTACCAAATATTTGGGAACCTATTAATTATTTGCGATGCATTTTCGGTACATTTTTTGCTTAAAATAACCGAATTATCTATATTAAGAAATCTAACGCCCGGACTAGGCGCCCTCGTGGCCCTGGTTTAACCGACGAAAGCAGAGACTCGAACGAGTTGCCGCTCTCGCGCATATGATAATTTATTTCGTTGTTCAAAATATGTTTCGTTCATCCCATATGTTCTTAAGATGTGATTTGCTACTGTATATGCAGCGGCCAATGCACCCTGCTGTGATACACCCTGCAACAAGCACCCGACACGAGCCAGTACGTTTCCCGAATGACGTCACGGTTCGCCACCCCCGACGGAAGCACCCGGCCAATCGCCTGCGAATTCCCTACGCAGCGCATGCCACCGCATTCCCTACGCACCGCGTTCCCGACCCCGCGCACCCCCGACCTACGATCCGCTTTACGTCAGCCGCCGCGTTCCCGACCCCGCGCACCCCTACGACCACCCCTGTTCCCAACCGACGCGTCCCGACGGAAGTCCTGATGCCTCCTCCCGTTAGGTTAGCGCCCTTGCCGTTAGGTGTCCTGACGCCTTCTCCCGGAAGTCCCGTTAGGTTAGCGCCCTTGCCGTTAGGTTCGAGCTTGAGGTTAGTGACCCCGCAGACCATGTGGTTTTTGCTACCAAGTGACCCCACCTCTACTCTCATATTATTGTATTTTTTCACATTTTTGACATATTGACATATAGTTTTTGACTATTTTTGAGTCTCTTCTACATTTACGGTGATATTGGTATTTTCACTCATATCTCTATGTTTTGGCGTTTTTTAGATTTTTCTTGTTTTATGTTTTTGACACAATAACTTTGATAATTTTGTCAAATTTTATATAGTTGTGATGTTTTGGTGTATTTAATATTTTTAACGTTTGAAGGTTTATAATTTTTTTTTCATTTTTTTGAATTTATTTTTACTTTATAGATCTTAACTATCACTTAAAAATTTCAACATTTTCTAATTTTTAAAGATATTGCGTGCACTGAATCTGATAGTGGACATTTTACAGACCCCACCCCCTCACTACCGGCAAACAGAATCAATTTATCAACTCTCATGCAATGAATAAATACTTCACATTCCATTTATCGGCTACGTGATGAACGCTAAGTGATTAAGTCAGTTCCAGTCATTTCAGGAGAAGAGCATGTATAACAACTTTTCGAGCCTGCATCTTTTTTGTTCCTTAAAAATTGCTGACACCCATCGTCCCCATTCAATAGCAGAGTTTTCTTATAATGACACATCAATCAACATTGACCGCTTGACCCCTATCGTTTCCCTGAATATTCAAAAATTGATAAAACTTCCTTCTGTTGATTTTAGAAGGGTATGTATATCAAGATTCACACCAGTATTACTTTCTATTTCGGATATATTAAATTCTTTCTAAAACAATAGTAACCCTCCTTTTTCATCCATTTTGACAAAATGACGACTCACGTTTTACTTAATTTAAAAAAGGACTTAACCTCATAATTCTTTACTTTAGGTTCCGGAAAATTTTTTGGAAAAAAACCTTTCCACATATGTCCCCCATGAGTTAATTAATTTTTTCCACTATGATGATAGTTCGGGCCCTTTCGGAGCATTTCGACCACAAACACCATGACATGAGAGTTTTATATATCAGGTTTCGGCAAATTTTACTTTTAAGTTTATATTTAAGAATTTATTAAATAATATTTAAAATGTTGGGTCCTTACCTTTTAATACTCTCTTCGAGGTGTCATTCTTTTGTACGAAAATCCTAGATGCCGGTCTTTACATATCCCGTCTTTAAATCCTTACCTTTCGATGACTCTTTTTTTCCTTTCTCATCACTTGGGTTCTAGGTTAATGTATCTATTAAATTCAACTATTGATTCACTTATATTACAACACATATGTGTTATTTTATCAATAAAATTTATTGAAACCTAATTTTCTCAGACAATTAATACGTTATTATTTAATGTTTGCCACTGTACTGAATTCATAATTCATAACTATTTTGACATTAGAATTTTTTAAAATTATATACCAAAGAATTATTTTTCTGGAAATGGACATCTAACGGTATGAAATATACTTTACAATCTATTGTCGTACCTCTCCAATATATATAAAAAAATCATGAAAATCGGTCGAGCCGTTTCGCAGAAGTTCGATCACAAACACCGCGTCACGAGATTTTTATATATTAGATATACCTATACTTTATGTAATGCTACTATATAAACCGCGATTGCTCTAAAAACGCATAAATGCCATAATAAATATTTGTTCAAATTGGATTTTGAGAGCTCATGTATAGTAGAAATATAGTTTACCTCTGTTTTTTTTTTAAAGTCATATTTTCAGTATATATTTCATATTTATTTTCTATTTGAAATCTGAAAAAAAAAAGAGATTTAACAGAGATGCTCTGTTACACATTTTCGATTTCACAAGAAGTACACTTGATAACATGTTAACGTTCAAATTTACAGCGTGGCTAAAATTTGGAGGTTACAACGACGAGCGTACAATCCGGAGGTCAGAACTCACTTGTTATATCACTCTTAGGCACTAGCTCCAGTGGTGAACCCTTGAACCAAATGGTCGACTTGAGGATACTTTAGATACGTTCAAGCCTCCACTAAAATGTTGCTGATTTTACATTCTGTTACCATACAATTCATAAATATTCTCAAATAAAGGCAAATCGGAGGTAGCAGCGTTATGTATGAGGTGCAAAGGTATATCGTATACCTATTTTTGAGATCACAACTATACCTTTATATATATATATATATATATACGTAATTATCGATTCAATTCCGGACATTATTTCGTTGATACCTGTTGACCTTGAGTTCAAGAAAATATCACTTGTTGCATGCACTAATTGAGAACACATTCTGATACCAGTTTCGGTAAGAATGTTACTCTAAGGGTCAACAAAATATCGCAAAGAATTCCATGTCTATTTCACGATTGATTTTGGTACGATGATTGCCAATGATTTACATTGGGTTGTTGTGAATACAGGGTTAACAAATTATTTGTGGGGGAACTTATCGATAACTTGGAATATTTACATGGTAGCTTCAGCTTCTTCTTCTTCTCCTTCTTCATACAGTATAATGTTTGAAAAACCACGTATTGAATTCTTCAATGTGTTTGCTTTAAACTTGACAACAATGCACCAGTTGCTTTCCATCTTCACAATTGAAGACCAGTTTCCTTCAAAACAAGCTGTTCGAGTTGGTCTTACCCTAGATTTAGAGATTTTCCTCAACGTTACCATAAAAAATTATACATGTGTTTTTCCGACATCTAAGGAAATATACATTAATGTCGTACATAGCAAGCCCCTTTCTGCAATGTTACAAACACAGGAATGGGGTGCTGTTTATATAAAGCCCCCTTCCACTTTTTTATGACGTCACCAGTCATCACTTTCATTGGACATTTTAAACTGTTGTCAAGTAAGTACTTTGATTCAAATCTTTCTTTCAAACAAGTTTTCCTGCACCCCAACAAGAGTCAGGAAATTAAAATGGGCTACTGCCGCCCTTCCACTTTTCTCGGCAGGAAGTTATGGGGACATCAACTCATCCAGTTTGCACTAATTGTTCATTTGGGATGCATCCAAGATGATGTCCGCTCAATTTAGAAGAGCTGCTGATCTAAATATAAGGTTATGGATTACACCGATGAGTAAATTGACGTATACAGAAGTATGCAACAAATTTGGTCTCGACATTGAAAACGACAAACGCAACGCCTCCTTTTGGAACTTTGCAATGATGGATACAGGGGTCATCGATGAGAATGTCCTGGATTGGTGTGGTTACAAGGGTGGATACAGGAATAAGAAAACTTCCTTTTTACGTTTGATCAAGAAGCATTATCCACCGGTCATGTATGAGGAAATGCAAGATGAACAGAATTCCCAAAAGAAATACATGAAAAGCATTGCTACGGAGATTTCTCGAGATGTCAAATCTTTATGTTGTACAATAATTTTGTAAATTATGCTTGAAAATAAAACAAAATACTTAATAATATGTATTTTATTTTGATAATCAAGATGCAAAGATTTTTAAATATCCAGCTAAAGATTTTCTGCATATGCAACAGTGATCTATTTTCAGTGAGCAATCAAAGCAACTAGCCAAATGTCTACATGGCAGAAAAACAATTGGCATGTCATTATTGAGACAAATTGTTAGACAATGTTAGAGTTGGTGGGTTTTGTTGGGTAATTTTTGAGCAGTAAATAATTATCGGATGCTTTTGCCTTCAACTCTTCAATGTTGTCGTAAGGTAAGAGTTCCTTCAGTTCTATCCCACAATAGTAGCATTTTATCCTGTCACCGTATCCCGTATAGAAACAGCCACCATTCGCAAGCACATCGGGTGTTTGTCTTAGAAAAATGGGCCAGTCGGTGTAAGTGGCAAGTCGACTTTCAAGTGTTGCTGTGCTCTGGTAAATGGCTGGTCTGTAGGTACGATACGTGTCATCCTAAATGGTCGGCCAGTGGGTCGTCACCAGGTTGCCAAGTGTATCCTTCAGTTTGACAAAAGGGACATAAGACGACATCATCACTTACCCCATCGCGTTTGTATATGAAGCCTGCTCAGGCCAGCTTTTCAGCTAGAAAGTTAGATCGCCAACTATCAAAGGTACGGTATAGATTTTCATACAATTCATGGTACTCACGACTCTCCATATTTTTGGGTAGGTAGCATCCGTACTGATTGATCTATAACTTATTGCCTTTTTGTTGCAGTCCTTTTTCGACAAGATAAACATCTGGGTAGACTGCTTTTTGTAGCTCTTCTTCGTAAAAAGCTTTCTTGAATCGGATTTCCAGGCATATCTTCCAAGAGATACGTAACCGGGTTAGTTATATTTCTGCGTGTTATTTTAAACAAATCCGTGGTCCAATTTGGTAGATATCCCTTATCAAAGACGTGTTTGGTCTTGCTGATTCGAACAACATCTCTAACTTTGAATTTTCCAGCACCGGCAATTTTTGGATTATTATAAACTTTAATGTCACCAGCGTCAATCTTATTAATGTCAACGGGTCACATCCTTCTCTTGGAGTGTATTCGATGGTTGTAGTCCTTTACGATGTCAGGTAAAATATCAATCAATTTGTGTTTACCATTCAAACTAAAGTACTTGTACAGACCTTTCAGCATTCTAATAATTCGTTCAATGATTGAGGCTTTCATCGCACCAAAGGTGCTATAGTGATTGATCTCGTGGGATTTCATTAGTCGCTGGAAGTGGAAGTTGTAGTATTCCTTGCCGTGTCGGTTTGAAGGTTTTTTCGGTTGACGTTCCCGGAGCTCTCAAAGTTTCGCGTCACCTCTTCACCGGACTTAGTTTTCAGTTGTCTCGTCCACACATAATTTGAAAAACAATCGATTACGACTAGGAAAAACTTCCATTGGATTTCGCGTACTGATCCATTTGTCCGAGATCAGACTGCCACAAGTCATCGAAACCCTTGATTATCACACAGCCGCGTGTGCCCACAGAATGATGAAGCTCGTTGACTAACTGCTCCTTTTCCTTGAAAAGAAGTCATCTTGTAGACTAGCCAAAACCTGACAGACTCATGTTTTTATTGACCATAGTTTTCATAATAATTTTATTCATCAGCTTTAAATCAAACGACTAAAGGAAGTAGGCAAAGTATTATTAGTGATGTAACTTAATCATAGCAATTACATCAGCACGTGCTTCAAGTTTAATATTTTCTCCTAAAATTTGACTTATAATATCATCATGTAGTTTTCACATATCTTGGTATAGGTCGGGCACTACTACTTTAGTAATCTTGTCTTTAAGTTCAGTTATTTTAGCAAATTCGGTAACTTTCTCTTCAGGCATGGATTTCAATAAGGCTTCAACTTTGCGATCGTTTCCTTGAAGTGAACATGTAGTGAGTTACATTTTTCAAGTACTTTCGACAGCTGGATGTCGCCCGCCGTTTGGGTTTGTTTAAACGTATGTAATGGTTGCTGAACCTGATCACTGTACTTGTTGAATGCCAGTTGGAAATCGTCTCGTATTTGTTTCCATTACCTATTTCCCTATCGGCGTACTGCTTGTTGACGGCATCCATAGATTTTGTTGGTGCTTTGACTGGTTATTCGAAGTTTTTCAGTATCGATATCTCCTTCAGAGATAAAGGAAAACGATATTTTCATAAATGAGATATTATGTGAAAACACAGATTTTTGGGCTGTGTTGCTGCGCGCGAACTTACTCAAAAGCATGATAGAACTGTTACTCTAACTGTGAATAAAGGGGTAGATATATGAAAATAAAACTGCACAAAATGTATCTTTCATGTATAGTGCGTACTTCCTTAAGTTCATTTATAATGGCAATTATTTCATTGTCATGCGATGTGTTACCAGCCTCTTTGGATGCGGTGAGAAGTTTCAACCGTTCAACGTAATCATTAGGGTCGTCCCAGTAGACAAACTCCGTTGGCTTTGTGTTGTACGTTAACTTCATGCCAGAGCCGAAACGTTGCTTTTTGCCTGGAGGTGGAAACATGTGTCTTTTGATTTCTGTATATTTATATAGACTGGGGGCTTTTAGTCGTCCTGCTAAATTCTTGTGTGCCGATGTCATTGTCAAAATTCGGCGGTATGCTTACAAATAATCGGGAGCGAAATTGGGGTCTTTGTAGAAAATTAAATGATAAAGTCCGGGGGTACATTGAAACTGCAACACGTCAACGATAATATGGCCAATAGGTACATGTGTATATTGGAACTTCATCGAGAAATTGTGTCTCTTCAAAGTGCAGGTTCTTGTTTTTTGATAGGCTCCAGCACATCTTGCTGTTGAATTGTTTCATGTTTAATCGCAATAGTGGGTATTTTGTTAAGAACTTTGGTCGTTGTCGAAGCCACAGGTCCAAATAATTTATTGAGTGTGTCATCGTGTTCCGATTTACCTAATTTAAGACTGAGAATTTTTTTGCGGATAGATCGGGCCAACTGTTTAATTTTCTTCTTTCGTGAAGTAGCGACAATGTTCCTACTTAATGAAGACATTTTGACTACTAATGTCAATAAATATTATTGCACCTTTATATATTTGTCGAAGCCTTTTTGATATCCGCCATCGTTCAAGTTGTATTCCTTCACAATCGTAATACACCCAAAACGATTCCGTGAGCAATCAGAACTCAGTACTTTAAATGCCTCATAGTCCATGTCAGAGGTGACGTGTTCATCGCAAAACATGCTTCAAATTGATATCGTCTTGTTTAAATATGATAATTACATTGCAAATATCGCGAATCAATGGTTTCGGTATTTTACTGTAGGTTTGACACACACACATATTTATGTGTCTATCCATGGAGAAAAAGCTTTCAATCTTTTTCTGTTTGTTGCCTGCGACATCATCGAAGATGAATACTGAACTTTCAGGTGTCTCAGACGGATCGATTACCTCCTCACTGTCTTTAAAGAGAAAATATGAGATGCTCTTAATCTGCTTAAGTACCTCCTGTAGGAGCTGGTACTTTGGTTAGTAGAGTCAATTGGAATACACGTTCTCGAATCGTAGACCGTTTTCATTACACAGGAGCGATAGGACAGCATTGGTTTTCCCAGATCTGCTTGGACCGTAAATAGTCACCCGAACAGAATTTGGCAGTAGTTTTCCGAGTCGTCTTGTCTTGGTGTGTTGCTATCAATAAAATCCAAATTTCCGACAGACAATTGGACATCCTGTTGTTTCAATTGCATCTTACGATAGACTGAACTTGAGGTCATTTGTCATTGTTTAATAAATATATCGCTCTCGAGGGCTGTCAATAAGTATCATTCTCTCTCCAAAGAGGTGGAAGTCTACTGAATAGCGCAAACAACAAATTACCCCGTTATCAGTTTTGTGGACCCGGTACGAATCTTGAAGACCGTCTCTCCAAGGGTCAGCAGGGAATCAACAAGACAGATGCTGCTTGCCGTGCACACGACATCGCTTGCAGCAAATACAAGTCGTTGGCAGATCGACACAAGACCGATTACTAGTTTGAAAATAGCGCCAGGGAGAGATACATGTGGAAGGACACTTCACTTGGTGAAAAAGCCGCTTCTTGACTTATAACTAGGGGTAAAATGGGATTTGGCATAAAGAAGCAACGTCTTGGGAAAAAATCTTTCCGACAACATGTGCTTCTACCTACCATAAAAGCTATCACTGAATGGGGTGGTGGTGGTGACATACGTTATCGTTAATGTCATTAAGAGCACCCCTAGCATCCATTAAGAAGGCAGGTGGACGCGACAAATGAGTCTAAGGGTGGTTTTCTTCCTCTCATCTCCCTGTTTAGCGCTTTGGGGGCCCTATCCGGTGGAGCCAGTGCAGTAAACAAGGCTGTAATCGATGCAAAGGACGTCAGGAAGAAACTGGAAGAGGATCACGTCATAACCAAGCCATGGAGGAGCTTGCCAAGAAAGAAAGCGGTCTTTTCCCGAAAAAGTCCCGCAAAGGTGACTTCGGTCTCTATTTAAAGAAGTCAAAAAACTCCCAATAAAGCAACCGGATCGAGCATTGTACAATCGTGAGCTCGAGCGCTATACCCCACCTTAGGGTTGTTTTTATGTGAGATGCCTTACCCGTACGTTAGCATCAAAAGGAGTCATCGTTAATCTGCATGCTAGCAACAACCAGGGTACACATTGGGTAGCTTATGTACGAAACGGAAACACTGTTCAATACTTTGACGCTTTGGCAGCTTGAAACCTCCCCGGGAAATAGCTGAATACTTTGGCAGCGGCGTCAGGATCCTCTACAATAACGATTCTTATCAAAACTATATTCAATCGAATTGTGAACATTTATGCTTGAAATTTCTCTATAATAAAATATAGTAATATTTTGCATACATTATTCTTTAACTTCCCCATCGGGTATGTACAACCCTCTGCTATATTAATAGACAGCAGCAGGAACATTGTTCAGTCATGTCTATGATTATCACCCTAAAAGGTCGCAGTCCCATACTATCGATTGATTTTCAACCACTTATTCAGTTGAATACCAACCACAATTACGGGTTGACTTTACTCAGTTTTCACTCGTAAAACAGTATCCCAAATATTGAGAGAGGTGACAAGATCTATCTGTTTGACGAGCAAAACACGCTAACATTCATCGACTTATCTCAAGGTTCATACGAGACTAGTGGCATCGAAGCTTATATTAGAAAGGCACTTGGCATTCATTTGGCAAAGGATTCTGACAAAATTTTCAGTTTGAAACCCAACAACACACTCAAGTGCGAAATCTTTAGTAGCAAATACATGGTGGATTTTCAACCTCACGACAGCATCGGGGACATTCTCGGCTTTTCCAAACGACTGTTGCCCGCCAATCAATTTCACAGTTCCGACTTACCGGTGAACATTATAAAAGTTCGTACCATTCATCTCGACAGCAATATTACATGGGGAACTTTCTACAACAGCACATCCTCTCACACAATCTATGAATTCGATATCTCATCTATCTGCCGATAAACAGAAACGAAATTTATAACCTGACTTTGCGCATTTTGAATCAAGATCCGGAACTTGTGAATTTTCGCGGCGAGGAAATCATCGTACGACTCGAGCTGAAACAACTACAATAACAATGGGTCGACTTATATTTTATAATGAAGAACCGTATTTTAACCCTTTGCACTCGTATGTCGCGGTAATAGCTAGAAAATACGTTTTACCGTTGCGCTCGTATGTATGTATAGTCGCCACAATACGTTTAACCTTTGCACTCGTATGTCGCGGTATATGCGGCACACCATGTCTTATCATTACCGCGGGTTGGCCGGTCTGTCACCCCCTAAGCTCATTTCTAATATTTCAAAATTGCTTTCTTGAACCTTCGTTGGGGAAAAGTTTATGTAAAAATAAAAGATAACATGATATTTATTTTATACATGCCATTGGTCAAAACCTATTAATTGGCTTAAACCTTTTGTAAGCAGAAATACTTTAAATAAAAACATTAGTAGCATAATCTAAACCTTTATTTAATTCCGATTCACAATTTTGTATTATCTTATTAACTTATCTTATTAACTTTTGTTAATTCTCACTTATCCATATTTAATAAATATTTTAAATTTTTTGGATATTAATTTATTTTAGAATCTATCGTGTAATATATTCTCAAAATATCTGTAATATAAGGATCTGATGATACTAGAAGGTTATTAAACACATCTTCTATGTTTTGAGTTCTACTAAATTTTTTAGAATAATATTCTCTATACATTTTTATCTTTATCTTTATCTCTCGTGAGCTTCTTCTGAGAGTAATCCCAGAGACACTATACAATTTTGTATTATTTCATGACCATGGAATAAAATTTTGTTTACTGTAGTTGGTACGGGTAACGATGGATAATGTTGAATGAGACACATGTTTTTTCTGAATTCGTCTTGGATACGTTTTCTTCTAATATTTATTTTATTTTTATTTTCTGTACCTCGAACTTGCCACTTACATATAGTTACTCTATAACTTACATTACTCATTGCTTTCAAAAAGACAGATCCAGGCATGTAGTGGAGATATGCCAAAATTTAAGAATTCCCTGTAGACAAACTAAAAGATACATTAATGAAGTCTTTTGACGTTAAATGACACAGGTAACATCGTTGGTTTGATTTCGTGTCGGTTATAGCATTCACAGTTTTTCCGTCAATCACAACAAAATAAAAAAGCAATGACACATCTAAAGTTTGTTCGGGAATTGGTTTACGAGATGAGAAAAAACTTTCGGCAGGAGTCCTAAACTTCAGGCAGACCATCATCTGTAGATACAAAAGAGAGCCTAAATGGTAAATTATATATTTTAGGCCAAAATGATGGAAAGAGAAAAGACTGTGCGGTATGTTCTAACCGTAAAGTACAAGGCGGCAGGCGGGAAACTAGGTATATTTGTGACACTTGCACCCGTAAACCTGGACTACATATTGGTGACTGCTCCTCACGGTACCATACACAACAAAATTATAAAACGTATTTTTTTATATTGTGTATAAATTTATTTAATGATAATTGCAGTGATTATGATAATGTTAGGTTTTATTGGTATTTCTCTATCCTCAAGATTTGTTATTTTTGTAGGCCATTATTTTTTATTTACTGTTTTCAAGTTTTTTTTATTTAGTTATTTTTCATGTTATAATTGTAATAAATTATTGTGCTTCATTTGAATAAACATCTGTGTAAAAAATATATTTTTTTAATTTTCCCAAATTTTTATTTTGTTTTTACACCAAGTGTATTTACTAATCAATATTAGCGCATTTAAAAAAATCCCATATATTTTTTTTCTCGAGTAGACTGATAGGACGATAACACGACGCGAGGAGCTGCGAACGTACTACCCGTACGTCAAGTCATTCGGTAACAATGATATCGTCTAGATCACCGTCAATCAAACGGATTGCTGGTTTTCCTTGGCTGATTCCTGCATCTTAATCCAGGGACAGGTAGTTAAAACAGGAGGCAATGAAGCGTTCCTCTATCACTAAATGTAGGGGCTTTCTTCTTCGACAGCTCCACATACGAGTTGTGCGGCAAGGAAATTGAAACAGTGAGAGATCCTGGTTGCCTGAGCACAATTCGGGGATACTTGTGCTACGACCCCAACAGTTCCAATGACCTCTTCATAGCAGGCTGGAATTCGCCACAAAAAGCCTTTATGAATTCTGCCGACAACACCTTTCATATGTACATTCGGCATGTATTTTCAATCTTCAACGACTACAAGCGGGTGATGTGTGGTAAACAATCGATTCGTCTAGTGCGAAGCCGTAGCGATGACGATTGCCTTGTAATCAGTGGTGCTGCTACCACTGACAAAGTGAGAACAAAAAACATAGAATTCAAAGTTTGACATATTTTCCCCAGCGGTGACGTTATACTTGATTTGCTACAGGCGGTCAAAGCGGATTCCAGTATCATTATGCCGTTTCGTAAATGGGAACTTCATTGGTTACCAGCTCCCAAAGCGGGTGCTACTGGTGAAATTTGAGCAGTGAAAACGTGTGTCGCCATGGAGAGTCCCCTTTATTTTATCTTAGCCTTCCAAATCGACCGCCATAGCAACATAAAAGCAGATCAAACGGAATTCGACAATATTCACATTTACAATATTCGCCTAAATTTGAATAGCGAATATTGGCCTATGAAAAGATTTGAGCTAGATTTTTCTAAAATCGAGTACGGCGAGGTGTACAAAAGATATACGGACTTTTATACCAGCTTTGGTGGCGACAAACACCCCCTTCTGGATTAGGTGACATTCAAGACGCACACCCTATTCGTCATCGATTGCCCCCGAAGCGAGGACACCATGAAATGAAATCCTCGACTGTAGATGTTGGGCTGGACATTGAAAGCCAGACGGGATTTCCCGATAAGACCCGTGCCTTCTGCATAATTATCCACGACTGCGTAACGGAATTTCTGTCTCTCAGCGAAATTGTTCGAGGCCTGTCCTAGATCATCCTGGTACTGCGGCCTCCGCAATCAGCGGTTCAGCTTTCCGACGGATCACCATGGAAATTGCAATTGTCGACATTCAAGGTTTCAAAATCAAGGGAAGATTCGTTCCAAAAGAACTGGTAATCAAGACAAGTAAACGCACTGGTAAGTTTTTGTTTAAACCACCCCAACCGTTCAACTCTCTATGATGGTCACTACAATCTGGATATATTGAACGATATTTTGAGAATTTTTCTCACCACGAGCACATATATATATATATATATATATATATATATATATATATATACCCTGTATATATATACGGGAATAAAGTATTTGGAGTAAATATACAGAGTGTTTTGTAGACGGTTCGCCAAATTTGGAGGGCAGAAAAGTCAGCTCAGGTGCTATATTATGTAACCCATATATCATATCTTACGGTTTTTGTTTTTTTTTATTTAATTCTTTTTTTCTTAATTCTTTGTAACTTTTTTATTTTCACTGCATCTTCACCAAATAAACTAAAATTTAATCTATGATGTTTGTTTGCTCATCTGCATTTCATATTTGACACAAATAATTGGTTGACACCTTTCCAACAATATATCACACGTATTGGAAAGTAATCAGTATCATAGTAAAATTTGAGATTGTAACTTACAAGGATAGAACTACAAAAAATAAAAATACAATCAAGTTGAAATAACTTGTCATAAATTTTGTTCAAACTCCTACACTCCTACACTGGTAGTCCAGTTGCATTTCATTCCATATTACTTCATAAGCAACATTTATTCTTTTTCTTAACTGCTCTTTGGTTTCTATTTTCTCATAAACTAGTTGCTTGGGCCGCCCACAAACAAAAAAATCAAAGTGATTCAGGTCTGGCGACCTTGGAGGTCATAATATACTTCTCTCAATTCACTCGTTTGGGAATGTAATCTCCAGGAGCTCTCTGACAGTTCGCCTATAATGTGCTGGACAGCCAACTTTTTTCAATATTATTTGTCTGTCTTCCTATCAGATTCCATCTAATATGTTCAATAAATAGTTCATTAAAAATTAGTCATTTACGAGAGAAATAGACACCAAGGAGCAGCTAAGGGAAATAATCAATGTTGCGTTCCAAACAATGCGGGATAATCGATCTTATTAGATGAAATCCCATTGGAAGACAAATCAATAAAATTGGTCAAAAAATTAAAAAAAGATCCAGCACGTTATAGACGACCGTCAGAGAGCTCGTGGACATTTCATTCCCAAACGCGTGAACTGAGAGAACAGGCCCTATAATATAGCCTCCAAGGTCGCCAGACCTGACTCCCTGTGATTTCTTTGTATGTGGACGTGCCAAGCAACTCTTTCATGAGGAAGAAATAGAAACCAAAGAGCAGTTAAGAGAAAGAATAAATGTTACTTTTGAAATAATCTGGAATGAGATATGACTAGACTACCACTGTAGGAGTCAGAAGAAGGTGTCGCGATTGCATCCGTAGCTGTAGAAGCCGGTTTGAACAAAATTTATAACAAATTATTGCAACTTGATTGTATGTTTTATTTTTTGTAAGTTACAATCTCAAATTTTATTATGATACTGACTACTTTCCAATACGTGTGATATATCGTTGGAAAGAGGGTTGAAGTAGAGAAGCTTTTGTAAGCATTCGAAGTTTTCTATGTGCTTCTAATTTTTTTGTAATGTGATAAAGTGTTTAATTTAATCACTTTTTTATGGAACCTCGCCATTTGTGGAGTCATATAATTTTTTCAACCAATTATTTGTGTCAAATATCAAATGCAAGCAAACATCATAGATTAGATTTAACTTTATTTGGTGAAGATGCAGTGAAAAATAAAAAAGTTACAACAGTTAAAATGTATAAATCTGAGAATTAAGAAAAAAACTAAATTAAAAAAAAAACAAGATGTTATATGGACTATATAATATAGCACATGAGCCCACCTATCTACCTTCCAAGTTTGACGAACCTGCTACAAAACACCCTGTATATAATGTTTTTCAACGTACACGGAACGCCTTCTATCGGCGCGATACCGTACATTGTTTACTAAGTCGCGCCACCACAGCCGCTGTGACCGTCTTCTACCCATGCTGTTTCTGAACTTTGTCCGCTCGCTAACAGAGATAGCGTCTCGCCACCAACCGCTGCTATGACAGTCTTCTATACATGCTGTTTTTTACCTTTGTTCGCTCGCTAACAGAGGGAGCGATTTATACGTTTAACCAGCTATACGAGTCGTCGTCGATGTAACTCTGCGAAAGTTTTGTCAACGTCGTGGCATTATTATTATTACGTCTTAAACGTATTTCATTTAACATACTATCCACTTATAGAATATTCATATGCAGTAGACTTGTTGGCACATATACTAAGTGTTTACGTGTGAAGCAACCGGACCGGGTTCGATTCGCCATGTCTATGGCGTGTGTCACCTGTCGAAGTTCCGTGCCGACTGCTCCATGGCGTACCTGTCAATATCCCGGGTCGTCGTTCTATGACATACGTCAACACCCCGTGTCGACTGTCCTATGTCCCGAGCTCATTGAGCCCCAAACAATTACATAATATAGCACGTTGCCGATGAGTGTGGGTGGTGAGGGATCGTGACCTTGAAAATTTTCCCAAACTCATGTACGGCAACCCCTTCTTACATATTTAACGTCAAGGTTCGTACAAGACGAGTAGTTTACAGTGCGACGTTTATTGAATCGACAGCTAAAGAAGTGAACAGCTGTTACGATAGCATTAATCATTTTTGTTTTGTAAAGTTAATTTATTTTGGTTAGATAAAGACGTTCGAAAGTGAATGTGAATATTTGTGAAATTTACCCCACAGAATCTATAGCAAATTTGTTTCAGAAGTGGGACTAAGTGCAGTTAACGTCTCAAGTTGATTTATGGCCCGTAAAAGTATGGCAGAAATGACAAAAAAATATTCAAACATGTTACTGATAAACTGGACGAGAAAATAAGTCAGATTCTGGAAAAACGGGTCAAAAAAGAGAAACAAAGTCAACAAGGTTAGTGAAATCTTTTAGTGGAAAAAGTAAAATTGTGTTAGAAAATCTTGTCATTAACATTGACAACGCAGAGCAACAAAACCTTGTCTCTACGATGAAAACTGATCAACAAAATTTAATTTAAGGCTTATTTTCGAAATTTGAAGAGAAACAGCAGACTGATGTATTAAAACAGCAATTTGAACAGCTAATGCAAATATTAACGCAAATTAATAAAGCAGTTAATCAGAAAATGCAAAAAGTGGGATGTGATATAATGTGATAAAAAGGAAATAAAAAATTAAGGTGATAAATACTTCGAAAGATACTCTTGGAAATAAAGTTGATGATATCGATTTCATCCAAAGTGAGGTAAATAATAAAATCAGTGCTATCCAAACAAAGTGGGAAAAAAATTAAAAAATACAACAAGATTTGCAGAGAGGGAACTACAAGAACACAGTAAGTACCAAAGGTACCTTTTGTAAACCAACCACATTAGATGGTAATTCATCTAGTGCCTAAGTGGAAAAACGCAGACTTACCAGAGGAAACCAAAGATCATTTAGCCAGACAGAGTTTCATAAACGGTATCAGAGATATGGAAGTACAATGAAATCTAAGGCTTAGTGGCATCAAGAAGAGTAATAAAGCTTTGCTTCAGTCGATGGAAGTAGAGGCCATCATAAATATGTCCAACCCGAAAATTAGAGCACTTTATTTCAACCATTAGGAACCAGAACCATCCCTTCAGCAGAGTTGACCGAAATAAACAAACTAGTGAAGGAGTCACAAAGAACTGACACCAGAGGAGTATGTTTCCGTTGTGGACAAACACTAAATTTTCAGCGTAACTACAGAGTGAGGCTACCTGAACGATCACAAACCAGGGATAGCCAACCAAACAACCTCATGTGGAAGAACTGTCAGCAAGACAGCATAATAAGGCGAATTCTGACTAACCCTCTACCAGCCTCCAGGACAGTATCCATACAGGGATTTTGCCGAGATAACAGCAGTCTAGTTATCAAGTGCACCATCAATGGCCGTGCAGTCATCATCACCTTTTGATACCGGCGCCACTGTATCCCTTGCCAGGTACAGATTTTTTACGTAATCGGAAATCCGGCCAATTAACAACAACATCCAGCTTAGAATACTCACCGACGAGTCCTAGTAGCCGAGATTGAGGACAATTTTATACCAGGTATGGACCTAATTAGACTGAGTAATTTGTATTGACCCGACCCGGCAACAGCGCAGCGACCTCCATAATAATTGTAGCGAAATCCTCAACCAGTATTCCCGGTCAAATGGGCAGCTAGAAAGAAATCCTAGGAGCTGCGTTGGAGTAGTGGAGCCACTACATTCAACTCACGACTACTAAGTTGGACGGGTTATGGTTAAGACAGGACGCTACATACCAATTAAAATCCTGAATATGTCCAACAACAACATTCGAGTTGTCTATGGTCAAGAAATAACTTGCTTCGGCCAGTAGATACCGTCATCAATTGTGAAGCTTACTAGACATCCGCAAAGAAGACCGGCCCCGGTAAAGAATTTCTAAAACAGTTTACCGATCAATTGACCCAATTTTTAAGCATTCTCTGAGGAAATAACACCATAAGTCACGTAATTTCTGTATATTTCCAAACGATTCGGAGTCTAACTCAGACTCCGTTGTCAATGGCAAAGAAAAAAAAAGATATTGGCAAACATTTTAATTTTACATTTTAGATTTGTCGCTTTTTTCATAGTTTCTTTGCCATTGACAACAGAGTCTGACCTTAACTCCGAAACGTTTGGAAATATAAAGAAATTTCTTTGAACTGTGGTGTTCTTTCCAAGAAAGTGCTTAAACATTCTAAATGTATGCCACAAATATCCTCAGAAAACAAGTGACACAACTTACACCAGAGGAACAGCAAAAGGCTACGTATTTTATCGTAAATCACTGACAGATTTTTAATTGTCAAGATGGTACTACCGGTCGTACAAACATCATCCAGGACAGAATAGATACCGGAAAGGCTCAACCCATAAGAATACCACCTAGGGCGACTACCATTGCGGCAACAACAGGCCAAGGGAAACATCGATTCCATGTTACAAAATGAAGCTATCGAGCCATCCATCAGCCCATGGTCTGCTCCCGTTGTTTTAGTACATAAGAAGAATGGTACAAACTGATTTGCGTAGATTACAGAAAATTTAAGGGTGTTACGATGAAAGACAACTGTCCAGTCCCACACAAGCAGTGTTCCGTTGTTTCTCCACATTAGACCTTCAGAGTGGTTATTGACAGGTTGGACTAAATGAAAACGACAGAGAAAAGACAGCGTTGCCCATCAGTAAAGGGCTGTTTCAGTTCTCGATCAAGTCATTTGGATCATGTAATTCTCCCGCTACTTTTAAGAGGTTAACGTAGTGAGCAGGTTGACCTGGAGGGTATGCTTAATATACTTCGACAACTTTCTGGTCATAGGTCATTCATTCGACCAATACCTGAAGAAGCTTGGCGAAATATTTTCCAGAATTATGAATGCCCAGCTGAAACACAACCTGAAGAAATGTTCCATGATCCAAAAAGAAGTAGAATTTTTAGCCGATTCGTTTCTGACTCAGGAATCCGCATAAACAAGAACAATGAAGTTTCTATGAACCTTTTTGAGTCTCTGTTCGTAATACAGGCGATTTGTTGAGAGATTTGCCACCATTGCCGCACCTCTACATCAGCAGACCACTGAACAAGAGATCTTCCGTTTGTCTCAGGATTGTGAAACATTATACAGGCGACTTAAAGCATCTTGGACCGCGATTCCAGCAACACAGATTTGGGGGCCGTCCTATCCTAAGTGCAAGATGGTGAAGAAAGAGAAATCGAGAACTACAGCCGTGGATTCTCGAAACCGCATAGGAACGAATAATCAAGGCTGTAGACCATTTTTACAAATATCTTTATGGTCATCATTTCCTAATCAGACCCGATCATGCCGACCTCAAATGGCTGTTGCACATGAAGACACCGAAAGGACAATTGTCCTGTTGGGCTATGTCTCAGCCGTAGATAACAGCACATGACTGACTCCAGCCAGAGCACTATTAGGAAAAGAGCTGAGATTACCTAGTGATTTGCCTTTTGGCTCACCAAAAGAACAGCCCCAAGAAGTCAACGATTATGCCTACGAACTCCGACAGAACATGTTGGCAATACACCAACTAGCCCGAAGTCAGATGTTGGCCGCCAGCGATCTGATGAAGACACGCTATCAGCTCAAGACTAATTCAGTCCGGTTCCAAGAGAGAGACAAGATCTTATTTTCTAAGCTTTGCGAATTTTCCTGTAATTTACGTAGTTTATCTTCTACTTAGAATTTTCTACCAATTTGTCTTTTGCCTTCTAGGGCTATTTTCTAGTATATTATTTTTGTTCTATGGTTTTAGAATTTTCTAGTAATTTGTCTTCTATGGTTTTAGAATTTTCTTTCTTGTAATGTGTTTGTAGTTTACTTTCTAAATTTTCTTCCATTTTATTAAAATAGCATACCCATATCCTCATTACCAGAAACTTCAAACAAATAAATACCGGAGTTGTTACCTTCATTTATTAGGGCATCTCGTAGCCGTTGCATTAATTCACTTTTCTTCCCACTCGTTTCTAAATCTCTGTTCTCAAGTTCTTTTTTAAATCCGCCACCTTTAACTGGTTCAAATTCACCGCTTTAAACATTGTTAGTCTATTTATTTTCCACTTAAAATAAAAGTTCCACAAATACACCTACACCTGTCACCACTATAATGTTTTTATTTTCACATTCGAGTTCAGTTTAGTTCTCGGATTTATTTAAAAACGCAGTCCAACTCACCATAATTTATTTCCACTACTCTAATTTATATTCACAAAACTATTTACAATTTATGTTAACTGTACGGCAGTCGAATACTGAATGAAGGCTTCCTCAGATCTCCGTATTTATATATTTCTTCTCGGAATTCTCTAGAACGTCAAAGAGCCGCCGAGACCAGACTAGATTCTTCGAGAACTACATCAAAGCAAGCCGCCGACCTCGATGCGCCAGTCGAACAATATTTCGGATTTCCCGAAATATTCGATGAATGCCGATTCCACGAATTATCGGAGGAATTCCCGTCACAATATATATATTGCGTTTAAATTAATACTTTACCGATTAAGGGCTAGATAACGCGCAAAAATGTATTTCAATGTATAATATGGGAGTTGATGCTCCACAGGTAAATACTTTGTGTGGGAAATTCAAAACAGTAGTACATTACCTAATTTGTTGCTGAAAACGAGCGTCGAGCAATATTCATGAAAATGCACGTTTAAAATTTATATCGGATGGCACACGGGAAACAGTGTAGTTGTCCTCATTATCGAATTTTCTTAATTTCTGTTTATTAATTCCTAACCAAGTAATATGTCTAGCTGTGGGAAACGAGGCAAAGTTAAAGGGATGGCAAGCCGTGTCGGTTTACAATTTCCAGTAATACGAAATCTCGGTTATTGGGAAAAAGAAATTATGCTGAACGCTATAGCGCCTTTGCACCAATATATCTAGCACCAATTGTGGAATATTGGACTGCTAAAGTTTTGGAGTTGCCTGGTAATGATATACATGATAAAAAGAAGACCCGTATTATTGTTGTTGTTGTTTGGTGTAGCAGTTGCCTAACATTCAAGCCGTTCTCTTATCAAAAACAACCGAAAAGGAATCCCAAATAGATTAATGGGGAAATCTTGCTGTTTCTTTTAATCCTGGCCGTCGTAATTAAAATATTGTAATTTTCACAATCGCAAATGTCAAATTTTCAATCCACTGAATGCAAAACAATATTTTGTTTTTTTCGGGACCCTTCATTAGTTTAAGGGAGTACAATTGATGAATATTCTCGACTAGAAATTAATTATTTTTTGTACTAGAATATCATATGTTATTTCACAGATGAGAAGTAGGAATATTCCGGTTATTAAAAATGGCGAGATGTACGATTGAGCAACGCGAGTTTATTATTAAAAATCATTTAAATTTGGTGATAGTTGAGTAAAAGTTGGAAGAAAATTTCGTACAGAATATGGAAGAGAAAATTGTCAGTCAAATGTCAAAAATTTGTGGAAACTGGTTCAATAAAAGATGAAACAAGCAAAACATTTCATCGTAGTGGACGTTCAGAAGAAAATATTGCAGCTGTTACTGATAGTGTTGTTGAACAACCAAAAACATCAATTCATCATCGTCCACAGCAATTGAACATTCCAAAAACCACTTTATTCAGAATTTTACCGCAAGACAACAGCCTTGAATTTACGTCGTCAATTTGTTAACTGGGCCATAAAACAGAAACTTGAAAATGTGATTTTTTTCAACAAAATCAGCGATGAAGCACTTTTGGAATCGGGTGAATTTGTTAACAAGTAAAATTGTCGAATCTGGGGTGAAGCAAATCTACGAGAAATAATGGAAAGACCGATGCATCCACAAAAAGTAACTGTTTGGTATGGTTTTTGGGCTGGTGGAGTGATTGGTCCATAGTTTTTTGAAGATAACAATGGAAATGCTGTTATTGTGAATGGTGATCGATATTGAACGATGCTTGCTAACTTTTTGTGGGATGAATTGGAGCATATTGATGTGGTTCCAACAGGACGGTGCAACATGTCATTCAGCAGCAGAAACAATCAATCTTTTGAAACAGAAATTTGGTAATCCAATAATTGCTCGAAGAATAAACATTAATTGGGCCCCTTGATCTTGCGATCTAACACCTCTAGATTTTTTCCTATGGAGCTATTTGAAAGAAAAGATCTATGCCAACGATCCACATACAATTGATGATTTAAAGGAGAACATTATTGATTGTTTTCAAGTAATTGAACCGCAGTTACGCCAGACAGTTATCGAAAGTTTTGACTTGTTGTACAGCAGCAGGTGGTCACTGACAAGATATTATTTTCCATTACTAAACCGAAACAATTGTACTATCAGTTGAAATACACAATTTGATCATCCTCAAATAATTTGTGTATTTTATTAAAAATGTAAAAATTAACCTCAAATGGGAACACCCAATGAAAACAATCTATTGCCTTGTATTTAATGGATTGAGAAATCTCAAAAAGATATCACAATTTCTTTGATAGGTTGTAGGTAACCTACAAATTTTTTCGTATGATTTCTATCCTAGAAATCACAGGGAAACGGCTTTACAAATAGTACGACTCCCGATTCCTATGGTTTAGTGTCTTCTGAAACTCTTCGATGTCGAAATTCTTCTCGTGATAAAATAGAAAATAGTAATAACACATTTCAATAGTGCTCATTTATAAAGACCTACAGAGTATCCTTGTTAAAAAATATTTAAATAGGTATTTTAGTTTTATCAATTTTCGGATACCAATCATTGTGTTTGAGCTATTAAATATCACCTAAAAACCTTTAAATATTTCAAAATTTATGGATTTAAATAAATATACTACAATAATATTTTTAATAACTTCCTCACAAAATCCGTATTTACTAACCCTGCCTTTTCAACTTTCTTTTTATGGTATGTATTGAACCCATGTCAAATAGGTTTCTTTACACAAATATCAAATAAGAAATACGACGTTTCCTGGTATAATGTTTCCTAAAATAGTTTATTTAATTGATGCTTTAATTATACTCAACTCGGTGTTGATTGCTTCCCTAATTTTGTAGCTCTTTGATAATGCGGAAGCGCTCTAATTGAGAACACGTATAAATCGTTTAGACTATACAAAAGAACACTCAACGAGTTTAAAGTAAAGTGATCGTAGTATCCTTCAAGAGTTTTTTGTGACTTAAGTAAACTAAACATCTGTGCTTTTTAAAATCATTATATTAGTTAGGACCAGTATGAAATTTTAAAAAACAAATGGCTTAAAATATTAATTTTAAAAAGATTTTAAAGTATATTGAAAACAATAAACAGTAAATAGTTTTCAATTTTAAATATCTTGTCATCGGTAAAAATGTTTAATGATACCTGTTTTATAAAATATCGATTTAATATTTTTCAGTATAGCCAGAAGGTAAAATTCCTCATCACTTTTGTTGTTGTTAGTTACGCTTCGATCGGTCGTCGCAACTTTATAATTATAACAGTTATCCAAAAATCAAATAGTAATATACTAATGTATACAGCAAAATAATAGATATTTTAGGACATAAACATTAACAGCAATTCGATTATAGCGCTAAGCCTCGAAGAATCGAATGTGTCATAATAAAAAATTTTGAATACACATAAAATTAATTGATGATTTAAGTATTACAAATGTTACAAGTGCAATGTGGCAAAATCTGACATAATAATTAGAAATAGATATTAGGCAAACAGGTAAAAATCATACTCTCTTCGAGGTGTCATTCCTCTGTACGCAAGACAATATATATTATATATAAATATAATATATATTGTTTCTGGTCGGGAACCTTCATCAGTTGCGCTTCCCACAATTGAATGTCCTCTCGAACACTACTTTATGCATTTGATGCATTTCGTTAAATTTGAAGACGCGTGATGTAAGACCGACATCTATGATTTTCAACAGAATCAGTACACAGAGGTTCCGAATCTGGAGCCGTTCCGTGTAATTGCTGTTATCCCTTAACACCTAGGACAGAATGTCACGATAAAATTTTCAGGTTACTTCACTTGTCAGAGATATTGAATACTCTTTCCGAGGTGTCATTCCTTTGTACGCAAGACAATATATATTATATATAAATATAATATATATTGTTTCTGGTCGGGAACCTTCATCAGTTGCGCTTCCCACAATTGAATGTCCTCTCGAACACTTCTTTATGCATTTGATGCATTTCGTTAAATTTGAAGACGCGTGACGCAAGACCGACATCTAGAATTTTCAAGAGAATCAAGAGAAATTCTGGGAAGGATGGATTTCCGGCGATAGGTTCTAGCATTCTTGACGGGTCTTCTCTTTCAGGGCTTCAAGAGTCTGAGGCTTGTTGACATAGACTTTTGACTTATATATATATATTGATAATGGCTCCAAAGCAGGAGTCGAAACGTCGAGTATATAATAAATTCAGCAAATATATATATATATATATATATATATATATATATATATATATATAAACAAGACTAGGTTCCGGGTGAGAACCGCGTCTGAATTTATTATATACTCGACGTTTCGACTCCTGCTTTGGAGCCATTATCAAGAGACAAAAGTGAAAAAGAGTCTAGATCAAACTCGGGGCCTCAATCTGCCTACTCCCTAAGAGTTACTAGGTAACTGAACTGAATTTGACTCTGCTCTGCTTCTTTTACTTATAGTTAGCTCTGGGTTAGAAGAGGATGTCACGTGATGAGGCTGTGTTGTGATTGGTTGGGTGTTGGTGGGCGTGTCTGCTTTGTTTAATCTCAGCTTCTCCTCTGGATTATTTTATCTGATTATATAATTGCTGCTATACCATCCAATACTTCGCTTGACTGCACTTTGTTTGCTTGTATTATAATTTTATTGCATTCCCATTTACTTTGCACTGTTTACTTCTATTACTCTTCGGATGTGACAGTTTCCATTTGAATTTACAAAAACTTTTAAACTTTTTGCACTTTGAATTTCTTTTTTTACAACAAACTGTCCCTTTAAAATCACCAACAATGTTTGAAATTTTGTTATGTTATAGAAGGTGACGTTCTGACAAAAAGAGTCAATGGGCTCAAACAGATTTTATGACTAGTTTTCGAGATATAGAGTGTTAAACATCGAAAATGCGGCATTTTTGAAATCAGATTTCCAATGGTAGACGTGCTTTATTTCCGGTTATTGGAGAAATTATGATTTGTACGTTATTGGACATGAATATTTCACAAAACAATTGCCATAAGTTTTGGTGGATTACACGGTATTTAAAAAATTCGTAACATATGATTTTGGAAAAAATCTTTTTTTATTACAACGTTGAAAACATAAGAAGATGTTCTTGCACAATTATGATCTCGTTAAAGTAATAATTTCTTGGATGTGCTTCATATAATATACAGTGTGAGCCACAAATATAGCTAGAGAAGGCATATATTATTTTTCCTATTAATGAGTCACCCTGTACGCACCATTCGTGCTGCATTTAATAAGACATTAAACATATATATTATCCGTCTCTTTATACTCAACGGGATGTTAAACTTATTGCAAAAACTATACGTATTGAAAAAATGCATTTTTTAATACTACCCCCTGGTTTTAAATTCTCTCCGTCAACTTTGTATGTGATTACATTTTTACGTTAACAAATGTTCAGTGTTTTACTGGGCCGAATATTATTAACATTGTATGACTAGTTTTCGAGATATAAAGTGTTAAACTTCGGAAATGTCACCTTTATCGTATCAGATTTCTCTTAACAGATGTGTTTTATTGCCATTTATTCCAGAAAACATGCATATTGTTTGGCATAAATATTGCACAAAAAAATATAATTAATTAGTTTTTATTACAGCGTGTTTCCCATATACATAATAAGTGTTTTTTAGAAAACACATTTTTTATTAGAACGTAAAGAAACTAATTTTTGAAAGTGTTCATACATTATACAGGGTGAGTTGTAAATATTGCTAAAGTGGGCATCTATTATTTTTTCCATTAATAGGTAACCCTGTATAAACCATGCGTCCTGGAATTTTTATATCAAATTATACAAATCTACCACTCATCACACTAAATTCTACAGATTTGCAAAAATTGTACAATTTAAAGTATTGTAGTGGATAGTTGATAATGGTAAAAAAATATGGCCATTATAGCTATAATTTGCAGGTTGATTAATTGTACTTCGAGATCTAATTGAATCTATCTCCATTGTTTCTACATTTTTATTATTTCTTGATTGATTTATTTGGGGTTTAAAATTATTTTGGTAGGTATTTTGGAAAGGTCTTATAAATTGATTCATTGGCTGAAAATAATTATTTGGTTTAAGAAAATTATTATTTGGTAAAGTTAGATTATTTTGATTATTTGAAAAGTAGAAATTATTTCTTGGAAAATTATTTGATTGAATTGGAAATCTTAACATTGGTTGAGAGGTCATTAATCTAGGTTGACTTATATTTGAAAAATTATTTTGGGCTTTATTTTGATTTGTATAATTCTGAGAATTATTTATTTGTGATCTATTTTGTATATTTAGTGAGATTCTTTGATTATGAAAATATAAAAAGTTTTCTTCTTCTCTTACTAAAGCTGAAGCATTTTCTAATTTATTTGGGTTTCTTAATCTTATTACTAATTGCATTTGATAAGGTAAACCATTTATGAAGGTCTTTAAAGCAAATTCATCGTAATGTTGTATTTTTATGTTCCTTTCAGTGATATTATTTATTTCAGAGTTCCTACAGTATATTAAATCTGCTGCACGATCTTTTTGTTTATTTAATATTGTGTCTGAAATACAAATATTTATTGGATTTTGAAATGACACACAAGTTACTATAAAGATCTCCAACGAGACCGTTAATTATTTAGTATTTATACAATTCAAGAGGTGATAAAATCTGCAATTTAGCGTCTACAGGATTATACTGAGAATTGTCATATCGTTAACGTAATATGATATTGTGAAATCGTAAATGATACGTTTCTCACGGATACTTGCTGAGTAAGCAACAAGTGTGTGTATGAATTATGATACAACTCCCATCACAAATGAAAAGTTGATGGTATAGCATCAACTTTTTGAAATTACATTAAAATGTAATATGTAATTTAAATGAAACGTAAAACCTTAGCAATTGTCTGAAATAACTTAATATCTAATAATTCATAAAAATAATAATGTCAAAATATAGCATGAACATGATAATAAGCAAACTACGATAAATTGGATAATAATATAAAATAGGTTACGAATATAATGATAAACGATATAAAAGTAAATAATAAAATAATAATATTACAAATAAAATAGTCCAAATATAATGTTAAAATCGTGAATGAAAAAGGTACATACTTTATTAAGCAGTTCCTTTCAATTCAATGTCTTTTTCCGGAATGTCCAAAGTAGGGCGAAGTTTTGGAATTAAGTGCCTAAAACTTCTTTTGGTCGGTTGTGGCGTATGTTGTGCAGAAGGATTTCTTCTTCGGAGCTGTAATTTCTTATGTATGGTACGGTATATGATGTAGGCAGCTATGATTATTATAACTGCAATAGTTACATATGTGAACCATGAAATATTTTTCGTTATGAATGGTTGATTGATTAAGTCATCTAGAGTATTGGTCGAGTTTATGACTGGCTATATCTAATTCCTCAATATTTAGGTTGTCCAGTTTTAAAGGTTTAAGTTCTGGGACAGTGATTTTGTCTGGAATAGTTTGGCAGCAATTGTACGGGATGTACACCGGATGAGAATTATCGGTAATGTTTAAGACTTTTCGATTTTCTGCTTGCACTTTTGTTATACCGATAAAAGCACTGCACTCCGAGTAGAGTCTAAGAATAGAATTTTTATTAATTGTTATTGTTTTAACGTCCGTTTCCGCACAATTAACTGTGACTCTTAGGGGTTCTGAAATTATTATGAGCCACGTATTAGATTCGATTTTTTGCACATTATAGCCTTGGCTGAAGATAATAGAGCTTTTACAGTTTTCCGGCACATTTTTAAAGTTTTTCAGTAATTGGGCTTCACATGGGGCGTTTGTGTCTATGGGGTAAGCGTATAATTCAGAACATAATTTTTCACGAAAGTTTAGCGGTTTACATGCACTAAGGTCTTTTACGGGGATGATCAAAGAATCATCATTCCTCGCAATATATTTTTGACTAAATTGAAGTATATGTTGTAGGCCTGTTCTATCGTCATAGATAGGAATAGGATAAAGATGGAAGGCGGTGTAGGGTTGTTGTTCAACGAGAGGTATTTTGAGGACAAAAACAAGATCTGAACGTGTTTGAAACGCTTCGAGGTCTATAATTTCCAAATATTTGGCAACATTTGAATGTCTTACTGGAAGTGGTAAATTGTTTTTAACTATATTTTGAGAGATTTCCTGTAAGGCGGTTATCAAATGTTCTGGCGTTAAAATTGAGGTATGTATTATTTTGAGCCTGGCAAAGGTGATAGCGTTTAAAAGGTCATTTAGGTTATCCTGTAAATAAAGGTAATTTTACATCAATTTTTAATTAATGTCTTCGTTAAAGGTCTTTTCATCTATTTGTAATTTTGCAATGGTCTCATTAAAATTTTTAATATCTGAGGTTGTGATGCTCATTTGATTTTTCATTATGTTTTCAATTTGCAATTGTTTTTGATTCAAACTATTAATGCTGTTTGTGTAAAACTCGTCGTCCGAGGCATCTAAATTATCTGATATAGCTTTAAATAATGTTCCGGCACCGTTTAATAATCCGCGTTTAAATCGTTTCGTGTCGGAGTATATTTCTGAAAATTTCTCTTTAAGATAGTTACAGATTTGTGTGAACAAACTAATATGAGTTTGTATTTCAGACCTGAAATTATTCATAGAATGTACATCGAGACTTACTGTTTTAGTTAAAGTGTCAAGTAATCGATTATTTGTTGTAAAAGCTTGTTCTAGTCCTGATAAGTTGCGGTGGGCTAGAAGAGTCCATTTGTGTTGGATACGACGATCCTTGTTTCATCATGATAATATATCCCAAGTGTATTGTTTATTGGTTTTAGTTCGAAGTGTGATATTGCTGATCCGAACAGCAAGAAAAATCTGGAACAGAAATTAACTTTCTGAATAAGGCTTCAGTCTATCGAAGTTAACTTAAGTCGTTTGATTAGTTGCTAAGTTTAGGAGAGTTGCGGAATTGTTATGGAGTTCCAAAATTTGACAGGGTCCATTGAATTTATTTTCGAGTTTATTTTTAAGCTGCGATTCTTTGACATAGACTTTGTCGCCGATTTGGTAATTTGGAAGGTTTTTAGAAACGTGTTTATCGAATCTTTCTTTTGCTTTTTGCTTTAGAACTTCTGTTCGTTCTCGTGCAATTCTGTGCGATTATTGAGGTGACGAACATATTTGGAAATTAACTCTTGTTGGTTATAAAGTGTATCGGGAGGTCGGCTGGATGTGTGGCCAAATACAAGTTCATACGGTGTGAAACCATGGGTTTTACTTGTTGAATTGTATGCTATCACAGCATAAGGTGAAATGTTGAACGGGTGTTCATCAGGGTTTTCTGATTTGTGAATCCTTATCATTTCTAGAAGTGTCGAATGAAAACGCTCAAGTGAGCCATTGGACTGTGGGTGTCCTACACTGGAAAATGACAGTTTAATATCAAAAAATTTGCAGAGGTCCTTGAGTAGGGCATTATCAAATTATCTGCCGTAGTCGCAGTGTGTGTGAAGGGGTGTTCCGTAATGCTGGAAGTAAAGTAATAAAGTGTTGACGACTGTTTTGGCTGATTTATCGCCAATGGGGTAAGCTTGTGAAAATTTTGTAAGTTCATCACGGATAGTAAGTGCATAGTTTTTAGTTGGTACTTCGAGGATATCGATGTTGATTCTCTCGAAAGGTATCCTAGGAGTTTCAGTAATTACAAGTGAATTATCTAAGTTTTTACGATACGCCTTTGTCTTTTCACAAATATCGCAATTTCTGATAAAGTTTTCTACGTCTTTAGTTAAACCGGGCCAATTAATTTTTTGTTTGATTATGCGAATTGTTTCATTTATTCCACGGTGGATATTACTTTTACCGTTTTGGAACCGGTCAAGTATTACAGGAACTTGGTCTTTTTCGACAATTTGTGTAATATTTTGACAAATTTTCCATTTTATATCAGCGTCTGCGAAAATAAAGGAGAGCATCTCTAATGTTGTTCTCTACGCAATAGGTTACTTGAGTTGTTAAATGGTTTTTGTTTTTGTAGAGAGAGGCAAATAATACCTCGTTAATAATTTCCAGATCGGATGGAATCGGTATGATAAAGTATTTTCTTTTTCGTACAGTTTTACTTGAATAAACGTTGATGCTAAAAGTCTGAAAGTCTGCATTTTCTTCAAAAATGCCGTCAAATATTTTGTTGTGAAAGTCTTGAAGATTTGAGTGTTGCGGAAATATAGTGATATTTTTATTTTCTTTATCGAGAAGTTGACTGTTGGAAAATTGAGTTTTACTGTAATCTATGAGGGAAGTAGTTTGGTATCTTTCTAAAAAGGTTTTGAATTCGCGTGAAATAAACTCGGGATTCATTTCATTTTCTTCGTCTTCGGAAACGTCACTGTCTGAATCTTCGTTAAGTGGTAGTATTGGGAATGTTACTAGTTCGTGTTTTGATTGAAATTCAGTACATTTGTTAAAGTTATTAATTTTTATACGGGATAGGGCGTCAACATAATTGTTGATTTTACCGGGTTTGTATATTATCTCATAGTCATACTCTTCAAGCTTTAGTCGCCATCTTGCGAGTCGGCTACCTGGGTCTTTAATGGAGAAAAGCCAGGTTAACGGACTTTGATCGGTGATTAGTTGAAACTTACGGCCAAAAATTAGCGGCCTGTATGATTTGACAGCCTACACAAAAGCTAAGAGTTCTCGTTCAATCGTTAAGTATCTAGTCTCAGCTTGACATAAAGTTCTGGAGGCGTATGCAATAGGTAGGTCTTTACCTATCGGTCCCTGTAACAATACAGCACCGATTGCAAAAGCGCTTGGGTCTGTAGTTAAGACGAATGGTTCATTGAAGTTTGGATATATTAATATTGGTGTTGAAGTCAATGCCTGTTTTAATTCGTTAAAGGATTTAGTACACTCTGAATCAAATAGGAATGGTGTATCTTTTTGAAGTAGTCTCGTGAGGGGTTTAGAGATTTTTGCGAAGTTTGGGATAAAGCGTCTGTAATAACCGGCTAATACAAAAAATGACTTAATTTCTTTTTGTTTTTGTGGTTGAGGAAACTTTATTATACATCCACTTTATTAGGATTTGGCTTTACGCCATCAGGAGTGATGAGGCATCCTAAATTTGCCACTTCTTTGCGAAGGAACTCGCATTTATCGGGCTGGATTTTTATGTTAGATTTTCTAATGCGTTTCAAAACTTCTGTGAGTCGAAGGGTGTGCTCATGAATTGTGGGCAAGAAGACAATGATGCCATCCATATAGACAAGACATCTTTCATTTTGTATACCTAGAAGTATATTGTCCATGACGCGTTGGAAAGTGGACGGGGCATTTTTTAATCCAAAAGCAGTCGAACGAATTCGAAATGTCCGTTTTTTACGGTAAATGCAGTTTTCTGGATATCTTTGGGTTCGATTTCGATTTGGTGGAATCCCGATGCAAGATCGAGAGTTGTGAAGTATTGGCAACGTCCAAGTTGATCTAATAGATCGGAAATGTTTGGAAGAGGGAATTTGTCGCCTATGTTTGGTCATTGAGTTTGCGGTAATCTGCGACAACACGCCATTTTTGCTTACCTGAAGCATCTAATTTTTTGGGTACGACCCAGACTGGGGAAGACTAGGGTGAGTTAGAAGGGCGGATTATGCCTTGGTCAAGCATTTTAGAAATGTGTGACTTAACTTCCTCTTTATGGATATGGGGATAACGATAGGACTTAGTGAAGATTGGTTTGCAATTGTTGGTATCGATGGAGTGTTTCACTTCGTTAGTAAATGTCAACTGGTCACCTTCTAAGTAAAAGATGTCTGAGAATTCGAGACAGACTTGGGTAATAAGTTCCCATTCCTCGTCATTTAAATGTTCGAGGCGAAGTTGGTTGATCATTTCGTTTCGTCTGTCAATTTGTATATTTGTATTTTGGTATTTGTTAAAACTGTAAACGTTATCCGTTTGTAAAGATTCTAACATTATTTTTTCGAAAACGAAGGTTTTTGGAATGGCGTTCGCGTTTAGAACGGATGTTAAAAATTCGCCGTTGCTGTCAATTTTTACTATGGCGTTTGGGATGTGAACTTTGTCTTGTTCGGTACCTATTAGTACGGCATCAGTATTTTTCAGCTTGCTTTTGAATTTGAAGATTTTTTCGGTTCGTGGTTCAATAGTTACCATATTAATTTGAGTTATTGAAGAGTTCGTTAAATTTTGGTTTGGTGGAGTAGAGAATGTCGAGTTAGGGTTGATAGTTTCGTTAGTTACTTTGTATAGGGGTAGTGAATTGAAGTTAGTTGTAAGTGGTTTATTTTTAAAATCGATTACGCAATCGTAATGCCCTAGAAAGTCTGATCCTAAGAGTCCATCAAATTCTATATCTGAATTACAAATATAGACTTTGTGGGGATCGTTGATATTGAAGGGTACGAGAGTTGATTCATTAATTAAAATTTTTTCGTTTGTAATTCCTTGAATTACGACATTTTCTGGGAATCTGTTAGAGAATCGTTGACAGGTTTCGGGTTTGAAAATAGAAAGTCCTGCACCTGTGTCGATTAAAAGTTTGTAAGAATAGGAAGCATCAGTAATATAAAATAAGTTTTTTGAATTAACGGATAGGAGGGACCCCTCCTGTTCTGTCTTGAAAGAGTTGGGTTGAACTTCTTGTAAGTTCAGGGATTTCATTTGAAGTATTGGTACTTCGAATTCGGGTGGTTTCGAATTCTGGAAGGGTTCGCGAAAATTTCCGTGCCTTGGTTCGTCTAATGTTGGTTCATAGGAGGGATAGTTTGCATATTCGTCAGTCACTGTTTCGTATTGTTCATCGGGTACGGATGAGTAGTTTTCTGAAAAGTTGTATTGATGAGAGTCGTCAGTCAATTGATAATCATCCCGGTCATATTGTTGTTCATATGCAGTATCGTAATGGTCGTATGGTTCATAGTATTCGAAATTGGGGTTTGATCGATATTGACCTGAAGCTTGTGGGGTTTGATTTGAATTTGGGGGAAGTTGGTTCATTGGTCGCGGTTGTGTACTAGTTGAAGTCATAGATTGTTGATTGTTTCTAAAATTTGGAAATTGTGGACGAAAATTCTGCCCAGAAGGGTTTTGTTGTCTCATTCTTGCCTGGCATTCGATATACGTATGCCCTCAGCGTTTGCAAAATGAGCATTGTTTTATTGTTGGAGGAATCATGGGTTTATGATTTGGAGTTGGTGGTTGTCTGACGCCTTGAAACTTTTGGTTTTCTAAATGGTGTAATTGTAATTCGCGCTTAATTCTCAATACAGCGTACGATTTGTCCTATCTTGGGTACTAAACCGGACAATAAGCTATTAAGGGCCATATTTTCTATAAGGTCGCTTTGGCTTGTTTCTCTTTTGTCGTTAGCACTTGTTTGTTTACAGAGGCTAACATTTTAGCTAAATGCGTTTGTAATCTAGCTGCGAAAGTCAGATGTGACTCATTTGTTTGTCTCATCCTCTGGAGGTCTTGTATTAGTGCCGACAAATCTCTCGAGTCGCCAAAATGATTTTCTAACAATGTCCGAATATCTATCCAATTGTCTGCGTTATGTGAATTTACTAATTCGGCTCTACCGCGAAGTTTGTTTTTAATGTGTAGCACTACTAAGGTAAGTTGATTGTCTACAGCCATGCTGGAAGCAGTATTGCAGCTTGTAATGAAAGTGAAAATTTGATTTCCATCATACTCCGGTATGATAGCAAAAATTTCGGATAATTTGTAGGGTTCAACGGAACCTTGCGCTCTTGTTTCCGGCATAATGTATTAAAATATGTTTTTGAGATGTTGCAAAATACAGAATTATAGATGGAATTATAATTCGTTCAGATGTTATTGATGATGTTGGTATAGGTTGCGGGAGATCAGTAACGTGTAAAGCAGTGTGTGAATATTTGTGGATATTTAGTATGTGAAAGTTTCAAATGTTAAAAATTATCACGATAGAACATCAACATCAATGAAATAAAATATATGCAATTTAATATTAATCAATGTAATAAAATAATAAAAATCAATTTATTAAAATAATAAAAATCAATGTTTATTAAAATGTCAAAATAATGTTTCATGATGATTCGGTTCAGTACTTACATGTACCTACCAAGCATTTGACTTGTTCTGAGGCTAGTGCACCGGTGAGCGTCCACTAGGGTGCGTGTTCCTTGATGCCTTTGGCCTCACTTGGTGTCGCCTGCTTTTGTGCTTAAATCTAGGGTCCTTCATACTACGTCTGGCAATCGACGTCTGTTGGCTGGTACACTGGTAAAAGATTCGATTACCTAAACAGTACCGTTTCTTCCTACTTATTATCGGAAACTTAGTGACGTATGGTAGGCAACACTATTTTCGTCTATCGAATGCATAAGGTAATGTAAATACTATTAATCTAAACAAATCTGATGGAATTGTTATAATCGGTAAAAAAGAGTTAAAATATTCGATTACTAAAAGCCCATTGGGAATAAAAATATTAAAATAATTATAGTTGAAGGGCTAGTGATCCATTTTTCATGTAATGTTTGATTCACGTAAATATTTTACATAGAGGTATAGACAGGCTAGATGAGTGGGTAATCGATAGTCTCCCTTATCTACGCGGGTACAGTAGGTACTGGCCCTGCATGACAGGTGTACAGAGTATACCACGATGAGCTGATTGGATATGTATATGGGAAACTACTGGGAGTATTAACCTGAAAATTGGCAAACAGGGTTTTGTCGAGGAGCTGGTTTTAGTTAAAATATTTTCAAGTATCTACGACTATCGGTTCTACCGAAAGTGGAGTCCAACTCTTTTTTTAAATAAAACATCCTGTTTTCTTATAGGATTTTGTAAATATGCAATGATTTTTAACACGACTGAAAACATCAAATGTGTGAAGGACTCCAGTTGAAACTTATTCAGTTTTTTTTGAAAATTTTGACAGCCCTTCACAAAATAAATAAATATTTGGAAACAAAGAGGGCCAGATGAAAACTATCCAGAATTTGCCTGACTAAAACTTGAAGCAACCTAAATCTTTGGAAATTGTTCAAAAAAATTGTATTGACTGCTCAAGAATTGGCGCCGAATTTGGCTAACTCGAAAATCGTGTAACTCATTTTGTTCACATCGCTACTCCTTTCTCAACGCCAGTGGCTTCTACGCTAAAAAATAGGTGGGGGGGAGGGGGGATGTTCTGCTTATAACCGCGTACCTAAATTAAACGGTTTTTGTATAAACTTGAGAAACCTACAATTTCCCTGTGATTATTAGAGAAATCTGAATCATCAGTACACTTTCTTGAAAGAATCGACAAGAAACAAATGCTGAAATGTCAGTAAACAATATTTGCTAATAATTTGACGTTAAAGCATAATTATATCGAAAGCATTTATCATGTCTCGATTTGGATGTAGTAACAAAGATTGTTTTAATTTGTGCGGTGTGCTTGTAGTGAATTCATCCATTGTCTATGACAGAATAATTTTGTTTGCTTTTTAACAAAATGCCCGTGTGTTTTACAGTTTTAATGATCTGCATGATGGTGTCATGAGTATGTTTTTTGTCTATCCCGATATCGCGGAGGAATGGTTACACGGACATTTTCCATAAATTTTTGGTTTTCCAAGTTTATACAAAAACCGTTTAATTTAGGTATGGGGTTGTACGCATAGACTCCCCTTATTTTTTAGCGTAGAATCCACTAGCCTTGAAAAAAGGAGTTGCCGCATGAAAAAAAATTAGTTACAGTCTTTTCGAGTTAGCCGAATTCGGCGCCAATTTCTGAGCACGAAGCTCCAAGCTTTATTCAGGCAAATTCTGGCAGTTTTTGACCTGTCTCTCTTTGTTTCCAAAAAAAGGGCTGCACCTGTCAATATTTTCGAAAAAATTGAATTGCTTTTAACTGAAGCCCTTCAGACATATGGTGTTTCTAATAACATAATAGATGCTCAAAATGCTATAAAAAACAGGTATTCCATTTTAGAAACAAAGTTGGGATGCACTTCCGGTAGAAACGGAAGTCGTAGAAAACTGACATTTCAGTAGCTCTTCCACTTCAATAGTTCTATTCTAAGATTCTGGCTATTTGTAATTAAAGATCTTACTATCCTTTTTTGACATGCTGTAAAATGCAACAAAATGTTATGCATTATTCAACAAGCACTAAAAAATGCTTACCTTGTGTACTTGGTTTGTGACTAAGCTACAGGTTTCATCTTAATACAATGAAAACGATCATTTTCAAATAACATACTACTGCCGTACATCTATAATCCTCCTCAGACACTTTTACTGAAACTTCAGGGTTGGAACTCCCTTGATTTGGGTATTCATATTATTTTCCTGATTGTCAGCAGCTTCTAAAAAATATTTCATTCATAATAACTTGGTTGTTTTCATTGGTCTATCTATCATATGGGGGTAATAATCAGTAGTTGGTTGCTTTCCTAGTGAGTATACAAAACTGTCTCATGCACTTCTTTCATAACCTGAAATTAAGCAATAAATGAAAAAAGATAAAAAGATAAACATACCTTAGAAATTCAATGTTGGTAAGGCACTTTTCAATATATTAACTTTATCCCCAATGTAGTAGTACTTCTTTAAATGTGTTTCACAAACTATCTAATTTAGAATGTCTAGAGGAAACAGTTTTTTGTTGTTTATTGAAGCCATATTTCCTGCCACTATTTGTTGCTTGTAAAATAATGACTAAAAAAGTGATTAATAAATTATATTTTAAATCACACAATTTAGTTAAAAGCTTCTGGCTGTATACAGTAGGTACCTTAGCGCGACGTATGAATACTCCGGGATTGGGATTTTATACAAAATTCTACTACAAATTAGAGAAAAATTAACGATTAATCGATTAATGGCTTCAACTTTCCCAGACAAAAGACAAAAATCAACATTATGTGATTTACATATACTAATGGCCGATAAAGAAGATCACATTGTGTCACTTGGATTAGATTCGATTAACTGTCAAATTTAGTATTTGACGGAATTTTTAAGAGGACATGTCGACCGACATTCGCTAACTGAATTAACACCCCAGCCACTAATACACAAGTTATATATCTGTTAAAATTCCAAATATTATAAGTAAAGATGCTAATGTGAATTCTGGAGTGCCACAAGGCTCTTATTCATATTGTACTCAAATAATATCTTTAAACTTCTTAAAGATGAAAAGTGCTTAATTGTATATTTTCCTGATGATGCTATATTGCTGTACCATGATATGACATGTTCATAATAAACTGTGTGGATTCTTGGGGTACATAAATAAGTGGCTTGTTTATTTTTATCTAGTATTAAACAGTAAAAATACAATATGCATTACATTTACTAATTATAAAGATGTGTTACCTCATACATTTGACTTACAGATATACAAAAAGTTGATGAAACTAAATATTTAGGTATTACTATAGACAATCATTTGCGTTAGAACAGACATGTGCAAAATGTAATTAAGATAACTAAGTATTTAATTTATATTTTGTCCAAATTAACTAATTAACTAACACTTTTATGTATTGTATATCATGTGAAGTCATACGATAAATAAATAAATTAAAGGAAGAATTAACTAATACAAGTTTGAAAGCAGTAGTGTTTGGATTATACTAGAGCATTAGTATTATTGCATGGGCAAGTGCCAGTGAGACAATTTTAAAATCAGTAAATAATATAGATAATAAAATCGTTAATATTGTATACTGAACCAACATCACAAATCCCGAGTCATTGAGTACACACTTTGTAACTAACATTTTCTGAAGAATGAATATATTTTTTCCACTTCTACCATCAGATTTAAATTATTAAAATTGCCCAGTATTACAGAAGATTTTGGTAAAAAAAGCCACTCCCAACTGCTTGCCGAATAAATACAAATTATCCATAATTTCAAACTGATTAAAAAATAAATGATTAAAAACTGTTTCATAGTGTCCAATGAAATTATAGATTTAAGTAAGGAAATTCAAGAAGTACAACAATAAAATAAAATCAAAACTGTAATTATTAGATAGCTTATATTTATTAATTTATATACTGTAGACAATAAATTTAGATGTAAGATTAATTGTAAGATTAGGACTGAGCTGCATACAGACTGCAGATATAATTGTGTATATTGTATATATCTATTATATTGTTATATATAACACAGGTCATTAAATAATTAAATAAATAAAACATTCTTACCCACTTATAGCGAACTAGCCGCTACCCGCGTATAGAATGTACAATTCGTAACTTATGAAACATGTGGGCTATCCTATATAACTTTTTTTTTTTCTAACTTTTTTTAACCATTCTACATAACTACTAGCGGACCCGACAGACGTTGTCCTGTCCCATGTAAACTTTTAAAAATTAGCTGTAACAATATATCAGACGTAACTGAAACTAAAGCACTCTCTTGAATATTTGACACAGCGAGTACAGCGCAGTCTGCCGGATCCTATGTAAGTTGTGCTAACATAAACAACAATTTTTAAATAAATAATTTAACTAAAAAAACAATATCTAGTTGACCGTTTTATTCAACTTTTTGTATCCACCTTGTATAGCTTTATCTCAACTTCACCCTATAATAGTGCAACCATCCTATTGTTACGAAATTTACCAAAGCCGACCCTGTTTCATTTCAGATGACAACGATCGCTTTGAGAAAAAAAAGGTTCTCGAAATAACTCGGCAGCTGTAGCATTGATGATTGATTTAACTAGAGTTTTCGATGCTGGTTTTAAAAAGGAAGCAGGCCACGATCGCAAGTTAATAAAGTTCTAGAAAAGTGAAAGTGAATATTAGTTTTATAATTTTAAATTGAACCCACGAACTTTACAACAAATTTGGTGATCAGAAGTAAAGGATTAAGTGCAGTTAAAATCGTAATTTGATTTATGGAAACCCGTAGCATGGAAAAAGTGGACGAAACTACCAAAAAAATAGGAAAGCATGTTACGGTGAGACTAGACGAAAAAATAGCCCAGATTCTAGAAAAACCTGACAAGAACGAAAAACAACATCAAGAAGAAATTCAACAAAGGTTAGTGAAATCTGGTTTCCACGATGAAAAGCGAACAACAAAATCTTGTTTCTACAATGAAAAGCGAACAACAAAATCTTGTCACTGCCATGAAAGAAAAACAACAAAATTTAATGGAATGATAATTCTCGAAATTTGTAGAAAAACAAGGCCAAACTGAAGAAAAAAAGTAACTACAATTTGAGCAATTAATGCAAATAGTATCACAAGTTAATGAAACAGTTAATGAAAGAATGCAAATAGTGAAATCAGATATAAAAGAGATAAACGACGACATAAAGATCATAAAAAATAATGTGGAGGCCCTTGCTATTTAAAATAAAGTAGAAACAGAAATTAAAAAAATGCAACAGGACTTACAGGGAGGAAAATACCAGAACACCGTGAGTACCAAAGGTTCGGTTAGCAAACCACCCACATTTGATGGCAGCTCATCTTGGCCCATGTATAAACCACAATTTGAAGCCGTGGCTACAGCTAATGGATGGGATAAACAAGAAAAATCCGCGTCTCTGGTAATTTCGTTAAGAGATCCGACCCTAAAACTCCTCCAAAGCATTCCAGTCGATGAACAAGGTAATTTCGACAAGATCATCACCATCCTAGACAAACGATATGACAATCAATCCTTGAGCCAGGTATACCAAGTCCAACTGAGTGGAAAAACGCAAAAATCCGGTGAAAGGCTCCAAGAATTCGAAGCAAAGATTAGACGGTTAGTTCACTTGTCCTACCCAGACCTGCCTGAGGAAACGAAAGACCAGTTGGTCATACAGAGTTTCATAAACGGCATCAGAGATGTGGAAGTACAACGAAATCTAAGACTAAGTGGCTTCAAGAAAAGTAATGAAGCTCAACTTCGGGCTTTGGAAGTAGAGGCCGTCATAAACATGTCCAAGCCGAGGGTCCGAGCAGTTTCCTTTAACCAGGAAGAGTCAGAGTCACCATTTCAAGCGCTGCTGGCTGGTCTGAACAAAATATTAGAACGGTCACAAAGAACTGGCACCAGGGGGGCATGTTACCTCTGTGGACGGATAGGACACTTCCAACGTGACTGCCGAGTAAGGCTACCGGAACGATCACCAACCAGGGGTAACCAACAGAACAGCCACATGTCCAGGGACCGTCAGCCAGTCAGCATAAGGGAGCGAATGCTGACTGACCCTCCACCAGCCCCCAAAACGTTACCATCGATACATGCGAAAACATCAAGCCCATGTTACAAAATGGAGTTATTGAGCCATCAATCAGCCCATGGTCTGCTCCCGTCGTGTTAGTTAAAAAGAAGGATGGAACCACCCGATTTTGCGTGGATTACAGAAAGCTGAATGACGTCACGAAGAAAGACAGCTATCCACTACCCTGAATCGATGACACTTTGACCACACTAACAGGCTCCCGTTGGTTCTCCACACTAGACCTAAAAAGTGGATATTGGCAGGTTGATCTACACGCAAACGATAGAGAGAACACAGCGTTCTCCACCAGTAAAGGGCTGTTTCAGTTCACGGTCATGCCCTTTGGGTTATGTAATGCACCCGCTACATTTGAGAGGCTTATGGCTTATGTAATGAGCGGGTTAACATGGAGGACGTGCTTAGTATCTGAAGAACCTGGACAAAGTATTCTCCAGAATTAATAACGCCAACCTCAGACTCAACCCGAAGAAGTGTTCCTTGTTCCAAAAAGAAGTCAAGTTTTTGGGCCACGTCGTTTCCGAGTCAGGAATCCGCACCAACGAGGACAAGACAGAAGCCATCCGTGATTGGCCAGTCCCAAGAGACAAGCATGAACTCCGAAGCTTCTTTGGTCTCTGTTCTTACTACAGGCGATTTGTTGAGGGATTTGCCACCATTGCCGCGCCTCTACATTCTAGCATTTCCTACACAGTACGGCAAGTTCATTTTAGACACCGACGCCAGCAACACAGGTTTGGGGGCCGTCCTATCCCAGGTGCAAGATGGTGAAGAGAGGGTGATCGTGTACTACAGTCGTGGATTCTCGAAACCGGAAATAAATTATTGCGTCACCAGAAAAGAACTTCTTGCAATAATAAGGGCTGTAGACCATTTCCACAAATACCTCTATGATCGTCATTTCTTAATCCGAACAGATCATGCCGTCCTCAAATGGCTGCTGGACATGAAGACACCGGAAGGTCAGGTGGATGGAGAAATTACAGCAATACGATTTCAAGGTGGAACACCGTGCCGGCCGTTTGCACAATAATGCCGATGCCCTATCCAGAAGACCCTGTAGAGCAGAATGCGGACATTGTCTGAAGAAGGAACGGCGAGAGGGTATCTCCATCAGGCAGATCCGAGTGCAGGCCAATGAAGACTGGACAAAGGCTGATCCAGACATCGAAACAATATTGTCACTCAAAACGAGAGGGGCACTCAGGCGACGATGGGACGAGATAGCTAGATACTCCGGCGTGCTGAAATCGTTATGGGCTCAATGGGACTCTCTAAGGGTAGACAATGGAATGCTCAAGCGAGTTTGGAAAGGCGCTGATGGACGAGAACCCAAACCAGTAAGGGCCCGAAGACCCGAACCAAGGGCAGAATGCAGCAGTACAATGTGGGCGTCCCATTTGAGAGAATTGCCATCTATGTCGCCGCTCCGTTTCCCGAGACTGAGAGGGGCAACAAATACATTCTCGTCGCAATGGATTACTTCAGCAAATGGCCTGAGGCATATGCGATACCCAACCAAGGGGCAACCACGGTAGCGACGGTGCTAGTAAAACAACTATTCAGCAGGTTTGGCGTCCCGATGGAATTACATTCAGACCAGGGGCGTAACTGCGAATCGAATGTATTCCAGAAGGTCTGCACGATGTTGGGGATCAGGAAAACGAGAACAACACTATTGCACCCACAGTCAGACGGAATGGTGGAAAGATTCAACAAGACCTTGGAACAACACCTATCCAAGGTCGTCAGTAATAACCAGCGTGATTGGGATGAGCATATTCCCCTATTCCTGTTGGCATATCGCTCTGCTGTACATAATAGTACAGGCCTGATCCCAGCCAGAGTCCTATTCGGAAAGGAGCTACGATTACCCTGCGATTTGGCATTTGACTCCCCCGAAGGACCTTCCCAAGACATCGACGATTATGTCAACCAGCTCCGACATAACATGCTGGCAATACACGAATTAGCCCGAACGCAGATGTTGGCCACCAGTGACCAGATGAAGACGCGATACGACCTCAAGGCCAATTCAGTCGGGTTCCAGGAGAGGGACAAAGTCTGGCTGTACAACCCCCAACGGAGCAAGGGTAAATCCCCAAAGCTTACACCCGCCTGGGATGATCCATGCGAGGTGGTCAAGAGGCTTAATGACGTCGTCTACCGGATCCGTCGAAACCCCAAGGCTAAGCTGAAGATGGTCCATTTAGATCGACTCGCTCCCTACCATGGTGAGGATGTTTCTGACCGGGACGATCAGAATAAAGGGGGGGGCAGTGTTACAAAATTTACCTAACCGACCCTGTTTCATTTCAGTACGACACCGCTTTGAGGAAAAAAAAATGTTCTCGAAATGGCTCGGCAGCTGAAGAATTGATGATTGATTTTACTAGAGTTTTCGATGCTGGTTTTAAAATGAAAGCAGGCCACGATCGCAAGTTAGTTAGCAGCGAGGACGAACGTATATCGTAATGTTATTGTAAATCAGCTGTTCTGTATAATTTGATGTAAATAAAGTTCTAGAAAAGTGAAAGTGAATATTAGTTTTATAATTTCAAATTGAACCCACGGACTTAACAACACTATATATACTGCTGTAATTTAATAATAATAAGCAATTATTTCTGTTAATTTTTGAGCCGCCTATTAGAGTATAATGTCTCTCCAACCTATATTTTAACGACCCTTTATAGGAAACTGTTTTTAACATTGTGATAAACATACTGTATAACTATAATTTTGCTTCCTCCCATATTTCAGGTATTTCATAAAGTATGATGCAGCTATTCAGGTTCTACACTATATAACACTTTTTTAACGTTTTTTGATCCACCCTGTAAAACTATAATTCCACTCCGCCCTCGATCTCAACCACCTTATATATACAACTACTTATGGGCCACCCAATATACCATCTTTTGTATCACTATGTATAACTATAAATCCACCAATCCCCAATATATTTCACCCAAATTACAACTGCTTATTGGAACACTATATCACAATTTTATTTTTAAATAATTTTGAATCGCCTTGTATAATTATAACTCTACTTCCATCTATATTTAAACCCTATATACTGCTGCCAATTAGTCAATCATAATTTATTTATCTATCTGTTTTTGAACCATCCTGAACTATAATTCTACTCTACAAAATACTCCAACCACCCAGTATATGCATCTACTTAGAGGTGACCAAATATTCCATTTTTTTTAGACACTTACCCATAACTCTGCACCACTATATATCAACTATCTTATCTATGCAACTGCTAATGAACTTCGCTATTTTTTTCTGATATTTTCTGAAAAGTATAATTTATCTCCACATTATATTTCAACCACTCCTGATATGCAACTTTTTCTAACATTGTTTTAATCACACTGTATATTTATAATTTTACTTCCCCTTATATTTCAAATATTACATATATACAACAGCTCATGTTCTATCGTACGAAATGTATCAAACATTTTTTATGCACGCTTTGTAATTATAATTCTCCACCCTCTATTTCAACCACCTTGTATATGCAACTACGTATCGGCCACCCAGTATAACATTTTTTGTACTACTCTGTACCTAAATCATCAAATCCCAATATATTTCACCAAAACTGTAATTGCTTATGGAGCACCTTACATAACAATTTTCTGCTACATTTTTTGAAAGTATAATTTCTCTCCGCACTTTATATAAACAACCCTTCATATGCAACTTTTTTAATCTTGTTTGAATCACAATGTGTAACTTTACTTCGCCCCATATATCAAGTACTCCATATATTAACATTTCTTTTATTATTTATTTATAACGCCCAACAGTCCCTGAGACCCTAGGGCGTGAATTATGTTTTATGTAACAATTACAATATATACAGGGATTCCTTAACTACACGCCTCCATTTATTCTATGTTCCCACTTGTAATTTTCGGCCCTTTTTTTATGCATTCTTTGTTTCGTTAACTTTTTGAAGCAAGCTCATCATGTTTGTTAAATCTTTATTATTACTGTTGTGCTTACTCTCGTATTCGTTCCGTCGTCCTTTAGCCTTATTCTTCTTAATTTTCCATCCTTTCGTATACATTCTATTTTTTTCGGAATTTCTCTTTCTGTGCCCCTTTCATATTCTACTAGTACCTCTTTTTTTGTTCCATTTGTATAGTCTCCCATCAATTGTAATTCTTTGATAATCTAACTTTACGTTTTTCTCTCCTTTTCTCCCCTCCTTCTGAGAATTTTTGTTTTTCTCGCTCTTCCTTTGTTAGCTCATTATATATATATATATATATATATATATATATATATATATATATATATTCGTTCTTTTATCTGCCTTAGCTTTTGTTTGTTTTGCGTTACTATCTCCTTATCCACTGCGTTCTCCAATGAGATTTTATATACTGTTTCTCCTAATTAGGTCACTTCATCTATTCCCACCTCTACATCCATTGAACTCATCATAAAATTTCTCAAGACAGGTTTCATTTCAGTCTTGTCTTCTGTTGCCATCTTCGTTCCTTCAATAACCACATTTTTCCTTGTTGCTATTTTCTCTAGTCTGTTCATTGTTTTATACATGCCACTAATATTTCTCCACGTTTCCTCTTTCTCCTCTCTCAGCATTTCATTTTCTCTTCTTAGCTCTTGTAATTCCTTTTGATACTCTTTTTGATTCTGCTTTATTTCATTCACATCGTTCATTAAATCCCTCAACATGTCAATTAATCCATCCTCTTCTTCTTTTCTCTTCTGTGGTTCTTCCTAACTTTTATCTTCTCCTGAATACTTCATACGGTTCATGTTCCTCTCTTCCTCTTTTCTCCTTGCCTTCTTCCGATGAGTTTTCTTCACTATTCATGATTTCTGAGTGAGTTTTAGTAGTATTTTTTGTTGAGAGTATCGGCGCCAAGCGATTTTCTCGAGTCAAACTCTCGGAAGCTTTCACGTCTCTCCTTATACTCTTTTATGTAGGTATTTTTAAATCTTTTATTTTTATTTATCCCTGGTAGGAAAATTTTCACTATCCGTCAACGTCGCTTTTGCTTTTGGCTGGATCACTTTCTTTACAACAGCTCTACCCGCTCGTCCCTGTACCTGTACATTGTTAGTTGCTATTAAATTTATGGATCTTTAACGTTATTTTAGTAGACAATTTTTATTTATAACATTTTTTACCCATCCTATGTTGGTAATTCCAGTTCACTCATATATAACAACCTTGTATGTTCAACTACTTAAGGGCCACCCAATATAACATTTTTGTACCACCCTGTATAGTTAGATTTCTACTCCACCCTATATTTCAACCATTATGTATATGGCACAGTTTGTTATGATCTACCTTTCTCTATAATATTTTATTAACCCACCTATATAAATGTAACTATACAATTACTTGTGAATATAAATTAATTTCTTTAACCACCCTATAAACTGTAATTTCACTCCATCTTATATTTCAACCACCCTGTACAAACAATTGCTTCTACCATTTTTTCAACCCATTTCATAATTATAATAACACAAGAAAATAATTCAAATTTCTTAGCTGCTTACATAACACATTTTTTCATCCACCCTGTTTAAGTGTAATTCTATACTACCTTTATTTCAACCACATTGTATATGTAGCTATTTTTTGAGCACCCAATATTACTTTTTTGAACCACCCCGTATAACGAATTCCACTCCCCCTTATTTCAACCACATGGTATACATGTGGTTGAAATAATAATAATCTTTTTTAAGCTTATTTTAGCTCATGTAATTCTACTCCGCTCTATGTTTCACCTATCCTATATATGTATATATGTTACTTCGGATATTCTCATGCAATGTGATTGAAGGTTCTCGGGATTCTCGTAGGTTTCTCTTCTTTGCCTTAGAAAAGCCGAGACCAGGACGACACACTTGTGAAAGTTTCGATGTTGTCTTCCTTTTTGCAAAGGTACCTGTGACTCAGATCTTTACCTACGCACGACAATGTAACATGCAAATTGAAGACGCGTCAATGGGGTCCCCTTTGTCCCCAGTCCTAGCCAACCTTTTTATGGAAAAGACTGAAGAAGCCTATAAGACTAAAAATCTAGAAAACACTCTATATTGACGGAAACAATATATATATATATATATATATATATATATATATATATATATATATATATATATATAAACAATATACCAAAAAAAATTAAGATGTTGGGTAACACACAATTTTTTTTGGGCAATCGCGACATGGAATTTCGTAAACTCCTTGATCCTCGAGTTTACGAAATTCCATGTCACGATTGCCCAAAAACCTACATCGGTCGTACAAATAGACTCTTGGGGAGTAGGCAGATTGAGGCCCCGAGTTCAATCTAGACTCTGAAACTGTTTTTCACTTTTGTCTCTTGATAATGGCTCCAAAGCAGGAGTCGAAACGTCGAGTATATAATAAATTCAGACGCGGTTCTCACCCAGAACCTAGCCTTGTTCATAGTAATGACCGCGGAAGCATCTCAGAACATATATATATATATATATATATATATATATATATATATATATATATATATATATATATATATATATATATAGTAACATCTGCCTTCTTCGGTCGGTTCGCATAATTCTCGTAGCCTTCTGCTTTCGCTTCTAGTTCCTCGAATACTAAAATTTTACGAGCGCGCACGGTGTTATATAGTCGCGGCTCGGGGCCTACCGGTTGGCAACGTGAACGGCTGCGTGTGATTGGCCCTTGGCGCTCAATGGCTCCCGCTTGCTGATTGGTTATATCCGGTTGGGTTGTTAGAGGACGGGTCCGGGGCGGTACGGTGTTTAATCGAATTTTCCAACAATTCGATAAGTTCTGGAATTCATTACGTGCGTTTAGACGGTGAGGCGTCTTCGCTTTTTCAATTGCCTCTCCTACGAGTCTTGATTTCACGTGTTCTATATTTGCCAATAGTCTGGTGTTCGTAAATTCTATTCGGTGTGACGTCGTGGTGGCGTGTTTCGCAATGGATGTTGTTTTTTCCTGCTTTCTTATAGCGTTCTGGTGTTCATCACGTATAGCTTGAATTCTTCTGTTAGTTTGCCATACATAGGTTTTATGACAGTCTGCACATGGAATCTCGTACAATCCCTGTTGTTCTAACGGGATCCTCGTCTTCGGAGTCCTCAACACCGTGCTTATTTTTCTGTCTGTATTGAAAATCGATATTGTGTCTCCGTAGAATTCTTGTAATACTGTCCGTGGTACCCTTGACATACGGTAAATAGGCCTTGGTTATTGGTGTCTCATGCTCCTCGTCTGTTTGTCTCGGTTTTGACTTTAGGGCTCTTTGAATATTTCGGTCTGTAAATCCGTTTTGTCTCAGAGATGTTTTTAAACGGTCCATTTCCTGTTTGATGTCCTGGTCAGGTATTCTTTGTTATCTGGTTACTAAAGTCTTGACAACGGCTTGTAGTTAGCCTGGGTGGTGATGAGAATTAGCATGAAGGTATCTTTTGGTGTGAGTTGCTTTCCTATATACTGTATGGCCAAGGGTTCTATCTTCCTTCCTATTTATGAGAACATCAAGGATTGGCAGTTGATTGTTGGCTTCAACCTCCATGGTAAATTTTATTTTGTGATGGATGCCATTAAGGTGGTCTAAAAATGTGTTGAGATGTTTCCTCCCATGAGGCCAAATCACAAATGTATCATCCACATATCGCAACCATAAACTGGGTTTAAGAGTTGCTGTTCTTAGTGCCAACTCCTCAAAGTTCTCCATAAAAAGGTTCTCTATAACTGGTGAGAGTGGCGATCCCATTGGAGCTCCTTCCACTTGTTTGTATCGTTGGTTCTCGTAAACAAAATAGGTGTTCACCAGACAGTGCCTTATTAAGTCTACAACGTGTTGAGGTGGTTTGTATTTTTCTATTATGATATCCAAGATTTCGTCGATAAGGATGTTGGTCAAAACTTACAAGAAGACACTCTGGTTGTAAAACCGTTTTAATAAATATTTCGATGAAATATGTCCAATTTTTCACATGAGTCTGCTCCCTTTGCAAACGGTTGAAATTGTTGGGCTAGGTATTTGGCTAGCTGTTGTGTTGGGGATCCAATTGAGCTTACTATTGGCCTCAAGGGTGCACCTTCTTTATGAACTTATGGCAACCCATAGAATTTCGGACATCTCGATGACTTTTCACGCGGAATGAGTTGCAGTTGGAGATTTTGTCGATCCTACTTGCTTGGATTTTGGCCTTGGTTGTTTTCTCCAGAAAAGTTGTTGGGTCAGTAATAATTTGTTTATATGCTGGATCTTGTAGCAATGTTTGAATTTTGTTTGAATAATCCACTGTATCTAAAATTACAGTCGTATTTCCTTTATCAGCAGGTAGAATGACAATGTCCTTGTTGAGTTTTTTCAAGCCCTCATTTTCTTCTATAGATAGGTTCCTTTTGGGTGGTTTAGACTTTCTTAGAACTTGTTACACATCTTGTCTAATTATTTCAGCGGTGTTTGCATCTAATTTAGAAACTGCTGTTTCCACGCCACATATTATGCTCTCTGTTGGTATGTGAGAGGGAGCAATAACGTAATTGAATCCCTTAGCCAACACGCCAATCGAGGTAGAGTTCAATTGGACCGAAGATAAGTTATAAACGGTTTTATTCGTTTCCAGTTGCCTTGAGGGTAGACTGTGACCGTTATTTTCCGAGAAAAATTCGTTTTTGGGCTTCTGCTGGAGCTTAAATTTGTTAAATTTTGTCTGTTGTTGCATTGTTGTTAACTCTGCATTTGTTTCGACCCTAAATTCGCTAATCTCATCGAATTTATCCCATATTATCGGGTGGAGTGTATTGCTTACCTGTAGGTGGATATCTAAGAGTTTAGTATTAAGAACATCCAAATCTCTTCTGACATCACGTAATAACTCCTGCAGCGCGGCCTCGTAGTAAAAAATGTAAATCGCAAAAATGTAATATATATATATATATATATATATATATATATATATATATATATATATATATGAACTAAGCTAGGTTCCGGGTTCTCACCGCGGAAGCCTCTCAGAACATATATATATATATATATATATATATATATATATATATATATATAAAGGAGAGGGGGTAACAGTGAATCTTTTTTTTTTCTTAAGTTCTGCAGTTCCAAAATTTAATTAGTCTTTGAAATTAACCCAAACTTAGAAGTTATAGGCACTTAAAAAAAAAGGGAAATGATCAAGTGTGACCCAGGAATGTGTCACTTTGGATCACAACATGGGTGACAGTGAGTCGACACAGCAGTGGATAAATAGAAATGTAAAATATGTAAAACATAACAATTTTCATGTCATTACTCATTTATTTGTACTATTAGACAATCACAATAGTCTAATAACGTTTTAACAAAGACCATGAAATTACTTATATATAGGTTTTTATTAGTCTCAATCAACAAACATTAAAGTTGATTTTAACGTACATATACAGCATTAAACTTTCAGTTGACATATAACCTTTTAAATAGGAACATTATCAACAAAAGATTAAGAACAAAAATAGTTACTTCTTTAAAATATTTAAAGTAAAACAAAAATAATTATTTAAGAGTTTGAGATCAAAAATTAGATTAAGGTAAACTAGTGTTAAAAAACTTAATATCAAATTGGTACATTCCCTGTTTTCTCTTAGGCTATGGTAAAATCATCTTAATATCGTGCAACGCAACCCTGGCAATATCAGGCACATTTGACACATGAAAATTATCTGGGTTTTTGTTAGATCTTCTAAGAAAACTAACTTTGGGTGTACAAAAATGTTGGAATCTGCTGTTTCTTAGTCATCTTCTTCATCGTTTATCATTGTTGTTGCTTCAGAATAAACCCTTATTTGATATTCGTCTTCACTGGAACTCTCTTGTAAAATTGTTCTATTCTTTGTTTTCGTGTTTATGTGTTTGAGTTTCCTTTCTTCTTCCATTTCAATTTCTTTTTTATTAGGTAATTCTCTTTCCGCTTGCTCTACTAGCTTTATGTGGACCCGTTTTAAGTCACCCTCGGAATTGGAATGGATTGTTTTCAATATTTTTGGAGGAACTACCAGCTACAGGTGCAGATAGAATATGTACTATTGTAGCTCACGAAAAGAAATTCATAATCATAAAAGAATTAGTAGAGCAAGAGCGAAGTTTTGGGGCGGTAGTTCTGTTTTCTTAGAATTCGGCCGATACTGTCGGTTGTTCCCTTGATGTAGGGTGACTCTTGTTTTTTCAGCAACATCTTCCTTTTGTTTTAGTTGTGTATCCTGTCTCGTGTTATGTTCTATTGCTTGTTTGATTGTATGGTGTGTATATCCGTTTTGTTGAAGAGCAGAGTAGTAATCTTCTTTAGTTCTTGCGCTTTGTTCTTGTCATCGGTGAGCTTTAGTGATCTCGAAATTAGTGTATTGGGAACTCCCTGTATTTGCGAGGGGTGGTGATGGGTATCGGCATGCAGATATTTATTATTATGTGTTGGTTTTCTGTAAATAGAGTAAGCAACGCTTAAGCCAAAAACATGGATTAGATACTTAGATAAGTTCTTTTGATGCCGTATTTGAAAGATATTTTTATTCTCTATAAAACGCTTTTTTTGTTTGCTAAAATCCGATAAGTACCTAGTTACAGAGTTATGATATATTTGTTGTGTAAAGACCTCCATTGCAGACAAAAGTCCAACTATTTCACTGTCAATGAACCTTTAGAAATATTTTGAGGAAAATAACTAACTATTTAATATAGTAGGGCCAAAAATACAGGATAACATTTTTATGATTATTACAATTGAACATTCACAAACAGAAGAGAAATTTACTGTATCGCTTACTTTTGAATTTTAGGTTACGCCTATAATTCTCATTAATTATTTGAAAATAATTGTTGTTCGTTTATTGGTACAAAAAAAACTGAAGCAATTTTTATTTATGCACAAGTGGGTCGTAAATTTCTCGAAACAAAGCGAGACTTTAATAATCTGTATTACCCTAAGTACTGAAGAGAAATTGTGTGAAACTTTTAATGAGCTACAATATATTGCATAGTAATGATGCAGGAAAACCATCAATTTCTCAAGAAAAATTGCGGAACATTATCGAGTACCTTATTGATAATCCTATAAAGAATCAACAGCCTTTCTCTGTTAAGTGTCAAAAACCGCAGTGAAACAATTTTATCTGTACAAACTAAAAGTACTGCATCAACTAACAAAAGATGACCCTGACCGAAAGAGCAAATTTGTAGTCGAATAAATGCAAATCTAATGCAGTATCTGTTATACTTCGAGCCTGTTTAATTTAGTGACGAATATACGTTTTTAAATGGAACTGTAAACAGACAGAGTAAGCGATATTGGTCTAAACACCATATTGCAATATTCGTAGTTGCAATTTCGAAATTAGCTATACAGGAAACTTATTATAATTAATCGATTGGTAAACACGTCCAGGTCGTTCACTAGATTTGAGCTCTCTCGTTTTTTCGTGGAATAGTTGAAGCCGAAGATATACGTTAGGGAACCGGAATCAGTAGACTACATATGAACACAATAAATTTGTGCTAATATCCGGTTAGGTTATTGTTTAAATCGTTATTACTCATCGAATTGTAACAACCAAAAAAATGTTGAATAGATATATTTTTTATTTATGGGTAAAGATATCAGCAATTTCATCTTTACATTATTGAAAGTTATCAAAATAGGTCTATTAAAGCTAAAATTTAGAACTTTGGTTAGGCAAGTATCTAAGTCAATGAAATCAGATTTTATATATTTTAGTATATTTGCACAAATCTAGAAATTTATTTATATTTTAAAGATTATAGATATTTTATAATATTTATTGCGTCGACATGCATATGAATATGTTTACTACGACACTGTTTCCATTCCTCCGTTAATCTTGAACTGTTATAAACAGAAATATATACGACGTCCCCTTGTTTTGACTACTGTTCCAGTGCATTTATAACCGATGTAATAAAAAAACGTTCTCTTAATGTGACTTTGAGCACTTAAACACTTTAAATGCTGTGATACTTGAAGGCGGTCTTCATTTTGTAATAAATTTCACATCAAATTAAGCAATTAGTATAAATTAGCTGATTCTGCTTTTTCCGTATTTGGACCGCGTCATTTTTCGAATTAGTTTATTTATATACCTAAACCGGGATATAAACAAAGTTTTCCGACGTTTCGCCCACACTTATAAGGGGCTTTTTCAAGGCTGAGACAAAAAACAAAACAAATGTTACTTACCTTGCGGCTACTCCATTCATTTCATCTTTTTCTCAGGAACACTTCAAAACTTCACATTTTATTCAACTTGTCACAATGATGTACAAATTCTATATGAGTAATAGGTATGACGAAATAATAATTGCCCCTCCGAAATTTTCAGCTAAAAGAAGGGTATGAGGCATTTTAAGGGATTATTTTATGATATTATTTATAATATATTATGATAAAACACAAGATTCCTTTCCATAGCAGTAATTGTAGAGTAATAACGAAAGTTGTGCTCTTGACATTCATAGTTTAAATCATACTCCAGAGTTTGCCCAGGTTTTGGCTTCTAAGAGTAATATTTTGAAATAAAATTTCTTAGAAATGGTTTACCTTAACAACAAATAAAACAATATCAAGAAATGGACAAATTTATATAATCTAAAAATAATTTAGGTTTAGAAATGTAATTAACAGTTTATTGACAATCAATTGTTACTGATTTATTATATTATATAAAAGCATATTTGATGAAAATATCTTTTCGTAACACTCCTTAATATTGTACAATATTTTACCTATAATGTCTTACACTTTGTAAAAGTATCATCATTATAAAAAAGGTTTTTTCCACAAAATCAATATAACTTTGACATTAAAAATATTGTAATATTGTTAAGTCAGTTCAATTATTATTAACAAATGTACCTATTTCGAAAAATATGTATAGTTAATACATGAAGACATTATAACAGTAATATACAAACCCCACAATTTATTTCAGACAATTTATACTAATGAGAACGGAGGTTTTCACGGCCAGAGTCATAGCTAATTCTACTTTTTCCGGATTTGGACCGCGTCATTTTTCGAATTAGTTTATTTATATACCTAAACCGGGATATAAACAAAGTTTTCCGACGTTTCGCCCACACTTATAAGGGACTTTTTTAAGGCTGAGACAAAAAACAAAACAAATGTTACTTACCTTGCGGCTACTCCATTCATTTCATCTTTTTCTCAGGAACACTTCAAAACTCCACTTTTTATTCAACTTGTCACAATGATGTACAAATTCTATATGAGTAATAGGTACGAAGAAATAATAATTGGCCTCCCGAAATTTTCAGGTAAAAGAAGGGTAGGAGGCACTTAAAGGGATTATTTTATGATATTGATGAAATTTCGTATACGTTCCTGGAATTTTATTACTGGATAATGTAAGTGATTTATTTTGTGGAAATGTTGACGCAAGATTGCCAGATGGACGAAAGTTCAAAACCTTTGTCTCGGTTAAAATTCTTCGGATTTTTGGCGATTTCAACGGCCTCACGGAATTTTCTGGTGAAATAATACAGTGATTTGGCCACGACAGAGGAGCTGTCGAAGAGGATTTGGTGGCCCGTTTCGTGATGATGTTCAGCTACAGCAGAGTTTGAAAGCAGGCCCGTTTTCAAACAACGTTTATCCTCACCCAGACGAGTGTTTATAGATCGACCTGTTTCACCGATGTATACTGCCCCACACGACCATGGAATGGAATAAACACCTTTAGATGAAAGAGGATTTTGTTTATCCTTTGGAGAGGGTAACATTTGTGAGATTTTGGATAGTGGTTTGTAGACTGTTTTCACCTCGTGCTTATGGAGAAGCTTCCCAATCCTCTCCGTGACCTTGCTGATGTATGGCAAATATGCTACTGATTTATTAGGTGACAATTCTTTCTTAGGAAGGGGATTTTAGTGACGAGAAATGGAATTGCGAATCTCTCGTTTGCTGTAGCCGTTGTTTAGTAGACTACCCTCAACCCAAGCTAATTCCCTACTCAAACTTTTGGGTTCGGAAATGGATATAGCTCAATGCACCAGGGAGTTCACGACTGACCGTTTCAGAGAGGGGTGATGATGGGACCGGGCGTGCAGATATCTCTCGCTATGTGTTGGTTTTCTATATACAGAGTGGCCCAGGCGACCATTTGGCAACCGTGAAACCAACACGTCTAGGAAGGGCAGGGATCCATTGGACTCAATTTCCATAGTGAATTTGATGTTTGAATGTCGGGTATTAATGTGATTAAAGAACAATTGGAGAGCCTCTTGTCCATGTGACCAGATGACAAAAGTGTCATCTACGTATCTCAACCAAATTTTGGGTTTGTGGCTTGAAGACTCGATAGCCACTGCTTCAAAGGCTTCCATAAAGATATTTATTACCCATGGGGGTACCAGAAGTTTGCATGTAATATTTATTTTGAAAAAGAAAATACGTCGACGTAAGACATTTTTCGACTAACATGAGTAAATCCAAGGTTTGTCCGTCTTCCGACAGCAGTTCTCTAATAATCGATAGAAAGTCTGGGATAGGAACTTTGGTGAACAATGATGTCACATCAAAACTAACTAAAATGTCTTGGGGTTCAATTTGTATCTCTGACAGAAGAGACGATGAGTTTAAAACATGTGAGTGTTTTTCAAAATAAATATTACATGCAAACTTCTGGTACCCCCATGGGTTCACCGCCTTCACCGGTAGCTGCAAATATCTTTTTGGAAGCCTTTGAAGAGTGGCACTTTAGTCTTCAAGCCACAAACTCAAAATTTGTTTGAGATATGTAGATGACACTTTTGTCATCTGGCCACATGGACAAGAGGCTCTCCAATTGTTCTTTAACCACATTAATACCCAACATTCAAACATCAAATTCACTATGGGAATTGAGTCCAATGGATCCTAGACGTGTTGGTTTCACGGTTGCCAAATGGTCGCCTGGGCCACTCTGTATACAGAAAACCAACACATACCGACAGATATCTGCACGCCCGGTCCCATCATCACCCATCTCAGAAACGGTCAGTCGTGAACTCCCTGGTGTATCGAGCTATATCCATTTCCGAACCCAGAAAATTGAAAAGGGAATTAGCTTGGGTTGAGGGTAGTCTACTAAACAACGGCTACAAAAACGAGAGATTCGCAATTCCATTTCGCGTCACCAACATCCCCTTCCTAAGAAAGAATTGTCACCTTGATTAAAAAGTGAAGTTTTGAAGTGTTCCTGAGAAAAAGATGAAATGAATGGAGTAACCGCAAGGTAAGTAACATTTGTTTTGTTTTTTGTCTCAGCCTTGAAAAAGCCCCTTATAAGTGTGGGAGAAACGTCGGAAAACTTTGTTTATATCCCGGTTTAGATATATAAATAAACTAATTCGAAAAATGACGCCGTCCAAATCGGAAAAAAGCAGAATAAGCTATGACTCTGGCCGTGAAAACCTCCGTTCTCATTAGTATAAATTGTCTGAAATAAATTGTGGGGTTTGTATATTACTGTTATAATGTCTTCATGTATTAACTATACATATTTTTCGAAATAGGTACATTTGTTAATAATAATTCAACTGACTTAACAATATTACAAAAAAAAACCTTTTTTATAATGATGATACTTTTACAAAGTGTAAGACATTATAGGTAAAATATTATACAATATTAAGGAGCGTTACGAAAAGGTATTTTCATCAAATATGCTTTTATTTAATATAATAAATCAGTAACAATTGATTGTCAATAAACTGTTAATTACATTTCTAAACCTAAATTATTTTTAGATTATATAAATCTGTCCTTTTCTTGATATTGTTTTATTTGTTGTTATGGTAAACCATTTCTAAGAAATTTTATTTCAAAATATTACTCTTAGAAGCCAAAACCTGCAGCCGTATTCTGTAAGTCGTTATGAGTCGAAACGAAACGAAACGGTATGTCATTTTTACCTATCCAGCAGCCGTATTCTGTAAGTCGTTATGAGTCGAAACGAAACGAAACGGTATGTCATTTTTACCTATCCAGTGGCCGTATTCTGTAACTCGTTATCTTCGTAACGTTTCGATATGAGTATCGACTGTCGTTATGTACGACAGGGTTGCCAGAAGATTTTCGTCGAAGTCCCATGTAATGTTATTGAAGTCAGTATACACAACATCAACTTGTCACTTCTCCAAAGTCCACAATAGGCGAGTATCAAACTTGAGGTAGTAGAACGTCTAGCAGCTTTAACATTATTAAACTGAGTTGGTATCCTAATTGCACTAATATATTATAAATATTTAGGATGATACATATTTCTCAAAATGGGCGAAAGTTTTCAGTAATGCACTTTTCTCCATTGACACATGTGAGTCCGTTTCTGCGTCTGCATAATTCGGAAACCTCTCAACCATTATTTCTATCCAGTGCCAACGCTTGCAGTTCCCGTTGTTCATCATCATCTTTGCCTTTGCCGTCGAAAGGAACAATAATCATTTTAATTAATCACGGTTAAGTGTTAACCTCACTTTATTTGACACCATACGCACTATCGACTATCGACTGGATAGGTAAAAATGACATACCGTTTCGTTTCGTTTCGACTCATAACGAGTTACAGAATACGGCTGCAGTCGATAGTCGATAGTGCGTATGGTGTCAAATAAAGTGAGGTTAACACTTAACCGTGATTAATTAAAATGATTATTGTTCCTTTCGACGGCAAAGGCAAAGATGATGCTGAACAACGGGAACTGCAAGCGTTGGCACTGGATAGAAATAATGGTTGAGAGGTTTCCGAATTATGCAGACGCAGAAACGGACTCACATGTGTCAATGGAGAAAAGTGCATTACTGAAAACTTTCGCCCATTTTGAGAAATATGTATCATTCTAAATATTTATAATATATTGTGCAATTAGGATACCAACTCAGTTTAATAATGTTAAAGCTGCTAGACGTTCTACTATCTCAAGTTTGATACTCGCCTATTGTGGACTTTGGAGAAGTGACAAGTTGATGTGTATACTGACTTCAATAACATTTCTTTCACGTCGAACGTCTCTCAGGGAGTGCATTTAGTTCTAATATTATTTAATATATTTGTGAATGATATGGTTAATAAATTTTAATACTGTGAATGTTTACTTTATGCTGAATAATGTGTTCATGAATTCTGTTTTGTTCAGTTCCATTAAACTAATTACAGTATACACAGTCCTATAACTAGGCTGTGTAGATTTGCATATAATGATTGTGGAGAACTTCATTTTTATGGTACAAGTGTGAGTTTTTTCTAATGAAGACTAGATTGGTCAGTACTTTTATAGCATCAGGTACCATTTTTTGTTTTATATTAATTTGCTTTGTCCTCTCAACAGTTACATATTTATGGCAAATTGTACTAGTTTAATAATGGTAAACCATTAGTAAATTGTTTATTAAATAAATATGAACACAATTTTTCAAGTTTTTTTATTTTTTATTCAACAAAGAATAGATATGATCTAATATATAAATTTACCTAGTCTAATATCCATGAGACTATTTTTGAGAGTGTCTCGATTAGAGAACTGTGAACTGCAAGAGACTTTTAAAATTTGATTTCTCTCTCTGTTATCCACCATTAATTTTAATGTGTTGGCAAACTTAAATCTGTTTTACAAATAATTCAAATTTAAATTTGGTGTCAGATCTCAAGAGTCTTGAGTCAAGACAATAGTAGACACGGAATCACAAAACAATTAATAACTTTGCATTCTAAGAATTTTACACCACGGAATGTCCATTCCGTTTCATTCGAAATCATAACGACAACGTCGTTATCATTCGAAATGATAACAACAACGTCGTTTGAATATCGATAAAATATTCGATATGTTTTAAAGTTGCACTACATACTTGCCAAACTGAACTATTTATCGCGAATTGGGCGATTTTGTCTACAAATAGCAGTTTAGCCACTTTTTACTGCCAGTCTTCGCAATTAAATTGAAATTTTTTTTATATTTATATATAATTTGAATTAAATTCAAATTTGATTTACTCAGATTATTTAGAAAAATTAAAGGATAATCATTATTCGGAGGTGCAGTTGAGTAGTATTTGTTACCATCTCGCTAGCGTTGAATTAAAAAATGTAGGTACGGGGTATTTTCAACTTTTTGTCTACATATTTTAAATGTTGCGCTACATGGTAGGTACATCCGAAATTTTTCAAGTTATCACATCTTATTATTTAAATATTTTAAATGTCGTCTGACATTTGATAATCAGTCATTGCCAAATTCAAAATAAATGATAATATATGTTCATAATAAGAAAGAAGTGTGCTTATTTGGTACTTTAGGGCATACATGGGACTTGGACGAAAATCTTCTGGCAACCCTGTCGTACATAACGACAGTCGATACTCATATCGAAACGTTACGAAGATAACGAGTTACAGAATACGGCCACTGGGCAAACTCTGGAGTATGATTTAAACTATGAATGGCAAGAGCACAACTTTCGTTATTACTCTACAATTACTGCTATGGAAAGTACTCTTTATTTAAATTTCTGTATGTTTGTCCAATATAAGAGTCTTGAAAGTCCTTACAGTCGATTTTGTATATTACATTAGTTTTAGTAGGTTGTTGTACAAACATATCGATATCTTCAGTTTTGGCATATTTTTATGTTGGATTAAAACTAGTATATGAAGAATTTTGCAGTTGTTGTTCATCAATGGCAATGACCTGTGGGTTGTTGTCATGTAAGAACCAAGACCGTAAACAGAAATTTGGGGGAGGGGGGGTTGATGATTATTACATCTGTTTTGAAGATGAATGAAATGAGCAGATGAGCAGGATTGCAAAAGTTATGTTTCTATTCATGTATTTTCATTCTTTAAAAAATGTATAGAATTTAAAATATATTTTTATGGATAAAGTTGTTACTTCTTTTTTCTAACCACCATATATAACTGTAATTGCACTTCATTCAATATTCTAAACAGTCTGAACGTGCAACTGGCCCCCAATTAAACATTTGGTTTCTAACATATCTGGAATCACCCTATATAATTGTAATCTACAGCGCCTTATGACTCAGTCTATTTATATAAGCATATGTAACGACTCTCAAGGCAACTTTATTATGTGCCTCAAATTAACATGAAAATACATAACTTTTTACCAAAAAATGGCTTAACCAGCACTTTTTACTTTAAAATCTTGAAAGGTTCAGCTATAAAAATGTAATGCTTGAAAAACGGTAATGAAATTTTTATAAGATCCGACATATCAAATTGCATTGAAAGAATTTTGCATAGCAGTTTTATTCTCAAGTTGGTCACCAAATCACGCTGTATTGAACAAAGCTGTCATAACAGTCTCGTTCTTTCTTGGTAATACGATTTCTTCCGAGCAATCGATTGGTAGATGCCAAAACCCCAAAATGGAATTTTAACAAAATGATAAAATAAACAAACATTATTTTATTAGACAAATAAGTAAAAATATATTTGCAGCATATATATCACATCTCGTTAAAAGAACATTAAACAATTTTTGACTGACTGCTATTTAAGATGACATGTTAAAATTCATTTAAAAAATTGCCTTTGAACGCAGTAATGAATACACCAAAATATTAATAAATTTTTATTAGATTTGTGATAAATTCATTCACTGAAGAAATGTATATACTCAACTGGGTCAGGGTCGGAAATAAAAATTATCAATTAGTTTTAGAATCTCGAAATAGTTATTGTACTTACGTAAAACTTTTCATGTGAAGTCTTCTGTAAATGCGCCAAACTTCTTAAAACCACATTCAATTTGATCACAACACAATAGTTTCAGAAGTAAAAAAAGTAACGTTATAAATGAATAGAAAAGAAGGGTTTTAGAGCATACATCATAGTAAGTAAAAGTTGATTATTTAAGCAATATTTATACTTCGCTACATGATTGGGGTTTTGTCATTAGATTTTAAGGATTAAGGTAGTTCTTCATAGTTGGCGCCATCTCACTTGGTTTTTATCAATCATTTATATTTATTTTACTTATTTTAAAAGAAATAAATACAGATTCTTTATATATTCTGCACATCTACGTATACGTTTCATTACCCTCCTTTCAAAATAAAGGCCGAAAAAGGGGTAGTGAATTTCCGTCTTTGCGTATTAATAATAATATGATTTCGAGGATTGTTTGTGTAGAACAAAGTGCCTTACTACACTTTGTTCTACATATACATTTTTTAAATACTTATCTGTTGCAGGAAAAAAATTGGAGGAGAGAAAACCCAATGAACAGACAAAAGAAATTAATTGTATTTGTTCATAATGGCGTCTATTATAAGTAAATTTTTGGTTCCTCTACGGGTTCAAACCCATTGTCTCCCACCAAATAATGGACAACATTGTCCATCAAAGTCTTATTAAAATTAAATTATAGCATCCCTTTTCTGAAGAAGTACGTTGATAATTTTTTTTATTTATTCTTATGGGTGGAACTGAACTGAACTTTGTTTAACTATTGGCCATAGAAGCGTAGGAGCATTTCAGCGTTCCGTTCCTTGACACAAGAGTTGTCGGCAACCATGCCTAAAATTATATGAAACCTGCTCACATTATTCTATTTAAATCAAAATTAACCTCGTCAATAACATCAAAATAAAAATTAGCAAACCTGTCAGGGTAGATAAGTAATTTATAAAGTCTGTATCAACCCTTTCTCAACAACTCTTATGCATCTAAACTCTTAAAATTGAAGGGCTCTGGCCTCAAAATTCTCTGTATACTTATTCCAATCAACTTCAAAATATCCCGGCTAAGACCCGATGAGTTTTCAAAATGAAGATAATGTTATAATTGCACAAAGATCTATCAAAATCGTTAATTCTCTTTTCATCAAAATCAAAGACAAAGCTCCAAATAATCATAAATCTATAATAATATATATAATTGACAACTGACTGTAAGGATTGTAAAGCCTCGTATATTGGGCAAACACTCAGAATTTTAAAATACAAGATTACTTCCCATTGGAGTGTTATTAGACTAAATAAAGAGAGTTTTCCACTTAACATTGAAAATTCTCAAAATATTTTTTTTTATTTTATTTGATTAACCACCACAACACTAATATCAATAAAAGGGTAAGACTTAGATAATTTGAAAATAATTTACAACAATTTACTAACAATAGCAAACAATTTAAATTAATTGACATACGCCTTTTTAACAATTTTGTCTCTGATTTATATTATTAGCTCTATAGGACATATTGTGATTATATATATTCAGTCTACCATATTTCTATTTAATTATGTTAACTTTGTCAATTTAATTTAGTTAACTTTCTTGAATGGATTCGAGGGTTGCCCATGAATGCATTCTAATTGTTTTGGTTACAACGTTGTGGGCGCTACTGATCGGTAACAAATTTGAAACAGAGATTAGCCATACATTCGAACTGATCTCGTACATATTGTAATCTTTGGCTTACAATATTGAAGTTTAGCAAGCTTTTGGAAGGAAAGTGGACTGCTTCAACAGCTGGGCCTCACAAATTGAATTGCAGTCTATAGGAAACGGGAGAACATCTGAACATATCCATTGAACTGGGCTTAAGGGTTTGCACTTGTTCAAGTCCTGAAATGTGGTATAGATCAACGAACCATCGTTTTTCACGATATATTTAGTAGTGGTTGGTAAAATGTGATGGAACCCTGTTCGGTCGTTCAGAAGGTGGTTTGGGTATAGACGATAAAGGAAAAAAGTCTTGGATTTACTAAAGTAATTTTCAAAAGGAAAACTATTTTTGTAACTTTATACTGTCAATATATTGTGCAATATTATGGGCGCAATTTGATAAAGGCAAATTATTTTTTTGCAAACATTGAGAAACATGTTGAAGAGATTCGACTAAATCGGCTGGGATACTGCAGACAATACATCATTTTGGGCATCTTGAATAAAGAGATAGCTTTCCATTAATGATTCGCATAGATCTGTTTGACTAGTGCTATTGAACGTTTCTTCGTCTATTTGAAGTTTCTGATCTGATGCATCATGTGTAATCTTCACCATAACTTGCGTCCAGGATTCCAATTATTAATTTCCAAAATGTTCCGATGCCATTAATAAGTCCTCGTTTCTGTTTGTTGGAGTTGTAAAATTTAGTGTCCGGGAATATCTCTTAATACTTTAAGTTTAATCTGTCACATATTTTTTTAGGAGGCTAATATGTTTTTGTAGCTGAGGTTTGAATACTGTCTTTTGAGTAGATAATTTGGGTGGATAGAGTTAATTAAATTCTTCATTGTTGGCAATTGTCTCAACGAAAAGGTGGAGATTTTTGTAGGCAAGTAGTGTCCATTTATCGTTTGAAATTTTGGCAGTTCCTTCTTTATGAAAGAATGGTCCTACTGTGTTGTTTATGGGAGTTATTGAAAAATGTGAAGAGTTCAAGTTGTCTGAAATAAAGTAATTTCTATTTAAAATACATTTCCCATCTGTCAAAATTTACTTTTGTGGATTGATTTGTTTCGGGATTTATAACAATTGGAGAATTTTGGAAAAGTTCAGTTATTTGAAAGGGGCCAATAAATTTGTTTTGTGACTTACTTCAAATTTGGGATTCTTTTAAATATACTTTGTCGCCTACGTTATAAGTTGGTTGATCTTCAGGTACTTGTTAATCGATTTGGCTTTTTCTTTTTGTTGTTCGATTTTGGCCCGGCGCTACTTTGTAAAAATAAATAAACCTTTCCCGGTGGTCTACTTTATCGATTTATTCACACAGGTCTTTTACTAACACATTAACGAACTCACGTCCGTAGTCGCAGTAAATCCTCACCAGGCTGCCGTAATGTTGAACATAAAGGATGATCGTGTTAACGACTCTTTTTCCTGTTTTATATTTTATAGGATACGAATGTGTAAATTACGTTAACTCGTTCCTAATTGTTAGAGCATAATTTCGAGTGGGATATTCAAACATATCGATATTACTTCGCTCAAAGGCGTTTACTGCGTTTCAGTTGTGACTAGAAGGGAACTCAATTTTTTTCGTCATAATTTGACTTTTTGACAATTTTTTTGTCAAACCGGTTCAGGTATACTTTTATTTTATTCACCATACAGTTTCATTAATTGCGAGATGCAAATTGTTTTTACGTTGATGGTTGTATTCTAAAATCTGACGTATTTCATCCTCTGAATATATAACTGTACTCTTCTAGCTTCCGTCGCCATATGGCAAGTTTACTGCCTTGATCTCTGATCGTGAAAAGCCACGTAGGAGGGCGGTGATCTGTGATTAAAATGAACTTACGGCCAAATAAACAAGGACGGAAAGCTTTAGCTGTCCACACAATGGCAAGTAATTCCTTTTTAATAATGGGATATCTATATAAGTTGGCACATAAGGTGCGGGAAGTGTAAGCAATCGGAAGGTCTTTTCCTACCAGACCTTGTGAAAGAACTGCACCAATTGCGAAAGCGGTGGCGTCTGCGGTGAAACGAAAAGGTTCTTCAAAATTTGGGTAGACGAGAATGGAGTCTGAGAGCCAGTGAATGCGCTCTTACAATCGAAATCAAAGAAGAATTTGGTGTCCTTTTGAAACAATTTTGGTATAGGTTTGGAAACTTTAGCGAACGTGGGATATATCTTCTATAGTGTCCGGCCAATGCTAAGAAAGATTTAATATATTTCGGGTACTTTGGCTCAGTCTATATGTTCCCAATAGACTGATTGTTTTGATTATCTGCTGTATAATAATCTTCGTAGAGATGATTATTAGGTGCATAATCAAAATCAGGAGAATTTGAACTCTTTAAATGATGTGCCCTATAGGATATGCATGTAGAATTTTGAGAATTAGGCCTTCGAAAGGTTGGAATTCGCGTCTGATTCTCACATGGGCTTCTGAAAGGTCTTTAGGATTACCGGCACGGATGATTTGTCTAAGTCGCGGTTCTATCCCGGTTAGAACGGTATTAACCGTCATGATGTCTATAAGAGTCGTTTGGGCTACCTTCCGATATGCGTTTAAATTCGATGTCTTTTGAATGTTGGCATGTATTTTTGCCGTTACAAGCTGTAGTCGATTATAATAAGTAATGTATGTAATGTCGTTTACAGAATCTTTGCATACAAGGGAAATAAAGTAGTTTTGTGGGTACCTATGTGGAATTATATTTAATTTTTAGGGGATGATTGTGGAAGTCATATAAGCTATATTTAATTTCACAAGAAGAATTATTTTTACAATTCATATTCTTGCCCTTGGCTGATGTTGCTCTAGGCTTATATTGATTAATAATACTGCAGAACCTTAGCATTGTAATTTGATCATGTATCACTTACGTTTTTCTATATTCTATGCAGGCTAGAGAAATTCTTCAAATAAAAAATCTGGTGGTATTCTTAAAAAAAAAGTAATATTTTAAATAACTATTTTCAGGGTTTTGTGGAGCTTGGTAAAGTTTAACAAACATATTATGAAATATTCCAGACTATTTTTATGTGGGGTCGGCATAGTTTCTTCTTGGGAAAGTTCTGTAAATAGGTCTTAATTGAACAATTTATCAGCAGATTTGGCAATGTTAAAGTGTTTTTATTGTAGTTTTGAAATTTTATTACTCCATTAAAGAATAATTAAACTTTGGCTTAACAAGTTGATTAAAATTTGGTTCGATTGTTGGGTGTCAAAATTTGGAACTTTCTTAATAACACTAGCCTGGTAATTTGAACCAATTGATCAATTAAACGTTACCTACATTTGGGGTGGTGTAAATAGTTTAGAGGGATATATGAAGTTTGATGCTGTAACATGTTATATTAATAAATTTTGAAAATTTTACTAAGGGTTGAGATTTGAATTCGGTACTATTGTCATATGTTGTAGGTAGTGTTCCGTAAAATTATATTATGTTTTTTCAATATTCTTAAACATTTCGTTGGTAGGACCTAAACTCTTTCAATATTAAGAGAATGAGTAGTTTTGTGGGTATCCATGACGAAGTATATTTCAATTTTGGTAAATGATTGTGGAAATCATACATGATATACTTAATTTCACAAGAAGAATTAAATATTTACAATCCATTTCTTATAACTGTGAATAAGTATGATCTTGTAGACAGCTGATGTTCACCTATGCGTATGTTGATTAAAAATGTTAACGGTAAAATCGTTAAGTAACGATATTATGATGGATCATTAACGTTAGTTAGAAATGTTGGGTAGAGAAATTGCATGAACCACTATAATTAAAATAAAATACTCGGTTTTGCTGTAATTTTCTTTTCAAACATATGGCAGAATAGCTAAAGAAATGTTCAAAGCTATTATTGTTCTTAAATAGGAAGCTTTTCAGTGACATAATCTGAAATGTTTGTATAAAGAACTTCTTCAAATAAAAAATTTAGTAGTACTCTTAGCTGAATGTAATAGTTTAAATTATTATTTTGGGGATGTGTGGTGCTCCATCATATTAATATATATGTATGTTATATGCAAAATATATCAGCACTTAGTTCACACAGTCGAGAAGTCAACGGAATTTAAAACGTACGTGACTTCTCAGGGATATCAAATTTCATCTCGAATTATATGCAAACAACTTCCCGGAAACCTACACGAGTCCGTTTACCCAGTAAAATCGCTGACTTGTATCAGCACTTTTGTCTATGTTATAAAAGCAACTGGAAACGATCTCGTGTTGTCATTCAAATATTATCACTTATAGTATTAAGTATTTCAAGTAATTAATTGTTTAAATTTTGATTTTGTATGTTTTAAATAAATAATCTTTTTTTTAAGTGATTTGAATCAAAGTGAATATAAAATTGGTGCAGTCAGTAGAATATTCCAGACACAGCTAGAACACGAAGATTTCTAACTAGTTGTTGTGGTTTCCAAGCCTTTGCAGAATAGAACCTACTTGAAAAGAACAACAACTACCAAGTACTAGCAAGGGAACACGCATCCAGGCTAACCAGTGCTAAGTGACGCGGAGAACACTCCGATGCGAGGAATAATAACGTAAGAATCACATAAAGTAACTATTTTATTTTGATTTTATTTTTAATGACCACCAGTTCTTTCATTTATATAATATTTTATTCCTCATAACCTTACCCTTCCTAAATAATTTTGAAACTATATATTTTACATAATCATATTATTTTATTTCCATTACTTTGACTTACATATTTAGAAGTATTTGAAACATTATTTCAAGTTTATTATTAATTTACCATTTATACATTCCTATTTCAAATTTGTTATTACTCTATTAAACATTGCTCGATATTGGATTTTGATAAACTAGATATTTACCATTTACATTTAAAACCTCAACATTTAATTTTTATTTATTGTGCGAATTTATACAATTATAAAAATGGCCACCACTAGACAAGCAGCTACACCAACCGTAGAACCCTATAAGATATCGGAAATATTTGCCATAATTCCTGAGTATGATGGAAATCCGATATTTTTGAATACTTTCATATGCTCCTGTAATACTGCTTACAGCATGGCAACGGATAATCAGCAAGTATTGCTAATTCTCCATATCAAAAATAAGTTACGCGATAGAGCGGCTGAGTTAATTAATTCGCGAAACCCTAGTCAACTAGCTGAAATTCAAACCCTCCTAGAAAATCATTTTGGAGATCCTAGGGATCTCTCGGCTCTTATACAGGACTTGCAAAGAATGCGGAAAACTCCTAATGAATCCCCTCTTACATTTTCTGCTAGACTTCAGACGCATCAGGCGAAAATGCTAGCAGCCATAAACAAACAAAACCTAACTGTTAAAGAAAAACAAGCACAGATTGACTTGATAGAATCAATGGCTCTTAATAGCCTCGTCACGGGTTTAGAGCCCAAAATTGGTCAACTCGTTCGCGCTAGCGACCCCTGCAGTATTCTCACTACCAAGTTTCCAACAACCCTCTCGTAAACCAAATAACGTCCCACCTCCAAAACACTGCACATTTTGTAAACGTATGGGCCATCTAAGCAATGAATGCTTATTGAGGATGAAACAATTTCAACACAACCCGAATTCCAATCAGAATTATTCCAATTATCGCTCTCATTTTTCCAATCAACCTGCTAATCAATCTATAAATGTTAATCCCAGTCAACAATTTTCACAGCAACAATTTCGCCCATCTACCAGTAGACAACCCCTAATGTCTGGCAATTACAGACCGAACCCGAGTTTCTTTAAACATTAACAACTCCAACAACCAAAGACTCATCACTTGAACAATCTGCAATTCGGACCATATCACAATGACTATAACTATTCTCAAAACAAAAATCAATACAACCCTTTGCTCAACGAGTACGGAAACGTACAAGAATATTACCCTAATGATTTCGAACAAAACGGTGAACCAGAATATCTCAACACTGAACAGTTTAAGGAATATTATTCTGACGAACCTGATTCTTCTCAAGTAACTTTTCATTTGACCCCCACTCAGTCAGAACCCCCAGACCAAGAAATTTCAGAACTTAAACCCATTCAGACAATGAATCTGGACGACTTCAGCCCGAACAGAACTTTCTGTAAGACCCCTTCTTTCCGTCAACTCCAAAAATCTTTATTATATTACTGATTCCTCAAACACCTATAAACTTCAGGACTTTCAATTTTTAAACCTGAAACCTGCCAACGCTTCAAACAACGATTTCCGGAAAACCTAGTCGTCCAAGGAATCACTGATCAGAAAATCTTAATCAACGAATCCACCCTTGTACCTTTCAATGTAGCCGACCCACACAAGGTGTATATTTGCAACATCGACATTGAATTCGACGGATTACTGGGTTCAGATTTCCTTGAACACTATAACTGCGTTATAGAATTTAAGAGCAAACAACTTGTCACTAATTTTAAAACCTTACCACTCTACAAAGTTACAGATGATACTGTCATGCATACTCAGAACCCTTCAACTTTCAGTAACTGCATCCCAATTAATACAATCTCTTTAGAACCCCGAACAGAACAGATATGTAAATTAAAATGTAACCTCACTAACACTGAGGCTTTCCTATCATCTGCCGAAATAGAAAGGTTTATCTTCCCCGTGCCCTTGTTAAAATTAATGAAAAAGACGAATTTCTTACTTCAATTTTAAATGCAAATGCTATCCCCAAAACTGTTAATTTCGACAAGTTGGAACTCGAACCGAAAAACAATTTTTCCGTAAACATTCTTTCCGAAAACTACTCACAAAACTTAACCCAACCTGATAGACAAACTACAATCATGAAACAACTTCGGTTAGAACATCTGAACGATGGGGAAGCCGAACTTATTTCCCAACTCTGCCTCGAATATTCTGATATATTCTGTTTAGAAGGTGACCAACTGACCTTTACAAATGAAATCAGACATTCAATAGACACTAATAACGCGAAACCCTTTTTCACAAAGTCATATCGGTAGCCCCAAATACACAAACAAGAGGTAAAAAGTCAGATATCAAAGATGCTTGACCAAGGCATTATACGTCCATCTAATTCGCCATGGTCATCCCCAGTTTGGGTAGTTCTCAAAAAACTAGAGGCATCTGGTACCCAAAAATGGCGTGTCGTCGTCGATTATCGTAAACTAAATGAAATTACTGTTGACGACAAATACCCCCTACCGAACATTTCGGATTTACTTGACCAACTTGGCAAATGCCAATACTTCACCACTCTCGACTTAGCTTCAGGGTTTCACCTAATCGAAATCGATACAAAAGGCATCCAAAAAACAGCATTCACAGTTGATAATGGTCATTTTGAATTTGTTAGATTGCCCTTCGGTCTTAAAAACGCTCCATCCACCTTCCAAAGGGTAATGGATAATATTCTTTTAGGTGTTCAAAACGAAAGATGTTTAGTCTATATGGACGACATTATCGTTTATTCTCCGACTATACATGAGCATATAGCCCGACTTTCTGAAGTTTTCAAACGATTGCGAAAAGCCAATCTAAAAATCCAACCCGACAAATGCGAGTTTCTTCGCAAAGAGGTCGCGTATCTTGGCCACCTTATAACTCCCAAAGGCGTGAAGCCTAACACCTCAAAGGTAGATTGTATCTTAAATTTTCCCCAACCAAAAAACCCAAAAAATATCAAGTCCTTCTTAGGGTTAGCTGGTTATTACAGGCGATTCATCCCCAATTTCGCCAAGATTTCGAAACCTTTGACAAGATTACTTCAAAAAGACATACCTTTTCAGTTCGATTCAGAATGCGTCAAATCTTTTGACGAATTAAAAAGAGCCCTTACTTCTACCCCCATAATCATATACCCTAATTTTGAAGAGCCATTTATTCTTACAACCGACGCCAGTTCATTAGCTATCGGCGCAGTGCTCTCTCAAGGCCCCGTAGGTAAAGATTTACCCGTAGCCTATGCCTCCAGAACTCTCTGCAATGCTGAAACTAAGTATTCAACCATAGAACGAGAACTGCTTGCAATAGTGTGGGCGGTTAAACACTTTCGTCCAATAATTTTTGGCCTTAAGTTTTTACTTCTGACCGTTAACTTGGCTGTTTTCTATAAAGGATCCTGGAAGTAGACTTGCAAGATGGCGCCTTAAGCTCGAGGAGTACGACTATCAAATAATTTACAAACCCGGCAAAGTAAATAAAAACGCCGACTCTCTCTCTCGCATTAAAGTTAACAACTTTAATGAATACATATCATTTCAAGCAAACAGTCATCTAACACCATTTACAGTACTCCCAACAAACGAAACTGACGATGATTCACAAGAACCCCAGACGAGAAGCCCCATTAATCTCCAACAAATCTCTGAAGAATTTAGAACTTTCGTCGAGCGATATCAAACCGTCTCACTCATAGATTACCACAAAATTCAATTTTCTAATTGCCAACTCTTAGACCGAGGAAACAAAAACATCCTAGTATTTCCCCAAGGCTCTATCATGAAAGATTTTCACCATGACATCATCGAAGACATTTTTGAGGAAAATGCTGATTTCCGTACCCCTAGAGTAAATGTCTTTGCAAGCAAAAGTGTCAGAAAAAGACGCTATTACATGGTCCCTCTCCCTTCTGACCCAGAAGTAGTCAACGAGATTCTTTTCGCATCTTTGTATAATAGTAGAGATGTGTTCACTGAAAATGAAGTATTCTGTGTTGAGAATAACATTGAACTGCCCATTTTGGAAATGCTTTCGGAAAAGATAACTTTTCCGAAATCGATATCAAATGGAAAGTTTGCCAAAATATCGTCCAAACGGTTGAGAAAGACCAAATACCTATCATTCTCGACCAATTCCATAACGGCAAAATTAATAATAATAATATACATCGAGGCAACAATAGTATATAAGCTATGGGGCTTCTGGAACAAAATCGACCAAAAATACATGTAATTTCCCATAAGAGATTCTAAGGTTAAAATTAGCGAAAATTTACCTCGATGACTTCGATAATCGCCAACGTGAGCGAGCCTGATTTTGTGGTTTAGAGGCGAGAAACGGCGTAATTAGCGCCATTTTGGGGTGTAAATTTCATATTTAAGGGTGTTTTCATCATATTTAAGGCCGTTTTGGCATTAGGCGGGGGTGAAATTCAATTGAGGGTGTCATTTGTTCCGCGAACGTGGGGGCCGCGTTCTTGGACTATAGCGGACTGTGGGGGGCTCCGACTACAGGTGTGGGGGCTGAAGGGGGCTCCGACTAGGAGCTGTGGGGGCTGAAGGGGGGCCGCGATTTAGGTTATGTTAGTGACAGCTGTCGAGGGAGGGGGCCGCGATTTAGTTTATGTTAGTGATGGCTCTCAACGAAGGGGGCCCCGATTTAGGTTATGTTAGTAGAGCGACGGTAGTCGGGGGGCCGCGACTTAGGTTATGTTAGAGGTTCGCCGGGTGGGATTGACAGGTTACACAGGGGGGTGTTGGCTGCGGTGCCATCGTGCAGCGTTGTTGTGTTGCGTGTGTCGCAGGGGTGCACGCCATTTGTTGGTGGTTATGGTAGTTAGAAAGAAAAAAAGCTGTGGTAGGGTTTTGAGCCCGGGATTCTCGCATGGGAGTGATCGTTCCTAGCATCTAAGCTATATGGTTATTAATATAAGAGTTTCTTCGGGAGAATAGGTATCTGAGTGTTGAAGGTAAATTTTTAATATGTTAAAATTCAATCAATAGAGTATGCTATTAGGTTGTATGTATGCTTGATATGTGTAGTGATGTTGGCAAAGTGATAGACTTGCGCAGTGATATTATGTAACTAATAGACATGTGCAGTAATGTTGTGTGACTGTAGACAGGCGCAGTGATGTTGTGGGAGTGTAAGACATTTGCAGTGATGTTGTTTGACTGTTAGACATGCGCAGTAATGTTGTGTGTCTGTTAGACATGCGCAGTGATGATGCGTGAGTGTTAGACATGCTCAGTGATGTTATGTGACTGTTAGAACTGCGCAGTAATGTTGTGTGACTGTTAGACATGTGCAGTGATGTTGTGTGAGTGATAGACTTGCAAAAGGTTAAATTGTATATGAAAACGTATACAAATAAGCTATCGTCCCATAAATGAACAGAAATTTTGGCGGGAAGCTTAAAAATATGTACGAAAACGGTATTTAGATGTAGGTTATCAGAGTGGCAGTTTAACAGATTCAACTATCGAAAATAATTGTTGATATCTTATAGAAGGACTGCAAGAAACAGTATAGTAGAAATGGGATAGTGGGAAACGAGATTATTGGCAACGAGATAGCTGGAACAGGATAGAGGAAACAGTAGGTATATGCTTGAAGTTGGTTGGCAGAACGTCGGAAACGAAAATGCTTGGAACGATATAGCGGAGCGGGATGTTTGAAGTTGGTTGACTGAACGCTGGAAACGGGAATGGTATGAATGACCTAGTGGGATCGGGAACAAAATAGCTGGAACAGGATAGTGGAAAACAGCGCGCTGGATGGTTGGACCAGAGACGAAACAAATGGGTTGGAGCCACTACAAAAGCTAGAAACAGCCCGTAAAAACGACTGGAACCATTTCCTACAGCGATTTCTATACTGGGCCAGTAGAAACGACTGGTAGAATGGTTGAAGCCACTACAAAAACTAGAAAAGACCCGTAGAAATGACTAGAAACTTAGAAATGGCTGGTTGGAGCCGCTACAAAAGCCAGAAAAGGCGCGTAGAAACGACTGGTAGAATGGTTAAAGCCACTACAAAAAACTAGAAACGTCCCGTAGAAACGACTAGAAACTTAGAAATGGCTGGTTGGAGCCGATACAAAAGGTAAAAATGGCCCGTAGAAACTACTGGGCTAGTAGAAACGACTGGTAGAATGGTTGAAGCCACTACAAAAACTAGAAATGACCCGTAGAAATGACTGGTAGAATGGTTGGAGCCACTACAAACACTAGAAATGACCCGTAGAAACGACAGGAACCGTCTAAACGACTGGTGAATGGTTGAAGCCACTACAAATGCTAGAAACGGCCCGTAGAAACGACAGGAATCGTAGAAATGACTGGTAGAATGATTGGGGCCGCTACAAAAGCTAGAAATGTCCCGAAGAAATGACAGGAACCGTAGAAAGGACTGGTTGGAGACACTACAAAAGTAGAAACGAACCATAGAAACGGCTTGGCCCGTTGAATGGCTGAAGACCCGTAGAAACAACTTAGCCTGTAGAAACGACTGAAAACGTAGAAACGACTAGAACGATCCATAGAAACGCAAGGAAATATACATAAATACCTTGATGTTGATATATCATATGCTGCTCTGAAATAAAATTGTAAATACAGGACACTGTTTTACTACCAAAAGTACTTCTGATTAGAACATTATTATATCTCTCTCTCTCTCTCCCTCTAGCTTCATTTATTAAAGAAAGAGATCGGAAATCTGAGAAGAACGCCCTGTAAACAGGGCCTTCCGGTCATGACGTCATAAGCTGCACTCTCATTGGCTGACCACCTGATAACCAGCAGATTGTTTATCTTATATGCTTATAAAGAATAGATATGTCCCGATTTAAAAGTTTCCAAAGTAGGATTCCGTTTCATATTTGAGGAGTGTCTTTATGCCACTAGAAATACTAGAAATGGTGGGAGCCGCTACAAAGGGTAGAAATGTTTGAAACCGTTACAAAGGCTAGAGCCATAGAAACGACAGGAACCGGAGAAATGACTGGTGAGGTTAAACAAAGTCACTACAAATGCTAGAAACTGTTGCTACAAATGGCTTGAAACAAATCCGTTGCAAAAAGTAGAGCCCAGGAATGTTGGAAATGGGATAGTGGGAATATATATATAACTTTTTGTAAGCAAGAGGTAGGAACAAACAAAGTTTTTCTAAGAAAGGTACTCAAAGCTTATTAAGTGGTACTTAAAAACTTTCTTCTACGTGCACAAAAATTTAGACATCAAAAAGAAAACATCAATCGTTTGCTACAACAAACAAACGTTTCTATCACATGTAACTTTGTCTAAGACAGACGTCAGTACAAACAAATGTTTTCTAGGTACACAAAATGTATGTTTTTCCCAACGAATTGTTGATATGAGAGTAAAATGAACAAAGTATTTGAAAAATTTCACAGGTGTTTTACCTATATGTCTCTAACAGGACCTTATAAATGCTAGAAAACTGATAGTAGAAACGTTATAACAGAAGCAAGAATGATGGAAATGATTGGTACAGGAACGCTACAAATGTTAGAAATAGGACCCCTGCAAATACTAGAAATGACAGGTACAGGGACGTTACAAATGATAGAAATGGGACCCCTGTAAATACTAGAAATGACAGGTACAGGGACGTTACAAACGATAGAAAAGATATGAATGCTAAGAACAATCCCAGCGCAAATAACTGCGATAGACTGCTGTATTTAGTTAGTATCCGCAATAAGGATGATGACGTAAGATGTATATGAAGCAACAAGATGTTCAAATTTCAAATTTCGACTTTGTTGAAGAATCGTTGTCATCAGCAAGTCGACACGGACAATTGTTATCAAATTCTTAAAATAATATTGATTGTTGTACTGTTTTTTATCGATTTAAGTGCTTCAACAGCGTCCTAATATTATAATATTATTAGTATTCGCTTTTATAACGAACCAAAGCAGATAAAAGGAACTTGTGTGTGGGTTTTCTGAGATCTAAGGAAATATGGCAATGTTGCTCCATCACTTTAATCATATGACTAAAATGACGCATTTCCGAGATCTAGGGAAATATGGATTATGGCGTCGCTGGCCCCCCTTAGCGGGCCCCCCTCCCTTTTTCTGTGACGTCACAACTAATTTCCAGAAGTACGTTGTAGCAAACAACCTCAAAACGGAGATAACAAAACTATCGTCTCATCAAAAGTTTCTCTTAAAAAAATGCAACTCAAAAAACAAGGTAATTTAACGCGCATATGAAACGTAGGAACAATTTGCTTGATTTATGAATTACTAATAAATTAAAAATATTCTTGACTGCTAATTTCATTTAAATAATAAACATAAAAAAGGTCACTTGACAAAGTTATTATAGAACAAAGACGAATCTCATACTTACAGCCCTGTCAGACCCCTAGAAGGCTTTCATGCAGGATTATGGCTTGCTAGATTATCGGCATGTTGAAAGACAAAGCAACGAACCACCACACGCAGCCGAAACTGAGAATTTGTCACTGGAGAACGCTACTAGACCCAGTCACAACCAAAACAACTCCGGTAGCAGAAAAAAGACAAGTTCAATTCATCATTCCACATGCTTTTAACCCTGCTTTGATATACACAATGAAGATAAAACAGCCAAAGCATTCAAATGTTTGTAAACGGAGCCACAACAAAATTCGTAGCATCAAATTAATATGTTTTCAGATAATTATATGCGTATTAAATAATCTATTGCAAGACTTAATGGTTGAGATTATTTCATTATTTATCATAGCTGAATATTTAGTTCAAAAGGCAGCCATTCAACATTGCACACAGACAACAACACACCACCGAAAAAGAAAATTATTTAAAAGAAATGTTGTAAAATACTGAGTAGAAATTCTTTTTAAATTGAAATTAATCCTACAAATATTCTAAAGATATACGATGTTTGTGCTTTATTTGATATCTGCATCACTATCAATTATTGCGGTTTTTTAACCTTGGTGAAGATGTTAGCGAAGGTTATAATTTGTCAAAACAGAAGTATCCATTAGAAATGAATTTATTCTTATCTTAGAGTATCAATCAATCATTTGAAATACTGTAAGGGTGTTTGATGTAACAATATTGTTCTTCCAATAACACTTTGCTCTGAATTAATTAAATTACTGTTGGTGGAAAGAGTTGTCAATCTAAACTATAAAATAAAAGTCATATGGTTTAAATATTTTTTGTTTTGAATCATGTAGATACAGAATTGAACATGGAGGGTCTGTCACATTCAACAGGCCAGAAAATCGTGGTCAAGAATGGGTGGACTTCGTTGTGCAACAAACAAAAGCCCTTAAACCATGTGTTGGCATGTCATCCTTCAATATCAATGTGAATAACACGAATTTATTTGTAAGATGTACGAGTGTGAGATAATAGAAAACATATTCCTATGCACGAGTGTATACATAATGAATAACATTTAAGAAAACGTAACCAACCTATTAAACTACACACATACAAATTAAAAACTAGCAACTCACAGGGTTACAATTGTGAACACACTAGAAGCAATATAAGACAAAAGAAAGCTGTAACCAGCCCTCGTGTTATCCAATTATAATTATCAGTCAGCACCGATCTCCATCACAACAAATAACGGAAACATAATCCATAAGTTTATAAGCATATTGTATGAAATTAAAAAGTTTACTTCAACCACATATATATTGAATCATGATGCTAGGATATTGCTTTAAAAATGTCAAGGTACAAAGCAGCTACCTTCAAATGATATACCATTGAAATAAATTGTAATCAGGATCAATTCAATCATACATACTTTAGCAATAACATATGAATAAAAATTTTCTGTAATGTGATAAACTCATGATTGGTAAAATAATTCATATAATGAATACAATGTATGGAAAAGTCACTTACTCTCTTTGATGGACTTTCTCAAAATGATTTAGGACAAAGAGAAATATATAAGACAAAAACATTCTGCACTGGAACTACATTATAAAAGCTTTCGATCCAACTTTCATGTAGTGAAAATATTTCCACTACACGAACGCCACTCTTACATTAAATGAGTAAACTAATGAAATCTTTCTATAACGCTTACAAAACCAGCAATGATAGTTATTATAATAATTCCCTTGCAGAAAGTTAAACATGAAAAATTACAAAACATGGTTGGTTATTTAAAACGTTTTCGGACTTTGCTGAAACAGTAAAAAATTTGAATGGGCTTAAATAATAAACATTCTAATAGACTTCAAAGGGATGACATTGTTTCACGATTTCAAAAACTTGTTCGAACAGGGATCAAAACTAACAAATCGCATAAAGATATATTGATGTTTTCTGGACTATGCTTCAATTATGTTCAAGTTCAGTATTAGTAACATTTTGAAGAAAATACCTTTACTTAAAGTGAATACTATGAATCATAAATATTTTAATACAAAAAATGAAATTATTGATCAGGGAACAGACTTGCGAGAATGGTTTGATAATCACTTAAAGGATCCAATTACAAATTCCCTCGAAGAATTTTTCTGCCCAAAACAACCATTTGATGACTGAGTTGGCTGAATTTAAGCAGATTGTGATACAAGTAAAGAATACCGCTGAGGCTGAGATAATACAAATGCAAAAAGAACGACTACACGTGGAAGAAGAGAGAAACAAAGCAGATCGTTATCGTATGCGAACTGATGAGGAACGAGTTACTGCTGAAAAAGAACGTATTCAAGCTAAGGAAGCACGAGCCAAAGCCGAAAAGCATCGAGTTCGATTAGAAGAAGAATCTGTCAAGGTATCGGAACGTCATCATGAGATTCGGAACGTTGTTTCTCACAGAATACAGTCTCAGGTAGTGAAACGCTTGAGGAACGAAGTAGTTCATCGTGTAACTCCCAAGTCCATCAAACGCGAAAAACAGAGATGTATGGTTCTGTTAGCTCTTAGTAATAAGTAACCAACCAATGATGAACATCTGTAGCTTATGACGTCATAGTAGGTTCGTTCGATCCTAACCTACCCTAACCTCAACTCCTTCAATCGATCTTAACCTAACCTCAGTTGATACCTTCTAACCGCCCTGTTTGAAGGGCCTCCCTGCCCTTTTACTATGACGTCATAAGCTACTGATGTTCATCATTGGTTGGTTACTTATTACTAAGAGCTAACAGAACCATAAATCTCTGTTTTTCGCGTTTGATGGACTTGGGAGCTACACGATGAACTACTTGGTTCCTCAAGCGTTTCACTACCTGAGACTGTATTCTGTGAGAAACAACGTTCAGAACCTCATGATGACGTTCCGATACCTTGGCAGATTCTTCTTCTAATCGAACTCGATGCATTTCGGCTTTGGCTGGTGCTTCCTCAGCTTGAATACGTTCTTTTTCAGCATTAACTCGTTCCTCATCAGTTCGCATACGATAACGATTTGCTTTGTTTCTCTCTTCTTCCGCTTGTAGTCGTTCTTTTTGCATTTGTATTATCTCAGCCTCAGCGGTATTCTTTACTTGTATCACAATCTGCTTAAATTCAGCCAACTCAGTCATCAAATGGTTGTTTTGGGAGAGAAATTCTTCGAGAGAATTTGTAATTGGATCCTTTAAGTGATTATCAAACCATTTTCGCAAGTCTGTTCCCTGATCAATAATTTCATTTTTAGTATTAAAATATTTATGATTCATAGTATTCACTTTAAGTAAAGGTATTTTCTTCAAAATGTTACTAATACTGAACTTGAACATAATTGAAGCATAGTCCAGAAAACATCAATATATCTTTATGCGATTTGTTAGTTTTGATCCCAGTTCGAACAAGTTTTTGAAATCGTGAAACAATGTCATCCCTTTGAAGTCTATTAGAATGTTTATTATTTAAGCCCATTCAAATTATTTACTGTTTCAGCAAAGTCCGAAAACCTTTTAAATAACCAACCATGTTTTGAAATTGTGCTTGTGGTAGTTCGTTGCTTTGTCTTTCAACATGCCGAAAGCTAGCAAGCCATAATCCTGCATGAAAGCCTTCTAGGGGTCTGACAGGGCTGTAAGTATGAGATTCGTCTTTGTTCTATAATAACTTTGTTAAGTGACCTTTTTTATGTTTATTATTTAAATGAAATTAGCAGTCAAGAATATTTTTAATTTATTAGTAATTCATAAATCAAGCAAATTGTTCCTACGTTTCATATGCGGGTTAAATTACCTTGTTTGTTGAGTTGCATTTTTTTAAGAGTAACTTTTGATGAGACGATAGTTTTGTTATCTCGGTTTTGAGGTTGTTTGTTACAACGTATGTCTGGAAATTAATTGTGACGTCACAGAAAAAGGGAGGGGGCCCGCTAAGGGGGGGCAGCGACGCCAGATTTCCATATTTCCCTAGATCTCGGAAATGCGTCATTTTAGTCATATGATTAAAGTGATGGAGCAACACTGCCATATTTCCTTAGATCTCTGAAAACACACACACAAGTTCCTTTTATCTGCTTTGGTTCGTTATAAAAGCGAATACTAATAATATTATAATATTAAGACGCTGTTGAAGCACGTAAATCGATAAAAAACAGTAATAATCAATATTATTTTAAGAATTTGGTAACAATTGTCCGTGTCGACTTGCTGATGACAACGATTCTTCAACAAAGTCGAAATTTTCGATAGGCAGTTGGACATCTTGTTGCTTCATATACATCTTACGTCATCATCCTTATTGCGGATACTAACTAAATACAGCAGTCTATCGCAGTTATTTGCGCTGGGATTGTTCTTAGCATTCATATCTTTTCTATCATTTGTAACGTCCCTGTACCTGTCATTTCTAGTATTTGCAGGGGTCCTATTTCTAACATTTGTAGCGTTCCTGTACCAATCATTTCCATCATTCTTGCTTCTGTTATAACGTTTCTACTATCAGTTTTCTAGCATTTATAAGGTCCTGTTAGAGACATATAGGTAAAACACCTGTGAAATTTTTCAAATACTTTGTTCATTTTACTCTCATATCAACAATTCGTTGGGAGAAACATACATTTTGTGTACCTAGAAAACATTTGTTTGTACTGACGTCTGTCTTAGACAAAGTTACATGTGAAAGAAACGTTTGTTTGTTGTAGCAAACGATTGATGTTTTCTTTTTGATGTCTAAATTTTTGTGCACGTAGAAAAAAGTTTTTAAGTACCACTTAATAAGCTTTGAGTACCTGTCTTAGAAAAACTTTGTTTGTTCCTACCTCTTGCTTACAAAAAGTTATATATATATTCCCACTATCCCATTTCCAACATTCCTGGGCTCTACTTTTTGCAACGGATTTGTTTCAAACCATTTGTAGCAACAGTTTCTAGCATTTGTAGTGACTTTGTTTAACCTCACCAGTCATTTCTACGGTTCCTGTCGTTTCTATGGCTCTAGCCTTTGTAACGGTTTCAAACATTTCTACCCTTTGTAGCGGCTCCCACCATTTCTAGTATTTCTAGTGGCATAAAGACACTCCTCAAATATGAAACGGAATCCTACTTTGGAAACTTTTAAATCGGGACATATCTATTCTTTATAAGCATATAAGATAAACAATCTGCTGGTTAGCAGGTGGTCAGCCAATGAGAGCGCAGCTTATGACGTCATGACCGGAAGACCCTGTTTACAGGGCGTTCTTATCAGATTTCCGATCTCTTTCTTTAATAAATGAAGCTAGAGAGAAAGAGAGAGATAATAATGTTCTAATCAGAAGTACTTTTGGTAGTAAAACAGTGTCTTGTATTTACAATTTTATTTCAGAGCAGCATATGATATATCAACATCAAGGTATTTATGTATATTTCCTTGCGTTTCTATGGATCGTTCTAGTCGTTTCTACGTTTTCAGTCGTTTCTACAGGCTAAGTTGTTTCTAAGGGTCTTCAGCCATTCAACGGGCCAAGCCGTTTCTATGGTTCGTTTCTACTTTTGTAGTGTATCCAACCAGCCCTTTCTACGGTTCCTGTCATTTCTACGGGACATTTCTAGCTTTTGTAGCGGCTCCAATCATTCTACCAGTCATTTCTACGGTTCCTGTCGTTTCTACGGGCCGTTTCTAGCATTTGTAGTGGCTTCAACCATTCTACCAGTCGTTTCTACGGCTCCTGTCCTTTCTACGGGTCATTTCTAGTTTTTGTAGTGGCTCCAACCATTCTACCAGTCATTTCTACGGGTCATTTCTAGTTTTTGTAGTGGCTTCAACCATTCTACCAGTCGTTTCTACTGGCCCAGTAGTTTCTACGGGCCATTTCTACCTTTTGTATCGGCTCCAACCAGCTATTTCTAAGTTTCTAGTCATTTCTACGGGACGTTTCTAGTTTTTTGTAGTGGCTTCAACCATTCTACCAGTCGTTTCTACGGACCTTTTCTAGCTTTTGTAGGGGCTCCAACCAGATATTTCTAAGTTTCTAGTCGTTTCTACGGGACGTTTCTAGTTTTTTGTAGTGGCTTCAACCATTCTACCAGTCGTTTCTACGGGCCTTTTCTAGCTTTTGTAGCGGCTCCAACCAGCCATTTCTAAGTTTCTAGTCGTTTCTACGGGTCATTTCTAGTTTTTGTAGTGGCTTCAACCATTCTACCAGTCGTTTCTACTGGCCCAGCATAGAAATCGCTGTAGGAAATGGTTCCAGTCGTTTTTACGGGCTGTTTCTAGCTTTTGTAGTGGCTCCAACCCATTTGTTTTGTCCAACCATCCAGCGCGCTGCTTTCCACTATCCTGTTCCAGCTATTTTGTTCCCGATCCCACTAGGTCATTCATACCATTCCCGTTTCCAGCGTTCAGTCAACCAACTTCAAACATCCCGCTCCGCTATATCGTTCCAAGCATTTTCGTTTCCGACGTTCTGCCAACCAACTTCAAGCATATACCTACGGTTTCCTCTATCCTGTTGCAGCAATCTCGTTGCCTATAATCTCGTTTCCCACTATCCCATTTCTACTATACTGTTTCTTGCAGTCCTTCTATAAGATATCAACAATTATTTTCGATAGTTAAATCTGTTAAACTACCACTCTGATAACCTACATCTAAATACCGTTTTCGTACATACTTTTAAGCTTCCCGCCAAAATTTCTGTTCATTTATGGGACGATAGTATTTGTATACGTTTTCATATACAATTTAACCTTTTGCATGTCTATCACTCACACAACATCACTGCACATGTCTAACAGTCACACAACATTACTGCGCAGTTCTAACAGTCACATAACATCACTGAGCATGTCTAACACTCACGCATCATCACTGCGCATGTCTAACAGACACACAACATTACTGCGCATGTCTAACAGTCAAACAACATCACTGCAAATGTCTTACACTCCCACAACATCACTGCGCCTGTCTACAGTCACACAACATTACTGCACATGTCTATTAGTTACATAATATCACTGCGCAAGTCTATCACTTTGCCAACATCACTACACATATCAAGCATACATACAACCTAATAGCATACTCTATTGATTGAATTTTAACATATTAAAAATTTACCTTCAACACTCAGATACCTATTCTCCCGAAGAAACTCTTATATTAATAACCATATAGCTTAGATGCTAGGAACGATCACTCCCATGCGAGAATCCCGGGCTCAAAACCCTACCACAGCTTTTTTTCTTTCTAACTACCATAACCACCAACAAATGGCGTGCACCCCTGCGACACACGCAACACAACAACGCTGCACGATGGCACCGCAGCCAACACCCCCCTGTGTAACCTGTCAATCCCACCCGGCGAACCTCTAACATAACCTAAGTCGCGGCCCCCCGACTACCGTCGCTCTACTAACATAACCTAAATCGGGGCCCCCTTCGTTGAGAGCCATCACTAACATAAACTAAATCGCGACCCCCTCCCTCGACAGCTGTCACTAACATAACCTAAATCGCGGCCCCCCTTCAGCCCCCACAGCTCCTAGTCGGAGCCCCCTTCAGCCCCCACACCTGTAGTCGGAGCCCCCCACAGTCCGCTATAGTCCAAGAACGCGGCCCCCACGTTCGCGGAACAAATGACACCCTCAATTGAATTTCACCCCCGCCTAATGCCAAAACGGCCTTAAATATGATGAAAACACCCTTAAATATGACATTTACACCCCAAAATGGCGCTAATTACGCCGTTTCTCGCCTCTAAACCACAAAATCAGGCTCGCTCACGTTGGCGATTATCGAAGTCATCGAGGTAAATTTTCGCTAATTTTAACCTTAGAATCTCTTATGGGAAATTACATGTATTTTTAGTCGATTTTGTTCCAGAAGCCCCATAGCTTATATACTATCAATGAAACCATCCGCAGAATAAAAAAAATACAATTGGCAAGGACTGACTAAGGACGTTGACAATTTTATCAAAAACTGTCAAACTTGCCAGAGAGCAAAGGATCACCGGAAAAATCTCGACAGCCCACTTATCATTACTGAAACCCCACGGACACCCTTTGAACGCGTCGACATCGATATTCTAGAAGTCCCGACAAAAAACTACGCATTAACTATCCGGGACGAACTAACAAAATTCTCTCAGGCCTACCCCATAACCGCCAAATCCGCAAAAACCGTTGTTAGTACTTTACTACTCTATTTACAACACTTCAGTACTCCTCTAAGGATACATTGTGATTATGACAGGGAATTCGACAACGCACTAATGAGAGACTTGTGTAAACTATTTGACATCAAACTATCCTATTCTAGTGTGGGACATCCCCAGTCAAATGGTTCATTAGAACGATTCCACTCGATCTTATTAGAGCTTATTAGAATCCATAAACTAGAAAATCCTTACGAACACCCTTTTAACATCATCCCTTATGCAATCATTGCATCTAACAATTCTGTAAACAAAACTCATGGATTCACCCCTTACGAACATGTTTACGGACATACTTCGAGTAGGATTCCAGAAACTCTCTACAACCAACAAGCCCTGATAACTAAGTACATCAGAGATCTCAATAATCGTATCTCTCACTATTATAAAATTGCTCGCAAAAGAACGGAAATCCAAAAACATAAAGCGAAAGTCAGATTTGATGAACACGTTTCTGAAAATCTCCCTAACTATCAAATAGGCGATAAAGTCTATATTAAAGAATCCCAGATCAAGCACAAACTCCAAAATAAATTCAATTATCCTTTCGAAATCCTGGAGATTCACAGAAACTCCGCAACAGTACTAAACCCTAAAACTAATCAAAAATCAAAAGTAAATTTCGACCGAATGAAACCGTTCTCAGAAAGTTAATTTCTGTTTCAGGTTTTGCCTGCTGTTCGGGTCAGCAGTACCCCCATTTCAAATACAACCAATAAACAATACTTTAGGTATCTACTTACATAACGTAGCAGAAATAACTGTATCCAATGATAAATAGACACTTTTAGTACAGAAAAACATTTCTGCACTACAACAAGTATTTACAACAAATAATAGAATATTACAAACCCTTGTAAAAACTGTTAACTTCAATTTTTTGCTATGAACTACTTTCGCGCAGACATACAAACCCACATTAACCTTCTCAATCAAATTTCTAACTCAATCAAACAGAAATTTACTGACATTCACATGGACACTAAAAGACACAAACGAGGTGTACTTGATGGGGCACGTTCCCTTTTTAAGGCAATCACCGGCAATTTAGACGCCGCCGACGGAAAATACTTTACCGAAAGCGTAAACCGATTAAATCAAGGCCAATTTCTAATTGAGAACTTACAAAAAAACCAAATAAGTGTCACCACATCTGTAATTAAAAACTTCAACGAAACTATCCAAAATCTTAGAATCGACGAAAAACTATTTAACGATAACATGAAAAAGCTGGAAAACACTATCGGAAAAATTAATGATAAGGTCGCCTACGTCGAATCAAAACTCACATTACTTGAAATGTGTGAAAAACTTATAGAGAATTATCTCTACTTAGAAGATAATCTAAATGATGTTTTAAATTCTATCACATTCGCGCGTTTGAAAATAATTCACTGTTCAATTTTAACACCAGAACATCTTATTACCTCATTACAGGCAATATCGCAAAATTTAGTCAAAAGTAACCTTCCATTGGCTGTAAAGTACTCGAGCATCGCACAATATCTGGAAATCATTGAACTAGAGGCATTTCAAACATATGCCGATCTTATATTTGTGTTAAGAATCCCTTTAGTCGAACAACATCCTTACACAGTCTTTCATTTATATCCTATCCCTATATACGATGAAAGAACAGGTTTACATCATATGCTATCCTTCACTCAAAAATATCTTGCAAAGAATGATGATTCTTTAATGTTTATTCCGATAAAAGAGCGTGTAAACCGTTAGCCATTCGTAAGAAACTGTGTTCTGAACTTTACGCATATCCTATTGGCACAAACGCGTTATGTGAAGCAACAACTAAAGAACGTCCAGAAGGTACCCGACAACTGTAAAAGCTCACTAATATTCACTCAAGGATACAACGTTCAAAAACTAGAACCCAATACATGGCTCATAATTACTTCTGAACCCATAAGTGTTACAGTGAATTGCGCTCAAACAAACCCAAAAACTCTTACAATCTCCCTCAACTCCATATTAACTCTTCAATCAGAGTGTAGTGCGTTTATAGGAATTACAAAAGTTCAAGCCGAAGCTGGTTAACAAACCAAGGTTCTAGAAACATTTCAACCAGTAACAATGCCATTCAACTGTTGCGATGCAGTGCCAGAAAAAATTATAATTCCTGAACTTCAGCCCCTAAAGCTGAACACACTTAATGTAGAAGAATTAGACGTAGCTAATCACAAATTGGAACAATATTCCAGAGACCTCGATGGTCTCATAAACCAGCCGTTTGTAACCAAAAACATCTCTTGGTTTACCTATACAACCATAGCTGCTCTCATGATCATAGCGGCACTCATAACTTTCCAAGCTGTCAAAAAGAGGATGGTAAAACCTCCAAACTGCAATCCTGACCAGACTTCAGTGCCTCAGCCAAGACTCAAATTCTTCCCCAAGCTTAGGCCTGTTTTGAAAACAGAACAAAGCTTAGAGACGCAAGTTTAGGTATACCCTTTATGTTGTCTAAAAACACCTATTTTTAATATTGATTTATATTATTACCCTTTTTATTTTTTTTACACAGTATTTTTATTCACATTTCCTTTTACTTTATATTTTATTTTGATATGTTTGGATTAAGCATTTAATTATTACTCGTATTATTTTATTGCTCACTTATTTTAACATGTTTTGACTTTATTTTACAAATTGATTTTTGATTTTTACCTATTACTTTATTTTAATCTTATTTCGTTTTATGCACTTATTACTTATTATGTATACCATTCAAACATCATTTTATATTATTTTATGTTTCTGTTCCTAAAAGTTGATGTTATAGCATCAACTTTTGTTATGTAAGGGGAGTTGTTATATGCAAAATATATCAGCATTTAGTTCACACAGACGAGAAGTCAACGGAATTTAAAGCGTACGTGACTTCTCAGGGATATCAAATTTCATCTCGAATTATATGACTTGCATCAGCACTTTTGTCTATGTTATAAAAGCAACTGGAAACGATCTCGTGTTGTCAATCAAATATTATCACTTATAGTATTAAGTATTTCAGGTAATTAATTGTTTAAATTTTGATTTTGTATGTTTTAAATAAATAATCTTATTTTAAAAAGTGATTTGAATCAAAGTGAATATAAAATGTAAATAACATTTTCAGTAAACTTGTATGTATACGTCGGAAGAATGCCGTAACATTTCTGTTAATTTGAACAATTTGAACATTTATCCGCTGACTTGGAAGTGTTTTTAGTGTAATTTCGAAATTTTGGTCTATTAATTGAAATTTGGAAGTGGCTAAAAAACATTGGACTGGTAATTTGGTTTTGTGTTACCATAGTTAACAGTTAGTTGTTTTAAGGGTCACGACGGCTCTATAGGATTCCTGAATGTTATTGAAATGTAAATAAACGTGTGTTTCTCTGAAATATATTGGTTTGTTATTGAGGCCTGTTGTTTATAGTATTTTTTTTTTTGAAAACTTCGGCTAGAAAATCGACGAACAAACATGTGAAACAAATAAAATATATGTATGTGAAAAAATAAAACGACAACATCTATTCCTGCCTTCTAGTTTTGTTGTAATACATTTTAAAAAAGAAAAAAATTCGATAGAATATATATATCAATCAATCATATATTTTTCTCAATAACCAAATTGTCTCTAATTCATGGAATCCCATTTAAAACATTCTCCTATGATTCTAGATGACAAATATTTGGACTTGGAATGTTTCTATCTGACTTTGATGCCCACTCGTTTTTGTAGACGTCCCCCATTGCGGAAAATGAAAATCCAACAAGGTGCAATACTTTTCCTAATAATTTGCTCTAGTTAAATTTGTTTTATTTTGAAAATAAACTTGATGTTAAAAAATGAAACAAACTTATTTAATTTGCAATATAAGAGTTCACTACTGTGTCTACACGCATTTTTGAAATTAGCTGAAAACGACATACATTTATAAGAAGGTTTTTAAATACTATGCTTACTAACGAATTCAAGCAATATCTGTTGTATGATAATTTGTGTGTAGCGACAAACAAACAGGACATATTGGGCGCGTGGTTACATCCAAGTGATAATTTATATGCTGAATTCAGGGTGAACGGTTAGAGATGTCATCTTCGACTACAGAAAGCTGTTGTTTTCATGGCAATAATGCTCCACCGCATTTTACTAGTGCACTTATTGACTGCCTTAAAATCGAATGAATTAATCATATTGGCTGCATTATCCCCGGATATGAAACCCATGGGCGACACTTGGAAAAAACTTTCAAGAAGAATTTATAGTCGAAGAAGAAAGAAGAATAGCAGAATAGTTGGTAATGTTATTAGCAGCATACCAATGTTTCACAACGTCTTCAAGCTTATTGCATTGATGTCATGGGTGAAGAAACACCCTAGTAAAATTAGTTTTATTTCATTTTAAATTTTAAGCTTAATTTAATTAACGTATATTTAAAAATAAATATTTTTTGTGAAATAATACTACTTCAGGATCAAGACCATTGATACTTTCGGATAGTTTTTTAATTCGATCGACACTGAATGTTAAAGTGTTAAATTTGAAAACACTAAGTATTAACAATTTCAAACCTATACATATTAGACATATAGTATGATACAATAAGACATGTACTATAAAAAAGCTCACATATGACATATCTAGAATAATGATGATGAAATGAAACTAATTACTTTGTTTACTATCACTAACACATTTATTCACTAAAACATGTGACTAGTTTCGATGCCTAGCCCATCATTTTCAAACATATATAAATAATGATAAAACCCATCTAACAAACCTTAAATACAAAACAAATGACCAAATACCAGAAAAATATATACTTTTTCCCTAAAGAGGAACTCATTATATCATCTTCTAAATTTGACATGAAAATGTCTGCGAGCAAAGGACTGAGTGGCGAGCCCATTGCTAAACCGTTATTTTGAACATAAAATTTGTTATTGAATTGGCAATAATTTTGAGAGAGGCATAATTCGAAAGCTGATTCTATTTCTTTACGTAAGTTAGGATTTATTGAGCAGTTATTTAATAAGTTTGAAATTAATGGGAAGCACTCATTTGTGGGAATATTAGGGAACATGTTGCTGACATCGAAAGATACTAAAAATCCCGTTTTTACTATGTTCAGTTTATTGATTGATGTTGAAAGTTCCAGCGAATTTTTAATAGTATATTGTGGAAAAAAATTTGTTCGTTTCCTAAACTCTTTATTAAGTTTGGACGCTAAAGATCTAGTTGGGCTATTGATGTAAAAAACAACTGGTCGAATCGGTGCTCCCTGTTTATGATTTTTAATAAGGCCATATAATAATAGCTTCTATGTGGGAATGACAACTAGAAATTTTGCTAACAGGTACCTAGAACACTATAGATCATTTAGACTACATAAAACTGATTCAACCTTTTCTAACCATGTAATTCAAACAGGGCACACTTTTCCTACAATAGAAAACACAACAATTTTCCATTTCAGTAATAATTATTTTAAAACATCTTTCTTAGAACAAATTCTAATTTACCTCTCTCAGACTAAATTCCCAGATTTGCTACTTAATGATCAGCCTAACTTTGTAAAAACACCCCTGTTCGAATTACTACGTTAGGACGGGTTTTCCCGGTGATAATCTTAGAATATCAGGTAGTTATATAATACCTTTATATCCGTTTAGTTTTATATTCATTATGTTATTGACCACGACCGGCTAACCATCATGTCGGTGTATTTGGTCATTTGTTTTGTATTTAAGGTTTGTTAGATGGGTTTTTTCATTATTTATATATGTTTGAAAATGATGCGCTAGGCATCGAAACTAGTCACATGTTTTAGTGAATAAATGTGTTAGTGATAGTAAACAAAGTAATTAGTTTCATTTCATCATCATGATTGACTATCACAAAGTAACGGCTTCCACAATCGATATCTAGAATATTTTAATAGTCTAAACTACTCGAAGTTTTTAAAAATTTGCAAAAGTCCAATCAAAAATGATTATTTATCTCTAAGTATATGACCTCAAAAGGATCGTCTAAACAGCTACAGATATTTCAGTTGTGAACGGAAAACTTAGGGTAACACATTTACCTATCTTCCTCCAGTATATAGTTCAGGTTATTAGCAAGTTTGTTAACGAGTATAACTATAATTTGGTAACGAACTCAACACTCTGTATTAGGGAGGGCATTGAATGGAATAGTTTATTTTGATATGCAAGATTTTTTATTGTCATAGACGAATGGAATAAAACGAATCATTTTCAATAATTGTAAATTATTATTTACTATTCCGGGAATACCGAAGTTGTGTAAATGTCAATGTTTTTTTGCCTGTCTGAATCTCATTTTTTATATTTTGTTTCTTGAAATAAAACATCTCTTCTCATTAGTAAAATTATGCACTATAAATGGATGTGTACATTATACAAAGTCAATGATAATATTCAGACTGATACATGGAACTCCTAAGACATCACTGTGGAACATGCAAAACTCATCAAATTGTTTCTGATGACTATTTCCATCGCATGGTGTACAGCAATTTAATGTTTAGTAAAAGTTTTTAATAGTTTTGATAAAAGCTGAATATAAAAAGTACACAACAATTAAGGTTCTCAGATTTGGACTTTCGGCAGTTATTTCCCAAGAAAACCTTTAAAAGAAAATAGAGGATGTCAGAAATAAACTTCACAAAACGAGTAAAATGATCTATCCAAGTTTTACTTGAAATCGCTATATCTGAATAAATTATAATATACGAGTATTTGATAAAAGAAGCATGCTATAAATGTTTAATCTGTATTATTTATCAAAGTTTCTGTTCTAAAAGATTATTTATCATTTTGGTGTGTGTATTGAGAAATATAATATAGCTATAATTTTATCCCCGTGAAACTAGCGAATAAATTGACATTTTGGATATATTTAATAATATTTAGATATTGGACATATTTTATACAGAATGTTTACCTATAGGAATAATCATTGTTAATCAATATTAGTCTAAAACATAAATATAATTTGGGTCTTGCTCATTATTGTGCAACTATCTGAGGTGTAATTCATCCATGTTCTGTCACTTTATATTGTATCACGGTTTATTGCTTGGTAAGGTAGGCAACATAATATTAAATATCATTGTTAGGTACTTCCCTGAAATAATAAATACCCAAACTTCACATTTTGACATTGATAATGTGTTCAACATTTGCTGAATGGAGAGTAAATAAAAATTGGTCATTGGTCATTGGACGGTACAAATGTTAATAAAATTTAGTTTATAATTTATTTCAATAATTATTTTTACCCTATCATTTTCAATTAATTGCAATGTAATATAAACTAGTAAGAAAAATGGCGAGATAAACTCTTTGGAAGCAAATTAATTATGTTATTTTATCAATATAATTAACAATCACCAAGTAGTGTTTCAAACAATCGAGCTGCTTATGTGTAACTAAATATAGAGGGTCTCCGAAATTCGGTTCTCCATACAAAGATCTTGACTCCTATTATACCACGGGTAAATAGGTTAAATAGGGAAGTTTTAGAGAAAACCTAGTGCATTCGATATCTGGCTTCAGATTTACAATCGGTCAATTGGTTTCGAAAAAAACCGGCAAAAACCGAAAATAGGGGATTTCGTTTTTCGCCGGTAAATCTGAAATGGTTAATTTGATCGCTGTCAAGATGTGAATTATTTACACACTTTTTTTAATCGAATAAATTGGCATTTATCACATATTTCAAAAGTCTTTTGTCATTCCGCAAACTACTTCCATTTTTCTTATGGCCTCCATATTAGATTTTTTAATTTTTAAAATGGGCGTAAAATTTCCAGTCTAGTAATACACCACAAGTGCATTCAAGATTTGAGTATCAACAAAATATCACACTTCGTAAAGTTAGGCCTTAATTTTTCTAAGTGGGCCATGATTTATTTGTCGCAAAGTATCATTAATAAGAATATAATGTATTATCGCATTGAATTTTCAATAAAATATGAACCTATATAAGGAGAAAATAATTTATTTGTCTCAAACAAGATTAACAAGTAACATGTCTTATTTTCATTAGAATATGAACCTAAATAACGATTTCTCAACAAATCAGGATTAATAAAAAATAGCCCCATTCATGCCACAGTTTAATATCTAATTAAGTTCTTAACTGCTTCGTAACTAGGTACCTATTAATTTACACAATTGCAAATTAGCGTCCATTTACATAGGGACAATTTTGACGATTGATGATACAACTTGGCAAGTGTATTTCCGGCAATAGTATTTATAAATGTATCTGAAATTCCATGCCTCAGGTAAGTTAGATTAAATTACCAACGATCCCACACCAAAAGTTACTTCCAAATCTAGTCGGTACACATCTCTATATAATTTACATAAATGAGATATTCACTACTCTTTCTAATATATCATTCATAGAATGATGAATTCGTCTTGGAAAATCAGTTTCCTTAAATCCTTGAACTATTTTGGGTTTGTATGGATGGTACTTATTCTTTTTTATCACTCTCTTTACCGTTCATTTTGGCACACGAAATTGCCGTTCAACAGTTCTTACCTAGGCATTAGGCTGTCGTTGACAGTTCGTAAAATACTTCTGTTTCGATTTTCTTTTTCAGCTTCTAGATTGTTCGTAAACCCCATGATTAATTAAATTAACTAGGATTTTTTTGAATTGGGCTTTATGAGGATGTCGTCGTTCAGGATACATCTCTAAATACCTTCCTGAGGTAATGTCGGTGTTTGTGTTTAATGTAAGTACACCGCTAAGCTGTCAAACTTTTCTTCATTTGAATAGAGAATACCGGCTATTTTTAACAGGTTTAGATAATTTGTGTTTCATATTTATAATTTTATTCAGAGAAAAATGTGTTACTTACTAAAAAACAACTTTCACACTTTGAATTTTTTAACTTCAGTAAGAGCTTTAGACGAAAAAAAACTGTGTTATAGAAGGCGATACAATGGTAAGATCTGTTGAAAGGGAATACGTGTGTCACAATAAATAATACAGAGAGTGTTAAGAAAGAATTAGTACCACAAACCCATAATAGATCAACAACGTAAGGAAACTAATTTTCTATACAAATGCATTTCATTTGTCTTGAAAGTTAGTTTCCTTAAGTAATAAAAATTCGGATTTTGTAAATCATATCTTGTAATACGATGAGAGTAGGTTTACGAATTATAGAATATTAAAAAGCACAATACTCATAATTGGGATGTTGAAAACCCCCACGAAGTGGCTGAGAGATGTTTATAGATCAAAGTTGGAAGTAACGTTTGTTGTTGCCTCATTGGTAATTTCATCTTACTTACGTTTTTTAATTGGGTACCCATTATAAAATGATGAATATTTTCAGGAAATCGACTTATAGGACTATATTTGTTTGACTACAATTCATTAATGTTATTTTGATACAAACAAGTCATGGCCTTCTTAAAAGACTATGGCCTATCATTATGAAGTGTGATATTCCGATGAAACTAAAATTTTGTATGTACTTATGAGACATATAAAAGAGTTGAGGCGGTTTTGAGGGATAACAAAAGACCTTTGAGATATGTGAAACATGTCATTTTATTTGTCTTAAAAAAGTGACACATCTTGACAGCTGTCAAATTAACCGGTTCGGATTTACTGAAGAAAATCATTTTCAGTTTTTGCCGATTATTTTCAAAACCAAATGATTGATCGAAAATCCGAAGCCAGATTTCAAATGTACTAAATTTCCTCTAAAATGTTCCTCATTTGACCTTTGCTTTATAGAGAAGCGAATTTAAATATACCTGTCCTCAGAAAGCTGCCAATGAAAAAAAATACCTCAAAACAAAAAAGACAACTTAGTATTTATATTACTTTTCCTGAACTAAATTTAAAAATCCTAATTGATTCTGGATTCTCAAGATCCCGTATCGATCACAACGAGAAGTTTGTTTAAAGATATAACAGTTTCGCACAATACATGAACATGTTTTGTTTTTCAATAGCCTACATCAAAACTTAACTCTTTAAGTTTCATAACGTTCTGAGTTGTCTTATTGGCTTAAATTTTTCTGGCTATCGTTGACTAAGGCACCAGATATCTTATTACAATATTTTTAAAAAATCATAAAATTCTTTTATTTTACAACTTGAGAAAAATATTTCTAATTTTTTATGCTTTGAGATCCAAATTGTTATATAAGCAGAAAGTTATTTTTAATAATAAACAGACAAACAAACCAACTGAACGTAATAAAATTTTATATAGAACATGTATAAGTACCCTTGAGGAGAAAATAGTAAGTGAAAACAATGAAGAAACAATTCGGCTATCTTCTGATATTGGTGATAACAACTATGAAAATATTCCTTCTCCCCAAGAAAATATTTCTCTTAAAAATAAAGAGACCTCGGAAGAAGCTAATATATATTTTAATGCATATCGCCATTTTCGAATATACTGCAAGTTATAGACAGCTTAAATTAATATTTAATTCTGTTCTTTACTTTTCAACTCAGCCATAGACACTATACTAATCGGAAAAAAGAGGGAAAATAATGCCTAAGTTTCCAAAAATTATTTTAAATAAGAAATGATCCATTTCTGACAAACAATATTATACCTTTATCCAATATCGTAAAATTTCTAATATTTCTCATTAGTTTATGAGTTAAATATAATGAAATTCTTCACGTAACAAATTCATGCGACCTTAGATATTATTAAACCTTAATCACAAAGGTTACTCAAACTTTACAAATTACTAAAATGCTATAAGGCATATCTCAAAAACCCCATTCGAAATTGTGTTCAAGACAGTTGAATATATCAGCAATCCCAATACGGCACCCTATGAATATAAATGTTCACAACAGAAAATGTTTTCGGAAGGAAAGATCTAGATACGTCCACTATCAAAAAATCTAATGGGTACAAAAATTCTAACTATTATTTTAAGCTTTTGTTCTAACATGCATTGTAACTTCCCTTACAATTACAGAGATAGCAAATAATTTCGTTTATTATATTTTTTATCGTAGAATACCCAACTCAATTGTGGTACACAGTGGTACAGAATTAAAATAAAAACTTGTTTCAAAATTCGCTCTCTTCATAACTTCACATTTACACATCAAATTACCATCAATTCATTGTTATAAAGATTACATTCCATCTCAATTGAACACCTTCCACTTATAAATAAAACTTTTACAAATAGTCCTTTGACGATTATTGATACAAGACGAAATTTTCGAGATTTTTCAATCCATTGAACGCGAGACAATATATTGTTTCTAATCGAGAACTTTCGACAGTTGCGCTCCCCTCAACTAATTGAATTTTCTAATACTTATTTATGTATATAGTACATATAACTTAATTTATTTATTTTATCGCTAAATGTATTCCTACACCCAGGAGTCTTAGGTAAATTGATATCACAGAGTTTCCAAATCGGAAGTCATACTGTGTATACCGCCGTTTCCCTGTGATATAAATCACACGAAAAAATTCGTAGAGGTTTACTAAAACCAAGATATTATATTGATACAGTATACTGATCGGTGCCATTCTTGCATATAATCACTCAATCCAGTTAGTAAACTGTTAGTGAAAATGGAAATGCTGTGGAACTTTTACTGTGTCTGAAAATGTAAAAACACGGTTTTACACCCTAACACCAAACCTTTATTTAAACACTCACTGGTTGATTTACTCCTTGATGATGACAGGCAGGCGATGAGTGTTTGAACAAAGGTTTGGTGTTAGGGTGCAAATCTGTGTTTTTACATTTGTTAGTGGCAATTTTAATGATTTTAAAGCATCAATATTCTCTACAAGAAACTTAATTTTGACTTAATTACTAACAGTGGACAAACTATGCAAAAATTGAGTCAATACTGTATTGAACAGAAAATTTGGACATATGGACAACACAAAGCGCTCTTTAAAAAGAGTTTTGATGTGGTTCTGATGCTTACTTCTAAAGTTAAAGTATATCTGAACTGTATAATATCTAATATACGAGTATATCACTGCTCCAAGCTCAAAAAAAAGATCCAACATAAACATTAACATAAAAAATAAAGTAGTAATATAATAAATGATGACTTTGAAAAACAACAATTGTTTTTGTTAACAATTTACTTTAGTCACAATACAAAATTTAATTAGGTAATTAGTGAATAGCCAATATGGCGGAATTAAATAAACAAATTGCTCATAATCCCCAAGAAGAAAAGAAGATGTCTCATTCAACTGCTTTTAATTAATAATGTAAAATTACAAATATCCTTAAATTTCATTAACACTATGAATAATATATCAACGTTTTGATATTCCCATTTAAGTTTATTTTCATACAATTTTGAAATGTTCTGTAATTATTTGTATTTTAATTGTAGGACTAAAATAACAATTAAAAAACCCAAGAAATTCATAATTTGCCATGAATTGTCTAACATGATTCTATTAGAAAGGGACGTATCATATTAATCTAATATTTATTAAATTTCAAACATTCAAATTCATACAATACAACTTCATAATATTTAACGTTAAAAATTTCGTATTTATTATGGGCTGGAATGCCGAATGCTTTTTTATCAAAGTGGCCCGTAGACGATTTTCGAATAATCGTCTTTCACGGAAATGTCGGTATAAAGAAGCAGAGATCAAATACACGACAGAAATATTGGCACATTTTTTATATTCCAACAGTTTAAAGATTCGGTGAACCAATAAACCAAAACAACTGTTAGAATAGACCACAAGGATAAATATTATTACGAAGGCGATATGTGTCAATAATGAATTACTGCAATAAAGTTGTGTAAAAAAATATACCTAAACTTATCTATGCGAGAATGAAGTTTGTCACTTTGAAGGATAATTGCTAACTGTGCATGCAGAAGATCAGCTGGGTATTGAGGATTAATACATTTCAGAGATTCGAAGCAGTCACAAAATAATTTTTTCTACATAAGAATTTACCACAATATATTGTTATATTAAACTATAATAAGTTATTATAGTTTAATATAGTTATAGTTATTATTAATAACCAAAGAAATGTAATTATTAATAGTATGAATTTATGATGCGGACACCCATTTAGTTTTGTTCAAATATATTTCATAACATAACTTAAAAAGTTGTGTATTACAAGAAAACAATAATTTATTTAGTTTTCTAAAACATTTAGGGGTATGCAGAGAAAATTAAAAATCTGATTTATGCTAGAAAGCAATTTAATTTAAATACAAAACACAATGTCTTTTATATTTTATTAAGGAAAAATTAATATCTTCATCTAGAAGTTTAGAAATTATGATACTATCTTTTCGAGAGTGTTTAATCCATTGAAGGCAAGACAATATATTGTTTCTAGTCAAGAACTTTCATGTGATTGATATATCAAATAATTATTTATGTATTTCGCACCAATACCCGAACTTTACATGTTAACGTAATATGAAAATCGACATCTAGGAGCTTCAGGGAAAACTAGCCAACAGATTAACAGTTAATCTATTTGTTTCTTGCGCTTACTATCCTAGGAAAGGGTAATGGAGTTCTCAATTTAGAATCACTATGGACTAGTTTTCCCTTAAACTACTACATTTTCAATTTAAGTTGAAATGTTAAGTTCAGCCTTAAATGCAATACATAAATAATTATTCGAGATTCTTATAGCCGAGGGGAGCGTAACATTTGAAGACTATCAACTAGAAATAACATATTGTCACATAATCGCTTTGTAGGTTTTTAATAAATTTGTTTCGTGTGACTTCTATCATATGAATCAAAGGCTAAAAGCATTACACTTGGCATGACTTTCTTTTCGTTTTAGTTTTTTCTAAAACTCCTAATAATTGTGCGTTAAATATTTAAGCTTGTTTATATGTGTAAAAGAACATTAATAATTATGTTTTAATATGTTGAAGGAAGCACAACTGATAAAGTTTCTCGTCCTGAAACAATATATTGTCTTGCGTTCGATTGTATAATGTCCAGAAGATAGTATCAAAAAATAATTACCTAATAAAAAAAGTTGAAAATATATAATGTAATTTAGCATTTGTTGCATTATTAATTGAATCTGTTACTTAAATCATATATTTAATATATTTATTAATATGTAAAATTAAATGTTGTACCGTTATTTAAAGAAATTTGGGTGGATGGATGGAGTGCAAGATTTGTCACGGTTAAAATACATAATGTTAAAATTTACTCAAAACATATTTATTTTATTAACTAAGCCATAGCTTAGTTTAAAAGATTTAATGAAAAAAGTTTTCAACACAATTTCTTTTTTTAAAGACCTAATATATTTCACAGTTTTAGGTGAAAAAAGTCAAAAAGTAAATGAATCAGTTTTGCTTGGTTGTATGTAAAAATTGTCTTTGCCATGTATAATGAGATGATTTAGTTCAGCATTTAAATAATATTTTCATAGTACCCAAAGCAGAAAAAACTATAGCTCAAAGATGTTTTTGGTCCTAAAATATTCAACTTTCTGTCTGATGAGATTAAAGGGTTAAATTCACTTTAATTATTTAAAAAGAAATCCAAACAGTGGATACAGTCAATTCAAAGGGTACAAATTCATGAATAATAAATATTAAAAATATCGTCTTTATAGTAAAACATGTTAATTACTCAATTTTCTCTGTTACTTTCTTTTTTTAAGTTGTTGTGTTTCATTGTTATCCTAAACTCTGTAAATTAGTTTGTTATTTTAAACTTAATTTATTTGTAAGCTGAAAGTCGCAAGGTCATTTACTTACGCAAAAGGATTATCCTTCTATAGGATTTTCATTATATTTATTTCAACTTATGTTTTAATTAGGAGTAAAAACGTGTTTTTTTATTAAGACTAATTTTTGTGTTATAAAAAAAGGACTGTATGATGTTTTTTTTCTTGTTGTTTGTATTAAAAATGGAAAAAAATATATTATGAGAAACAGCCAATTGAGTAACTGCATAAAATGGTAATATAAAGCCAATAATTAGTCCTTACCATCAGTGAAATAAATAGTCATGGTGAAGGAATTTATATTAGTTTTGTTACAAAAAATGTGTTCCTTATTATGTGTCGTGTTTTCAGTAATTAAATTTAGGATTTTTGGAGTTTCCAGTCCCAAATCGCAAAACATTTTACAAAAATAGAGTTACCTGTCATCTAATGATTAAAAATATTATATTTAAAATATTATCAAATTATTTAATGTTATTAGCGTTTTGAAAGGTATTTGCAATATTTGGGCCACTAGTTTTTAGTATTCTAATTACGCAAGCCATCTGATGGGAAATCTTACTACGAACACATCTGATATCTTTGAAATGGTTGTGAATTTCCACTTTAGTTAACATGCGAATTTAAACTCTACGGCTTTCATGACCAAAAGTATTTCATGAATAATAAGAAAACACACAATAATCAAAAATTATCATGATGAACTCTTAAGGAACTGTTAGAAATATATAAAAATTTCGGATGAAAGGAAATTAAACGAATTATTGGGTTCCATTTAAAAAATCAGTTTATCTGTAGTTAGTTAACCTTTTCAAAATTGGACTGACGATAACTGGCACGATAAACAGAGTTCATCATAGTCATTCTGGCTCTTGGTAGTATAAAGGGTGGCCAAGAGTTATCCTCCAAGTAAATCCTGCTATGGCATCAGACACCTATGATATTTAACAGTGTCTAGAAGTGACACAAATTTTCGAATAACACCCCAATAGTGCGTTTTAGGTACTATTTAGTATACATAAGTCATACTGAAATTGACTGAGTAATCCACTTTTTCAATCTCTCACTAAACCTCATCCTCTCCTAACAGCAGAGTTTAAAAATATATATCAGCATAGCCACAATCTTAGCGAACGCCTCTTATAAAAGTGGAACAATACCGAATTACTGCAGTTTATATGTACAATTTAACTAATTATACTTATTTACTTTATTAATAAGGGTACACAATGAGGTTAATAGGCACATTAATATATAATATTTTAATTTTACTTTTATTTTACTGTGTAATCTCGTAATCAATCTCATTTTAAAATAGCCATCTAAATGGAAGGTTACAAATGTAATCTAGTGGGGCCTTTCCTCTTTAGACATACAATGAATACCCAATGTGGCTTCAAATTTCTAAAGACCCCAATAATTCATTTTCTTGGTGTGCTAAATGTTGAATGGTTCGTCTGCAAACTTTCAAAGGAAAAATAAATCCAAGATTTTTGTAGTTTGCATGGTCATGTCTCTAGGCCTAAAAATCTCATTTGGCATTTTCAGTATTTGTAGAATCACAAATACTAACGCTGTAGAATAGATTTGAAAAAGGCCAAAAACATGGCCGAAACGTTATCATTAAAACACATGATATGAATACAATCCTTTCATTTTTAACGACCTCAAATCAAGAAAATATACACTCAACTAATTTATATAATATAAATAAGGTCGAAGAAAACAGCATACAATACTATATATATATATATATATATATATATATATATATATATATTATTACAAACTGTAATAATTACAATGTATTATGAATTTTCAAATTTATGATTACCTCAGGGTCTTTTTTGCTTGGGTTCAAGTTATAGATATTAAATAAATAAATGAATTCTATACTTATCTTATAAGTCTCTCTTTCTTCTCAGTGACACTAACACTTTTAAAATTTTGAAATTATATTTGCACTTTATTTTTTTTCTGTTTTAAGATTTTTTTTTTAAATGATTAATAAATAATTTTCAAATTCTCAATCAAATTACAATTTATTAATAATGATTGTCCACAATACAATTCTAATATATAATATTGCCTTTACAACAAAATAAATTTCCTGGTTACTTAAATATTATTAAATTTCTATCAATTTGTTACAAAAATTTCAATCCTCTAAACACAAATATTCATTATACTAAATTTAAAGAAAAACCTTTATTTCTATCACTGATTGATTTTAGATTTCAATAATCTGTTTATTAAATAATGTTTCAAAAACTCACAGTTGTCTGGCTTGAAATCCCCTTTTCCTAATTTTAGTTTGAGTATACTGCTTCCTGATTTCTGTTTTGGTTTATAAACTAAATTCTGCTGCTTAATTGATTTGTTTACTGCTGCACCAATACTTTTATTATTCCAACAACATTGATTTTATCTCTCCATCCAAGGATTTCAAATAATTCCTTTTATGGAATATTCAATTTCTTAATTTCAAATTGATGATTCAAAACTTCAAAAATTTAACTTCAAACTTAATTTCTTGTCAAAAATTGACATGAAACACTTATTTCAATGATATCACAGATCATTTACCTTGTTGTCATGGAAACGTGATTTTACAGGAACGAAATTTTGAACTGCTCTCGTCGACGCTTGGAAAACAAAGAGGACTTTTTAATGTCAGATTTCCTATTTATTTAATAAATTTTGCCACCTGCTATTTCCATTTCCGCTTTAATTTATTTTATTAATTTCCAAATATGTTCGTTTTAAATCATATGCAAAAATCTAAACAAATTTTAATTTGAATTTCAATACCGTTTACTCTCCTAAATTTTATCTAAATCACTTAATTCATGTTTTCAAAATTTTTGATTTGACACTTGTAACCTGCTGGTCACCAGTCATTTAACAGGTACTTTAAAAAAAATTGGATTTTACTGAAATTAAGACTTTATATCTTTTGAACTATTGAATTTTAATAAACTATGCTCTAAGCTCTTTCTAACGGTGTAAATCTCTTTAGTGTTCCATCATTCCTTCCGATTTTTAACGGTCTTTATAATTCTGACATTTCAATTCTCTATTTATTTAACAAATTTATGTATTTAAAAATTAATTTTGATCTAAATGTGTTATATTCAGTGTTCTCATGGCCTAATATGTGATCTAAACTTGTTTTACAAGCTCTACTGTGATTTTCATAAGTGAATTTAACCTCTTTGATGTTTGACCTAAATGTGACTTCCTGCCTAGATTTTCTCATGTAAGTATCCAAATTCTACTACACTCTGCATGATAGATTATCTAACTTTATATGCCACCTTTTATCCTTTCAACAATTTGCTTTTGAAACATTCTTTTTACATAGTTTATATTTTTAGGTTAACTTTAACTTTGATTCCTGCAATTTCCTTTCTGTTATTAGATATATATGAATGATATTTACATTTCCCCAATCATTTACTTATTCAGATTACTAAACTTTTGTATTATTTCATGTCGGTTTTAAATCCATTACAATATATATATATATATATATATATATATATATATATATATGGTTAAAATATAGCGTCTAATGGAATATAGAATTCAGGGTGGTTAGAAAAAAGCAAGCAAAAATAATTATATGGGGTAGCCCATAAGCAGTTGGAAATTAGTGATAGCTGACATACAGGGCGGAGTAAAAGTATTGTTATGTAGGGTGGTTAAGAAAATATTAATTGAATGGTATACATATAGGGTACCTCATTAGCAATTGCATTTACAGGGTGGTTGCATAATTCTGCATGGTGGTTCAAAAAATATTTATCTAAACGGGTGGCCATATCAAATGCTTATACAGGGTATTTAAAACATATGGTCGTGTGAAATTATAGTTATACAGATTTGGAATATGTTAGCACAAAAATGTTATATTTGATACCTTATAAAAGACTTTATGTACCCATATTTCATTAAATAGTTTTAATAGTAGTTTGGTCTTTCTTTTGGTAAATGCTGAAGAAAATTACCAGATGTATAGTTTTGTCCGGGGCTAGAGTTTTTTTGTACTATTCAATGCTTCCGATAACTCTTCCATCGTTACTGGAGTGTTTAAGGTTAATTTATCATTTGTGACTTCAATGTTTGTAGATTCTGCTATATGCTTTTTGTGTTGATTCGGAGTTACTTGATGACCGTTCGTGATAATTTGTTAAGGTTTCTGATATCTCCTATGGTTATGTGTTCTTATGTTGCAGAAATTGAGTTTTTCTTAGTTTGCTTTTTCTGCTGAGTGTGTAGTATCATATTCCGGACTCTGGAGATAGGGGTATATTAATTAACTCTGAGACATATTTCTTGACGCCTTTTTTAAAATATATATACAGGGTGGACTATTTTAATTTCCCCAGTAGGATTTCACGAAAACTATGGGAGTTAAGGAGAAACATTTTAGGCAAAATTTGCATAACATCGAGGGGGACATATATCCTTGAAGACGTATTCTGAATATATCTGGTTTTACCGATATATTTAGCGGCACTTTAACAGGTCAGGTACACTTCTAACGTTTTTTAAAATTTCGGAAAGGAAAAAAGTTGGAATAACGTAATGTGTTCCAACGTTCCGGAATTTACTCTGTACAGCCTGATTGCTATAATAAAGCTGTTTCGGGTACATTGGTACATTGACAAAAATGCCCCCAGAATTATCAGTTGTATAAATTATCCCTGCCATATATAAATTCATGCCATATGTAAATTAACTGCCTTCAGAAAAAAAAGGGTTTCAATTTTGTAAAGGATATCAACAACTAGTAATTTAAATTTATCAGGGTAAGAATATTTGGAAACAAATTGTTCCCTACATAGTTTTAAAGAAAACTAAGAGACTATAATGCAGTGGACCATGTAAATACATTACAATAAAGACAGATAAAAGAAAAAGGCAAAAGGAGCATTGTAGAGCAGTTAAATAAGAATTAATGCATAGGCAGAACCCTGGCGATAATAACTGCCTTATAAAATATTTCAATAAAATTCTAAAAGACTTCTCGTTAAACTAAGTTTGCCTAACAGGAACAGTTTAAAACTTATCAATGAGAAAATTTGAATTTTCTGATTTCAACAATTTTAGCTTAAATTACAAAAAAACTAAATCTGAACTGATTTGATATCTTCGATTTGCCCATTTACATCGCTTTATTACGCAAAAAACGAGAGAAAAAATTTATAGGTTTTCTTGTCATGGAAAAATTAATTAAAGTACCTGGGTGACCGAGCTTCACTCGTAAATTCATCATAAATGTACACTTATTCAAATAATCGGACATTTGCTATGTCAACTAATTTAAACTACCTAATACAATATTTTTTTCTTAATTTTTTTAATTATATGGTGTTACTACAATTGTACTCCCCCCCCCCTATATTTCAACCACCCTATATATGCAACTGCTAATGGAAAAACCCATTAAAACATTTTTGTCTAACATTTTTTAATCACCCTGTATAACTACAATTCCACTCGATTCCATATTCCAACCATCTTCTATACCCGACTGCTTTTGTTCCTAAAATATTTTAATCACCCTCTGTACCTATAATTCTACTTCGCCCTATATTTCAACGATTATATATATGCAAGTCGTTGCAAGCTACCCTATAATACATATATTATAACATTTTTTTAATCACTTTGTATAACTATAACTCCGCTCCAGCCTATATATGCAACTTTTTATAAGGTATCAAATATAACATTTTTGTGCTAACATATTCTAAATCTGTATAACTATAATTTCACAAGACCATATGTTTTAAATACCCTGTATAAGCATTTGCTTATGGCCACCCATTTAGATAAATATTTTTTGAACCACCATGCAGAATTATGCAATCACCCTGTAAATGCAATTGCTAATGAGGTACCCTAAATGTATACCATTCAATTAATATTTTCTTAACCACCCTACATAACAATACTTTTACTCCGCCCTGTATGTCAGCTATCACTAATTTCCTACTGCTTATGGGCTACCCTATATAATTATTTTTGCTTGCTTTTTTCTAACCACCCTGAATTCTATATTCCATTACACGCTTATTTTAACCATCCTGCATGGCAACTTATAGACCACCTATCATATTTTGAACGACCCTATATAATTATAATTTAATATATATATATATATATATATATATATATATATATATATATTAAAAGAAAAAATAGGACCATCAGGCTTCAGAAAGTTTTAGATAATTTAGGAGAATGGTCAAAGTCTACATTCCAGGAAAAAAATATCAGATCATCCCAATCTCAAGCTAAATAGGTGTAACCTTGAATACGTAAACAACAAAAGGCTTTTGGATATGAAATTCATGTTTTCTCTGAAAGCATGGCAAAAAGAAATCAATATTATGAAATCAGGTGTCACATTCAAACTAAGGAGTAGACTATCAAATACTGATCAGTCGGTCCAAATCACTAATAATGTCTAAATTAGATTAATATATAGTATACAACAGCTCCAAAACGCATACTTAAAACCCTGAATTCAATATATAATAAAGTTCTATGAATGACTCTAGGAGGAGTTCGGTTGAGAGCTTACAGTGTAAGTCGGGAGAAACCCCCCTCATCAGCATAGAACTGGATATTCAGATACCTAAGATGAAGATATCCGAACAAAAAACCACTCCTCCGAGGAATGTTCGACTTCCACAAATTGATAATAGCATGAGTATCGACAAAAATCTCAAGTCATCCTAAAATAGTTAAACAAATGTTCTTAAATAAAATTATATGGCAAATACCAAATCATATACACCGATACCTCCCTTTCTGAGTCAGAAGTAGGAGCTTCATACATAACTCAGGACTTCAAACTCCCAACAGCAACTACAATATACACAGCAAAATTCATTACAATACAATGATTATAAATGCTCTGAACCAAATACCAGATACGCTAGTCATTTAATACATAGGTATGCAAATAAAAGCTGACTGCCACAAAATCCAAGGAAAAGGTACTGAATTAATTAATATATTTATGGGTACCATCACATGTCGGGATTGACTACTAAAATTGGGAAAAGGAGAATTAATGAATTAGGAAATATTTGTAATAACGGCAAAAAGGCGAATTTTGCTTAACTACTAGATTAGAGTCCAAATAAATCTGGAAAAGAAAACACGTTCTATATTTCTTTCTACAGATAATTTGGCAATCTACCAAGTAAATACAGCTTTATCCCATCGAGAGATAAAAAAGTTACGTAACTTGAAAATAATTTAAAAATTCAGTATCAGCGTATGAGACATATATGCGCGAAAAGGTAAACGCTCTTGAAAGTATATATAAGAAGGGTATTTATGAGTTTAACACCTGTTGCTCTGAGTTAAAAAGTGATTTCTGCAGATGCGCAAGAACTTTGGATGCAGTAATAGTAAACAGGAACTTCATTCTGACTGAAGACATCAATATTAAGGTAATGGCTGATAGCAGTCAGGGCTTTTTTGAAATTTGCATGGCTAGTTTTATCCAGGAACATTTATCACAAATAACTGATGACGAACGAAGGTGGGGCAACAGGACTCAAAAATGTAACCACGAGCGTCAATAGGTTAGACATTGAAATCCCTTGTAAACTTAAAAATAGTACTCTGTAACCTATAATAATTTGATATCACTGAGAATACCAGAACTATATATTTTTCAAGGTTATGTTAATCATTTGATTTGGGATGGTTTAATTCTTCTTATAGGGCGCGAATTACCTTTATTATGTCCACGTAAACTGAAAGGACTCCGCACATTCCTTATGGCAAGTGGCCCCTGGTGGGTTTGGCTGAAATTTTAATGTTTTGTACATCTCAAAGAAATGAACAAATGTCTTCATGGCCGCAAAATGTGAAGACTGGTGGTTTTTAAGTTGTTATTAATTTTATATGTATGGACAGGGTATACCACCATGAATTGATATGTATTTGAGAAACTACTGGAAGTATTAATCTCAAAAATTAGTATACTGGGAGTTTTCAAGGAGCTGGTTTCAGTTAAAATATTTCCAATTGTCTACAATTTCCGGTTCTACACGAAGTAGACCCAAACTTTGTTTTTGTTTCATTGAAACACCCTGTTTTTAGCATTTATACAATCTACGATGAATTTCAATATAACTTTATTGGAAACATCAAATATCTGAAGGGCTCCAGTTGAAAGATATTTCAACTTTTTCAAAATTTGGACAAATCCAGCCCTTCGCCAACAAATATTTTTTGGAAACAAATAGGGCCAGGTCAAAATTTGCCCGAATTTGCCTGAATAAAACTTGAAACTTCTTAAATCTTTGGAAACTGGACTCTACGCTAAAAAGTAGGAATTGATGCTTACAAGTCTAAACTAAACAGTTTTTATAAACACTTGGAAAAATTAAAAATGGGATGTGGTTATTAGGGATGATATCTCAATTATTATCTGGATAGGCTTTTTTAAAAGGAACTGACAAGAAACATATGTACATTTCTTTTATTTCTTAATCATTTATGTAGAATTTGATATGGTTATAAAAAAACTTTGAAACCTTTCCTACGCGATATCCGGATAGACCAAAGCATACTCTTTACACCATGACGTAGATCATTCCTAACTGTCTACTTTTGTAATGTGAGGTGGTTGAACATTCCATAAATTTTGCTCATCTGCTCTTAAATTCTAAACTAATGAGAATGAATACGGATGGTAGTTATGTTTTTTATAATCCTCTGAATACTTATCATAGGTATTCCCATATCTCTTTCTGCATATACTGAGGTATTTTCTGGATATGCCCTGAAGCATGCCAAGACTGTAAGTTCATTCTCTTCGTTATCTAAGGCAGGTTTCTTTTTTCTTGCTTTTTCACAAACTGCCCATCTGTTTTGCAATTGTGAATGAGCGTGTCATGTGTGGGTGTTGATCTATCCGTATCGCGAACGAAACTTAGTTACTAAATCCTAAACGGGACATGATAAATACTTTCGATATAATTATGCTTTTACATCAAATTATTAGCAAATATTGTTTGTTGACACTTCAGCATTTGTTTATTGTAGCTTCTTTCAAAAAAACCTAGTGATAATTCAGCTATTTATACAAAAACCGTTTAATTTAGATATTAGTTTTAAACATAAACTACACCTATTGTTTAGCCGTAGAATCCAGTAGGTTACCATTTGAAAAAAATGAGTTAAACGATTTTCGAGATAGCCAAATTCGGAGCCAATTTCTGAGCACGCTGTATTATTTTTTTTTGTGGAGGGCTGTAGTTGTCAAAATTTCCTAAGAAAGTTGAAGTAAATTTCAACTGGAGCCCTTCTGACATATGATGTTTCCAACAACCGGAATTCGTAGACAACTGAAAATATTTTAACTGAAACTAGCTCCTCGAAAACCCCCTATATACTAATTTTCAGATTAATACTCCCAGTAGTTCCTCATATACATATTGACTCGACTCATCATGGCACACCCTGTCCATAGATATATATATATATATATATATATATATATATATATATAATTAACCATAATTTGAAAACCATCAGTCATCAGACTTTGTGACCATGAAGACCACGATATTTATTTGTCTGCAGATTTGATGAAGTCCGGTATCAAGTAAAATAAAATTCAAACGTATTCTCAGGGTTTCTGCTTGTAGTTATGAACAGTAACATAACTTAAGTCGGGCTGAGTCCGAATTCCTTGAAAAAGTATCGCGCCCATAAACGACCTACAAATTACCTAAAACTGGATTCCATAAAAATTCGCCTAGTAATTAATCATGAATGATAACAAAAATAAATTGTTTATCCTCATTTTATAATCAAGTAACATTTCTAACACCATTATTCAAAAAAGAATTTTAAAGTATATTCTAATTATCTATTAGGTATTATGAATTAAAACTAAAATCTCGAGGAAGTATTTCTGTTTTTCTTGTACATTGTTCCCTGTTTACTGAGGAGAGACAAAAGGCAAAAATAATCACCTGAGCAATCATTCCGAAATTACTTAAAACTAAAACAATCAAAAAATAATATCAACTGTCAAATATCTTAAAAATTGTACAAAGCGAATACCCACCCCCATATCCAGCAAACAAAGAATTGAAGAGAATATTATAGTTTGATTAGGGAGTAAACCGTGCTGAGCGAGATGCCTAGATCATTCTCAATAATTAAACAATTATCCAGCGTTTACTTGTCTCGAGGGAAAACCGAGCAGAAAATTGCCTTGGGCTGCGCAATAACAACGCCTTATTCCCTTATGATATTAATAACGAGAACCGAAATACAAGACGTGAATATCGACCAAGCAATGGTTGAATAGGAACGATGATGCCACTAGTGCCTCGTATCGTTAAGAGCTTGCAACGTAACTGGAGAAAAGAAAGTAATAGTAGAGTTCTACTATTTGATTATCCTTCAATATTTTGGGAATCTAAAAATGTCTAATTTCTCAATAGGTTGTTCTTCTGTCATGACAACTTTGAAATACATATATCCCTATGTACTGAGTAGGTATATATAAAGTATAAAAACGTTTCTTGCAAATATCAGAAACTTTGGACTGTTTGTAAAAACTGACCAGCAAAAATGTTAACTTATTATACATGTAATCTTGGGTTGACGTTTTACCAGCGGAAATCGTAAGAATGGTATTATCTGCGTTGAGTTCTGAACTTGACTCCCCCAATGTTCCGGTTGGAAATAAGTATAGAAACTCCCAAAAATTAAGGAAACTAGAGATTTCTGGAAAAAACTAAAAAAAATAAGAATATCCAACAAGAAATATTTGATACAGTCTATATTTGACCTTGGCTAAGACTTTTAAAGTCATATCAACATTAAGACAATTTTTTAAAATGAGTATCTATAATGATCAAATGATAATGATTTCTTTGTTTTCTATCACTAATTCACACTATGTGACTAGTCGTTTTCAAACGTATACGTATACACATCAATGAAAACATTGAAAAACTAAGCAACTATACCATTTTAAACATGAATAAAAACTTAACTATAAATTCGATGGTGGTAGCCGTTACTTTGTCAATCATGATGATCAAACTCAAAAACCTTACTTTAATTTCTATCACTCACTTGAATAGATACTAGCGATCGCCCAGTGGTCGAAGTTCGACCAATTGTGTCAATTCCTAACAAAATTCAACTTGTTTTTCATATGTAATTAATAGGACTTTATTTGTGAGCACATTTTTAATGCATAGCTTAATGATATAAGGTATGGCAAAGAGGCAGTGAGTGGAAATTAAAGGTAAAAATTTAGTTAACATGAAATTTCTTAAAATTAAATAATTCAGCTGTTAACCGGTAGGATAATATAACAAATAAACGTAAATGTCAATTCTATTTGAATCGAAATTTCAAAATAATCTGTTTCATTTTACTACAAATACTTATTCAATTTCCATTTGTATGTTTAATTAATAGTACATGGGTGACGGACCTGTAGTCGCAAATGCAAAGGTTCATCAAAAATGTTGGTAGGTACATACATATATACATATAATTGGATATTTGGTCTAATTTTCCTCAAGATGAAGTGATTCAGTTTAATTTCAACTCTCTAACACTTATTAAAATACTCATTACAATAATTCCACTTTATAATATATTTCCACCACCCTGTATATATAACTGTCTGTGGACTACCCAATATATATATATATATATATATATATATATATATATATATATATATATATATATATATATATATATATATATATATAATACACTGTCTGTATGCAACTGTTTATGGGCCACCCAATAAAACATTTGGTTTCTCACATTTCTGGAATCACCCTGTATAATTATAACCTACAGCGCCTTATATCTCAGTCAGTTTATATATGCATATGTAACTGCTCATGGCAACTCCATTGAGGCATTAAGGGCTTCAAATTTACATAAGAACACATAACTTTTTACCCATCAAAAATCACCTAATCAGCACGTTTTACTTTAAAATCTTGAAAGTTTCAACTGTAAAAATGTAATGATAGAAAAATATCCTTTAGTGATAAAATTCTTATAAGATCTATACATCAATTTGTATTGAATGATTTTTTCTAGAGTAGTTTTAGTTGCCACAATCTCGTTCTTTTTCGGTAATACGATTGATCCCAATTTATACATGCCAAAATCCCGAAATGGAATTTCGACAAAATCGTAGTGCCGTTTGCGAGAATTACATATTGTAACGAAGTTTCCCTAAGCCGGCACTGGTTTCATTCCAGTACGACATCGATCGCTTTTAGGACAAAAAAATTGATCTCGAAATGGCTCGGCAGCTGTAGAATTGATAATGGATGGTACAAGAGTTTTCGATGCTGATTTTAAAAGCAGCAGCCCATTATCGCAGCAGTTCGTTAGTGCGAAGAGCTTATGTTGTATTATATTTGTGATATTCGAATCAGATGTTGATGTAAATAAAAGTTTCTAGAAAGTGAGAGTAAATATTAGATTTTTTAAATTATAATTGAATCCACGGAGTGCAAAACGGAAGAAAAAAGACAACTACAATTTGAACAATTAATGCAAATAGTAGCCAGTTAATGACAGAATGCAAATAGTTGCGTCAGACATAAAAGAGATAAATGATGACATTAAGACCATAAAAAATACCGTGGGCACTCCTGAAACCATAGTAGATGACCTCGATTCCATCCAAAGCCAGGTAAAGTTTGAAATCAGTTCTATTCAAAACACAGTTCAAGATAAAATCAGTGCCATCCAAAACAAGGTAGAAACAGAAATTTAAAAAATGCAACAGCGAGGAAATTACCAGCACACCGTGAGTAAACCACCCACATTTGGTGGCAGTTCATCTTGACCCATGTACAAACGGCAATTTGAGGTCGTGGCTACAGCTAATGGATAGGACAATCATGAAAAATCTACTTGTCTGGTAATTTCGTTTCGTTTCTGATTGGATATTGGCAGGTTGGTCTACACGAAAACGACAGAGAGAAGACAGCGTTCTCCACTAGTAAAGGACTGTTTCAATTCACGGTTATGCCCTTTGGGTTATGTAATGCTCCCGCAACATTCGAGAGGCTAATGGAGTATGTCCTGAGCGGGTTAACATGGAGGACGTGCTTAGTATACCCTTACGACATTCTAGTCATGGGTCAGACATTCGACGACCATCTGAAGAACCTGAGCGAAGTATTCTCCAGAATTAATAACGCCAACCTGAGACTCAACCCGAAGAAGTGTTCCTTGTTCCAAAAAGAAGTAGAGTTTTTTGGCCACGTCGTTTCCGAGTCAGGAATCCGCACCAACGAGGACAAGATAGAAGCCATCCGTGATTGGCCAGTCCCAAGAGACAAGCATGAACTCCGAAGCTTCTTGGATCTCTGTTCCTACTACAGGCGATTTGTTGAGGAATTTGCCAGCATTGCTGCGCCTCTATATCGGCAGACCACTGAGAAAGAGACCTTCCGTTGGAATCAGGATGGCGAAACATCATTCAGACGACTGAAGGCAGCACTATGTTCCAGCCCAATCCTATCCTTTCCTACACAGTCCGGCAAGTTCATTTTAGACACCGACGCCAGCAACACGGGCCGTCCTATCCCAGGTGCAAGATGGTGAAGAGAGGGTGATCGAGTACTACAGCCGTGGATTCTCGAAACCGGAAAGAAATTATTGCGTCACCAGAAAAGAACTTTTTGCAATAAGGGCGGTAGACCATTTCTACAAATACCTCTATGGTCGTCATTTCTTAATCCGAACAGATCATGCCACCCTCAAATGGCTGCTGAATATGAAGACACCGAAAGAACAACTGGCCAGGTGGATGGAGAAATTACAGCAATACGATTTCAAGGTGGAACACCGTGCCTGCCGTTTGCACAATAATGCCGATGCCCTATCCAGAAGACCCTGTAGAGCAGAATGCGAACATTATCTGAAGACGGAACAGCGAGAGGGTATCTCCATCAGACAGATCCGAGTGCAGGGAAATGAAGACTGGACAACGGAACAGTGCATCCAGGACCAAATGGCTAATCCAGACATCGAACCAATCTTTTCACTCAAAATGAGAGGCCACGATGGAACAAGGTAGCTAGATACTCGGGCGTGCTGAAATCGTTATGGGCCCAATGGGACTCTCTAAGAGTAGAGAATGGAATGCTCAAGCGAGTTTGGGAAAGCACTGATGGCCGAGAAACCAAGCCCCAACTGGTAATTCCTAAGAAAAAGGTACCAGCCATCCTGACCGAAGTAAATGATGGAATTACCAGGGGCCATCTGGGCATGAACAAAACCCTAGACAAAGTTCGCCAGTGATACTACTGGTACCGGAAATATAACACCTGTGCAGTCAGTAAGGGCCCGAAGACTAGGACCAAGGGCAGAATGCAGCAGTACAATGTGGGCGTCCCATTTGAGAGAATTGCCCTCGATGTCCCCGGTCCGTTTCCCGAGTCTGAGAGGGGGAACAAATACATTCTGTTCGCAATGGATTACTTCAGCAAATGGCCTGAGGCATATGCGATACCCAACCAAGAGGCAACCACGGTAGCGACGGTGCTAGTAGAACAGCTATTCAGCAGGTTTTGCGTCTCGATGGAACTACATTCAGACCAGGGGCGTAACTTCGAATCGAATGTATTCCAGAAGGTCTGCTCGATGTTGGAGATCAGAAAAACGAGAACAACACCATTGCACCCACAGTTAGATGGAATGGTGGAAAGATTCAACAGGACCTTGGAACAACACCTATCCTTGGTCGTCAGCAATATCCAGCGTGATTGGGATGAGCATATTCCGCTGTTCCTATTGGCATATCGCTCAGCCGTACATAATAGTACAGGCCTGAATCCAGTCAGGGTCATATTCGGAAAAGAGTTGCGATTACCCTGCGATTTGGCTTTTGGCTCCCCCGAAGAACCTTCCCAAGACATCAACGATTATGCCGACCAGCTCCGACATAACATGCTGGCAATACACGAATTAACCCGAACGCAGATGCTGGCCACCAGTGACCGGATGAAGACGCGATACGACCTCAAGGCCAATTCAGGCGGGTTTCAAGAGAAAGGTAAAGTCTGGCTGTACAACCCAACGCAGCAAGGGTAAATCCCCAATGCTTACACCCGCCTGGGTGGTCCATGCGAGGTGGTCAAGAGGCTTAATGACGTCGTCTACCGGATCCGTCGAAACCCCAAGGCTAAGTTGAAGGTGGTCCATTTAGATCGACTCGCTCCCTACCATGGAGAGGATGTTTCTGACCGGGACGATCAGAATTAAAGGGGGCGGTTTAACGAAATTTCCCTAAGCCGGCCCTGGTTTCATTCCAGTAACACATCGATCGCTTTTAGGACAAAAAAATTGATCTCGAAATAGCTCGGCAGCTGTAGAATTGATTATGGATGGTACGAGAGTTTTCGATGCTGATTTTAAAAGGAGCATCCCATTATCGCAGCAGTTAGTTAGTGCGACAAAGAGCTTATGTTGTATTATATTTGTGATATTCGAATCAGCTGTTGATGTAAATAAAAGTTTCTAGAAAGTGAGAGCAAATATTAGTTTTTTTTTTAATTTTAATTGAACCCACGGTGGATATAACAATATAAATAAGATGCATGTAAATAAACAAACATTATAGGTATAATATTATTAGATAAATGAGAAAAAATAAATTTGCAGCATATCACATCTCGTTAAAAGAACATTAAACAATTTCTGACTGACTGCTATTTTTTAGATGAGATGTTAAAATTAATTTATAAGATTACCTTATATCAAATGACACTGTATATTGATTCGTCTTATTTTATTGCTAATACTGTAATACTTATTCAAGTTTTATTTGCACATGGCATAAATATAAATAATTAAAAATATATTTGCATATCACATCTCCTGGGTGTTTTCGTAGCTTTTGATAATGGATGCATATGCAAATTGTTATTAGATTTGTGAGACATTCATGACTAAAAGAATGTACATACCCAACTCTTCAGGTTCGGAAATCAAATGTATCAATTAGCTTTAGAATCTCTAAATTATGTACTTACATAAAACTGTTCATTTGGATTCTTCTGTAAATGCGCAAATCCGTATAGGTAGGTAAACACATTTGATTTTTGAGTTACGTCAAAAATCAAATAATAAACATTGTCAAATATTTAAATTTACATCTTGGAATTGTACCTTTTTAATCCGTAGTTTCTTAGCCATTGACAACGGGGTCTGATCTAGACCCCGAAACGTTTGGAATATACAGCAATTTCCTTTAAAGTGTGGTGTTATTTCCCAATAAACACTTAGACATTGAAGATTAACGTTAGGTTTTTGAATAGTTATTCGGAAGTGCCCTTGGATTTGCAGCATTTTTTAACAATAAATGAAAAAGTAAAGAAAGTTACTATGTCCCAGTATTTTTAGATATTTGACTGCTAGTCAAAAGCCTAAAACAAAAAAAAAGTGCGATGGCTTCTAATCTTAAGCTGAAGTGATATACAGATTAACTGGATTTCTGAATGAGCAATACCCACAATTTGCATCCAATAAAGACACGATATGAACTCAAGGCAAATTCTGTCAGGTTCCAAGGGAGAGAGAAAAAAATTATGGCTATACAATCTCCAGATTGGAGAGGATGATTCCGATGATGGTGTTAGGGACCTTACGAGAAATTATTCATCTTAAATAAATTTAATCTTGCGAATAAATAAACTGTAAAAACAATTCTAATAAACAAGGCGACATAAAAAAAGTGTATTCCCGAAAATACGATGATAGTTTAAAAACGATTTCCAATTCATTGCGAAATAAAAGATTATACACATTAGCGTACCAGAAGAGAGAAAGAACCATTTAGATAACCATGGGAATACATAAAGGATGGGAGAAGTTAAGTTGAGTATATAGCATTGGCGATCATCTGTTCGGCATGAATCATTGTTGTTGATAAATCCAGTGCATTGTGATTTACTTTATTCCGACATTTATTTTCTGTGTAAAATTTATTTTTTAGAACCCACGGAGTCCATACTTATATAATAAATTTAATTAAAAATGAAAATGAAATGAAAGTAAAGGGAAACTCTTTATTAGACAAAATTGTTTTATCTGCTGCAGAAAAAATGTTAATATTAGAAAAACATTTTGTTTTCGTTTATTTAATAAAACTTCAATTTTACACAAATATGTTGCAGTAACTTTGGTGACAACTGCCATTTTAAACTTCAATAATACAAGGAGAACTAATAGTATAAAAATGATATTTATATATATAAAATGGTATTTTACGTCATTTTTAGAACATTGTCCATCTTGATATTTATTATAAAACAAAAAAAGGTTAAATGACACGCAGTCGTTTTTTACTTATTATTAAGTATTAAATAGAACCAATTAGAGATAATATATCATTTATTAAATTTTTCCACTGAATTTATAACACATGCTTTTTAGATAATATAAAATATTAGTTGTTTTAACAATAATATAATTAGACAAGTTCTTTATATAAAATTCACAAAATAATCTCTTCAGTATTTTGGCACAACAGGAATAAATGAAGGCAGAAAAAGTTTATTATTTCTCTACCTGGAAAATCTGAATAACTAACACAACATAATGTTAAGAGTTTCTATATTTTCTCCTAACCAAAATAGAATTTAGGTAGGTGAAACCACAGAAACAACATTTACGGCGAATCTAAGTTTTCGACGTATACATTGTAGGCGGAATAATAATAATCTTCATGGATCTGCTGTCTATAATACTATAGCTATACTATTTTTTTTCAAATTCAATTTAGACTACTTGTATTTAGTTAATGCGCGCTTGCCATCTTCAGGTTTTAATACTGGATGTGGTAAGGCAAAATCTCAGATAAAGTCTAGTTTTGCTCTGAATCTCCAAAGTAAATTATTATATATTATGAAAACTGTACTTATCATGTGCATCAAAACTTATAAAACTTTGAAAGATCACCAACACACTAGGCACAGTTAGACAGAACAGTCGATTCCAATTTAGATCCTTAGTTAAATAGACAAGCAAAACAGATTCAAGACGTAAAATTAAGATCTGTCTAAACAACTGTGTAATCCTAATAATGGTAACTTACTAGGTATAGATTATAGCCCGCTCCGCATGAAAATCTCAATATCATTATATTATCTAAAAAAAGTTATCTTTTAGAGCTCAGAAAAGGGATTTCCTTTAGATAACTTATACCCTAGCCTATAGTTGTCTAATATGTTGATTCTATCAAAATGTCCAATGAAAAGTTATTCAAAGACCTTGCGAAAAGCTAGAAAACTCTATTCAACATCAATTATTGATGAACAAAAGTTCGCCAGAACAACCATTTTTATTTAGATAATGCGCCATCAGTTTAGAGGTCTGGTTTTAAATTAGCAAGCATTGTGTAGCTTCTAATCTGTGACTTCTGGTTTATTATTTATTCATTATTAAATGTGATGTAATACCGAGTAATCGGAGAGATTATAAGACTGTTTAATGTCCTAAAACGATAAATCGGGCCTGACAAATTATCGAAGTCCTACCAAATTTTGATTTTTTCAATTTTCGGTAAGATGTCTCAAAATAAGTTTTTGAAAACATGCTTACATGATTTCGTTATTTGTGTTTTCACAGATTCATACCTATGGTGATAAAACAATATATTTTGAAATAGATTTAAAATTATTCCACCATCCATGAAGAAGGTTTTAGTTTACTTTAGCAAAGACAAGAACATTTCATAAGCCTGAACGATACTGTACCTACAACATCATCAAATCGAAAAAGTAGGGAGCATTCCTCTTTTATATTTGTTCTCTTAATATAAGTAATTCATTATTAATTTCTTATTAACAGATCTATTCATTAATAGTTTAAATTGTTGTAACCAAAGATTTGTGATCTTCATCAAAACCTGACTGATTTTTTTATCTAAGCATTTATTATTCAGTTTAAAGAAACTACTTCTCATAAAATGTGCAGGCTATGTTCCTTGAGTTCTTCAAAAAAAGAGGGCAAATTGGGCTTAAACAATTATGTATTATTTTTTATGAAGATGTCTTTTATTCATTGTAACATTATTAGTTGTAGATGTTCCTAAAATTGGTCTACCTACTTTTGAAGACATCCATTTGAAGACAAACAGTTCACAATCTTCCCATACCACTGAATTTCACAAGGGAAGAAAAGGAAGACGATTTAGGAAATGATTCAAATGGTAATATTTATCTGATAATTTTAGTTTCTTTGTCTCTCGAATAATATAATTCATTTTTAAGTCAAAAAGAGATTTAATCGATTTTATTGTTTCCAAAAATTTGGTTTATGAATTGAAAGATAGTAGGTATGTTATGTCTAGTTACGTGGGCGTACCGAGGTCGGCGGCAACGAAAGCAGCTGCCCTCCCTCTGGACCTGAATAACCAGCCGTGAGCTAAATAAGATCTTCATAAACTTGCTGACTTGACCCCCCCCCAGACCAACAAATTCTCTGACTGACCCTCTCTCTAGGACAATTATTTTCTAGAACATTTTTTTTTCTAATTTGCCCTTCCCTAAACCAAAAGCTGGGTACGCCCTAGTCTACTTATTTATAATAGAAAAATTCATATGCCTAAGTTCTAAGTTTTTGTTTTTCTCTTTACATTTGTTTAAAAAAGTTTAGGAAAAGAGAAAATGTTCCAAAAAATGCGGGAGGATCGATCGTATTACATGAAATCCTATTGACAGACAGACCAATAATATTCAAAAAAGATGGCTGTCCAGCACATTATAGGTGAACTGTCAGAGAGCTCCTGGACAATTCATTCCCAAGCGCGTGGAGGTCCCCAGTCTTGACTCCCTTTGATTTTTCTGTAAGGGAACAGGCCAAGCAACTCGTTTCTGAGAGAGAAATAAATACCAAGGAGCAGTTAAGAGAACGAATAAATGTTGCTTTTGAAATAGTGTGGGATGAGAAAAAGAGGAAAAAAGTGTCGCGATTGCATCCGTAGCAGTAGAAGCCGGTTTGAACAAAATTATAACAAATTCTTGCAACTTGATTTATTTCTTGTAGTTCTAATCTTGTACGTTACAATCACAAATTTTATTATAATACTAATTACTTTCCAATACTGTGATATATCGCTGAAAAGGGGTTGAAGTAGAGAAGTTTTTGTAAGCATTCGAAGTTCTCAATGTGGTTCTTATACTTCCGACTTGTCCATACAATGTATGGCAGCACACTCCCTCTAAGGCACGCATAGCGTACCTTTAGGGGAAACTTCACTAAACCCCAGATATACTACATATCAAAAGGGTCTGTCGGATCCCATGCCAGGTTATCAGGCCCGTGGTTGGCGTCGTCGCTGCAGTTTCCCATGAATTTTCGGACCGTCCGGGCAGTTCCTAACAGGACGGCTTTTTGCATCAGTTGGTAAAGATGTTCGTCCAGACCGAGGTATTTCAAATAGTTTAATAGATGTTTTGGGACTACTCCTGTTGTTGACATAACAATTGGTACCGTTCGAGTGTTATTCATGTCCCATTGTCTCTGTATTTGAAATTCTAAATCCCTATATTTGGCTATATTTTCAGCCTACTTAATGTTTATATTATTGTTATATTATTGTTTATATTATGTCAATTAAGGTTGTTTTTCTAGAGACTTTATCTACCAAAACTATATCTGGTCTATTGTGAGCAACAGTCCGATCGGTCAATATCGTTCGGTCCCAGTACAGTTTGTAGTTGTTATTTTCTAAAATAGATTATGGTTTATATATATAGTACGGTGTTCTTACCGACTGTGATAGCTCAAGTTTCAGCGCTAGTTCCTGGTGCAGTAGTTTTGCCACAGCATCGTGTCGTTCTTTGGGCTTTGACGATGTACTTTAGATAGTTCTTAGTTGGAATTACTTAATCTTGGATTGCCAATATATAGCCTTCCGTTTCAGGAAACATATGATCAGAGATCAATCAGTAGTTCGACGCTGAACTGTCGACATAATCTTGGTTGACGTCATTTATATGTCTTCAATGAAGGGGCTTCTCTTTCTAGTTGAGCAGTTTCTGATCTGAACGTCGAGAGAAAACAGTCTCACTTCTTGGGACTAGAATGCCTTTGTTGCTTCACCACCTGAGACTCTCTCATGATAGTCTTGAAAAAGACAGTGTTCCCATATAGGTGCCGAGGAAGTGTGTATGTGTATTTAAGGACATATTTTTTTAAGTCAAAAGGCACAAAAGAATGATCTGACAAAATTTTTCTTTTTTCAGTTGTAACTCTTACCACATTGTGTTCATTCGTTCGACGTATTTGCCTACTAACAATAGAAATAGGTTCTTCTTCTTCACTCAAAACCATACGCTTGATGGTGCCAAAGTTTACTAATTTCGAGGCTGCACAATCTAAAGTAATCTTAGTCTTAACGTTACATACCGTTATATAGTCTTGTGCCTTCGTCGACCAAACCATGAATGCATGCACCATATGTCTCTTGTTCATCAGTCATATCCCGTGACGTGAAACATAAAAACAACTGTTGGAATCGTAATACAATGCCCTATCACCCAATTTCTCTAAACAGCTGTAAAGTTTCAGACGGGCCAGGGCTGTTACATAGGATGCGCTAACAACGTTAAGGGAAGAACGAGAATCAGTAGTCTCTTCTTTGTACTCCCAGTTTACAATGAGGGTATTCTGGTTAACAGGGAGAAGAGTATTGACATAAATGGTAGGGTTTGCCAACATAGAGAAAAACTCATCCGATTGATTCACTATAGAGGTTTTGGGCTGGTTTTCACGTTGGCCAAACTCCCCACAGAACAAATTTAAAATCAGCTTTGCCAATGATCTTAGACCTGGGTTATCGAGAATTTTGGGAGGGTCTAGAAGAAAGTTTTCCCTCTCTAAAAGTCTTTAATATAGCGGTTCTTTTCCTCTTCAGTGTTGCAATGAGAAGGCCAGTTAGATGATCCCTGCTTGATTTTGATCAATTTGTTCATCATTTCAGTGAAGATCAGCTACATTATTTCCAAATTGGATAGTTTCGTAGGACCATAGTTCATACATCTCTAGAAGTTTGTACCCCATTTCAAAAAACCTTCTCAATCACCCAAGTGGCAAATAGGGCACGTTCCTCATCTGAAAGACGACATTCTTCTGTGTTCCCCACAAATGCGACAAAGAAACAATAGTTTGTTGTTCATTTTATGTGGAAGAACAGGATGGAAAAGGACTTGAGGCGGTGAAATTTTACACTTTACGAGGTCGGACAAGGAGGAGAGATCAGAGGGCCACTATTTTCCAACATACACCTCTAGATGACCAATCGGAAACTTTCCATATTTACACACCAAAGTGTAGAGGGAACACACATCGACATACTGGATTTTTTCATCCTCTTGTATCGCTCACACCTTTAGACCTGAGAAAAGCCTTTGCGTGTGGGGGGAGTGGTAACATAGCACAGTATTACAAGGTTAAAGAGATTCCAACAGTTGTTTTTATGTTTCACGTAACGGAGAGTTCGACATCCCCATCGGATCAATTATAGGGGATATGACTGATGAACTAGAGACATATGGTGTGAGGAGTTATATCGTGGAATTTGTATCAGGCGGTCACCAAAACTATGCATTCATGGGTTGGTCGACGAAGGCACAAGACTATATAACGGTATGTAACAGTAAGGGGATAACTTTAGATTGTGCAGCCTCGAAATTAGTACATTTTGACACGATTAAGCAGATTGTTGTCAGTGAAGGAGAAGAACCTATTTCTATTGTTAGTAAGCAAATATGTCGAACGGATGAACAAAATGTGGTAACAGTTACAACTGATCATTCATTTGTGCCTTTTGGCTGGAAAAAATATATGTCGTTAAACACACACACACACGCACGCACGCATGCACGCACGCACGCACGCATGCACGCACGCACGCACTCACACACTCACGCACTCACGCACGCACGCACGCACGCACGCACGCACGCACGCACGCACACACACACTCACACACACACACACACACACACACCCAGGCAACAACAAGTAGGGTGGTCAATTCAGAAGCGAAGAGAAACAATGAATTAAAATCCAAGTTTAAACCGCAGACCAGAAACAAACCTTCAAACCAGTTGACTGACTGGCAACTGGTAAAGAGGAAAAAGGCCCCGAGGACCAATAAGCAAAAACCAGCGCCACATTGTACGCTGCTTATAAAGAAAGGCGAGAAGAGCTCCCATGCAGATATCTTGCGAGATATCAAAAATGATCCCACCTTGCAGGATATAGGCAAAAAAGTCAATAAGATCCGACGAACAGCTAAGGGAGATCTCCTGTTTTTATTCGCGAAGGCAGACGCTCAGGAGATGGAGCGCTACTGTAACGCCATCAAGAATAAGCTCCCAAGCGGGGCCACTGTACAATCTCGAATACCGCAAATCGAGATTGAAATTAAAGACCTGGATGAGATCAGTACAAAGGAAGACGTGGTAAAGCTGCTCAAAGATAATATCGACGGCCTGGTAGAGATCACTGAGGAGGCAGTGAAATCACTTCGACGGGCATATAGATCAACACAAACGGCAGTTGTTTGTCTCCCAGAGGTCCAGGCCAAGAAATCCATCGCACTTGGAAAGCTGAAACTTGCGTGGGGCACAGTACGTGTTCGCGAGAGGATCAGCCTTCGACGGTGCTTCAAATGCTGGCACTTTGGGCACAACGCCCAGGCGTGCAGAGGCAAGACTGACCGAAGCAGTTGTTGTCACAGATGCGGAGGCGCTGGTCACAATGCCTCGGCTTGTCAACAACCTGCCAAGTGCCTACTCTGCAAAGAGAAAGATAGTAGGTCAGACTGCCGGCACGTTGCGGGTAGTTGGAAATGTCCGATCTACCAACAGGCGATGAGAGCAGCACAAGCCCGTAAATGAAAGTACTGCAACTCAACCTCAACCATTGCGAAGCAGCCCAAGACCTACTGGTACAGCGGGTGCGGGAATTGGATTGCGACGTAGCCATAATCTGCGAGCAGTACAAAAACTTCGACACCCTGTCCTGGGTAAATGACACAACGGACAGAGCAGCGATATGGGCTTGCGGTAAACTTCCGTTCCAACAACTCCCAAATACCCCCGAACCATGGCTTGTGAGAGCCAAAGTGGGAGGGGTTCACTTCTATAGCTGCTATGCACCTCCTAGTGCACAGCTCGAGGAGTTCGAGTTATTCTTGGACACCTTGGCGGAGGATGTACGGAAGCGTGAATCGGTCGCCATCGCAGGAGATTTCAACGCCTGGGCAATTGACTGGGGATGCAGGGAAACGAGCGCGAGAGGACGAGCTCTCCTTGAGGCCATGTCTTCGCTCAACCTGGTACTCCTCAACACAGGAGACGTAAGCACATATCGCAAAGGCACAGCCAGCTCCATTATCGATGTGACATTCGTTAGCAGCAACCTAATTAAAGGGGGCTGTGAGTGGCGGGTCGATGAGGAGTTTACTAATAGCGACCACCAAGCTATTATATGGAAAATCAACACCACTCCCAAACGAAGATTGTGTGTCAGTCGTGCGAGGTCACAGCCAGTCGGTTGGAACAAAAATGCTTTCGATGCTGATTCATTCGCCTTGGTTATGGAGCAGGAACCATTGTCAATAGCAACAAGCGCAGAAGCCACTGCCAAAGAGGTAATGACAAGCGTTGTCAAGTCCTGCGATGCTTCCATGCCAAGGAGACAGCAGAACAACAGCCGCCCACCAGTTTACTGGTGGAACGACACGATCTCACAACACCGACGAGAGTCTCTCAAAGCACGAAGGCTGCATCAACGAGCACGGAGACGCGACAGGGTCACAACAGAAGAACTAAGGCTCGACTATGAGATCAAAAGACAACAACTACGAAGAGCCATTCTCTCAAGCAAGAGATCCTACTGGAAGGAGTTGTGTGACGAAGTTAATCAAGATCCATGGGGAAAACCGTATAAAATCGTGATGCATAAAATTAAGGCCCCTCCCATGACATCAACGAACTGCCCCGAATCATTGCACCGCATTGTCACTCACTTGTTTCCTGTGAAGCCTGAGCTACCCGCTAATCCTTCGTGGCAGGTGAGGGACGAATATATACCATCAGTGACTATGAGTGAGCTGATGGGCGCGTGCAACCGGCTCCAAAACGGTAAGGCTCCCGGTCCAGATGGCATACCTAACATCGCGCTAAAATGCGCCATAGCCAATAGGCCTGACATGTTTCTACACATGTATGAGACCTGCCTAAAGCAGAGGGTTTTCCCGACTAAGTGGAAAAAGCAGAGGCTTGTGCTCCTCCCTAAAGGGGGAAAGAAACCTCCCGACGAACCGTCATCATATCGTCCCCTCTGTATGTTGGACTCTGCGGGAAAACTCCTTGAAAGGATAATAGCAAATAGGCTGGAGCCCTACGTTGAGCCGAAACTTTCCACCAACCAATTCGGGTTCAGAAAGGGGAGATCAACCATCGATGCCGTGACACTTGTTACCAACATCGCCAGAGAGGCTATCTCGGGAAAGAGATGGAGAAGAGGTGGAAAAAAGTACTGTCTAATAGCCACCCTGGATATCAAGAACGCCTTTAACTCAGCCCGCTGGGACCGCATTTTGGAGGCTCTTGCCAGGATGGAAGTTCCGCAGTACTTGCGCAGAATGGTTTCAGCGTATTTCAAGGACCGCATCTTGTTGTACCAAACTGAAAATGGGCAAGTAGACTATAAGATCACAGGAGGTGTACCTCAGGGCTCTGTTCTTGGCCCCCTCTTATGGAACGTAATGTACAACGACCTGCTCCTGCTCGGTCTGCCTGAGGGCGTCAGGCTAGTGGCATTCGCCAATGATGTGGCATTGATCATAGTGCGCAAGCACATAGAGGAGATAGAAACAACCTTCTCATTCGCTATAGCCACAATTCAGCATTGGATGCTCGCAGCGGACTTGAGTTTAGCAGAGCAAAAGACCGAAACACTTCTTGTTAGCAGTCGGAAGGCAAGGGAAACCATCACCCTCAAAATAGGCGACACCTACATACAGTCGCAGCCCTTCATCAGCTATTTGGGGGTGCTCCTGGACACACGGCTCAACTTCAAAGAGCACATAATCGCGGCCAGCAAGAAAGCAGCTGGGGTACAGGGGGCATTATGTAGAATAATGCCGAATGTCGGAGGCCCTAGACAGATAAGAAGACAGCTACTGGCAACAGTAACTACTTCTGTTTTGTTGTACGGGGCACCGGTATGGGAGAAATCGCTCGAGCTACCATCGTACCGCCGGAAAATGAAATCAGTCCAGCGGCTCTCAGCGATTCGAGTGACATCATCCTACCGCACTGTGTCTTACGAGGCGGTGATTGTGATTGCCTCTACCCTGCCAATCGACATCCTGGCTGCAGAAAGGGGACGGCTTTATCGCAGAAAGTTAGAGAAAGACCAACCGACAGGAAACAGCGATGAAAGAGCCATGAGTCTAGGGCAATGGCAGGAGAGGTGGGACAGCTCTACTAAAGGAAGGTGGACATATCGATTGATACCTAACATCAGTCGTTGGGTCAACCGCCAGCATGGGGAGGTTGGGTTCTACATCACTCAACTTCTGACTGGACATGGATGCTTTCGAGCATACCTGCACAGGTTCAGGAGGGCAAACTCCCCAAACTGCCCAGAACAATTAGTAGAAGCCATGCTGAAGGGCCCCCAAGCCTGGAACTTGGTATCAGATTACGCGGAGACTATCCTCAAAGAACTCCGCAATACGTTCGAGGAGTAGGCTTTAGAGGCTTTCAATGTAAGAGCAGTAAACATCTGCAATGAACCACCCTTGCGAAGTAGTATTGAATAAGAGTGCCGCAGGGGACCATGGTTGTAGGAGAAAGAGGTTAGGGTTTTAGCGAGTATACGGTATACTGGTTTCAATGCAACGATTTACTCTTGCTTTGAAGTCATTGCATCGGGAGTCCCGCACGACGGCCAGCACGTGCTAGCTAAGTACGGAATGTATTTCCCCCCTCTTCGGATAAAAAAAAACACACACACACACACACAAACACACACACACACACACCCGGGGTGGTTGCTGGTCCACTACCGGGCGCCTCCCCAGGTGGCGGATAGGGGGACGCTCTCCAGTAATGGGGAGTACTGAGGATTTCCTCAGGGCGGACCAAAATCAAATACGGGAAGGAACCCCGAAAATAAACCATTCATGGATATGGGTGATCAGGTCAACTTAATACCCCAGGTGGGTACCTCTGCAGAGGATAATCCCACCACCGGTTCCGATCGAGTGAAAGCCTCGGTTGCCGGTGCACGCTCCACGGATTCTAGGGGGAGCGAATTATCACTGGTTCCGTCACATAGTGACAAGAAGAAGAAGAACACCGTTAATGGTACAACATCGACCATTAAAACTAGAGCTGGCAGCAAGACACTATTCAGCCAAGTCCTCCAAAAGGCGAATAGTGGAGTTGCCCCAAAGGGCAACAGATGAGAGTGGCGCTCCAAACAAATTAGGAGCAAAGGTCGATGAGCTCTTGAGGTTCATTGGGCCTAGGCACAATGTACATCATGAGATCAAGAAACTGGCGCACGCCATTAAGTCAGAATATGACAAATATCAGATGTCAACGACGCGGCCATCTCCTGTAGCGAAACCTGCTACAACACAGACATCGCCAGTAAAGGTGTCAAATACTCAGACACAAGGTGAAAAGCAAAAGGAGGTCCCAAAAGCGGCTGCGTCAAAAGCAGCTAACTCAAAACCGGCTGCATCAACACCGGCGGCCCCAAAGCAGGCGGCTTCAATAAAAGTAGCCTCACTGCCGGGAGACTCTGTAGCAAGGACCTCGCCACCGAAGGCCTCGCCTTCAGTAGCCTCATCAAGTAAGACACAAACTCTTAAACCGGTGCTAGGTAGCAAGCTAAAGCCCGGTAAAGAAGGTTGCCAGAACATCGGGCAAACCACCCAGGCAACAACAAGTAGGGTGGTCAATTCAGAAGCAGAACGACTCCAGATTCGGAACCTCTGTGTGCTAATTCTCTCAAAAATCCTAGATGTCGGTCTTCCATCTCGCGTCTTCACAATTTAGATAGGTTACTTTTTTGGTTGTGCATACTACAAAAACATAATGAGGAATGTGATGCAAGATAATATGTGCACCCTTAGGGGGTCAGTACCCTTACTGTCTTTGAACCAATTTGTTTACAACCACAAACAAATTCTATATGTCATGTACAGTCTGTCCGGTATTTAGAATTATTTTGTAAACTTTTTTATTTCTACACATTTAATTATAAGTAGATTTTACATCTCAGATGTAGACCATAAATTATATAAAATTCTAAAATTCGGTCAGTATTTTTCTAATACCGATAATTGTTCTAAAATGTATTTTAAATGTACGGAGTTTAGTTACTGTGTGTAACTGCCATAACATCATTCAAATATTTTATGTGTGCTTCGACATTTCTTTATATTCTTCTTTCTTTATATATCTCAAAAATTCAGCATTTTAAAATAAATTAAATTTGTTTCTTTATTATTTCTACGAATTTATTGATATAATGCGCTTTTGATTTTTATCTAAACCTGCCTCATTCATTAAATAATTATCTGTATTTAATAAATTTTGTTTGAGCTTCCTTCTTCATTTTCTTGTAATTTTTTGGGCTGCTTGAAAAATTTTTAAATTTGAGTTTTGTATTCTCGGTTTAAACAAACCGATATTCTCGAACTAGCAAGCGGGAAGCCTTTCTATTTTTATATTAATTGTTTGCTCAATAATAAATGCATTTGCATTTTTTGGAATAAAACAAAATAAACAATATTAAACTTTTTTCCTTTATAATTTGTAAATTATTGACTATATAGCAATGCTTCCAAAAGAAGATTTGTAAAAAAGTGAAAAACCTATAAAGTTAATTTTTGTAAAGCATGATCGGAGCATTATCCGCAGGGAAAAGCTGAAACAACCACCAACAAACATTAATATTAATTAATAATAAATAATTAATATTTGAAAAATCCATATCTTAGGCAGTTTTCAAGCTGAAGTACAGACTATTCAGAAAATAATAGCTCACGACCTGTTCTTTAAACACAGTACTTGTGTGTCAGATAAATGAGTTTTGCGTAATCGCATTATAAACAATTTAAGTTCATTGTAAGAAAAGAAGTTTGAAAAAACGCAAAGAACACAAATTTAAACCATATTGTCAATTGTAACAAATCAGAAATAATATGACTAATTGCAACATAATTTTGATTTTAATTGACAGACTACAAATTTATAATCGAAAATTGCAAGAACTTGAGAAAAAAATAGTAAATATTAGGCAATATAAATTTCTGTGGATTCGATCTCATATAGAACTAGTTTGCGGAAAAAATGTAGGCCTAGAAAGTATTGAAATGTATTATCGGATAATTTTAATCTACCTCTTCCCCATAATTATATTTATAGTATTAATTTATTCACCAAATATACAGTGAGGACGCGTGGGTTGGAACAAATTCATTTAAAATTCAGTTCTTGTTTTTTTGGAAAAACGCTCGGACAAGTCGGATTTTTTTTTGGTCTGCGGTTTTTGTGATGATATACTCATTTATACAGGGTGGACTAGAAATCAATTGAGACCATCAACTTCATTTTATTTTATTGAAATCTAAGTATTTTCCATGTACAATGTCCTATACCAAAAATTACCAGTTATTAAAAAAATTACATTTCTTTCAAAATTGAAGGAAAAAAAACATCAACATATCAAATTAAATGTTCAAATTGTTGACCATTAACATCCTGACAATACCTAAGACGGTTTTCAAATTCTCGTAACACATCATTTGGCCTTTGTGGCAGGATTCGTTGTATTTCGGCCCTAATTGTATTCTTTAATTCCTCGATATTTTCCGGCTTATTGAAGTAGACTTTTGATTTCACCTAACCCCAAAGATGAAAATCTAACGGGCTTAGATCTGGAGACCTAGCTGTCCATTCGATATTACCTCTTCTTCCGATCAATCTATTTGGGAAAATATTGTCAAAATACTCTCGCATTGTTCGCGAATAGTGGGGGGCGTTTCATCCTGTTGAAACCATACCGAATCCCCTGTTTGTTGGGATTTTCAACGTTCGGGTAAAATTCTGTTAAACAGGGTAATATGTCAATTTGTAATAGGTCTAAATACTTTTCCGGCTGAAGTGTTCCCTCAATAAAAAAAGGACCAACAATTGAAGTACCCACAATTCCGGCCCATACGTTAACTTTCTTGGAAAACTCTGTATGACTTTTCATAATCCAATGTGGGTTTTCTGACGCCCAATATCGAAAATTTTGCCTATTTACTGAACCATTTAATCAAAAGGTTGCCTCGTCGGATAAAACTATTTTACGTGAAAAGTGCGGGTTGCCCTCGCATCTATCCATCATTATTTCGCAAAACTCAACTCTCTGGTCCAAAGCATCTTCAGTAAGTTCCTGAACTAAATGAACTTTGTATGGGTGCCATTTATTTCTATGCAAGCATTTTAGAACCCAAGATTTACTTAATGACTGCGGCTAGTTGTCTAGTGGATTTGTGAGGATTTTTTTGTAAATCGAGCAAAGCACTTAACTGTGTATCTTCTGGAAGATGTTTGGTGATGTAATTGTCTCTTACGTGGCCAAATTCTAGAAACTTTTTTTTATTTCACGTCATATTAAACAATTCGCAAACTTCAACTTGTGCTCGAGTTCTGTCGCCATATCCTACCATCGTCAAAATTTCTATTCGCTGCTTTTCAGTTAAACGCGCCATACTTTGAAACTTGGCAACTGCACTTGAAAACTACTTATTTGAAGTAAAATTATAGTACAATTTCTATGGAAATAAACAAGTGTTAAAACTTTAGCATTAAAAAAGGGTTTCTATTCATGCGACTAAAATACCGCCAACAATCATAAAAACCAGACGTAAATAAATAGGTTCAAACCAACAAACAACTTATATTTGTTTGCACAAATATTTAGTTTTTAAAAAACTTTATTTTATACTAAGAACAAAGTCTTTCTACTTTCAAAGTTTAAAATAATTGAATATAATTGAAGATACAAAATACGTCTTAACTAGTTGAATGTTCATATCAGAATAACTTGAGAATAACAATACAATATGCACAAAGATGATTAAACAATATTAAATTACGTAGCTGAAAATAAGCGAATACTGCATCATCACAATATCATGTTATAGCATAAGCAATTTTATTTATATTATGTAGGTCAGTGAGGTGACCATAAATCCTCCCCTCGAAGACATTTTTCAAGGGTTGAAAAATGCTGGAGCTGCTGCTGGCTGCTCTTCTGTGGACGTTGGGGTTCGTCTCTGTTGTCTTCTCTTGAAGTATCTGTAGGCGACTACAATTCCTACAGTTAGTATGATAAGCCATGTTGGAATTGACCAATAATGAGGGCTCGTTTGTCCAACGGGTTGAAGTTGAACTTCTTTTATTAATTTCTGTTTTGCTTGAAGTTCATGGATTTTATCAAGTTGTGGTTCTTCAATCTTGATTTCATTTTCTTGTTGTAGAGTTTGATGTGGTAGAATTTGGATTTTTGTTAGCATCATGGGCGTATCAACAGAGATTTGTTTCTTATTGATAAAAGTTTGATCTGAGGTTTTGAATTTGCATTTGAACGGGAGTTGTATCAAATAATTTCCCTGTAGCGTGGTGATGTCTGATTCTCCACAATCAGTTTCTAATTTCGTCTGATTAGGGATGATTGCTATATAATTGGCATCGTCCATTTGTTGGATTATGTTCTTAGATATTTTCACTGGTAGAGGGTTGCAGGTTTTTGGGGTGCTCTCGAGTTTCAGCAACTGGAAGATACAATCTTCTTCCTGTCTTCCATTTATTAGATTTCCTTCTGGACAGTAGTATCCTGGGTGTAGTTTTACACAAGGCAAGGATGTGTATTGGAAGTAATCTTCATTCATGATCAGAAAGGTGTTTCTGGGAATGATTATCGTGGAGTTTTGGGTTGGAACCGAGTATAGGTGGTAGTAGGTGTAAGTTTCGGGGAAAACAATTGGAAAATGAATAACAAAATTTATTCTTGTTCCCGAATAATATGCTTCTATTTTTAGCAAGTCATAATATTTATATAAATTTTCTTCTGTTGAGTCAAAAATTAAACTATCAATACCATAATATTTAATTATTGATTGTATCATTGATTCGAACTCGTTAATTTTCAAAATACTGCTGTGAAAGGTTCCAAGTCTTGCAAAAGCAATTGCATTTTCAATATCAGATAATATTTGCAAAATTACATTTAAAGATAGATTTAATTGATCTATAACATTTCTTGTTTCCAAATAATCATTTAATTCAAATATAAATTTATTGAACTCTGATCGTATTTTATTAAGACCTTCTAAAATTACTTGTTGATTATTTTTTATGAGGGTAACAGTTTTATTAAAATTATTTATTATTTCAGTTGTCAAGGATACTTGCCTATTTAATGTTTGAACAATTTCTTGTTGATTGTTTTCCAAATCAAGGATTGCTTGATCGTAGTGGGCTGCATCTTCAGCATCCAAATTACCTGTGATTGATTTTATTATTCCGCCTAAAGCATTTATCAATCCTCTTTTTATTCTAGTTGACGGAAAGATTGAATTAAATTTTTGTTTTACCGCTATTAATTGGTAAGAGAAGGCTTTTAAGAAATTATCAAGTTCCCAAAAGTAAGGGTGGCTTAAACCTTCTGAAATTACTTGTGTTAGATTTTTATCAATTTCAATAAAATATTCAATTTCGTTTTTTAAGGGTTCAAGGTTTAAATAGTGTATAAACGTGTGCGTTTGAGCATTAACTTTGGCATGACCTAGTTTGTGTGGTATTATGCCAGGGTTATTTTTTAAATCATTAATCGTTATTTTCTGAGTGATCAGTTCTTGTGGAACTAGGATCAGGAGGGTCAGGAGGGTCTGGAGTGTCCTGTAAAAGAGTATCAGTGTTACTTTTTGGTCTCTTCAAGTTTTGTTTATGGAGGATTTTACTTTTAGTTCGGACTTTTATTTGTTCATTTTCTAGAACTTTTTCTTTTGAAAATTTGGGATTTACTTTGCTTCTACTGGTGGTAGTCAGTTTTTTATAAACATCTGTATCACGTGGATAAGTTAAGGGTTCTTGTCTGTTTTTGTTATGATAAGTAATTGTTTTTTCTTTACTTGATATTAATTTCTCGTTTAATTGTCTATAGATTTCTTTTGTTAAGTCTCTGTGTTCTTGAATGTAGTTAGACATTAATTGATGATTAAGATCTAAGTCAAAAGGTTCTTTAGTATCAAGATGTCCATTTATTATGTCAATTGGTTTTTGTTTTGTTACGGAATGAATTGTATTATTATAAGCTAGAATTGCTTGAGGCATATGATTTAAAATGTCAAGTTTGTTATTATTTTGGGCTTTAATAATATTTAGTTGTTCGATGAGGGTTGAATGTAGTCTTTCTATAGCTCCATTTGATTGGGGGTTGTTCACTGTGGTAAAGTGCATTTTCACTTTATGGGTTTTAAAAAATTCTTGAACAACTGTATTTTTAAATTCAGTTCCTTGGTCTTTAATTATAATATGGGGTAAACCATGGTGTGACATAAATATTACAAAAGATTTTACAATTTCTAGTCCTGAGGGATTAGTTAAAGGATAAGCTTGTGCGTATTTTGAAAAGGTGTCAATTATAGTCAAGAATTTTTGAGATTGTACTTGGAATGTATCGGCATGTATTATCTCAAAGGGTTTTGAGGGTGTTGGAGTTATCATTAACTTTTGATTAGGTGGATTTCTATCATATTTATTAGTTTGGCAAATTTCGCAAACATTAATATATCTTGTTACATCCTGTTTTAATTTGGGCCAATAGTAAGCTCTCTTGATTCTTGTTTCAGTTTCTAAAATTCCTCGGTGATTTGCTGTACTTTCGTGATTTCTTTTTATTAGTTCTTGTTGATGAATTTCATCATCTATGTCTTGAAGTATTATGTTTGATTTAATTAATTTATAAGCATTACTTTTGAATGTTTTCCTCAAAATTTCAGTTATTTGGGGTATATAAGTTTGGTTAGCAAAATATATAGCATAAGTAAATTTGGGATCAATATAATTTTTAAATAATTGTATTACGTCATTTTCTAAGTTTGAAGTTGATAGTTGAGCGTAAAGTCTTTTTTTGTTTGGGAAACATTGTTGCAATTTTGGTTTTGCAGGAGAGTGTAGTACAAAATTAATTTTTATTTGATGATCAAAAGAATTGAGGCATCTTTCTGTTATTGGCATTTCTTGAATGGGGTTTTCAATACTTGTATGAACTGTTCCATTATCTTCATCTACTTCTTCTTCCGCTGATAAGGTTTCTTCAGAGTCGGAAATTATTAATTGAACGCTCGAATTGGAATCTGATTCTTCAGGATTTCCTTCCTCTTCTTCTTCTAAGTTTCCTTGAAATTCGGTTACATTGCCCATTAATGATTCGTTGTCCAAATCTTCTGCTTGTCTTTTCGCTCTTGATTTTTCTAATTGCTTGTTAAAGTTTTCAATATATTTTTCTAGGGGTGTTGTTTCTTTAGCATGAATTTCTACACGTGAGAGCGCGTCAGCATTTGTGTTGTTTTTACCTTTTTTGTACTGTATCTCATAATCAAATTCTTCTTCGTTCATGTGAGAAGTTCGTATTAGTTTGTCAACATTAGGTTTTTGAACATTTTTTGGATTTGAGTCAAAGTCAATATTATAGATTTCATAATTATTTTCATTTTGAGTCTTGTCTGGCATTTCATTTACTGTATTTTGGGAATTTTCTTCAAATTCTGTGTTAAAAACTTCCTCTATGATAATATCGGGTCTGTTATTACCCCGGTTAGCGAAGTGATCGCGGTTATTATTGAATTGAGGTCGCGGTTGTATGTTTCTTGTGTTAGACGTACTAGCACATACGCTCATTGGTGTCGGTCTTTGTAAGGGTGCATTAAACTTTTTTGGTTTCCACACATTTTGTGGTTTTCCAAAAACTTGGGTGTTTGTAAAGAATTTTTGTTTTGGTGGATTCGGGTGTGGTCTAATGTGAACTGGTCCTGTTGGAAATTGATTCGACACTTGTGGAGGTTGATTGAAAAATGGTGTTACTTGATTTTGGGGAATAGGCATCAATGGCCTTGCCTGGATCGGCTGAAATCTTGGAAAATTATAATTAGGGTTGTTTTGGATTTGAGGGAACCTATTTTGAGGTTTTGGTACGACTATGTTTGAATGTTGGTAGTATTTTATATTGTTCTCTTCAGAGATAAATTGCATAGCCTGTGCAATGGTAGTGGGTCTCATGGCTCTGATAATAGGGCCTAAGGGTTCACGTAACCCTGATAAAAATGACTTAAGGGCTTGTTTAGTAAAGAAGTCCCTTTTGAATAATTTTTCATGATCGTTTGGACTATGTAAATCAATATAGTTACATATGGTATTTAACAAATGAATTATTCGTTCATGGAATTGATTTGGAGTTTCACTATTTTTTTGTTTCATGTTTACTAAATCTAGGTTTAAACAATTTTCGTCACGCTGATCTCCAAAATTGGTTATCAGAGTGTTCTTAATGTCTACCCAACTTGTGGCACCTGTAATGCCCACAACTTCTTCAGCTCTTCCTTCTAGTTTATTTAGGATACCATTTAACAACAATGTATTTTGAAAACTAGCAGTGTCCTGGCTATCATAGTAATGAGTTAAAATGGATTCCGAAGCACTTATAAAAGGATGTAATTTATTTGGATTACCATTGAATGATGGTATTATTGACAAATTTTTTATGTCTAATACTGGTACTGACATTTTTATTTTATTCTCTTTATTAGAAATACGACAAAATTTATTGAAATATTGTGAAATATCTTTATCTAATTCACTAAACTCACTATTATTTTCCCGTATGGATGAAATAGGTGAGGATTCTGACATGAACTTTTGAAAACTTACCAAAACATCTACGCCTTATTTGTCTGGCCTGGATCTGCAAAGTAGTTGTCCACAATGGATACTGTACTCAGCTTCTGCCTGCCCTGGTTGCGTGGTTTCTTCGTGGTTGGAGCTGCGGGATTCTCTATGAATTCGCCGAAATTTTCGTTTTCGTGCCCCAAAAACGAAATCTGAAGGACTGCGCCACTTATATTTGTTTGCACAAATATTTAGTTTTTAAAAAACTTTATTTTATACTAAGAACAAAGTCTTTCTACTTTCAAAGTTTAAAATAATTGAATATAATTGAAGATACAAAATACGTCTTAACTAGTTGAATGTTCATATCAGAATAACTTGAGAATAACAATACAATATGCACAAAGATGATTAAACAATATTAAATTACGTAGCTGAAAATAAGCGAATACTGCATCATCACAATATCATGTTATAGCATAAGCAATTTTATATATATTATGTAGGTCAGTGAGGTGACCATAAATAACACCTTATTTTTACCGTTGATTTCTTAACTTTAGAAATAAAAGTAATTTTTTAATAACTGTTAATTTTCGGTATAGGACATAGTACATGAAAAATACTTAGAATCCAATGCAGAATTTAAAAATAAAATAAAAAACAAATGTTTCTATTTGAAAAATTGAAGTTGATAGTCGCAATTTATTTCTGGCCCACCCTGTGTAAATGACTTTTTCATCACAAAATCCGCAATCTAAAAAAACACCTACGTGTCCGACCGTTTTTCTAAAAAACCAACACCTGAATTTGAAATGAATTTATTCTAATCCATGCGTCCTCACGTTATAATAACATAAATTAAATTGCCCCTTTTTAAACATTCAGGTATATCATTTCAGTGAAGGAATCCAAAGACTTATTGATATAACAAATTTTCCAGGAACTGTTCCTATGATAAAATCTAAATTGCCACACTAGTTGATTATTATATGTTTTAAGTTCGCCGCAATGGTCCCAACATTTTAATAAATTAGGAATTACATAAAATGTGTATTATTTCTACAGTTGATATCCTAAATAATAAATAAATTTATATCAGTAATAGGTAAATCATTGCATTAAAATACCTCAACTAAAAATCTTATTATTTCTGCAAATTTAAATATTATGTTTTGAAACTTTAATATTTACACATCACATGTAAAGTCGCTACTTGCTTTGGTAGAAAATGTAGCAAATTCATAAATCAGGCAACACTGATGTAGGTCAGTACAACACCTGAAATGCTCCTATCTTGTATATCTACTACTATATATAAATTTATATATATATATATATATATATATATATATATATATATAATTGTCAAGGATATTTAAATAACAAAACAGAACTTGACATATTAATTAAAGATTGGTCTCCACTAATTGTTTGTCTAGTAGAAACACATATTGATAGTTCAGTTACTAATAGTGAATTACAAATTGCAGGGTATAATTTCATAAATTGCATTACAGAAAACCGACGTACAGGGGGTGTATTAATATACATTAAAGAGGGACTAAGTTATATTACAAAAATAAACGAATGTATAGAAAAAAATTGTTGGATTGTCTCATTAGAATTAAAAATTAACAAAAATAAATATCTAGTAAATACATTATATCATCCTCCAAAAAATAAAGATTCTGATTTTTTAAGTTATTTTGAAGAATTGATTGAAAATTACAATTCATTATTTAATGGTGAAATTTTTTTCATTGGAGACTTTAACCTTGACCAGAGTAACGATTCATTTTATTCGAATAAATTAAAAAGTATTATTTATCAATCCGGACTGAAACAAAGAACCTACAAGAATAACGCAACATAGCCGAACAATAATTGACCTGGTAATTACAAATAATCATAATTTAAAATATAAAGTACATTTGAGTCCAAAAATTAGTGATCATCTCATTATTTCTGTCAATTTTCAAAATGTTGCTCCTAGCGGTAACACAAAAACAATTATTAAAAAAAGATGTATGGCAAATTATATTAGTTCAGAATATCAAAATTCACTTCTAAATAAAGATTGGCAAAATAATACAACTAATGTAAATTTGATGGCCAATACCTTAACAGATAACATTAAATCGGCACTAAGTACTATATGTCCTATTAAAACATTCGTATCAAAAAAAGTCATTTGGATAACAACTGGATAAATACTAACATTTTGAATAAAATAACGGAACGAAACTCATTATATAAAAGAGCTGTCTTCACTAACCTTACTGAGGATTGGAACAATTTCAGATCTAAAAGAAATGAAGTAACATCCATAATAAAAAAAGAAAAGAAAAAACATATAGAAAACATTATCATATATAACAATAAAACAGAAATTTGTAAGAAAAAAGTTTTACCAAACAATAAAAGTAAAATTAGTGAGTATATTATTTTTGAAAACAATAAAGTCTACGGTGACCTAGATATTGCCAATAAATTTAATACGTATTTTATTGATAGTGTTAATAACATAGTGTCGAATATTCCCAAGTTTAAAAATATTATGTTTTATCTAGATAATATCATTGTTGAAGAGACATTTTAAGAATTTAATGAGATTTCTTTTTCTGAATTAAAAAAATTGTTAATTGTCTTCCCCGTAAAGTTGGAATAGATGGAATATCTACTGAAATTATAAAAGATACTTTTGCTGTAATTGGTAATAGGTTCTATGATGTCATCAAATGCTCTTTAGATTATGGTATATTTCCAGATGAATGGAAAACTTCAGAAATTGTACCAATACAAAAAGTTTTTAATACTGTTAATTGTGAAGAATATAGAGCTATAAATATTGTACCAATATATGAAAAAATCTTAGAAATAATCGTTAAAAACCAACTTTCGAATTACTGTGAGAAAAATAATATCATTATTACCGACCAATCTGGGTTTAGACAAAATCATTCATGTGAGTCAGTTATAGTAAACATATGTGATACATGGTTAAGACACTTAGATGAAAACAAAATTGTAATAGCAGTATTTTTGGATTTTAAACGAGCATTTGAAACTATTAACAGAAATATTTTAGTAAAAAAATTGGAAAAAAAATAGGTTTAAGTGGTAACGTCCTTACATGGATTAAATCGTACCTAACAAATAGACAGCAGAGAGTAAAATATGGCAGCAGTGTTTCTCAAATTAATGAAGTAAAACATGGTTTACCCCAAGGTACAGTCTTGGGTCCATTACTATTCATATTGTATATCAATGTTATGGTTAAATATGTACAACATGTTCAAATTGAAATATTTGCAGATACCACAATGTTATATTTAACTGGTTCCGATCCTAACCAAATGTTCAAATCCATAAATAAATATCTTACGAGAATATATGAATGGCTCTGTGATAATGATTTGGGTTAGAAAAAGTTAGAAAAAGTAAACCGAATGAAATATTTAGAAATAATTATAGACGAAAACTTGAATTTCATAGAACATGCGAACTATATTGCGAACAAAATGTCAAAAAAAATGTATCTTGTTAACCGTATTGGTAATTATTTAGACATTAATTGTAAGGTTCTGTTATACAAGAGTCTCATTTCACCCCACATTGAATTTTGTGCAAGTATTCTATGTAACCTAAATCAAAATAATATACAAATGTTACAAAAAATTCAAAATAATTGTATGAGAAATATTTTAAAATGTAGCAAATATACCCCTATTAAGTTAATGTTAAATGTTTTAAATTTTATGAATGTAAAACAAAGAATTATATTTAAAAATTTAGATTTTATTTACAAAATTAAATGCAAAATGGTACCACAATATTTATACATTTTAATTCATGTCGGCGATATACACCAATATAATACTAGACAAATAAGAGACTTTTATGTAGCAAATAGTAATAGTAATAAACTGACTAAATTAACTCTGTATGGAGGTCTGACTCTTTATAATTCTTTACCTGATAGTATTAAAAATTCTGGAAATTATTATACATTTAAGAGATGTTTATGTATTTGTGTTAAGAATAATTTTTAGTTGTGTTTTTTTTAATGTATAACCTGTTGATGTAATTGATAGCTACTTCGCTAATAAAGACATTATTATATTATATTATAATCTTCCTGTACCACATAATTTCACAAAGTATTTCCGGCACATTTCGGACAAAAGTTTACTTAAATAATCTAAAAAAATTACCATTATGATTTGGAAGATGATTTAGGGAATGATTCATTGAATCATATTGTTATAAAATTCATTTACGCCACAAGAAAAAAAACAATCTAAATAAATCGTTTTGATAAGAACAACGTAAACAAGCCGGCAGAAATAATAAAAAAAACTCAAGGTCCACTGGAAATTTCGACAAGGTTTCCGAAGAACGCTCCGACAACAAAGAAATAACCATCCAGATAAATTCGGGTATATTGCGACGATTGTACAAGTTAGGAGTTACTCAGTTGGTTGAGTTTATAATCGTGGGATTGAATTATTTTGTAAACAGTGGATTATTTATTTTGGTTTAAAATAATGACATTGAAAGTGAGTGTGCACATTTGTGAACTGAACTAAAGCGATTTAATTTTGACTGTTTCCAAAAATTTTATTTATGAATTGGATGATGGTATATTACGTCTAGTAATCTATAATGTAAAAATTTATATGGTTAAGTTTTTTGCTTTTTTCTTTTCATTTGTTTAAATATATTCATTTTGGAATCAAGATGTATTTTAAATCTCCTTATGTACAAATGATAATCCTTGAATATCATTTCAAAATTAATCCAAGACATTTTTTCCATTGTTCCAAGAACGATTGGAGCTAGTTACATGCAGTGAACTTCATGAAACGACAAAGGCGAACACCGGCAGATAAAGTTTCATCTCACTGCAATTGTTTTCAACGTATAAATGTTAAATTATAATCATTCACCTTTGTGGCTTCGCATGTATTGTATCTGTTTGAACAAAGTTTTGTAATTTTCTAAAATAAATTTTATTTAAAAAATTTATTTTTGGATGACGATTTCATTGGCGCAGTCAGTAGGATCCGTGTGATTGATTCGTGATCGCATCGAGCGGTAAAATGTAAGCCAATTTTAGTGTCTTAACACCATCCAAGGGAACATCTTCTCGTGTTGGAATCGTAACTTGATTAATCCAGCCAGAAGAACGAAGACTTTCTTCGTGACGGAATCCTAACCTGGTAATCTATCCAGGAAAGCAGTTTTCTCGAGACGGAATCCTAACGTGGTAATCCATCTAGGAAAGCAGTTCGTCCTTCAAGGCATAGGTCACTAACAAACCAAGCACTAGCAGGGAGGTGAACAGAATCGGAGTTTGGAAATCACCGGTAAGTGTCGAAAAATTTCCAATCTTGCCTTTCCTTAACCCTATCACAGGAGTTTTGGAAAGATAATTGTGACGAATTGATTTTTTGAAATATGTTTTATTGATTTGAAATGAAATTTTGATGAAATAAATAATTGTGTTGAAAAATATATATTGAATTGAATTAATATTGATATTGAGAAATAAATAAAGAAAATAATTTTTTTGACAAATCGTAGAATAGTTTAGTTTTAAGTTTATGAACGTAGAGGGCATATCTGCGTTGTTTGAAAACCTTCGCTTTCGCTCGCGTTCATTTTCAGACTCAGATCCGTCTGTTAAACTTAGCGTTTTGAATTTTGAAAAGATCAGAACGAAATGACACCAACAGGAAGTACACCGACCATCAACTGGGATATTTTAAAGTCAAAATTACAAAATATTAAACCTTACGATGGCAACAGTAATACTTTAAATAAATTTATTAGTAGATGCGAAAATTTACTATTGTTATATAGTACACATAATGATAACGACTTAAACAGATGTATTTTTGAAAGCATTCAAGTTCAAGTTAATAGGCAAAGCAGAACTTATGGTAGTTAACAGACGCAAATTAATAACTGGCCTGATTTAAAAGATGCGTTACAACAATGAATTGACTAGAACAAGACCAAATAAAGACGAACACCTTTTAGATTTAGGAAGTAGTTACGAAGCAGTGTTGTACAACGTATAAGTAAAGACGCCACACTCAGCAATAATGATAAAATTAATTAAAATTAATCATTATAATAAAACTGCTTTAAACACCTTTATAGCAGGTTGCGACGGTCTTTTAAAGAATAATTTACATTTGAAAAAACCCACTAGTCTTGAAGATGCCCTAGCATATGTCTCTGAATTCGAAAATTTATACGGAAATTCTAATAATATAATCAAAAAAACTTCCCTCCTAGTAACAATGTTTTTCAAAATATCACACGTCTTCAATTTCCACAACCGAACTTTCAGGTTAACCAAATGAACCCCAACTAATTCAATTTCCAATACAGAAAATTCAATAATCATCCCCTACAAATTAATCAAAATCGTTTTATGCAAAACATTCCCCCTAATTTTAATTAAAGACCTGAATTCTCTACACAGCCAGTCTATTTACAACCAAGACCTGTTCCGCAACGACGACTCTTCACCAACGAAGAAGTTTTTGGGAAACCAAAAAATATAAATGTCTTCAAACCACATCCGAGTCATAGACAAAATCTGCCAATCCGAGACTCTCTTCAGGAAATAATGAGACTACCACAGTATCTCCAATTCCAACCCAGAAGTTGTAATCATTTCCAGAGTTACGGAAAACCCAATTTCACTTTCGAAGAATTACATTCTAATGATTATATAATGACGACCCATACCAATGCTACCCTTAAGATGGCTATTATCCTGAATACCAAACGACTATGAAAACCCAAATATGTCCTACTACTACTCAAACGAAGAAAATTACTATGATCACAACTACCACCCTGAAACCGAAAACGAATTTTCACACTTTAAAAACAACCCCATGCCAAATTCCAATACTAATGATAACACAAAGACTGACTGAAAATGTTCCCAAACCAGCCTCGAACAAGAGAGAAACCATAGAAATTAACGCCCTTTCTAGCAACACACTACCCTATATCGAAATTCACCATCCCAAAAATTAAATTATTGATCGATACACGAAGCTTGAAATCAATAATCAAACCCAATATAGTATATATGTACCCGCTTTTCCTGAATTTAACTGTTTATATTACATAGACTTTGTTCTATTTGACTTTCACGAGTTTAAACCGCAGACCAGAAACCAACCTTCAAACCAGTTGACTGACTGGCAACTGGTAAAGAGGAAAAAGGCCCCGAGGACCAATAAGCAAAAACCAGCGCCACATTGTACGCTGCTTATAAAGAAAGGCGAGAAGAGCTCCCATGCAGATATCTTTCGAGGTATCAAAAATGATCCCACCTTGCAGGATATAGGCAAAAAAGTCAATAAGATCCGACGAACAGCTAAGGGAGATCTCCTTTTGTTATTCGCGAAGGCAGACGCTCAGGAGATGGAGCGCTATTGTAACGCCATCAAGAATAAGCTCCCAAGCGGGGCCACTGTACAATCTCGAATACCGCAAATCGAGATTCAAATTAAAGACCTGGATGAGATCAGTACCAAGGAAGACGTGGTAAAGCTGCTCAAAGATAATATCGACGGCCTGGCAGAGATCACTGAGGAGGCAGTGAAATCAGTTCGACGGGCATATAGATCAACACAAACGGCAGTTGTTTGTCTCCCAGAGGTCCAGGCCAAGAAATCCATCGCACTTGGAAAGCTGAAACTTGCGTGGGGCACAGTACGTGTTCGCGAGAGGATCAGCCTTCGACGGTGCTTCAAATGCTGGCACTTTGGGCACAACGCCCAGGCATGCAGAGGCAAGACTGACCGCAGTTGTCACAGATGCGGAGGCGCTGGTCACAATGCCTCGGCTTGTCAACAACCTGCCAAGTGCTTACTCTGCAAAGAGAAAGATAGTAGGTCAGACTGCCGGCATGTTGCGGGTAGTTGGAAATATCCGATCTACCAACAGGCGATGAGAGCACCACAAGCCCGTAAATGAAAGTACTGCAACTCAACCTCAACCATTGTGAAGCAGCCCAAGACCTACTGGTACAGCGGGTGCGGGAATTGGATTGCGACGTAGCCATAATCTGCGACACCCTGTCCTGGGTAAATGACACAACGGACAGAGCAGCGATATGGGCTTGCGGTAAACTTCCGATCCAACATCTCCCAAATTCCCCCGAACCATGGCTTGTGAGAGCCAAAGTGGGAGGGGTTCACTTCTATAGCTGCTATGCACCTCCTAGTCCACAGCTCGAGGAGTTCGAGTTATTCTTGGACACCTTGGCGGAGGATGTACGGAAGCGTGAATCGGTCGTCATCGCAGGTGATTTCAATGCCTGGGCAATTGATTGGGGATGCCGGGAAACGAGCGCGAGAGGACGAGCTCTCCTTGAGACTATGTCTTCGCTCAACCTGGTGCTCCTCAACACAGGAGCCGTAAGCACATATCGCAAAGGCACTGCGAGCTCCATTATCGACGTGACATTCGTTAGCAGCAACTTAATTAAAGGGGGCTGTGAGTGGCGGGTCGATGAGGAGTTTACTAATAGCGACCACCAAGCTATTATTTGGGAAATCAACACCACTCCCAAATGAAGATACACGTCAGTCGTGCGATGTCACAGCCAGTCGGTTGGAACAAAAATGCTTTCGTAGCTGATTCATTCGTCTTGGTTATGGAGCAGCAAACATTGTCAATAGCAACAAGCGCAGAAGCCACTGCCAAAGAGGTAATGACAAGCGTTGTCAAGTCCTGCGATGCTTCCATGCCAAGGAGACGGCAGAACAACAGCCGCCCACCAGTGTACTGGTCGAACGACACGATCTGACAACACCGACGAGAGTATCTCAAAGCACGAAGGCTGCATCAACGAGCACGGAGACGCGACAGGGTCACAACAGAAGAACTAAGGCTCGACTATGAGATCAAAAGACAACAACTACGAAGAGCCATTCTCTCAAGCAAGAGATCCTACTGGAAGGAGTTGTGTGACGAAGTTGACCAAGATCCATGGGGAAAACCGTATAAAATCGTGATGCATAAAATCAAGGCCCCCCCCCCATGACATCAGCGAACTGCCCCGAATCATTGCACCGCATTGTCACTCACTTGTTTCCTGCGAAGCCTGAGCTACCCGCTTATCCTTCGTGGCAGGTGAGGGACGAAGATATACCATCAGTGACTATGAATGAGCTGATGGGCGTGTGCCTACGGCTCCAAAACGGTAAGGCTCCCGGTCCAGATGGCATACCTAACAACGCGCTAAAATGCGCCATAGCCAATAGGCCTGACATGTTTCTACACATGTATGAGACCTGCCTAAAGCAGGGGGTTTTCCCGACTAAGTGGAAAAAGCAGAGGCTTGTGCTCCTACCTAAAGGGGGAAAGAAACCTCCAGACGAACCGTCATCATATCGTCCCCACTGTCTGTTGGACTCTGCGGGAAAACTCCTTGAAAGAATAATAGCAGATAGGCTGGAGCCCTACGGTGAGCCAAAACTTTCCACCAACCAATTCGGGTTCAGAAAGGGGAGATCAACCATCGATGCCGTGACACTCGTTACCAACATCGCCAGATAGGCTATCTCGGGAAAGAGATGGAGAAGAGGTGAAAAAAAGTACTGTCTAATAGCCACCCTGGATATCAAGAACGCCTTTAACTCGGCCCGCTGGGACCGCATTTTGGAGGCTCTTGCCAGGATGGAAGTTCCTCAGTACTTGCGCAGAATGGTTTCAGCGTATTGCAAGGACCGCATCTTATTGTACCAAACTGAAAGTGGGCAAGTAGACTATAAGATCACAGGAGGTGTACCTCAGGGCTCTGTTCTTGGCCCCCTCTTATGGAACGTAATGTACAACGACCTGCTCCTGCTCGGTCTGCCTGAGGGCGTCAGGCTAGTGGCATTCGCCTATGATGTGGCATTAATCATAGTGCGCAAGCACATAGAGGAGATACAAACAACCTTCTCAATCGCTATAGCCACAATTCAGCATTGGACGCTCTCAGCGGACTTGAGTTTAGCAGAGCAAAAGACCGAAACACTTCTTGTTAGCAGTCGAAAGGCAAGGGAAACCATCACCCTCAAAATAGGCGACACCTACATACAGTCGCAGCCCTTCATCAGCTATTTGGGGGTGCTCCTGGACACACGGCTCAACTTCAAAGAGCACATAATCGCGGCCAGCAAGAAAGCAGCTGGGGTACAAGGGGCATTATCTAGAATAATGCCGAATGTCGGAGGCCCTAGACAGATAAGAAGACAGCTACTGGCAACAGTAACTACTTCTGTTTTGTTGTACGGGGCACCGGTATGGGAGAAATCGCTCGAGCTACCATCGTACTGCCGGAAAATGAAATCAGTCCAGCGGCTCTCAGCGATTCGAGTGGCATCATCCTACCGCACTGTGTCTTACGAGGCGGTGAGTGTGATTGCCTCTACCCTACCAATCGACATCCTGGCTGCAGAAAGGGGACGGCTTTACCGCAGAAAGTTAGAGAAAGACCAACCTACAGGAAACAGCGATGAAAGAGCCATGAGTCTAGGGCAATGGCAGGAGAGGTGGGACAGCTCTACTAAAGGCCGGTGGACATATCGATTGATACCTAACATCAGTCGTTGGGTCAACCGGCAGCATGGGAAGGTTGGGTTCTACATCACTCAACTCCTGACTGGACATGGATGCTTTCGAGCATACCTGCACAGGTTCAGGAGGGCAAACTGCCCACACTGTACGGACGTGATAGAGGACGCGGAACACGTGTTCTTCTCCTGCCCCCGGTTTCAGGATCAACGTGCTGAAGTGGAGAGGATTCTGGAGACTAATATCGTTCCAGAACAATTAGTAGAAGCCATGCTGAAGGGCCCCCAAGCCTGGAACTTGGTATCAGATTACGCGGAGACTATCCTCAAAGAACTCCGCAATACGTTCGAGGAGTAGGCTTTAGAGGCTTTCAATGTAAGAGCAGTAAACATCTGCAATGAACCACCCTTACGAAGTAGTATTGACTAAGAGTGCCGCAGGAGACCATGGTTGTAGGAGAAAGAGGTTAGGGTTTTAGCGGTTATACGGTATACTGGTTTCAATGCAACGAAAAGCAGTAGCGAAAAAAATAATTACAAAGTGGCTATCAAAGAATTTAACCGACTACCAAATGGCTTAAAAACAATAGGTAATAATAAATATATTAAGAAGAAAATCAAGGTTTGGATATCTGAAAATATTTAACAATAAATAATTCTGAACTATCTAAATATAAATTGCTGTAACGTATTATTTTTGATGGGTAAACTTAAGTATATATGCGTGCGTGTGTGTGTATATATATATATATATATATATATATATATATATATATATATATATGAGTATGTATGTGTATATATGTATGTATATATGTGTCTTTATGTGTGTGTGAATATATTATATACAAATTAATTAATTATAGTAGGTAAATGGTGTCAATTATTCTGTAAGTATGCACAGGTATTATTATACCTCTGTAGGAATTACTGTTGTACTATGTTTGCTATTGTAACGTAATACATATGTAATATTTCACTGGTTAAATATATATATATATATATATATATATATATATATATATATAGTGATAATAAGATACAGGGTGTTACGACAAATACGTCCCAGAAACAGAACGTGTGTTCATAATGGCAAGTTGTATATGACATGTTTGAAAATAGATTTGAGATAATTGATGCGGGAATTCGGGAAATTAGATGCAGAATAAGATATGTGCAGTGATGTTGCGTGAGTGTTGGAAATGCGCAGTGTGGTGTGTGTTGCGTGAGTTTGCGTTACATAATTTGTCAACAACACCTCAGCTGTTACTTTCCCTCTCAACCATTGAACGCTGATTTCATGCAAACCATGTCTCTCTCAAATATATTTTCCGAGATCTAGTGATTTTTCTCATCTACACAAGAAAAAGTTATGAATATATTTTTTGAGAACTAGAGAAATATCTGAGAATCTGACGCTACGGCTGCATGTACAGAACCCTATGTTGTCACAAGCCGATGTACCAGTCTATGGAAATGCAGTAAGACTGACCAAACATTAAGCATACAAAGTTTGATACCAAAAGCGAAATTATACCAACATTTCAATGTTACCCGCCTGATTCAACGTTACTGCTGTAGGTATCAAGCTCCGCAATAGTTTTATGTGACGTCACAAACACAGGAGTGGGCAACTATTCGTATGCCCTCCACTTTTCTATGACGTCACCAGTCCTCACTCTCATTTTTCATTTCAAACCATTGTCAAGTAAATAATTTGAGTCATTGTCTTCTAAATGTTATTTGTGGCATGTTCTCGATTATTTTTAAGTTTTCTTGGGAATAACATCACAATTGATTTTCATTATATATTTTAACGCCATTGACAACGAAGGACTTTGAAACATTTGGTATTTTCTTTCAAGATACAGCTTTTTTAATTCAATTGTCGTGTTATTCCCAAGAAAACTTTAAAATAATTTGATTCATATTTGACGTTTCATCAATCTAATCGTACGATGAAAATACCAGTACCATACGAATCGATTCACTCAATTAAGTGACTTTCCAAGATCTAGGGATTTTCCTCATCAATGGCATATATATTGGATGTAAAGGTAATCTGCACATTTATCCTTCATTCAAACAAGTTCCTCTGCACCTCTATAAGAAACAGTAAATTGAAAGTAACTATCTATAGAATCTTGAATGACAAGAACAGTATATCAGGAAATAAAGGATCGGTCCTAATGGTTAGAATGGCAAGAATGGGATACCAGGAATTCAAGGAATGGTTCTAAAGTCTGGAATGGCAGTCAAGTGCGGTATTGGATAGTTGAATGATACTAGGACACTACAAATTCAAGGAACGATACTAATGGTTGGAATTCGTTGCTTGTTGTTTGTCACGTGTGAGACTTGAATGTTAAGAATGGTCCTAACGCCTGGATTTCGTTGACCTTTAGTTATCACATGGAAAATTGGAATGTCTTTGGTGGGAGAGTGGATGGTTGAATGACAGAAACGGGTATAACGAGAATGGAATAAATGGTCCTAGCAATTAGAGTATGTTGACTGATGTTGATTACGAGGGATAGTAGAAAGATGAGTGATAATGGTAGGAGCGGGGACGTGAAAGCAAGTATTGGATACAAAAAATTCAAAATAATGACCAAATGGATGTATTTCGGTGTCTGAAAGGTTAAATGGAATGAACGGTCCTAACGGATGTGGGATTGGATTGTTTAATGATAAGAACGGGTATACAAGGAATTCAAACAACCATTCTAATGTTTGGATTTCGTTGTCTGTTGGTACTGACGTGAGAGTCTAGAAGGTTGAATGCCAAGAATGGGATAAAAAATATTCAAGGAACAGTCCTCATGGTTGGACTTCAGTGATGCTTCAATTGATGCTTATCACGTAGGAGTCTAGAAGGTTAAACAACAAGAGCGGGATACTAGAAATTCAAAAAATGGCCCTAATAGGTAGGTATCGTAGTATGGTAATGAATTTGAGAGAATAGGAGTTTTGAACTTTGAATGATTGGAACGGAATAATGGGAATCGGACAAACAACCTACTGGACCCTCTCAGATTGATCGAAATAGTATAGCTATAGCTATAGCATACCGTAGCTATACTCCCACGTGATAACCAACAACCAATGAAATCCAACCATTGGGACTATTCCTTGAATTCCTGGTATCCCATTCTTGCCATTCTAACTTCTAGACTCCCACATGATTAGCAATGGTCAACGGAATCTAACCATTAGGACCGATCCCTTATTTCCTAATATACTGTTCTTGTCATTCAAGATTCTAAAGACAGCTACTTTCAATTTACTGTTTCTTATAGAGGTGCAGAGGAACTTGTTTGAATGAGGGATAAATGTGCAGATTACCTTTACATCCCATATATATATGCCATTGATGAAGAAAATCCCTAGATCTTGAAAAGTCACTTAACTGAGTGAATCGATTCGTATGGTACTGGTATTTTCATCGTACGATTAGAGTGATGAAACGTCAAATATGAATCAAATTATTTTTAAGTTTTCTTGGGAATAACACCACAATTCAATTAAAAAAGCTGTATCTTGAAAGAAAATACCAAACGTTTCGAAGTCCTTCGTTGTCAGTGGCGGTAAAATTTGTAATGAAAATCAATTGTGAAGTTATTCCCAAGAAAACTTTAAAATAATCGAGAACATGCCACAAATAACATTTAGAAGACATTGAATCAAATTATTTACTTGGCAATGGTTTGAAATGACCAATGAGAGTGAGGACTGGTGACGTCATAGAAAAGTGGAGGGGGGCTGCATACGAACAGTTGCCCACTCCTGTGTTTGTGACGTCACAGAAAACTATTGCGGAGCTTGATAAATGTGCAGATTACCTTTACATCCCATATATATGCCATTAATGAGGAAAATCCCTAGATCTTGGAAAGTCACTTAACTGAGTGAATCGATTCGTATGGTACTGGTATTTTCATCGTACGATAAGACTGATGAAACGTCAAATATGAATCAAATTATTTTAAAGTTTTCTTGGGAATAACACGACAATTGAATTAAAAAAGCTGTATCTTGAAAGAAAATACCAAACGTTTCAAAGTCCTTCGTTGTCAATGGCGTTAAAATATGTAATGAAAATCAGTTGTGATGTTATTCCCCAGAAAACTTAAAAATAATCGAGAACATGCCACAAATAACATTTAGAAGACAATGAATCAAATTATTTACTTGACAATGGTTTGAAATGAAAAATGAGAGTGAGGACTGGTGACGTCATAGAAAACTGGAGGGCATACGAACAGTTGCCCACTCCTGTGTTTGTGACGTCACAGAAAACTATTGCGGAGCTTGATACCTACAGCAGTAACGTTGAATCAGATGGGTAACATTGAAATCTTGGTATAATTTCGCTTTTGGTATCAAACTTTGTATGCTTAATATTTGGTCAGTCTTACTGCATTTCCATAGACTGGTACATCGGCTTGTGACAACATAAGGTTCTGTACATACAGCCGTAGCGTCAGATTCTCAGATATTTCTCTAGTTCTCAAAAAAAAATATTCATAACTTTTTCACCACCACACCACACTGCGCATTTCCAACACTCACGCAATATCACTGCACATATCTTATCCAGCATCTAGTTTCCCGAATTCCCGCATCAATTATCTATTTTCAAACATGTCATATACAACTTGACATTATGAACACATCCTGTATTCTCCACGTTCTGTTTCTGGGACGTATATTCCGTAACACCCTGTATCTTATTATCACTATATATATATATATATATATATATATATATATATATATATATATATATATATATACACGCACGCATATATACTTAAGTTTACCCATCAAAAATAATACGTTACAGCAATTTATAATATATAATATATAAGCATATAATCGCCAACCATGTACAGTCCTCACTAAGAGTGTAGGTTGGTATAACATTCTATTTATTAATATACATGTTATTTTCATTGACGTTTAAGTAAGTAGTAAATTTCTTTGGTCGATGTTTACAGTTAAACTGAAAATTCTAATTTCCATTTATTCTTTGACAATCTTCAATCATCTAATTCGTGTATTGCCAACATGTTATGTCGGAGCATAATCGTTGATGGCTTGGGAAGGTTCTTCGGGGGAGCGAAAAGTCAAATCACAGGGTAATCGCAGCACTTTTGGCTTGGCTGGAGCCAGGCCTGTACTATTATGGACGGCCGAGCGATATGCCAACAGGATTAGATGAATATAGATGAATATGATCATCCCAATCAGACAAGACAAGATGCACTGTTCCGTTGTCCAGTCTTCATTGGCCTGCACTAAGATCTGTCTGATGGAGATACCTTCTCGCTGTTCGGTCTTCAGACAATGTCCGCATTCTACTCTACAGGGTCTTCTTGATAGGGCATCGGCATTATTGTGCAAACGGCCGACACGATGTTCCACCTTGAAATCGTATTGCCAGTTGTTCTTCCGGTGTCTTCATGTCCAGTAGCCATTTGAGAGCGGCATGATCCGTCCGGATTAAAAAATGACGACCATAGAGGTATTTATGGAAATGATCTACAGTCCTTATTATTGCAAGAAGTTGTTTTGTGGTGACGCAATAATTTCTTTCCGGTTTCGAGAATTCACGGCTGTAGTACTCGATCACCATCTTGCACCTGGGGTAAGACGGCCCCCAAAGCTCTGTTGCTAGCGTCGGTGTCTAAAATGAACTTGCCGGAGTGTGTAGGCTAGGATTGGGCTGGAACATAGTACTGCCTTCAGTCTCTGAATGATATTTCGCAATCAATCATGATTGAAACGGAAGGTCTCTTTCTCAGTGGTCTGCCAATGTAGAGGCGCGGCAATGGTGCCAAATCCCTCAACAAATCGCCTGAAGTAGGAACATAGGCCCAAGAAGCTTCGGAGTTCATGCTTGTCTCTTGGGACTGGCCAATCACGGATGGCTTCTATCTTGTCCTCGTTGGTGCGGATTCCTGACTCGGAAAGAACGTGGCCCAAAAACTCTACTTTTTTGGAACGTGGAACACTTCTTTGGATTGAGTCTCAGGTTGGCGTTAATATCTGGAGTTCTGGTTTTACCCATGACCAGAATGTCGTCGAGGTATAATAAGCACGTTCTCCATCTTAACCCGCTCAGGATATACTCAATTAGCCTCTCGAATGTTGCGGGAGCATTACATAACCCAAAGGGCATGACCGTGAACTGAAACAGCTCTTTACTAGTGGAGAACACTGTCTTCTCTCTGTCGTTTTCGTGTAGACCAACCTGCCAATATCCACTCTTTAGGTCTAGTGTGGAGAACCAACGGGAGCCTGCTAGTGTGGTCCGAGTGTCATCAATTCGGGGTAATGGATAGCTATCTCTTTCTTCGTGACGTTATTCAGCTTGCTGTAATCCACGCAAAATCGGGTGGTTCCATCCTTCTGTTTAACTAGCACGACGGGAGCAGACCATGGGGTTATGGATGGCTCAATAACTCCGTTTTGTAAAATGGACTCGATGTTTTCCTCGACTGTTTGTTGTTGCCCTAATGGTAGTCGTCTAGGTGGTATCTTACCTGTTGAAAATTTGCCAGTACTTTGCGATAAATTGCTTTACTTTCTTCTGTTCCTCTGGTGTAAGGTGTGTCAAATTGTCAGCAAACTGGGACCTGTCTTCTTCACTAATGTCTGGTACAATTCTTTGCCCTTGAAGATGGTCTCTACTGGCTCGAAACAAGCTATATCTTGACCATTAGCAATTCTAATGTCATTGTTGGGCAAATTCAGGACTCTAATTGGTATATTTCGTCCGGTTTTATCTATAGCCCCTCCAACTAAGTAGTCATGAGCCGAGTGTACGGACTCCACCATTCCAACGCAGCTCTCGGGATTGCTTTCTAGCTGCCAATCAATTATCTATTCCGTTCGACTGGGAATTCTGGTTGAGGATTTTGCCTCAATTTTTATGGAGGTGGCTAAACTGTTGACGGGCCGTGTCAATACAAATTCCTCACTTAGGAGTCGAAGAACATCATATCTCGGGTCGAACATAAATCCATGCTGGCTGATTAGGTCCATACCAGTATAAAATCGTCCTCAATATTCGCTACCAGGACCCTATGCCGGATTCGGTTGTCCCCTAATTATAGTACTACATCTGAATCACCCTGTATTGACATGGACTCACCGGTGACTGTTCTGAGCTGGATGTTGTTGGTAACTGGCCGGATTTCTGATGCCCTCAAAACTCCGGACTTGGCAATGGACACAGCGGCGCCGGTGTCGATGGTGATGGTAATTGCTCGGCCTTCGATGGTGCCCCTGATGAGTAGGCTGCTGCTATATCGGAAAAATCCCCGATGGATACTGTTCTGGGGGCTGGTGGAGGGTTAGTCAGCATTCGCCCCCTTATGCTGACTCCAATCAGTCGATTGGAGTTTCCCTGGTTGGTGAAGTTGTTGTTTTGGCTACTTCTGGTTGATGATCGTTCAGGTAGCCCCACTCTGCAGTCACGTTGAATCTGCCCTGTTCGTCCACACCGGTAGCATGCTCCTCTGTGGTCAGTTCTTTGTGATCGTTCTAGAAGTTTATGGATTCCCAACAACACTGCCTGGAAGGATGGTTCTTGTTCGTCCTGGATGAAGGAAACTGCTCGCACCCTCGGTTTGGACATATTCATGACTGCCTCTACTTCCAAGGCCCGAAGTAAATCTTCATTATTTTTCTTGATGCCACTTATAGTTCTTTGTACTTCCACATCCCTGATACCGTTTATGAAACTCTGTGTGACCAATTGGTCTTTCGTTTCCTCGGGCAGGTCTGGGTAATACAAGTGTACTAACCGTCTGATCTCTGCTTCGAATTTTTGATAGCTCTCTCCGGATTTTTGCATTTTTTCACTTAGTTGCACCTGGTATACTTGGCTCAAGGATTGATATCGTATCTTTTGTCCAGGATAGCGATGATCTTGTCAAAATTGCCTTGACTGGAATGCTTTGGAGGATTTCTAAGGCCGGACCTTTTAAGGAAATTACAAGAGAGTTAGATTTTTCTTGGTTATCCCATCCATTAGCTGTAGCCACGGCTTCAAATTGCCGTTTATATATGGGCCAAGATGAACTGCCATCAAATGTGAGTGGTTTGCTAACGGAACCTTTGATATTAATGGTGTTTTGGTATTTTTCTCGTTGTAAGTCCTGTTGAATTTTTTAAATTTCTGTTTCTACCTTGTTTTGGATGACACTGATTTTATCTTGTACTTCACTGTACTGTTTTTTTAATGGAACTGACTTGGTCTTGAATTAAACTGATTTCAAATATTACTTGGCTTTGGATGGAATCGAGGTCATCTACTTTGGTTTCAAGAGTATCCATGGTATTTTTATGGTCTTAATGTCATCATTTATCTCTTTTATGTCTGACTCAACTATTTGCATTCTTTCATTAACTGTTTCATTAACTTGTGCTACTATTTGCATTAATTGTTTATCAATATTAGTTAAAAGGTTTTCTAATTCTATTTTACGTTTTTCATCAAAAGATTTCACTAACCTTTGCTCGATTTCTTCTTGATGTTGTTTCTCCTTTTTTTCAAATCTGTTCAACTATAGAAATCACTATTATATGGTCTGGAAGTTGCTTCTTTAAAGACCAGACACCTTTCTTATGGAAAAATGGACTTCCGTCAAATTGTTTGCAATTTTGGTATGTTGTAGAAGTTCACGTTCTGATAAAAAGAGTCCGTGCGCTCAAACAGATTCTATGACTAGTTTTCGAGATACAGAGTGTTAAACATTGAAAATGCTGCTTTTTGATATCGTATTTCCAATGATAGACGTGCTTTATTTCCGGTTATTGGAGAAATTGTGATTTGTACATTATTGGGCATAAATATTTCACAAAACAATTGTCATAATTTTGGTGGATTACAGGGTATTTAAAAAATACCTAACATGTGATTTTTGAAAAAATATTTTTTTTATTGCACAATTAATATCTCGTTAAATTAATAATTTCTTGGAAGTGCTTTATATAATATACAGTGTGAGCCATAATTATAGCTAGAGAATGCATATATTAATGACTCACCCTGTCCATACCATTCGTGCTGAAATTTTAATAAGACATTAAATAGATATATTATCCGTCTCTTTATACTCAACGGGATGTTTAGCTGAATGCAAAAACTATACATACTGAGAAAATGTATTTTTTTATACTACCCCGTAGTTTTAAATTCTCTCCGTCAACTTTGAATGTTATTACATTTTTGCATTAACAAATGTTCAGTGTTTTACTGAGCAGAATATTATTAAAATTGTATGACTAGTTTTCGAGATATAGAGTGTTAAACTTCAGAAATGTCACCTTTATCGCATCAGATTTCTCATAATAGATGTATTTTATTTCCCTTTATTGCAGAAGACGTGGTTTGCACATTGTTTGACACAAAAAATACTATTAATTATTTTTTATTACAGGGTGTTTCTCATATACTTAACATGTTTTTTAGAAAACTCATTTTTTTATTATAATGTAGAATACATAAGAAGATCTAATTGCTCAGTTAATATAGTGTCAAAGAAATTAATTTTTGGACGTATTCATACATTATATAGTGTAAGTTGTAAATATTGCTAAAGGGGGCATCTATTATTTATTCCATTAATAGATAACCCTGTATAAACCATGCGTCCTGGAATGTTTATATTAAATTATAGAAATCAACGACTAGTGAGAAAATTGAGGCTATTTTAGAATTAATATTTGCTGGATAAAAAAAATCCCTTAATTTTTATTCCTTCTGCCGGTTCTCACATCATGTGCTCTACAGGGCCTACTTTATACTACAGCTAAATTTATATATATATATATATATATATATATATATATATATATATGGGTAGGTATCGTAGTATGCTAATGAATTTGAGAGAATAGGAGTTTTGAACTTTGAATGATTGGAACGGAATAATGGGAATCGGACAAACAACCTACTGGACCCTCTCAGATTGATCGAAATAGTATAGCTACGGTATGCTACCGTTGGATGGTAGAAATTATGATGGGAAAACTGAAAGAATTCAAACAATTAGTTTTAAATACATAACTGATGAGGGTCGTTAAACTGTTAAGAAAATTTTGTTTTTAAACAGTACTTGAGCACGCTGCTTACGTCTACGAGCTGTGATACATCTTTAAGAACTTATTAAATTCTTGCCCCTCATGGGATACAGATAAACTGTAAATATAGGACATTAATAACTCCAGACGGTCTACCCGACTACAGTCTCTGGCAATGTAAATGGATAGGTACTCAATGTTTCACTGTGTTTACTTTAAAACTAGCAACCATGTCTCTTATCTAACGCCTATTATGGTAGTATCAAGCCCCCTTTTCTTATTTCTCCAACACTGCTTGAGAATACCGATTTTCTATACCGGATATAGTGTTAGGATAATTCAACTCAAAATGACACAAAAACTTAAAAAATCATTTTCTAAATCTATTTCGGAGATCGATAACCCCCATTTGAAATCACGCATAACCGTGAATTGATTTATTCTTCATTCAAAACAAGTTTCTCCGTACCTTGATAAGAAACAGTGAAGTGAAAGGTGCTGTCTATAGGAGTTTGAAGGACAAGGACAGGATATCATGCATCCGAGTAAATTTTGATTGACAAGAACGGTCTTAATGGTTGGGTTTTCAACTTTCTAAAATATTTAATAAGGGTACAGTTACATTCTACCACCTTTGCATTGCTTACCCATGAGGACCAACGGACAATAGAATGTTTGAGTAAACATTCTATTGTTCCTAAGGGTTGTATATAGCATCGTTAAGCATCCCCCTCAATAATCTCTATATACCGTAGTATATAAAAATTATTAAAAGGCCTACCCTTCGTACAATGAATCAATACACATAGTCAAATGTTTGCTGAGACCAACTGCATGCGCACCTCCATAAATTAATATAGGGACGCCTAGTTTTTGATCATTAATTTGTCTAAGGCTCCGCAGATGTTATCCCACTTTGCCGAATTGAAAGCGTTTTTAATGTCGAGTGCGACAAGTAGGCAATACTTCTTGGTTCCTCCCTCCCATCTTTTACCTTGCGTTGCTTCTCTGGCAATCTTAACAACCCGTTCAATTGCATCTTTCGTTGATCTAGCTTTTCTGAACGCATATTGGTTATCGGTAGTGTGGGGGTCACTTGGTAGCAAAAACCACGTGGTCTGCGGGGTCACTAACCTCAAGCTCGAACCTAACGGCAAGGTGGCTAACCTAAGGGGGTGGGCCTTCGGGGGTCGGGACACCTAACGGCTAACCTAACGGGACTTCCGGGAGGAGACGTCAGGACTCCCGTCGGGACGCGTCGGTTGTGAACGGGGGTAGGGATAGCGGGGTTGCATCAGTACGCGGGAGGAACGGGGGTGGTCGTAGGTTGGGAAGCGCGGGGATCGGGAGAGCGGCGGCTGACGTAACGCGGATAGTAGGTAGTGGGGTGCGCGGGGTCGGGAACGCGGTGGCCGACGTTCGTGAATCGGCCGGAAGCTTCCATCGGGGTGGCGAACCGTGACGTCATTCGGGAAACGGACTGGCTCGTGTCGGGTGCTTGTCGCAGGGTGTATCACAGCAGGATGCATTGGCCGTTGCAGATACAGTAGCAAAACACATCTTAAGAACATATTCAACGGGATGAACGAAACGTATTTTGAACAACGAAATAAATTATCATATGCGCGAGAGCGGCAACTCGTTCGAGTCTCTGCTTTCGTCGGATAAACCAAGGCCACGAGGGCGCCTAGTCCGGGCGTTAGATCTCTTAATATAGATAATTCGGCAATTTTAAGCAAAAAAATGTACCGAAAATGCATCGTAAATAATTAATAGGTTCCCAAATATTTGGTAATTAGCATCTCATTACAAATAATAAAATAATTCAGATTCAACGAAGGCAATAACAAAAGATAAGTGAAACCGCAACAGCATGTTGGTGAACTGATAAACATGCGAAACTCGAGCACTGGTTGAAAGTGCAGTGGCAGGTTGATTGTAAACAAACTCGTTAATTATAAAAGTAGATGCGGTTTTCATTGAAGAGATAATGGTAACTAATAATGTAAAAAAAATAAATACGTAAATAAGGAATAATAACTGCGCCTTGAATCGTTGGATTTTGTATCGAGTGGCGGGTAATTCGGAAAGAATACCGTTGGAGAAATGGTTGGAACCACTACAAAAGCTAGAAACAGACCGTAAAAACGACTGGAACCGTAGAAAACGCAGTAGGAATTGGTTGGAGCCAATACAAATGCTAGAAACGGCCCATAGAAACGACTAGAACCATAGAAACGGCTGGTTGAAGCCACTACAAAAGCTAGAAATGTCCCGTAGAAACGACTGGTACAGTAGAAACGGCTGGTATAAATGGTTGAAGCCGCTACAAAAACTAGAAAAGTCTCGTAAAAACTACTGGGCCAGTAGAAACGACTGGTAGAATGGTTGAAGACACTACAAAAACTAGAAATGACCCGTAGAAACGACTAGAAACTTAGAAATGGCTGGTTGGAGCCACTACAAAAACTAGAAATGACCCGTAGAAACGACAGGAACCATAGAAACGGCTGGTTGAAGCCACTACAAATGCTAGAAAAGGCCCGTAGAAACGACTAGAACCATAGAAACGGCTGGTTGGAGCCGCTACAAAAGCTAGAAACGAACCATAGAAACGGCTTGGCCCGTTGAATGGCTGAAGGCCCGTAGAAACAACTTAGTCTGTAGAAACGACTGAAAACGTAGAAACGACTAGAACGATCCATAGAAAGGCAAGGAAATAAACATAAATACCTTGATGTTGATATATCATATACTGCTCTGAAATAAAATTGTAAATACAAGACACTGTTTTACTGTACCAAAAGTACTTCTGATTAGAACAGTATTATCTCTCTCTCTCTCTCTAGCTTCATTTATTAAAGAAAGGGATCGGAAATCTGATAAGAACGCCCTGTAAACAGGGCCTTCCGGTCATGACGTCATAAGCTGCACTCTCATTGGCTGACCACCTGCTAACCAGCAGTTGTTATATGCTTATAAAGAATAGATATGTCCCGATTTAAAAGTTTCCAAAGTAGGATTCCGTTTCATATTTGAGGAGTGTCTTTATGCCACTAGAAATACTAGAAATTGTGGGAGCCGCTACAAAGGGTAGAAATGTTTGAACCCGTTACAAAGGCTAGGGCCATAGAAACGACAGGAACCGTAGAAATGACTGGTGAGGTTAAACAAAGTCACTACAAATGCTAGAAACTGTTGCTACAAATGGTTTGAAACAAATCAGTTGCAAAAAGTAGAGCCCAGAAATGTTGGAAATGGGATAGTGGGAATAAATATATAACTTTTTGTAAGCCAGAGGTAGGAACAAACAAATCTTTTCTAAGACAGGTACTCAAAGCTTATTCAGTGGTACATAAAAACTTTTTTCTACGTGCACAAAAATTTAGACATCAAAAAGAAAACATCAATCGTTTGCTACAACAAATAAATGTTTCTATAACATGTAACTTTTTCTAAGACAGACGTCAGTACAAAGAAATGTTTTCTAAGTACACAAAATGTATGTTTCTCTCAACGAATTGTTGATATGAGAGTAAAATAAACAAAGTATTTGAAAAATTTCACAGGTGTTTTACCTATGTCTATAACAGGACCTTATAAATGCTAGAAAACTGATAGTAGAAACGTTATAACAAAAGCAAGAATGATGGAAATGATTGGTACAGGAACACTACAAATGTTAGAAATGGGACCCCTGCAAATACTAGAAATGACAGGTACAGGGACGTTACAAATGATAGAAAAGATATGAATGCTAAGAACAATCCCGGTGCAAATAACTGCGATAGACTGCTGTATTTAATTAGTATTCGCAATAAGGATGATGACGTAAGATGTATATGAAGCAACAAGATGTCCAACTGCCTATCGAAAATTTAGACTTTGTTAAAGAATCGTTGTCATCAGCAAGTCGACACGGACAATTGTTACCAAATTCTTAAAATAATATTGATTGTTGTACTATTTTTTATCGATTTAAGTGCTTCAACAGCGTCTTAATATTATAATATTATTAGTATTCGCTTTTATAACGTACCAAAGCAGATAAAAGGAACTTGTGTGTGTGTTTTCAGAGATCTAAGGAAATATGGCAATGTTGCTCCATCACTTTAATCATATGACTAAAATGACGCATTTCCGAGATCTAGGGAAATATGGAAATCTGGCGTCACTGGCCCCCCTTACCGGGCCCCCTTCCCTTTCTCTGTGACGTCACAACTAATTTCCAGAGGTACGTTGTAGCAAACAACCTCAAAACGGAGATAACAAAACTATCGTCTCATCAAAAGTTTCTCTTAAAAAATGCAACTCAACAAACAAGGTAATTTAAGGCGCATATGAAGAAACGTAGGAACAATTTGCTTGATTTATGAATTACTAATAAATTAAAAATATTCTTGCCTGCTAATTTCATTTAAATAATAAACATAAAAAACGTCACTTGACAAAGTTATTATAGAACAAAGACGAAGCTCATACTTACAGCCCTGCCAGACCCCTAGAAGGCTTTCATGCAGGATTATGGCTTGCTAGCTTTCGACATGCTGAAAAACAAAGCGACGAACCACATCAAATTAATATGTTTTTAGATAATTATATGCGTATTAAATAATCTATTGCAAGACTTAATGGTTGAGATTATTTCATTATTTAGTTCAAAAGGCAGCCAGTCAACATTGCACACAGACAACAACACACCACCGAAAAAGAAAATTATTTAAAAGAAATGTAAAATACTGAGTAGAAATTCTTGTTAAATTGAAATTAATCCTACAAATATTCTAAAGATATACGATGTTTGTGCTTTATTTGATATATGCATCACTATCAATTATTGCGGTTTTTTAACCTTGGTGAAGATGTTAGCGAAGGTTATAATTTGTCAAAACAGAAGTATCCATTAGAAATGCATTTATTCGTATCTTAGAGTATCAATCAATCATTTGAAATACTGTAAGGGTGTTTGATGTAACAATATTGTTCTTCCAATAACACTTTGCTCTGAATTAAATTACTGTTGGTGGAAAGAGTTGTCAATCTAAACTGTGAAATAAAAGTCATATGGTTTAAATATTTTTTGTTTTGAATCATGTAGATACAGAATTGAACATGGAGGGTCTGTCACATTCAACAGGCCAGAAAATCTTGGTCAAGAATGGGTGGACTTCGTTGTGCAACAAAACAAAAGCCCTTAAACCATGTGTTGGCATGTCATCCTTCAATATCAATGTGAATAACACGAATTTATTTGTAAGATGTACGAGTGTGAGATAATAGAAAACATATTCCTATGCACGAGTGTATACATAATGAATAACATTTAAGAAAACGTAACCAACCTATTAAACTACACACATACAAATTTAAAACTAGCAACTCACAGGGTTACAATTGTGAACACACTAGAAGCAATATAAGACAAAAGAAAGCTGTAACCAGCCCTCGTGTTATCCAACTATAATTATCGGTCAGCATCGATCTCCATCACAACAAATAACGGAAACATAATCCATAAGTTTATAAGCATATTGTATGAAATTAAAAAGTTTACTTCAACCACATATATATTGAATCATGATGCTAGGATATTGCTTTAAAAATGTCAACGTACAAAGCGGCTACCTTCAAATGATATACCATTGAAATAAATTGTAATCAGGATCAATTCAATCATACATACTTTAGCAATAAAATTTGAATAAAAATTTTCTGTAATGTGATAAACTCATGATTGGTAAAATAATCCATATAATGAATACAATGTATGGAAAAGTCACTTACTCTCTTTGATGGACTTTCTCAAAATGATTTAGGACAAAGAGAAATATATAAGACAAAAACATTCTGCACTGGAACTACATTATAAAAGCTTTCGATCCAACTTTCATGTAGTGAAAATATTTCCACTACACGAACGCCACTCTTACATTAAATGAGTAAACTAATGAAGTCTTTCTATAACGCTTACAAAACCAGCAATGATAGTTATTATAATAATTCCCTTGCAGAAAGTTAAGCATGAAAAATTACAAAACATGGTTGGTTATTTAAAACGTTTTCGGACTTTGCTAAAACAGTAAAAAAATTGAATGGGCTTAAATAATAAACATTCTAATAGACTTCAAAGGGATGACATTGTTTCACGATTTCAAAAATATGTTCGAACTGGGATCAAAACTAACAAATCGCATAAAGATATATTGATGTTTCTGGCGGAAGAAGAGAGAAACAAAGCAGATCGTTATCGTATGCGAACTGATGAGGAACGAGTTAATGCTGAAAAAGAACGTATTCAAGCTGAGGAAGCACGAGCCAAAGCCGAAATGCATCGAGTTCGATTAGAAGAAGAATCTGTCAAGGCGTCTGAACGTCATCTTGAGGTTCTGAACGTTGTTTCTCACAGAATACAGTCTCAGGTAGTGAAACGCTTGAGGAACGAAGTAGTTCATCGTGTAGCTCCCAAGTCCATCAAACGCGAAAAACAGAGATGTATGGTTCTGTTAGCTCTTAGTAATAAGTAGCCAACCAATGATGAACATCAGTAGCTTATGACGTCATAGTAAAAGAGCAGGGAGGCCCTTCAAACAGGGCGGATAGGTTAGGGAGGTCCTTCAAACAGGGCCGTTAGAAGGTATCAACTGAGGTTAGGTTAAGATCGATTGAGGGAGTTGAGGTTAGGGTAGGTTAGGTTCGGTCGATCGAGACGTTTCTATTTTTTGTAGCGGCTCCAACCATTCTCCCAGCCATTTGTACTGTACCAGTCGTTTCTAGGGGACATTTCTAGCTTTTGTAGCGGTTCCAACCAGCCATTTCTATGGTTCTAGTCGTTTCTACGGGTCATTTCTAGTTTTTGTAGTGGCTTCAACCATTCTACCAGTCGTTTCTACTGGCCCAGTAGTTTTTACGAGACGTTTCTAGTTTTTGTAGCGGCTTCAACCATTTATACCAGCCGTTTCTATGGTTCCTGTCGTTTCTACGGGTCATTTCTAGTTTTTGTAGTGGCTCCAACCAGCCATTTCTAAGTTTCTAGTCGTTTCTACGGGTCATTTCTAGTTTTTGTAGTGTCTTCAACCATTCTACCAGTCGTTTCTACTGGCCCAGTAGTTTTTACGAGACGTTTCTAGTTTTTGTAGTGGCTCCAATCATTCTACCACTCATTTCTACGGTTCCTGTCGTTTCTACGGGCCCTTTCTAGCATTTGTAGTGGGTTCAACCATTCTACCAGTTGTTTTTACGGTTCCTGTCGTTTCTACGGGTCATTTCTAGTTTTTGTAGTGGCTCCAACCAGCCATATCTAAGTTTCTAGTCGTTTCTACGGGTCATTTCTAGTTTTTGTAGTGTCTTCAACCATTCTACCAATCGTTTCTACTGGCCCAGTAGTTTTTACGAGACGTTTCTAGTTTTTGTAGCGGCTTCAGCCATTTCTACCAGCCGTTTATACTGTACCAGTCGTTTCTACGGGCCGTTTCTAGCATTTGTATTGGCTCCAACCAGTCATTTCTACGGTTCCTGTCGTTTCTACGGCTCATTTCTAGTTTTTGTAGTGGCTTCAACCATGCTACCAGTCGTTTCTACTGGCTCAGTAGTTTCTACGGGCCATTTCTAACTTTTGTAGCGGCTCCAACCAGCTATTTCTAAGTTTCTAGTCGTTTCTACGGGTCATTTCTAGTTTTTGTAGTGTCTTCAACCATTCTACCAGTCGTTTCTACTGGCCCAGTAGTTTTTACGAGACGTTTCTAGTTTTTGTAGCGGCTTCAACCATTTATACCAGCCGTTTCTACTGTACCAGTCGTTTCTACGAGACATTTCTAGCTTTTGTAGTGGCTTCAACCAGCCGTTTCTATGGTTCTAGTTTTCTATGGGCCGTTTCTAGCATTTGTATTGGCTCCAACCAATTCCTACTGCGTTTTCTACGGTTCCAGTCGTTTTTACGGTCTGTTTCTAGCTTTTGTAGTGGTTCCAACCATTTCTCCAACGGTATTCTTTCCGAATTACCCGCCACTCGATACAAAATCCAACGATTCAAGGCGCAGTTATTATTCCTCATTTACGTATTTATTTTTTTTACATTATTAGTTACCATTATCTCTTCAATGAAAACCGCATCTACTTTTATAATTAACGAGTTTGTTTACAATCAACCAGCCACTGCACTTTCAACCAGTGCTCGAGTTTTGCATGTTTATCAGTTCACCAACATGCTGTTGCGGTTTCACTTATCTTTTGTTATTGCCTTCGTTGAATCTGAATTATTTTATTATTTGTAATGAAATGCCAATTACCAAATATTTGGGAACCTATTAATTATTTACGATGCATTTTCGGTACATTTTTTTGCTTAAAATTGCCGAATTATCTATATTAAGAGATCTAACGCCCGGACTAGGCGCCCTCGTGGCCTTGGTTTATCCGACGAAAGCAGAGACTCGAACGAGTTGCCGCTCTCGCGCATATGATAATTTAAACCGTTGTTCAAAATACGTTTCGTTCATCCCGTTGAATATGTTCTTAAGATGTGTTTTGCTACTGTATCTGCAACGGCCAATGCATCCTGCTGTGATACACCCTGCGACAAGCACCCGCCACGAGCCAGTCCGTTTCCCGAATGACGTCACGGTTCGCCACCCCGATGGAAGCTTCCGGCCGATTCACGATCGTCGGCCACCGCGTTCCCGACCCCGCGCACCCCACGACCTACTATCCCCGTTACGTCAGCCGCCGCGCTCCCGATCCCCGCGCACCCCCGACCTACGACCACCCCCGTTCCTCCCGCGTACTGATGCAACCCCGCTATCCCTACCCCCGTTCACAACCGACGCGTCCCGACGGGAGTCCTGACGTCTCCTCCCGGAAGTCCCGTTAGGTTTTAGCCGTTAGGTGTCCCGACCCCCGAAGGCCCACCCCCTTAGGTTAGCCACCTTGCCGTTAGGTTCGAGCTTGAGGTTAGTGACCCCGCACACCACGTGGTTTTTGCTACCAAGTGACACCCACACTACTGTTATCGGCTAGAGAGCTCCCTACTACAATTTCAACCCTGTCATGGATTATCCTCTCCAATATTTTTCCAGCCGTGTCTAACATACACAGGGGGCGATAGGAAGAGGGATCACCTAAGTGGCTTGTTGGCTTTTGGTAGTAGAACTAGCCGCTGTCTTTTCCAGCGAGTTGGAAAAATTCCTTCCTGCATGCAGGAGTTATACATGTCGCAAAATATCTCAGGGGCTGCAGAAATCGCTGTTTTTAATGCCGCATTTGGGATATTGTCTACTCCTGGTGATTTCTTATTATTTATTTTGTTGCATGCTTTGAGCAGTTCTTCTTGCGTAATAAGTGGGATGGCTTCATGTAGCGAGGTTTCTAGCGTATACTCGCAGCATTCCTGTTGGGGAAACAATGTATGAACTATTTGTAGCAGTTCATTTGCTGTTGTAGGTTGTTGATTCGCTCGATTTCTGAGTTTAGACATTACCACCTTGTATGGTCTACCCCAAATATCAGTGTCCACCTCCCGGATTAAGGCTTCCTGTGTGTGTGTGTGTGTGTGTGTGTTTTTTTTTTTTTTTTTTTATCCGAAGAGGGGGGGAATACATTCCGTACTTAGCTAGCACGTGCTGGCCGTCGTGCGGGACTCCCGATGTAATGACTTCAAAGCAAGAGTAAATCGTTGCATTGAAACCAGTATACCGTAAACCCGCTAAAACCCTAACCTCTTTCTCCTACAACCATGATCCCCTGCGGCACTCTTAGTCAATACTACTTCGCAAGGGTGGTTCATTGCAGATGTTTACTGCTCTTACATTGAAAGCCTCTAAAGCCTACTCCTCGAACGTATTGCGGAGTTCTTTGAGGATAGTCTCCGCGTAATCTGATACCAAGTTCCAGGCTTGGGGGCCCTTCAGCATGGCTTCTACTAATTGTTCTGGAACGATATTAGTCTCCAGAATCCTCTCCACTTCAGCACGTTGATCCTGAAACCGGGGGCAGGAGAAGAACACGTGTTCCGCGTCCTCTACCACGTCCGTACAGTGTGGGCAGTTTGGGGAGTTTGCCCTCCTGAACCTGTGCAGGTATGCTCGAAAGCATCCATGTCCAGTCAGGAGTTGAGTGATGTAGAACCCAACCTCCCCATGCTGGCGGTTGACCCAACGACTGATGTTAGGTATCAATCGATATGTCCACCTTCCTATAGTAGAGCTGTCCCACCTCTCCTGCCATTGCCTTAGACTCATGGCTCTTTCATCGCTGTTTCCTGTCGGTTGGTCTTTTTCTAACTTCCTGCGATAAAGCCATCCCCTTTCTGCAGCCAGGATGTCGATTGGCAGGGTAGAGGCAATCACACTCACCGCCTCGTAAGACACAGTGCGGTAGGATGATGCCACTCGAATCGCTGAGAGCCGCTGGACTGATTTCATTTTCCGGCGGTACGATGGTAGCTCGAGCGATTTCTCCCATACCGGTGCCCCGTACAACAAAACAGAAGTAGTTACTGTTGCCAGAAGCTGTCTTCTCATCTGTCTAGGGCCTCCGACATTAGGCATTATTCTAGATAATGCCCCCTGTACCCCAGCTGCTTTCTTGCTGGCCGCGATTATGTGCTCTTTGAAGTTGAGCCGTGTGTCCAGGAGCACCCCCAAATAGCTGATGAAGGGCTGCGACTGTATGTAGGTGTCGCCTATTTTGAGGGTGATGGTTTCCCTTGCCTTTCGACTGCTAACAAGAAGTGTTTCGGTCTTTTGTTCTGCTAAACTCAAGTCCGCTGCGAGCATCCAATGCTGAATTGTGGCTATAGCGAATGAGAAGGTTGTTTGTATCTCCTCTATGTGCTTGCGGACTATGATCAATGCCACATCATCGGCGAATGCCACTAGCCTGACGCCCTCAGGCAGACCGAGCAGGAGCAGGTCGTTGTACATTACGTTCCATAAGAGGGGGCCAAGAACAGAGCCCTGAGGTACACCTCCTGTGATCTTATAGTCTACTTGCCCATTTTCAGTTTGGTACAATAAGATGCGGTCCTTGAAATACGCTGAAACCATTCTGCGCAAGTACTGAGGAACTTCCATCCTGGCAAGAGCCTCCAAAATGCGGTCCCAGCGGGCCGAGTTAAAGGCGTTCTTGATATCCAGGGTGGCTATTAGACAGTACTTTTTTCCACCTCTTCTCCATCTCTTTCCCGAGATAGCCTCTCTGGCGATGTTGGTAACGAATTTATTTGTAAGATGTACGAGTGTGAGATAATAGAAAACATATTCCTATGCACGAGTGTATACATAATGAATAACATTTAAGAAAACGTAACCAACCTATTAAACTACACACATACAAATTTAAAACTAGCAACTCACAGGGTTACAATTGTGAACACACTAGAAGCAATATAAGACAAAAGAAAGCTGTAACCAGCCCTCGTGTTATCCAACTATAATTATCGGTCAGCATCGATCTCCATCACAACAAATAACGGAAACATAATCCATAAGTTTATAAGCATATTGTATGAAATTAAAAAGTTTACTTCAACCACATATATATTGAATCATGATGCTAGGATATTGCTTTAAAAATGTCAACGTACAAAGCGGCTACCTTCAAATGATATACCATTGAAATAAATTGTAATCAGGATCAATTCAATCATACATACTTTAGCAATAAAATTTGAATAAAAATTTTCTGTAATGTGATAAACTCATGATTGGTAAAATAATCCATATAATGAATACAATGTATGGAAAAGTCACTTACTCTCTTTGATGGACTTTCTCAAAATGATTTAGGACAAAGAGAAATATATAAGACAAAAACATTCTGCACTGGAACTACATTATAAAAGCTTTCGATCCAACTTTCATGTAGTGAAAATATTTCCACTACACGAACGCCACTCTTACATTAAATGAGTAAACTAATGAAGTCTTTCTATAACGCTTACAAAACCAGCAATGATAGTTATTATAATAATTCCCTTGCAGAAAGTTAAGCATGAAAAATTACAAAACATGGTTGGTTATTTAAAACGTTTTCGGACTTTGCTAAAACAGTAAAAAAATTGAATGGGCTTAAATAATAAACATTCTAATAGACTTCAAAGGGATGACATTGTTTCACGATTTCAAAAATATGTTCGAACTGGGATCAAAACTAACAAATCGCATAAAGATATATTGATGTTTCTGGCGGAAGAAGAGAGAAACAAAGCAGATCGTTATCGTATGCGAACTGATGAGGAACGAGTTAATGCTGAAAAAGAACGTATTCAAGCTGAGGAAGCACGAGCCAAAGCCGAAATGCATCGAGTTCGATTAGAAGAAGAATCTGTCAAGGCGTCTGAACGTCATCTTGAGGTTCTGAACGTTGTTTCTCACAGAATACAGTCTCAGGTAGTGAAACGCTTGAGGAACGAAGTAGTTCATCGTGTAGCTCCCAAGTCCATCAAACGCGAAAAACAGAGATGTATGGTTCTGTTAGCTCTTAGTAATAAGTAGCCAACCAATGATGAACATCAGTAGCTTATGACGTCATAGTAAAAGAGCAGGGAGGCCCTTCAAACAGGGCGGATAGGTTAGGGAGATCCTTCAAACAGGGCGGTTAGAAGGTATCAACTGAGGTTAGGTTAAGATCGATTGAGGGAGTTGAGGTTAGGGTAGGTTAGGTTCGGTCGATCGAGACGTTTCTATTTTTTGTAGCGGCTCCAACCATTCTCCCAGCCATTTGTACTGTACCAGTCGTTTCTAGGGGACATTTCTAGCTTTTGTAGCGGTTCCAACCAGCCATTTCTATGGTTCTAGTCGTTTCTACGGGTCATTTCTAGTTTTTGTAGTGGCTTCAACCATTCTACCAGTCGTTTCTACTGGCCCAGTAGTTTTTACGAGACGTTTCTAGTTTTTGTAGCGGCTTCAACCATTTATACCAGCCGTTTCTATGGTTCCTGTCGTTTCTACGGGTCATTTCTAGTTTTTGTAGTGGCTCCAACCAGCCATTTCTAAGTTTCTAGTCGTTTCTACGGGTCATTTCTAGTTTTTGTAGTGTCTTCAACCATTCTACCAGTCGTTTCTACTGGCCCAGTAGTTTTTACGAGACGTTTCTAGTTTTTGTAGTGGCTCCAATCATTCTACCACTCATTTCTACGGTTCCTGTCGTTTCTACGGGCCCTTTCTAGCATTTGTAGTGGGTTCAACCATTCTACCAGTTGTTTTTACGGTTCCTGTCGTTTCTACGGGTCATTTCTAGTTTTTGTAGTGGCTCCAACCAGCCATATCTAAGTTTCTAGTCGTTTCTACGGGTCATTTCTAGTTTTTGTAGTGTCTTCAACCATTCTACCAATCGTTTCTACTGGCCCAGTAGTTTTTACGAGACGTTTCTAGTTTTTGTAGCGGCTTCAGCCATTTCTACCAGCCGTTTATACTGTACCAGTCGTTTCTACGGGCCGTTTCTAGCATTTGTATTGGCTCCAACCAGTCATTTCTACGGTTCCTGTCGTTTCTACGGCTCATTTCTAGTTTTTGTAGTGGCTTCAACCATGCTACCAGTCGTTTCTACTGGCTCAGTAGTTTCTACGGGCCATTTCTAACTTTTGTAGCGGCTCCAACCAGCTATTTCTAAGTTTCTAGTCGTTTCTACGGGTCATTTCTAGTTTTTGTAGTGTCTTCAACCATTCTACCAGTCGTTTCTACTGGCCCAGTAGTTTTTACGAGACGTTTCTAGTTTTTGTAGCGGCTTCAACCATTTATACCAGCCGTTTCTACTGTACCAGTCGTTTCTACGAGACATTTCTAGCTTTTGTAGTGGCTTCAACCAGCCGTTTCTATGGTTCTAGTTTTCTATGGGCCGTTTCTAGCATTTGTATTGGCTCCAACCAATTCCTACTGCGTTTTCTACGGTTCCAGTCGTTTTTACGGTCTGTTTCTAGCTTTTGTAGTGGTTCCAACCATTTCTCCAACGGTATTCTTTCCGAATTACCCGCCACTCGATACAAAATCCAACGATTCAAGGCGCAGTTATTATTCCTCATTTACGTATTTATTTTTTTTACATTATTAGTTACCATTATCTCTTCAATGAAAACCGCATCTACTTTTATAATTAACGAGTTTGTTTACAATCAACCAGCCACTGCACTTTCAACCAGTGCTCGAGTTTTGCATGTTTATCAGTTCACCAACATGCTGTTGCGGTTTCACTTATCTTTTGTTATTGCCTTCGTTGAATCTGAATTATTTTATTATTTGTAATGAAATGCCAATTACCAAATATTTGGGAACCTATTAATTATTTACGATGCATTTTCGGTACATTTTTTTGCTTAAAATTGCCGAATTATCTATATTAAGAGATCTAACGCCCGGACTAGGCGCCCTCGTGGCCTTGGTTTATCCGACGAAAGCAGAGACTCGAACGAGTTGCCGCTCTCGCGCATATGATAATTTAAACCGTTGTTCAAAATACGTTTCGTTCATCCCGTTGAATATGTTCTTAAGATGTGTTTTGCTACTGTATCTGCAACGGCCAATGCATCCTGCTGTGATACACCCTGCGACAAGCACCCGCCACGAGCCAGTCCGTTTCCCGAATGACGTCACGGTTCGCCACCCCGATGGAAGCTTCCGGCCGATTCACGATCGTCGGCCACCGCGTTCCCGACCCCGCGCACCCCACGACCTACTATCCCCGTTACGTCAGCCGCCGCGCTCCCGATCCCCGCGCACCCCCGACCTACGACCACCCCCGTTCCTCCCGCGTACTGATGCAACCCCGCTATCCCTACCCCCGTTCACAACCGACGCGTCCCGACGGGAGTCCTGACGTCTCCTCCCGGAAGTCCCGTTAGGTTTTAGCCGTTAGGTGTCCCGACCCCCGAAGGCCCACCCCCTTAGGTTAGCCACCTTGCCGTTAGGTTCGAGCTTGAGGTTAGTGACCCCGCACACCACGTGGTTTTTGCTACCAAGTGACACCCACACTACTGTTATCGGCTAGAGAGCTCCCTACTACAATTTCAACCCTGTCATGGATTATCCTCTCCAATATTTTTCCAGCCGTGTCTAACATACACAGGGGGCGATAGGAAGAGGGATCACCTAAGTGGCTTGTTGGCTTTTGGTAGTAGAACTAGCCGCTGTCTTTTCCAGCGAGTTGGAAAAATTCCTTCCTGCATGCAGGAGTTATACATGTCGCAAAATATCTCAGGGGCTGCAGAAATCGCTGTTTTTAATGCCGCATTTGGGATATTGTCTACTCCTGGTGATTTCTTATTATTTATTTTGTTGCATGCTTTGAGCAGTTCTTCTTGCGTAATAAGTGGGATGGCTTCATGTAGCGAGGTTTCTAGCGTATACTCGCAGCATTCCTGTTGGGGAAACAATGTATGAACTATTTGTAGCAGTTCATTTGCTGTTGTAGGTTGTTGATTCGCTCGATTTCTGAGTTTAGACATTACCACCTTGTATGGTCTACCCCAAATATCAGTGTCCACCTCCCGGATTAAGGCTTCCTGTGTGTGTGTGTGTGTGTGTGTGTTTTTTTTTTTTTTTATCCGAAGAGGGGGGAAATACATTCCGTACTTAGCTAGCACGTGCTGGCCGTCGTGCGGGACTCCCGATGTAATGACTTCAAAGCAAGAGTAAATCGTTGCATTGAAACCAGTATACCGTAAACCCGCTAAAACCCTAACCTCTTTCTCCTACAACCATGATCCCCTGCGGCACTCTTAGTCAATACTACTTCGCAAGGGTGGTTCATTGCAGATGTTTACTGCTCTTACATTGAAAGCCTCTAAAGCCTACTCCTCGAACGTATTGCGGAGTTCTTTGAGGATAGTCTCCGCGTAATCTGATACCAAGTTCCAGGCTTGGGGGCCCTTCAGCATGGCTTCTACTAATTGTTCTGGAACGATATTAGTCTCCAGAATCCTCTCCACTTCAGCACGTTGATCCTGAAACCGGGGGCAGGAGAAGAACACGTGTTCCGCGTCCTCTACCACGTCCGTACAGTGTGGGCAGTTTGGGGAGTTTGCCCTCCTGAACCTGTGCAGGTATGCTCGAAAGCATCCATGTCCAGTCAGGAGTTGAGTGATGTAGAACCCAACCTCCCCATGCTGGCGGTTGACCCAACGACTGATGTTAGGTATCAATCGATATGTCCACCTTCCTATAGTAGAGCTGTCCCACCTCTCCTGCCATTGCCTTAGACTCATGGCTCTTTCATCGCTGTTTCCTGTCGGTTGGTCTTTTTCTAACTTCCTGCGATAAAGCCATCCCCTTTCTGCAGCCAGGATGTCGATTGGCAGGGTAGAGGCAATCACACTCACCGCCTCGTAAGACACAGTGCGGTAGGATGATGCCACTCGAATCGCTGAGAGCCGCTGGACTGATTTCATTTTCCGGCGGTACGATGGTAGCTCGAGCGATTTCTCCCATACCGGTGCCCCGTACAACAAAACAGAAGTAGTTACTGTTGCCAGAAGCTGTCTTCTCATCTGTCTAGGGCCTCCGACATTAGGCATTATTCTAGATAATGCCCCCTGTACCCCAGCTGCTTTCTTGCTGGCCGCGATTATGTGCTCTTTGAAGTTGAGCCGTGTGTCCAGGAGCACCCCCAAATAGCTGATGAAGGGCTGCGACTGTATGTAGGTGTCGCCTACAAGAAGTGTTTCGGTCTTTTGTTCTGCTAAACTCAAGTCCGCTGCGAGCATCCAATGCTGAATTGTGGCTATAGCGAATGAGAAGGTTGTTTGTATCTCCTCTATGTGCTTGCGGACTATGATCAATGCCACATCATCGGCGAATGCCACTAGCCTGACGCCCTCAGGCAGACCGAGCAGGAGCAGGTCGTTGTACATTACGTTCCATAAGAGGGGGCCAAGAACAGAGCCCTGAGGTACACCTCCTGTGATCTTATAGTCTACTTGCCCATTTTCAGTTTGGTACAATAAGATGCGGTCCTTGAAATACGCTGAAACCATTCTGCGCAAGTACTGAGGAACTTCCATCCTGGCAAGAGCCTCCAAAATGCGGTCCCAGCGGGCCGAGTTAAAGGCGTTCTTGATATCCAGGGTGGCTATTAGACAGTACTTTTTTCCACCTCTTCTCCATCTCTTTCCCGAGATAGCCTCTCTGGCGATGTTGGTAACGAGTTTCACGGCATCGATGGTTGATCTCCCCTTTCTGAACCCGAATTGGTTGGTGGAAAGTTTCGGCTCAACGTAGGGCTCCAGCCTATCTGCTATTATCCTTTCAAGGAGTTTTCCCGCAGAGTCCAACATACAGAGGGGACGATATGATGACGGTTCGTCGGGAGGTTTCTTTCCCCCTTTAGGGAGGAGCACAAGCCTCTGCTTTTTCCACTTAGTCGGGAAAACCCCCTGCTTTAGGCAGGTCTCATACATGTGTAGAAACATGTCAGGCCTATTGGCTATGGCGCATTTTAGCGCGATGTTAGGTATGCCATCTGGACCGGGAGCCTTGCCGTTTTGGAGCCGGTTGCACGCGCCCATCAGCTCATTCATAGTCACTGATGGTATATCTTCGTCCCTCAGCTGCCACGAAGGATAAGCGGGTAGCTCAGGCTTCGCAGGAAACAAGTGAGTGACAATGCGGTGCAATGATTCGGGGCAGTTCGTTGATGTCATGGGAGGGGCTTTAATTTTATGCATCACGATTTTATACGATTTTCCCCATGGATCTTGATTAACTTCGTCACACAACTCCTTCCAGTAGGATCTCTTGCTTGAGAGAATGGCTCTTCGTAGTTGTTGTCTTTTGATCTCATAGTCGAGCCTTAGTTCTTCTGTTGTGACCCTGTCGCGTCTTCGTGCTCGTTGATGCAGCCTTCGTGCTTTGAGACACTCTCGTCGGTGTTGTGAGATTGTGTCGTTCCACCAGTAAACTGGTGGGCGGCTGTTGTTCTGCCGTCTCCTTGGCATGGAAGCATCGCAGGACTTGACAACGCTTGTCATTACCTCTTTGGCAGTGGCTTCTGCGCTTGTTGCTATTGACAATGGTTCCTGCTCCATAACCAAGGCGAATGAATCAGCATCGAAAGCATTTTTGTTCCAACCGACTGGCTGTGGCCTCGCACGACTGACACACAATCTTCGTTTGGGAGTGGTGTTGATTTCCCATATAATAGCTTGGTGGTCGCTATTAGTAAACTCCTCATCGACCCGCCACTCACAGCCCCCTTTAACTAGGTTGCTGCTAACGAATGTCACATCGATAATGGAGCTGGCTGTGCCTTTGCGATATGTGCTTACGGCTCCTGTGTTGAGGAGTACCAGGTTGAGCGAAAACATGGTCTCAAGGAGAGCTCGTCCTCTCGCGCTCGTTTCCCGGCATCCCCAGTCAATTGCCCAGGCGTTGAAATCTCCTGCGATGGCGACCGATTCATGCTTCCGTACATCCTCCGCCAAGGTGTCCAAGAATAACTCGAACTCCTCGAGCTGTGCACTAGGAGGTGCATAGCAGCTATAGAAGTGAACCCCTCCCACTTTGGCTCTGACAAGACATGGTTCGGGGGTATTTGGGAGTTGTTGGAACGGAAGTTTACCGCAAGCCCATATCGCTGCTCTGTCTGTTGTGTCATTTACCCAGGACAGGGTGTCGAAGTTTTTGTACTGCTCGCAGATTATGGCTACGTCGCAATCCAATTCCCGCACCCGCTGTACCAGTAGGTCTTGGGCTGCTTCGCAATGATTGAGGTTGAGTTGCAGTACTTTCATTTACGGGCTTGTGCTGCTCTCATCGCCTGTTGGTAGATCGGACATTGTGTGTGTGTGTGTTTTTTTTTTTTTTTTTTTTTTTTTTTATCCGAAGAGGGGGGAAATACATTGCGTACTTAGCTAGCACGTGCTGGCCGTCGTGCGGGACTCCCGATGCAATGACTTCAAAGCAAGATTAAATCGTTGCATTGAAGCCAGTATAACGTATACCCGCTAAAACCCTAACCTCTTTCTCCTACAACCATGGTCCCCTGCGGCACTCTTTGTCAATAGTGCCGCAGTGTGTGTGTGTGTGTGTGTGTGTGTGTGTGTGTGTGTGTGTGTGTGTTTGTATGTGTGCGTGAGTGTGTGAGTGCGTGCGTGCGTGCATGGATGCGTGCGTGCGTGTGTGTGTGTGTTTAACGACATATATTTTTTCCAGCCAAAAGGCACAAATGAATGATCAGTTGTAACTGTTACCACATTGTGTTCATCCGTTCGACGTATTTGCTTACTAACAGTAGAAATAGATTCTTCTCCTTCACTGACAACAATCTGCTTAATCGTGTCAAAATGTACTAATTTCGAGGCTGCACAATCTATAGTTATCCCCTTAATGTTACATACCGTTATATAGTCTTGTGCCTTCGTCGACCAACCCATGAATGCATAGTTTTGGTGACCGCCTGATACAAATTCCACTATTAACTCCCCACACCATATGTCTCTAGTTCATCAGTCATATCCCCTATAAATGATCCGATGGGGATGTCGAACTCTCCGTTACGTGAAACATAAAAACAACTGTTGGAATCTCTTTAGCCTTGTAATACTGTGCTATGTTACCACTCCCCCCACACGCAAAGGCTTCTCTCAGATCTAAAGGTGTGAGCGATACAAGAGGATGAAAAAATCCAGTATGTCGATGTGTGTTCCCTCTACACTTTGGTGTGTAAATATGGAAAGTTTCCGATTGGTCATCCAGAGGTGTATGTTGGAAAAGGGTGTCCCTCTGATCTCTCCTCCTTGCCCGGCCTCGTAAAGTGTAAAATTTCACCGCCTCAAGTCCTTTTCCATCCTGTTCTTCCACATAAAATGAACAACAAACTATTGTTTCTTTGTCGCATTTGTGGGGAACAATTCAATGCCGAAGAATGTCGTCATTCAGATGAGGAACGTGCCCTATTTGCCACTTGGGTGATTGAGGAGGTTTTGAAGGCCCTAGAAATGGGGTACAAACTTCTAGAGATGTATGAACTATGGTCCTACGAAACTATCCAATTTGGAAAAAATGTAGCTGATCTTCACTGAAATAATGAACAAATTTATCAAAATCAAGCAGGGATCATCTAACTGGCCTTCTCATTGCAACACTGAAGAGGAAAAGAACCGCTATATTAAAGACTTTTAGAGAGGGAAAACTTTCTTCTAGACCCTCCCAAAATTCTCGATAACCCAGGTCTAAGATCATTGGCAAAGCTGATTTTAAATTTGTTCTGTGGGGAGTTTGGCCAATGTGAAAACCAGCCCAAAACCTCTATAGTGAATCAATCGGATGAGTTTTTCTCTATGTTGGCAAACCCTACCGTTTATGTCAATACTCTTCTCCCTGTTAACCAGAATACCCTCATTGTAAACTGGGAGTACAAAGAAGAGACTACTGATTCTCGTTCTTCCCTTAACGTTGTTAGCGCATCCTATGTAACAGCCCTGGCCCGTCTGAAACTTTACAGTTATTTAGAGAAATTGGGTGATAAGGCATTGTATTACGATTCCAACAGTTGTTTTTATGTTTCACGTCACTGAGAGTTCGACATCCCCATGGGATATGACTGATGAACAAGAGACATATGGTGCATGCATTCATGGTTTGGTCGACGAAGGCACAAGATTATATAACGGTATGTAACGTTAAGATTAAGACTACTTTAGATTGTGCAGCCTCGAAATTAGTAAACTTTGGCACCATCAAGCGTATGGTTTTGAGTGAAGAAGAAGAACCTATTTCTATTGTTAGTAGGCAAATACGTCGAACGAATGAACACAGTATGATAAGAGTTACAACTGAAAAAAGAAAAATTTTGTCAGATCATTCGTTTGTGCCTTTAGACTTAAAAAAATATGTCCTTAAATACACATACACACTTCCTCGGCACCTATATGGGAACACTGTCTTTTTCAAGACTATCATAAGAGAGTCTCAGGTGGTGAAGCAACAAAGGCATTCTAGTCCCAAGAAGTGAGACTATTTTCTCTCGACGTTCAGATCAGAAACTGCTCAAATGGAAAGAGAAGCCCCTTCATTGAAGACATATAAATGACGTCAACCAAGATTATGTCGACAGTTCAACGTCGAACTACTTATTGATCTCTGATCATATGTTTCCTGAAACGGAAGGCTTTATGTTGGCAATCCAAGATTAAGTAATTCCAACTAAGAACTATCTAAAGTACATCGTCAAAGACCCAAAGAACGACACGTTGCTGTGGCAAAACTACTGCACCAGGAACTAGCGCTGAAACTTGAGCTATCACAGTCGGTAAGAACACCCTACTATATATACAAACCAGAATCTATTTTAGAAAATAACAACTACAAACTGTACAGGGACCGGACGATATTGACCGATCGGACTGTTGCTCACAATAGACCAGATATAGTTTTGGTAGATAAAGTCTCTAGAAAAACAACCTTAATTGACATAATATAAACAATAATATAAACATTAAGCAGGCTGAAAATATAGCCAAATATAGGGATTTAGAATTCTTTCACGGATGGAACAATGTGAAGAAATATTTATCCGGGAATACATCCGTTCGTTACATTGATTCATCTTTAAATCCTGCAGACGTAGACAGTTTTAAATTTAAGTGAGAAAACAACATCCCGTTATATAGGTCAAGTTAATAGACCTATTAATAATACAAAAATTAAACTGCTATTATTGTCAGCTGCTAAAGAGATTAATATTCCTATTGTCAATTATCATGCGATAAAAATAGCAATCTAATAGTTTTAATTATACAACAAATGAAGTTAACATGAATGTTTTATCGTGACATTCAAACCTAGTGTTGCGGGATGACAGGAGTTACATGGAACGGTTCCAGATTCTGAACCTCTGTGTGCTAGTTTCCCCGAAAGTCCTAGATGTCGTCTACAAACAAAAAATTAAATTTGGTTATAACCCAATTTTCGTGCCCTTCAGAACGTGGGGCCATATCTACATATCTATGAATAAAGCAGTATTTTGGTAACTGCATGTAGGTTTCATTACAAGAATCAGATTTGATTGTCAAACTATACAAACTCTTCTGGGTCAAAATACATACGGTTTTCTATTTGTCATAGTAGTCCATGTTGCTTACAGTGAAGGTGGCGAATATCAGAACTGGTAAATAATTACTTGCAACCTCTCCACATGAATGACGTAAATCTTTATTATGTGGTGTACATATGTTTCGCTTGCATAATGCAAAGCATCATCAGCACCATATACAAAAAATGTTTCTTATCACTACAAAGAAAATTACAATACAAACAGGTAAAATATAGTAGTCAAATAGACTTACCTAAATTAAAATACAGTCAAGAATTTAAAATTATCATTAACAATAAACTTAATTAGCCCTTCATCCCTTATGAGGGGAAAGTACAAGACGAGGAACATCAAAGTCTCTAGTGTGCAGTAGCACTTTCAGGTACTGTATGCAAAGAAATTAGGATTATTGACGAAACAACGAATAAAATGAGTTATTTCGATCGTTCGAGGAGGTTCGGTGTACAAGTCGTTGAAGAAGAGGAAGATTGGGAGAGGTGAAGGGTGAAAGGCAAACATAACCTACAAATAAAACAGCTTTGTGTAAACAAAATAAAATATTTATGGGTAGGTATGAGCGACTATTGTGATAAAAGGTATGGATAAGTACATTTGCAGGTGAGATGTTGGAATGTTCAGGTAAATCAAGGATCCGGCTGACGGCGTGGAAAGATTATGCGTTAAATGTGTCAGACAATCAAAACGAATTTGTTCGTTTACACAATTGATAGTTGTATTTTTGCAGGCTTTATTGATGTATAATATTTCCAATAAATTCCTTTATTGCAAATATGTAAGATTTTTGTGTTTTGGTTGTGGTTAAAGGTTTGGTTGTTGGAGAGAATATGGTTGGTAAAGGGCGAAGGGGTCTGAACGTCAGGTCTAAGGATGTTGTTACTGATCAGTCTGACATGTTCTTTGACCCTAGTGCTTATTTTACGTCCTGTTTGACCGATGTACAAAGTGTTACACCCTGGAAATGAACAGGAAATTTCATAAATGCCTGATTTATCCCACTTGTTGGTTCTGTCTTTAGCATTACATAGTAACTTTTGGAGTGTGTTATCAGTTTTAAAGGTAATGTCAATGTTGAGATGTTTGAACAGTTTCCGTAGTTGATATACACAATTATCAAAGTCATTATTTGGTATGTGGGTTCACTATTATTGGTATAACTGAGCAAAGACCTATTTTGAAATTTGATGGAGTGTCTGATGAACAACTTGTCTATTAGGTGAATGGGGAATTTATTATTAATTGCTATTTGATAAATAATTTGTAGTTCCTTGTTAAACTCCGATTTTCTATTTCCTAATTATTTCGATCTGTGCCAGACACTAGAATGTCATGAATTCATTCACATTGAAGTTACCACAAATGTAGTTACATATAAAGGCCATAACCGTGACAATTTTCACAAGAAGAAGCGATTTCACCTTATCGCATTGTTGAGAAACTCGCTCAAGACATGGAAACTGATAATAACTACTTTAATTATTATTCTGTTATTCGGTGTTAATCCATAAATAATGTTCCACACCCTCTTGGCTCACGTTTTAGATCTTCTTCTTGCGAAATCCCTATGGGCAAGAACGTATTATATAATATCGAAATAAATTAGTTTACAATGGTGGAAGCTGTTTAAAAATGTAAGCAAAAAAACGGCACCTGTATCTACATAAACCGCAATTATCGTAGTTTTAAAGATTTATTGCTATTGCGAAACCCACAGTATTTTACGGTGAAATTCCGAATTTCTCCTTATCGAATATTAAAGGTCACACGAATTAAAAGATGCCACTGTCTGCAGATAAATATACGAATCCAATGCCAGCAGATTCTTCACACCTTGTTTGACGAAATGAATATGAATAGGCAGGTGTATAATAAAACGAGAATAATTATCAGTGTTTACCTTTTAAGACACAATGTTATTTTTATTTTTTATGGGTTTTGGAACAAACTTTATAGAACTAGATACTGCAAGATTAACTACGCTTATCTAGTGTGCTGAAAAACTAATTTTTATATGCATTTATGAATAGGAGAATATATATCTACCGGGGGTGCCTATCAAAATGTGGCATTTAGTATTTTTAATTAAAATGTAATTAATTTATTTCTGTGAAAAAATTTCATTCAGTTGTTTCTTAAATAAAATAGCACCCCCTTCACTCCTATACGGGGTGAGTTTTTTTTTTGATCATCCGATTGATTCACTATAGAGGTTTTGGGCTGGTTTTCACGTTGGCCAAACTCCCCACAGAACAAATTTAAGTCAGCTTTGCCAATGATCTTAGACCTGGGTTATCGAGAATTTTGGGAGGGTCTAGAAGAAAGTTTTCCCTCTCTAAAAGTCTTTAATATAGCGGTTCTTTTCCTCTTCAGTGTTGCAATGAGAAGGCCAGTTAGATGATCCCTGCTTGATTTTGATAAATTTGTTCATCATTTCAGTGAAGATCAGCTACATTTTTTCCAAATTGGATAGTTTCGTAGGACCATAGTTCATACATCTCTAGAAATTTGTACCCCATTTCTAGGGCCTTCAAAACCTCCTCAATCACCCAAGTGGCAAATAGGGCACGTTCCTCATGTTAAGGACGACATTCTTCGGCATTGAATTGTTCCCCACAAATGCGACAAAGAAGTAGTTTGTTGTTCATTTTATGTGGAAGATGTAACCTATTAACCACTTTGTTGCCTTAAGTAGCCTTAAAATTGTTATTATATTATTAATTTATAATTATTATATAAATGTGATATTTAAGTTACTTTTAAGGTTGCCTATGGGCTGCTCAGATTGGTTCGGTGGGTGTGGCTAAGTACCAAAGCACGATTGATAAAAGGGCGCCAGGCCCAAATAAATGAGATAGGTTTTTACAAATAAATTTATTACAACAAAAAAAATCAAACAGATAGGAGCATATATAAATTTGTTTTCTTTGAGTGAATAGAGATTGAATACTTGTACACAAGCTCTGACCTTTGGGCTGTTGCTGTGGCTGTAGTAGGTTGTAATACCACGTCCTGTGTGTCGGTAGTGGGTGCTGTTGCTGTGGATGTAGTAGGTTGTAATACCACGTCCTGTTTGTCGGTAGCTGGTGCTGTTGCTGTGGATGTAATGGGTTCTGATACTCGGTGACACCCTTATTCGCGAATGGGGCAGTATAGAAGGCCTTTAGTAGTCGTTTTGTTTTTCTCTTCTCATTCGGTGTGATAGGGTTTCACCCTATCTACTCAAGGATGCCTTGGATGGTGGTGTTCATAAAATATAGAGAAAAAAAACGTATTAGTGTTTATTCATATGGTGATTATACGCCTATTATACCCCTCCCTTTTTTGTTTGCTTTTTTTTTGTTTGGTTGTCAACGGAGGTTCCACACTTGAGTTCTATTTCAACGTTCAGAAAGTTTACAGTCTGTTCACTAGGTCACAGTAAGTCTCTTTGTGTACTGATAGTTACTCACTATTTTACAACTACTCCTAATATGAATATAAAAAAATACTACTTCTATTGTTAAGTAAAAGAAAAAATAATAACTGATTATTGTATCACAAAATATACAAACACAATAAAATAAAAGATGGAAATATCAAAAAAAAAAAAAATATATATATATATATATATATATATATATATATATGGATATATTGGTATTGAATTTACAAATCTTATTCTGCTGATTTAATAAAAAATATATATATACATAGACAGTTATGCTCAAGCTTTCCCACGTGATAGAAGCTCCCACGTTAAACTAGTAACTATTAATCTACACTCTTATACCCTGCTAGTTTCTTTTGTTCTGTTTTAAAAGCAATAAACAAATATGAAAATTTATATATACATATTTATATCCACTCAGGTGACTGAACTGGAAGAGTTCAGGTAAACAGAGAGCTAGAGAGGAAAGTAAGTGATTCAACGATAAGATAAATAGATATAATTCAATAAAACAAAATTTTGAATAACAAAAAAAATCAATCACTTACTTTCTCCTCCTTATAGCTGGTAGGGCGGTAGAAATTTCCAGTCCAATCTCCTGGTGAATATGTCCTGATCCCAAAAATATAAGGGCTGTTGTAGGCCATAGGTGGTTTTATCAAAAATGTTCTTTTTTTTTCTTTGTCCTTTTTTTTTTCTTTTAGCTGTTAGGTCGTGGTTGTAACAACCCTAAGAATCGTAAAACCAAAACAGTAGCTGTTCTACAAAAAGCAAATTGACAGAAAAAAAAATCAAACCGCTTTCCTTGATTTCCTTTGGGAACTCAAGGAAGCCACTCGATTTTATACAAAAAAATGCAAAAAAATTTAATATGGTGAAATTGACCAAAACACGCCAAAATTTGAACACTAACTTATTATCGTTTGATATAGAAATTTTCTTTAAAACCAATAAGATCGATAAGTTACAACTTTAATAGTCAAAAAAAATTGTGCAACTACAACCTTTTTATATTCAGAAAAAAACTATAAGAAAACAAAACAGCAAAATATAACGAGTGCAGGAAAATTTAATTTAATCGATACAACGATAATCAATTACGGTAACAAAATCAAATATAAATTTCCAATATATGAAAATTCAACTCTGAAGGAAAATTATTACGCAAAATCTAAATACACGTGGTCACATCTAGAACGCCGAAAATCGAGAGAGAAATTTTACCGGTCTTGCTCGGATTACAGACAGATTTTCCCCTCTCTATTTTTATTTAGTGGGGTAAACCTCTAAACGTGAAATGGCGGTAAAACGAAAATTTGCAAATTATTTATTTAAAGAAAATAAAAGATATGTTAAGTCAATTTAAATACGGCATATTAAAAGCACAAATACTTAGCTAAATTATGAAAGCAAAAATAGCTGTTATTAAAGCATTACATCAATAAACAATCAAATTGAACCTCTCATGCATTTCAAAAATATGTTAAAGCGAAACGGAAAAATAAAGATGGGTAGATTCTTCAACTTACGGCAAAAAATCCACAAGGTACACTGAACGAAATTAATATTACACTTCGTTCTTAATAATTTCCTGTCTTTGGAAAATATTTGAATATACACTGAACGAAATTAAGACTACATTTTTAATAATAAATTTTCGGTATTTGAAAATTCTTGAATTATGATAAATGTAACGAGCAAAAATATTTTTGACGGTTACACACTACCCCTGCCCGGAGAAAAAAATTTTGAAAATGCAATTGAAAAATTTTTTTTTCTAGGTACAAATTTAAAGTGACTTAACCAATTAAGATACTGTAATCCTTGAAGAGGAAATAAGCAACAAATTTATTAAAGATAAAAAATAACCTGCTCACAGGTTATAAGATAATATTTTAGCAAAAATATATTTACATGTAAGGCAAATGCTATAACGAAAACAGAAAGTTCTTATTTCACCCAGATTTACATACTGAGCTTAAAAATCAAAATAAGATTACTAAACGCTAATCCCAGGTAATATTGTAAGACAACTCCATCCTTGAAGAGTTATACAATAGATTAATAGGTAATTAATTCATGTAAGTTATCATGAATAGGAAAAAAAATTTTCTCAACCAAAGGAGAGTTCGGTAAGGTAACAATTTTCTTAAGACAAATCATTAACACTGTCTTTTAAAACGGTAAATCATAAACAGTGACAAGTTAGCAGAACTAGCCAAAAGACAATCACCCTGTTCATTTAACAGATAAACTTCATGGTAAACAATAAAACTCTAAAAACTAACAATAACTCACAGAGTTCGATAATCAAAAATTTAAATTCTATACGGTAAACACTATAGGTATTAGATCCTGTACAAAAATGTAAAAGCCCAGAAATATATACATGTCTCGAGAGATAGCTACAACTAAATTCCCTAAGGTAGATAAAATCGATAGAAAAATGACTCCAGAGGATACTTCCTAATTTGGAGTTGTCGGCCAATCCCCCGAAAGGACAACCAATAAGACCAAACCAACACCACCTAATAGGGTCTTATAATCAAAAAACAAAAAATTAAATTCCCTAAGGAAGCTTAAAGATAATAGACCTTCCAGGTCAGATACAAAATTCAAAAATCCACGATAAAAATATACAAGTGAATCGAGAAAAATATCATCCTAATGTCGCTGTGCTGAAAGAATCAAAACGCTAATACGATAAATTGTTAACAGGTCTCAAAATAAATTCCAATAAACCTCATGACGACGCCACAACAGGTATCAAACAAGGAACTGGCAGTAGAGATCAAATATTGTTCCCTAAGAACATCAAATCATCATAGGATCTCCACCAGATAAGGTAAGACAAATCGGAAAAATTCAAATTTACCAAATTTTAAACCAGATACTCATGAAACCTAAGGGTAACATCGCTAAAGAAATTTAATACGGTAAGGTAAATTTTAATATCTCATGATTACTAAAATATTGACTTTTATTTATCAAAGAACGGCAACGGTACGCAATCATAATGAAGGTAAAGTAAGCAGCTCTAAAACACTGCTAAAAATCTTCCATCCTCAAAAAAACTCAAACTTGGGACCGGCAAACGGCAACCCGCCCAAACTTAACGGTACGAGAAGCTCCAGCCTAAACGACAAAAAAAATTGCAGCCCTATATCACTGCACGAACGCCTGGAGTTCTCCATTTATTGGCTCAGACAAGCCACGATACACTGCCTTAATGCAGCAAACGGTAAGAGGACAGACGAAAGCGGAAAAGGTACGATACGATAAGTTACCTTCATAAATATTGCCTTAAAATTGCAAGTTAAATCAAATTCAAAATATCAGGTACATTAGCGGTAGATCGATATGTCAGTTAAACCAAATACTGCCGTATCAGTTCCAGTCGAGATCCTGGATAGTGCAATCCGAGAAAATTATTCCTTGCAGGAACATCAGATAGACAGGGAAACCATGGCCAAGAATGCATTACTAATCAAACAAGGAAAATCTCTAAATGCATTAAACTCGGTAAACTGATATTCAAAGACAATTAAACGAAATATTAGAAGAGATGGCATTAGATAATTTCAAGAGATAAAAGGTATTACGAGATAAGCAAAAAATATAACGACATTGATGTTCGGAAGGCGATAGTGGCCAATTGAGGGACTTTTACCCTCTTGATGGTGTATGCCCAACCAGGAGCATTCTCAGAGCCCATCCTGGAGACCCAGAGAAAATATACAAAGAACGGTAAGAAAAGGAAAGATAAATATTCGATACGATAAAAGAAAAGTGTACACGAATAATAAAGCAAAACGCGATGGAAATTGTGTATGAAAGGGCCAGTTAGAAGATTTTTACTTCTGCGATGGTGTCATCCGCCCTAAAGTATTCTCAACAGCCCGTTTAGGAGGCCGAAAAAAAGTAGAAAAAAAAAATACAAGATAAGATAAAATACAAGATAAGAGAGATATACGATAACGAAAACAGGTTCGATACGATACGATAAGGAACAACGATAAATATAGATAAAAATGATTTCAAAAATTTGGGGAAAAGATAACGAAAAGAAAGGACACGGCACTATTCTACTGCAGAATCATACTCAGAGTCTGACGATTCTTCCTCAGTTTCGGGATCTGAAAGATAAGGTTTTAAGTCCTTAACATGCCAATTGCCAAGATCATTTCCAGACATGTCCTTTAAATGGTATACGAGATTTGACATTTTCCGGAATATGACACAAGGATTAAATTTGGGAGCTAATTTAGCAGTGTAGTCATTAGCTGCCTTCGATAAAGTATAATTTCTTTTCCATACTCTATCTCCAACGTGAAAAGTAACCTCTCTCTTACGGAGATTGTACTGGTTTGCATTTCGAAGGTAAGCTCTAGGTAACCTTTGACGGATATCAACAAATAATTTTGGAAGACTCTGTATGTCGTCAGATCTATGTAATTTGTCTGAAATGGCGGGAAAAGTATTATCGTTCTCGGAAATTTTTCCATAATAATCACCTGTCACAGGAATATTCCGACCAAAGACAAGAAACGAAGGAGCGAAATTTGTGACATCATGTTTAGCAAGACGGATGGCTTGAGATATTTTAAAGATATTGACATCCCAGTCTTTATGGTTATCAAAAATAAAACTACGGATGCATGTAACAATAGAGCGGTTTACTCGCTCAGTGTGATTAGCTTGGGCATGATACTTTGCGTTGTAAAATATTTTCTGGACATTATAGGTATTCATAAGGGCTTTAAACTCTTTGCTGGTGAATTGAGTACCATTGTCACAACAAAATACTTGAGGAACTCCATATACGAGAAACAATTGATTTTCAATAAATTTTGAAATACCTTTTGAAGTAGCTTTAGCCATAGGGTGAACTAAAACATATTTGGTGAACCAATCCACAATTACCAACAAATATTGATTCCTATTTTTCGATTTTGGATAGGGACCTAACAAATCAGCAGATACCATTTGAAAAGGGAAATTAATATTTCGATATGATCCCATTAAACCAGCACGAGGTAAATTCGAGCTTTTACATGAATTGCAAATCTCACACTGACGAACATAACAATAAACATCATGTCTCATCCGAGGCCAATAATATAATTCAAGAATACGGTGTAAAGTTTTTGATATGCCAAAGTGTCCAGCAGTAGCGTCATCATGACACATACGGGATATTTCCCACCTGTTATTACGAGGTACAACAATTTTCCAATTGGTTGTATTACTAACGATATCATTTTGACCAAAAACATGTTTATAGAGAAGGTTGTTCTCAACCCGGAAAGAAGGGTGTTTTTCGGGATTTAAGTTATACAATGGACGACAAAAAATCTTTGGCTGTTTGTAGCCAAAGCTTCCACTCTCTGCGGGTAGACGAAAGAGATGGTTTTATTGAGGAGTAGACCTTTTGTTTTTCCCTTTGCCTTTTTGTTGGATAACGGAAGCATTTGTAGGGTTGGGTCCTGGACTTTGAGTAGAAGTGCTGGCGACGGCGTCCAGTTTTCCATCTCCATTTTGCTCGTCTTTTGAACCTCTAGACAAGCATCGTTGACAATTGATTTTGGTAACATTTTTAGCACCACAACCAAAACAAAAGATTCTCTTGGGATGATTACAGGCTGAATACCTATGTCCCATAATATTGCAATTCCAACAACGGAGGTCAGATATATTTAAAGTACTCATATTTCTCGAGGAAGAAAATGTAGGGGCAAAACTTTGATTCTGATATATTCGATTTTGTGAGCGATTAGGCAGAGAACTCGAAAAGCTTAAGTCAGGTTCTAATAATTGACTTGAAGGGCTTGGAGGAAGTTTATATCTGTTGGTCCAAATCATAGACTCCTCTAACTGTCGACAAAGGTCAGATAGTTGATCTACGGTATTTATGGTGTGTAGGGCTAATTGAGAAACAAAATAGGGTGACAAGTTACGTCTGATTTTATTAACAATTGTTTGTTCATCAGGTTTTACGGTTAGACGGTTAAACAATCTTATCATGCAGGTGATGAATAAGGTAACCATTTCATTAACTCCCTGGGTTCGAGAATTTATTTCCATCAACAAATCTTCATCATAAAAATAAGGTAGGAAGTCACGTTTTAATTTTTCGACAAGTTGATCCCAGTCCCTAACTTTGTCCTTAATACTGCAATACCAGGTTAGAGCAGCTCCCCTAAACAAATCACAAGATGAGAGGAACAATTCTTCTTTAGTAACTCCCCTGGCAACTCTTAATGTCTCAACCTTTTCTAAAAATGAGTGAACTGACTCCTTCTGGTTTTGTCCTGTGAAATAAAGGTTCCATTTGTATGTAGCTACAGATTTCACAACAGGGCTAATAGGAGTAAACTGCTGACCAGATGTTCCTTGGGGTGTAGAAGCAGAAGGCACAAGCTTGAAAGCTAAATCCCCCTCTAGAATTAACAACTCCGTCTGCAGGTCGGCTTTTTCCTTTTCCTCATCCTCGGTTTCTTCTACGAGTCTGTGAATTCTTCCAGAAAGATGGGTTAAACGAGAAGATAGTCTTTTATGGGCAGGACATGTGGCTGGACCAGAGAAAGAATCAATTTGACCTTTTAAATCTTCAATAGTCTCTTTAATTTCTAAAACATCATCCTTATAAGAAATTGGACTTACTAATACACCTTGTACAAAACTACGATTTGCATCTTCCTGACTCAAAGCTCCTCTTAGTAACTTACGCTTACAATCAACATCACCAATGGGCTTAACCTTCCTAAGTTTTAACTCATAATCCAACTCCTTGACTTTAAGGTGATTTGGCTCCATAATGAAAGATAGAGATAAACAAAGATACGAAAAATTTATAATTTAAGATAAACGATAAGGAAAACTGACAAAAAGAAAGACACTGCCTGTATACGGTAAGGGTTAAGTGGACAAGGCACTCAGAAATCGATAACTCCCACATGGTAATCAAACAAAAACTATGAGTGATAAGGAAGCGATAACGGTACGGTAAGATAAGATAATTCCAGACCACTCAACAACGATATAGTGGGAAGGGTAACTGATTGCAACAGATTCCACAAAGATAATATAATTAACGGTAAATTCGGTAGCAATGTTCTGCAAAAATTTGGGGCAAGATAATTGAAGGAAAACTAGAAAATTTAGTGATAAAATATAAACGATAATATTCAAATATGTTGTTAACGATAATAAAAATTCAGTAAAAAGAAAATCTAAAGTTTCAGATAAATAGGTAACGATATGTAAAATTTCTACCTCTTATTAAATGCAGATATATATAAACAGAATAAATTCAGTAAATTCAAATGAAACGGTATGTCTATCTCACCTATTATAGGCCAAAATTTATAACTCAATCGTGCCTTAGTCGAGCCCTACGTTGTTAGCGCCACTTTGTAATCTATTAACCACTTTGTTGCCTTAAGTAGCCTTAAAATTGTTATTATATTATTATTTATAATTATTATATAAATGTGATATTTAAGTTACTTTTAAGGTTGCCTATGGGCTGCTCAGATTGGTTCGGTGGGTGTGGCTAAGTACCAAAGCACGATTGATAAAAGGGCGCCAGGCCCAAATAAATGAGATAGGTTTTTACAAATAAATTTATTACAACAAAAAAAAAATCAAACAGATAGGAGCATATATAAATTTGTTTTCTTTGAGTGAATAGAGATTGAATACTTGTACACAAGCTCTGACCTTTGGGCTGTTGCTGTGGCTGTAGTAGGTTGTAATACCACGTCCTGTGTGTCAGTAGTGGGTGCTGTTGCTGTGGATGTAGTAGGTTGTAATACCACGTCCTGTTTGTCGGTAGCTGGTGCTGTTGCTGTGGATGTAATGGGTTCTGATACTCGGTGACACCCTTATTCGAGAATGGGGCAGTATAGAAGGCCTTTAGTAGTCGTTTTGTTTTTCTCTTCTCATTCGGTGTGATAGGGTTTCACCCTATCTACTCAAGGAACTGCCTTGGATGGTGGTGTTCATAAAATATAGAGAAAAAAAACGTATTAGTGTTTATTCATATGGTGATTATACGCCTATTATACCCCTCCCCTTTTTGTTTGCTTTTTTTTTTGTTTGGTTGTCAACGGAGGTTCCACACTTGAGCACTATTTCAACGTTCAGAAAGTTTACAGTCTGTTCACTAGGTCACAGTAAGTCTCTTTGTGTACTGATAGTTACTCACTATTTTACAACTACTCCTAATATGAATATAAAAAAATACTACTTCTATTGTTAAGTAAAAGAAAAAATAATAACTGATTATTGTATCACAAAATATACAAATACAATAAAATAAAAGATGGAAATATCAAAAAATATATATATATCGATATATTGGTATTGAATTTACAAATCTTATTCTGCTGATTTAATAAAAAATATATATATACATAGACAGTTATGCTCAAGCTTTCCCACGTGATAGAAGCTCCCACGTTAAACTAGTAACTATTAATCTACACTCTTACACCCTACTAGTTTCTTTTGTTCTGTTTTAAAAGCAATAAACAAATATGAAAATTTATATATACATATTTATATCCACTCAGGTGACTGAACTGGAAGAGTTCAGGTAAACAGAGAGCTAGAGAGGAAAGTAAGTGATTCAACGATAAGATAAATAGATATAATTCAATAAAACAAAATTTTGAATAACAAAAAAAATCAATCACTTACTTTCTCCTCCTTATAGCTGGTAGGGCGGTAGAAATTTCCAGTCCAATCTCCTGGTGAATATGTCCTGATCCCAAAAATATAAGGGCTGTTGTAGGCCATAGGTGGATTTATCAAAAATGTTCCCTTTTTTTTTCTTTGTCCTTTTTTTTTCTTTTAGCTGTTAGGTCGTGGTTGTAACAACCCTAAAAATCGTAAAACCAAAACAGTAGCTGTTCTACAAAAAGCAAATTGACAGAAAAAAAAAATCAAACCGCTTTCCTTGATTTCCTTTGGGAACTCAAGGAAGCCACTTGATTTTATACAAAAAATGCAAAAAAATTTAATATGGTGAAATTGACCAAAACACGCCAAAATTTGAACACTAACTTATTATCGTTTGATATAGAAATTTTCTTTAAAACCAATAAGATCGATAAGTTACAACTTTAATAGTCAAAAAAAATTGTGCAACTACAACCTTTTTATATTCAGAAAAAAACTATAAGAAAACAAAACAGCAAAATATAACGAGTGCAGGAAAATTTAATTTAATCGATACAACGATAATCAATTACGGTAACAAAATCAAATATAAATTTCCAATATATGAAAATTCAACTCTGAAGGAAAATTATTAAGCAAAATCTAAATACACGTGGTCACATCTAGAACGCCGAAAATCGAGAGAGAAATTTTACCGGTCTTGCTCGGATTACAGACAGATTTTCCCCTCTCTATTTTTATTTAGTGGGGTAAACCTCTAAACGTGAAATGGCGGTAAAACGAAAATTTGCAAATTATTTATTTAAAGAAAATAAAAGATATGTTAAGTCAATTTAAATACGGCATATTAAAAGCACAAATACTTAGCTAAATTATGAAAGCAAAAATAGCTGTTATTAAAGCATTACATCAATAAACAATCAAATTGAACCTCTCATGCATTTCAAAAATATGTTAAAGCGAAACGGAAAAATAAAGATGGGTAGATTCTTCAACTTACGGCAAAAAATCCACAAGGTACACTGAACGAAATTAATATTACACTTCGTTCTTAATAATTTCCTGTCTTTGGAAAATATTTGAATATACACTGAACGAAATTAAGACTACATTTTTAATAATAAATTTTCGGTATTTGAAAATTCTTGAATTATGATAAATGTAACGAGCAAAAGTATTTTTGACCGTTACAAAGAATAGGATGGAAAAGGCCTTGAGGCGGTGAAATTTTACACTTTACGAGGCCGGACAAGGAGGAGAGATCAGAGGGACACTCTTTTCCAACATACACCTCTGAATGACCAATCGGAAACTTTCCATATTTACACACCAAAGTGTAGAGGGAACACACATCGACATACTGGATTTTTTCATCCTCTTGTATCGCTCACACCTTTCGACCTGAGAGAAGCCTTTGTGTGTGGGGGGAGTGGTAACATAGCACAGTATTACAAGAACTAGAGCCATATGGTGTGGGGAGTTATATAGTGGAATTTGTATCAGCTGGTCACCAAAACTATGCATTCATGGGTTGGTCGACGAAGGCACAAGACTATATAACGGTATGTAACATTAAGGGGATAACTATAGATTGTGCAGCCTCGAAATTAGTACATTTTGACACGATTAAGCAGATTGTTGTCAGTGAAGGAGAAGAACCTATTTCTATTGTTAGTAAGCAAATACGTCGAACGGATGAACACAATGTGGTAACAGTTACAACTGCTCATTCATTTGTGCCTAAAAATATGTCGTTAAACACACACACACACGCACGCACTCACACACTCACGCACGCCGGGGTGGTTGTTGGTCCACTACCGGGCGCCTCCCCAGGTGGCGGATAGGGGAACGCTCTCCAGCAATGGGGAGTACTGAGGATTTCCTCAGGGCGGACCAAAATCAGATAGGGGAAGGAACCCCGAAAATAAACCATTCATGGATATGGGTGATAAGGTCAAGTTAATACCCCAGGTGGGTACCTCTGCAGAGGATAATCCCACCACCGGTTCCGATCGAGTGAAAGCCTCGGTGGCCGGTGCACGCTCCACGGATTCTGGGGGGAGCGAATTATCACTGGTTCCGTCACATAGTGACAACAAGAAGAAAGAAACTATTAATGGTACAACATCGACCATTAAAACTAGAGCTGGCAGCAAGACACTATTCAGCCAAGTCCTCCAAAAGGCGGATAGTGGAGTTGACGTGCCCCAAAGGGCAACAAATGAGAGTGGCGCTCCAAACAAATTAGGAGCAAAGATCGATGAGCTCTTGAAGTTCATTGGGCCTAGGCACAATGTACATCATGAGATCAAGAAACTGGCAAACTCCATTAAGTCAGAATATGACAAATATCTGACGTCAACGACGCGGCCGTCTCCCGTAGCGAAACCTGCTACAACACAGACATCGCCAGTAAAGGTGTCAAACACTCAGACACAAGGTGAAAAGCAAAAGGAGGTCCCAAAAGCGGCTGCCTCAAAAGCAGCTAACTCAAAACCGGCTGCATCAACACCGGCGGCCCCAAAGCAGGCGGCTTCAATAAAAGTAGCCTCACTAGCGGCAGACTCTGTAGCAAGGACCTCGCCACCGAAGGCCTCGCCTTCAGTAGCCTCATCAAGTAAGGCACCACTACCAAAAACTCTTAAACCGGTGCTAGCTAGCAAGCTAAAGCCCGGTAAAGAAGGTTGCCAGAACATCGGGCAAACCACCCAGGCAACAACAAGTAGGGTGGTCAATTCAGAAGCGGAGAGAAACAATGGATTAAAATCCAAGTTTAAACCGCAGACCAAGAACCAACCTTCAAACCAGTCTACTGACTGGCAAGTGGCAAAGAGGAAAAAGGCCTCGAGGACCAATAAGCAAAAACCAGCGCCACATTGTACGCTGCTTATAAAGAGAGGCGAGAAGAGCTCCCATGCAGATATCTTGCGAGGTATCAAGAATGATCCCACCTTGCAGGATATAGGCAAAAAAGTCAATAAGATCCGACGAACAGCTAAGGGAGATCTCCTATTGTTATTCGCGAAGGCAGACGCTCAGGAGATGGAGCGTTATTGTAAAGCCATCAAGAATAAGCTCCCAAGCGGGGCCACTGTACAATCTCGAATACCGCAAATCGAGATTGAAATTAAAGACCTGGACGAGATCAGTACCAAGGAAGACGTAGTAAACCTGCTCAAAGATAATATCGACGGCCTGGCAGAGATCACTGAGGAGGCAGTGAAATCACTTCGACGGGCATATAGATCAACACAAACGGCAGTTGTTTGTCTCCCAGAAGTCCAGGCCAAGAAAGCCATCGCACTTGGAAAGCTGAAACTCGCGTGGGGCACAGTACGTGTTCGCGAGAGGATCAGCCTTCGACGGTGCTTCAAATGCTGGCACTTTGGGCACAACGCCCAGGCGTGCAGAGGCAAGACTGATCGAAGCAGTGGTTGTCACAGATGCGGAGGCGCCGGTCACAATGCCTCGGCTTGCCAACAACCGCCAAGTGCTTACTTTGCAAAGAGAAAGATAGTAGGTCAGACTGCCGGCATGTTGCGGGTAGTTGGAAATGTCCGATCTACCAACAGGCGATGAGAGCAGCACAAGCCCGTAAATGAAAGTACTGCAACTCAACCTTAATCATTGCGAAGCAGCCCAAGACCTACTGGTACAGCGGGTGCGGGAATTGGATTGCGACGTAGCCATAATCTGCGAGCAGTACAAAAACTTCGACACCGTGTCCTGGGTAAATGACACAACGGACAGAGCAGCGATATGGGCTTGCGGTAAACTTCCGTTCCAACAACTCCCAAATACCCCCGAACAATGTCTTGTGAGAGCCAAAGTGGGAGGGGTTCACTTCTATAGCTGCTATGCACCTCCTAGTGCACAGCTCGAGGAGTTCGAGTTATTCTTGGACACCTTGGCGGAGGATGTACGGAAGCGTGAATCGGTCGCCATCGCAGGAGATTTCAACGCCTGGGCAATTGACTGGGGAAGCCGGGAAACGAGCGCGAGGGGACGAGCTCTCCTTGAGACCATGTCTTCGCTCAACCTGGTACTCCTCAACACAGGAGCCGTAAGCACATATCGCAAAGGCACAGCCAGCTCCATTATCGATGTGACATTCGTTAGCAGCAACCTAATTAAAGGGGGCTGTGAGTGGCGGGTCGATGAGGAGTTTACTAATAGCGACCACCAAGCTATTATATGGGAAATCAACACCACTCCCAAACGAAGATTGTGTGTCAGTCGTGCGAGGCCACAGCCAGTCGGTTGGAACAAAAATGCTTTCGATGCTGATTCATTCGCCTTGGTTATGGAGCAGGAACCATTGTCAATAGCAACAAGCGCAGAAGCCACTGCCAAAGAGGTAATGACAAGCGTTGTCAAGTCCTGCGATGCTTCCATGCCAAGGAGACGGCACAACAACAGCCGCCCACCAGTTTACTGGTGGAACGACACGATCTCACAACACCGACGAGAGTGTCTCAAAGCACGAAGGCTGCATCAACGAGCACGGAGACGCGACAGGGTCACAACAGAAGAACTAAGGCTCGACTATGAGATCAAAAGACAACAACTACGAAGAGCAATTCTCTCAAGCAAGAGATCCTACTGGAAGGAGTTGTGTGACGAAGTTAATCAAGATCCATGGGGAAAACCGTATAAAATCGTGATGCATAAAATTAAGGCCCCTCCCATGACATCAACGAACTGCCCCGAATCATTGCACCGCATTGTCACTCACTTGTTTCCTGCGAAGCCTGAGCTACCCGCTTATCCTTCGTGGCAGGTGAGGGACGAAGATATACCATCAGTGACTATGAATGAGCTGATGGGCGCATGCAAGCGGCTCAAAAACTGCAAGGCTCCCGGTCCAGATGGCATACCTAACATCGCGCTAAAATGCGCCATAGCCAATAGGCCTGACATGTTTCTACAAATGTATGAGACCTGCCTAAAGCAGGGGGTTTTCCCGACTAAGTGGAAAAAGCAGAGGCTTGTGCTCCTCCCTAAAGGGGGAAAGAAACCTCCAGACGAACCGTCATCATATCGTCCCCTCTGTATGTTGGACTCTGCGGGAAAACTCCTTGAAAGAATAATAGCAGATAGGCTGGAACCCTACGTTGAGCCAAAACTTTCCACCAACCAATTCGGGTTCAGAAAGGGGAGATCAACCATCGATGCCGTGACACTCGTTACCAACATCGCCAGAGGCTATCTCGGGAAAGAGATGGAGAAGAGGTGGAAAAAAGTACTGTCTAATAGCCACCCTGGATATCAAGAACGCCTTTAACTCGGCCCGCTGGGACCGCATTTTGGAGGCTCTTGCCAGGATGGAAGTTCCTCAGTACTTGCGGAGAATGGTTTCAGCGTATTTCAAGGACCGCATCTTATTGTACCAAACTGAAAATGGGCAAGTCGACTATAAGATCACAGGAGGTGTACCTCAGGGCTCTGTTCTTGGCCCCCTCTTATGGAACGTAATGTACAACGACCTGCTCCTGCTCGGTCTGCCTGAGGGCGTCAGGCTAGTGGCATTCGCCGATGATGTGGCATTGATCATAGTGCGCAAGCACATAGAGGAGATACAAACAACCTTCTCATTCGCTATAGCCACAATTCAGCATTGGATGCTCTCAGCGGACTTGAGTTTAGCAGAACAAAAGACCGAAACACTTCTTGTTAGCAGTCGAAAGGCAAGGGAAACCATCACCCTCAAAATAGGCGACACCTACATACAGTCGCAGCCCTTCATCAGCTATTTGGGGGTGCTCCTGGACACACGGCTCAACTTCAAAGAGCACATAATCGCGGCCAGCAAGAAAGCAGCTGGGGTACAGGGGGCATTATCTAGAATAATGCCGAATGTCGGAGGCCCTAGACAGATAAGAAGACAGCTACTGGCAACAGTAACTACTTCTGTTTTGTTGTACGGGGCACCGGTATGGGAGAAATCGCTCGAGCTACCATCGTACCGCCGGAAAATGGAATCAGTCCAGCGGCTCTCAGCGATTCGAGTGGCATCATCCTACCGCACTGTGTCTTATGAGGCGGTAAGTGTGATTGCCTCTACCCTACCAATCGACATCCTGGCTGCAGAAAGGGGACGGCTTTACCGCAGAAAGTTAGAAAAAGACCAGCCGACAAGAAACAGCGATGAAAGGGCCATGAGTCTAGGGCAATGGCAGGAGAGGTGGGACAGCTCTACAAAAGGCCGGTGGACATATCGATTGATACCTAACATCAGTCGTTGGGTCAACCGCCAGCATGGGGAGGTTGGGTTTTACATCACTCAACTCCTGACTGGACATGGATGCTTTCGAGCATACCTGCACAGGTTCAGGAGGGCAAACTCCCCAAACTGCCCACACTGTACGGACGTGATAGAGGACGCGGAACACGTGTTCTTCTCCTGCCCCCGGTTTCAGGATCAACGTGCCGAAGTGGAGAGGATTCTGGAGACTAATATCGTTCCAGAACAATTAGTAGAAGCCATGTTGAAGGGCCCGCAAGCCTGGAACTTGGTATCAGATTACGCGGAGACTATCCTCAAAGACCTCCGCAATACCTTCGAGGAGTAGGCTTTAGAGGCTTTCAATGTAAGAGCAGTTAACATCTGCAATGAACCACCCTTGCGAAGTAGTATTGACAAAGAGTGCCCCAGGGGACCATGGTTGTAGGAGAAAGAGGTTAGGGTTTTAGCGGGTATACGTTATACTGGCTTCAATGCAACGATTTAATCTTGCTTTGAAGTCATTGCATCGGGAGTCCCGCACGACGGCCAGCACGTGCTAGCTAAATACGCAATGTATTTCCCCCCTCTTCGGATAAAAAAAAAAAAAAAAAAAAAAAAAAAAAAAATCACGCACGCACGCACACACACACACACATAAACACACATACATACACACACTAAGGCCCCTCCCATGACATCAACGAACTGCCCCGAATCATTGCACCGCATTGTCACTCACTTGTTTCCTGCAAAGCCTGAGCTACCCGCTAATCCTTCGTGGCAGGTGAGGGACGAAGATATACCATCAGTGACTATGAGTGAGCTGATGGGCGCGTGCAACCGGCTCCAAAACGGTAAGGCTCCCGGTCCAGATGGCATACCTAACATCGCGCTAAAATGCGCCATAGCCAATAGGCCTGACATGTTTCTACACATGTATGAGACCTGCCTAAAGCAGGGGGTTTTCCCGACTAAGTGGAAAAAGCAGAGGCTTGTGCTCCTCCCTAAAGGGGGAAAGAAACCTCCCGACGAACCGTCATCATATCGTCCCCTCTGTATGTTAGACTCTGCGGGAAAACTCCTTGAAAGGATAATAGCAGATAGGCTGGAGCCCTACGTTGAGCCGAAACTTTCCACCAACCAATTCGGGTTCAGAAAGGGGAGATCAACCATCGATGCCGTGACACTCGTTACCAACATCGCCAGAGAGGCTATCTCGGGAAAGAGATGGAGAAGAGGTGGAAAAAAGTACTGTCTAATAGCCACCCTGGATATCAAGAACGCCTTTAACTCGGCCCGCTGGGACCGCATTTTGGAGGCTCTTGTCAGGATGGAAGTTCCGCAGTACTTGCGCAGAATGGTTTCAGCCTATTTCAAGGACCGCATCTTGTTGTACCAAACTGAAAATGGGCAAGTAGACTATAAGATCACAGGAGGTGTACCTCAGGGCTCTGTTCTTGGCCCCCTCTTATGGAACGTAATGTACAACGACCTGCTCCTGCTCGGTCTGCCTGAGGGCGTCAGGCTAGTGGCATTCGCCGATGATGTGGCATTGATCATAGTGCGCAAGCACATAGAGGAGATACAAACAACCTTCTCATTCGCTATAGCCACAATTCAGCATTGGATGCTCGCAGCGGACTTGAGTTTAGCAGAACAAAAGACCGAAACACTTCTTGTTAGCAGTCGAAAGGCAAGGGAAACCATCACCCTCAAAATAGGCGACTCCTACATACAGTCGCAGCCCTTCATCAGCTATTTGGGGGTGCTCCTGGACACACGGCTCAACTTCAAAGAGCACATAATCGCGGCCAGCAAGAAAGCAGCTGGGGTACAGGGGGCATTATCTAGAATAATGCCGAATGTCGGAGGCCCTAGACAGATAAGAAGACAGCTACTGGCAACAGTAACTACTTCTGTTTTGTTGTACGGGGCACCGGTATGGGAGAAATCGCTCGAGCTACCATCGTACCGCCGGAAAATGAAATCAGTCCAGCGGCTCTCAGCGATTCGAGTGGCATCATCCTACCGCACTGTGTCTTACGAGGCGGTGAGTGTGATTGCCTCTACCCTACCAATCGACATCCTGGCTGCAGAAAGGGGACGGCTTTATCGCAGAAAGTTAGAGAAAGACCAACCGACAGGAAACAGCGATGAAAGAGCCATGAGTCTAAGGCAATGGCAGGAGAGGTGGGACAGCTCTACTAAAGGTCGGTGGACATATCGATTGATACCTAACATCAGTCGTTGGGTCAACCGCCAGCATGGGGAGGTTGGGTTTTACATCACTCAACTCCTGACTGGGCATGGATGCTTTCGAGCATACCTGCACAGGTTCAGGAGGGCAAACTCTCCAAACTGCCCACACTGTACGGACGTGATAGAGGACGCGGAACACGTGTTCTTCTCCTGCCCCCGGTTTCAGGATCAACGTGCTGAAGTGGAGAGGATTCTGGAGACTAATATCGTTCCAGAACAATTAGTAGAAGCCATGCTGAAGGGCCCCCAAGCCTGGAACTTGGTATCAGATTACGCGGAGACTATCCTCAAAGAACTCCGCAATACGTTCGAGGAGTAGGCTTTAGAGGCTTCCAATGTAAGAGCAGTAAACATCTGCAATGAACCACCCTTGCGAAGTAGTATTGAGTAAGAGTGCCGCAGGGGACCATGGTTGTAGGAGAAAGAGGTTAGGGTTTTAGCGGGTATACGGTATACTGGTTTCAATGAAACGATTTACTCTTGCTTTGAAGTCATTGTATCGGGAGTCCCGCACGACGGCCAGCACGTGCTAGCTAAGTACGGAATGTATTTCCCCCCTCTTCGGATAAAAAAAAAAAAAAAAAAAAAACATACATACACACACACACACACACACACACAGGAAGCCTTCCCGAGGTGGTTGTTGGTCCACTACCGGGCGCCTCCCCAGGTGGCGGATAGGGGAACGCTCTCCAGCAATGGGGAGTACTGAGGATTTCCTCAGGGCGGACCAAAATCAGATAGGGGAAGGAACCCCGAAAATAAACCATCTATGGATATGGGTGATAAGGTGAACTTAATACCCCAGGTGGGTACCTCTGCAGAGGATAATCCCACCACCGGTTCCGATCGAGTGAAAGCCTCGGTGGCCGGTGCACGCTCCACAGATTCTGGGGGGAGCGAATTATCACTGGTTCCGTCACATAGTGACAAGAAGAAGAAGAACACCGTTAATGGTACAACATCGACCATTAAAACTAGAGCTGGCAGCAATACACTATTCAGCCAAGTCCTCCAAAAGGCGAATAGTGGAGTTGACGTCCCCCAAAGGGCAACAGATGAGAGTGGCGCTCCAAACAAATTAGGAGCAAAGATCGATGAGCTCTTGACGTTCATTGGGCCTAGGCACAATGTACATCATGAGATCAAGAAACTGGCACACGCCATTAAGTCAGAATATGACAAATATCTGACGTCAACGACGCAGCCATCTCCTGTAGCGAAACCTGCTACAACACAGACATCGCCAGTAAAGGTGTCAAACACTCAGACACAAGGTGAAAAGCAAAAGGAGGTCCCAAAAGCGGCTGCCTCAAAAGCAGCTAACTCAAAACCGGCTGCATCAACACCGGCGGCCCCAAAGCAGGCGGCTTCAATAAAAGTAGCCTCACTGCCGGGAGGCTCGGTAGCAAGGACCTCGCCACCGAAGGCTTCGCCTTCAGTAGCCTCATCAAGTAAGACACAAACTCTTAAACCGGTGCTAGCTAGCAAGCTAAAGCCCGGTAAAGAAGGTTGCCAGAACATCGGGCAAACCACCCAGGCAACAACAAGTAGGGTGGCCAATTCAGAAGCGAAGAGAAACAATGGATTAAAATCCAAGTTTAAACCGCAGACCAGAAACAAACCTTCAAACCAGTTGACTGACTGGCAACTGGTAAAGAGGAAAAAGGCCCCGAGGACCAATAAGCAAAAACCAGCGCCACATTGTACGCTGCTTATAAAGAAAGGCGAGAAGAGCTCCCATGCAGATATCTTGCGAGATATCAAAAATGATCCCACCTTGCAGGATATAGGCAAAAAAGTCAATAAGATCCGACGAACAGCTAAGGGAGATCTCCTGTTTTTATTCGCGAAGGCAGACGCTCAGGAGATGGAGCGATACTGTAACGCCATCAAGAATAAGCTCCCAAGCGGGGCCACTGTACAATCTCGAATACCGCAAATCGAGATTGAAATTAAAGACCTGGATGAGATCAGTACAAAGGAAGACGTGGTAAAGCTGCTCAAAGATAATATCGACGGCCTGGCAGAGATCACTGAGGAGGCAGTGAAATCACTTCGACGGGCATATAGATCAACACAAACGGCAGTTGTTTGTCTCCCAGAGGTCCAGGCCAACAAATCCATCGCACTTGGAAAGCTGAAACTTGCGTGGGGCACAGTACGTGTTCGCGAGAGGATCAGCCTTCGCCGGTGCTTCAAATGCTGGCACTTTAGGCACAACGCCCAGGCGTGCAGAGGCAAGACTGACCGAAGCAGTTGTTGTCACAGATGCGGAGGCGCTGGTCACAATGCCTCGGCTTGTCAACAACCTGCCAGTGCTTACTCTGCAAAGAGAAAGATAGTAGGTCAGACTGCCGGCACGTTGCGGGTAGTTGGAAATGTCCGATCTACCAACAGGCGATGAGAGCAGCACAAGCCCGTAAATGAAAGTACTGCAACTCAACCTCAACCATTGCGAAGCAACCCAAGACCTACTGGTACAGCGGGTGCGGGAATTAGATTGCGACGTAGCCATAATCTGCGAGCAGTACAAAAACTTCGACACCCTGTCCTGGGTAAATGACACAACGGACAGAGCAGCGATATGGGCTTGCGGTAAACTTCCGTTCCAACAACTCCCAAATACCCCCGAACCATGGCTTGTGAGAGCCAAAGTGGGAGGGGTTCACTTCTATAGCTGCTATGCACCTCCTAGTGCACAGGAGTTCGAGTTATTCTTGGACACCTTGGCGGAGGATGTACGGAAGCGTGAATCGGTCGCCATCGCAGGAGATTTCAACGCCTGGGCAATTGACTGGGGATGTCGGGAAACGAGCGCGAGAGGACGAGCTCTCCTTGAGACCATGTCTTCGCTCAACCTGGTACTCCTCAACACAGGAACCGTAAGCACATATCGCAAAGGCACAGCCAGCTCCATTACCGATGTGACATTCGTTAGCAGCAACCTAATTAAAGGGGGCTGTGAGTGGCGGGTCGATGAGGAGTTTACTAATAGCGACCACCAAGCTATTATATGGGAAATCAACACCACTCCCAAACGAAGATTGTGTGTCAGTCGTGCGAGGCCACAGCCAGTCGGTTGGAACAAAAATGCTTTCGATGCTGATTCATTCGCCTTGGTTATGGAGCAGGAACCATTGTCAATAGCAACAAGCGCAGAAGCCACTGCCAAAGAGGTAATGACAAGCGTTGTCAAGTCCTGCGATGCTTCCATGCCAAGGAGACGGCAGAACAACAGCCGCCCACCAGTTTACTGGTGGAACGACACGATCTCACAACACCGACGAGAGTGTCTCAAAGCACGAAGGCTGCATCAACGAGCACGGAGACGCGACAGGGTCACAACAGAAGAACTAAGGCTCGACTATGAGATCAAAAGACAACAACTACGAAGAGCCATTCTCTCAAGCAAGAGATCCTACTGGAAGGAGTTGTGTGACGAAGTTAATCAAGATCCATGGGGAAAACCGTATAAAATCGTGATGCATAAAATTAAGGCCCCTCCCATGACATCAACGAACTGCCCCGAATCATTGCACCGCATTGTCACTCACTTGTTTCCTGCGAAGCCTGAGCTACCCGCTTATCCTTCGTGGCAGGTGAGGGACGAAGATATACCATCAGTGACTATGAGTGAGCTGATGGGCGCGTGCAACCGGCTCCAAAACGGTAAGGCTCCCGGTCCAGATGGCATACCTAACATCGCGCTAAAATGCGCCATAGCCAATAGGCCTGACATGTTTCTACACATGTATGAGACCTGCCTAAAGACCTGCCTAATAGCAGATAGGCTGGAGCCGAAACTTTCCACCAACCAATTCGGGTTCAGAAAGGGGAGATCAACCATCGATGCCGTGAAGCTCGTTACCAGCATCGCCAGAGAGGCTATCTCGGGAAAGAGATGGAGAAGAGGTGGAAAAAAGTACTGTCTAATAGCCACCCTGGATATCAAGAACGCCTTTAACTCGGCCCGCTGGGACCGCATTTTGGAGGCTCTTGCCAGGATGGAAGTTCCGCAGTACTTGCGCAGAATGGTTTCAGCCTATTTCAAGGACCGCATCTTGTTGTACCAAACTGAAAATGGGCAAGTAGACTATAAGATCACAGGAGGTGTACCTCAGGGCTCTGTTCTTGGCCCCCTCTTATGGAACGAAATGTACAACGACCTGCTCCTGCTCGGTCTGCCTGAGGGCGTCAGGCTAGTGGCATTCGCCGATGATGTGGCATTGATCATAGTGCGCAAGCACATAGAGGAGATACAAACAACCTTCTCATTCGCTATAGCCACAATTCAGCATTGGATGCTCGCAGCGGACTTGAGTTTAGCAGAACAAAACACCGAAACACTTCTTGTTAGCAGTCGAAAGGCAAGGGAAACCATCACCCTCAAAATAGGCGACTCCTACATACAGTCGCAGCTATTTGGGGGTGCTCCTGGACGCACGGCTCAACTTCAAAGAGCACATAATCGCGGCCAGCAAGAAAGCAGCTGGGGTACAGGGGGCATTATCTAGAATAATGCCGAATGTCTGAGGCCCTAGACAGATAAGAAGACAGCTACTGGCAACAGTAACTACTTCTGTTTTGTTGTACGGGGCACCGGTATGGGAGAAATCGCTCGAGCTACCATCGTACCGCCGGAAAATGAAATCAGTCCAGCGGCTCTCAGCGATTCGAGTGGCATCATCCTACCGCACTGTGTCTTACGAGGCGGTGAGTGTGATTGCCTCTACCCTACCAATCGACATCCTGGCTGCAGAAAGGGGACGGCTTTATCGCAGAAAGTTAGAGAAAGACCAACCGACAGGAAACAGCGATAAAAGAGCCATGAGTCTAGGGCAATGGCAGGAGAGGTGGGACAGCTCTACTAAAGGCCGGTGGACATATCGACTGATACCTAACATCAGTCGTTGGGTCAACCGCCAGCATGGGGAGGTTGGGTTCTACATCACTCAACTCCTGACTGGACATGGATGCTTTCGAGCATACCTGCACAGGTTCAGGAGGGCAAACTCCCCAAACTGCCCACACTGTACGGACGTGATAGAGGACGCGGAACACGTGTTCTTCTCCTGCCCCCGGTTTCAGGATCAACGTGCTGAAGTGGAGAGGATTCTGGAGACTAATATCGTTCCAGAACAATTAGTACAAGCCATGCTGAAGGGCCCCCAAGCCTGGAACTTGGTATCAGATTACGCGGAGACTATCCTCAAAGAACTCCGCAATACGTTCGAGGAGTAGGCTTTAGAGGCTTTCAATGTAAGAGCAGTAAACATCTGCAATGAACCACCCTTGCGAAGTAGTACTGACTAAGAGTGCCGCAGGGGACCATGGTTGTAGGAGAAAGAGGTTAGGGTTTTAGCGGGTATACGGTATACTGGTTTCAATGCAACGATTTACTCTTGCTTTGAAGTCATTGCATCGGGAGTCCCGCACGACGGCCAGCACGTGCTAGCTAAGTACGGAATGTATTTCCCCCCTCTTCGGATAAAAAAAAACACAGGAAGCCTTAATCCGGGAGGTGAACACTTACTTTTGGGGTAGACCATACAAGATGGTAATGTCTAAACTCAGAAATCGAGCGAATCAACAACCTACAACAGCAAATGAACTGCTACAAATAGTTCATATATTGTTTCCCCAAAAGGAATGCTGCGAGTATACGCTAGAAACCTCGCTACATGAAGTCATCCCACCTATCACGCAAGAAGAACTGCTCAAAGCATGCAACAAAATAAATAATAAGAAATCACCAGGAGTAGACAATATCCCAAATGCGGCATTAAAAACAGCGATTTCTGCAGCTCCTGAGATATTTTGCGACATGTTTAACTCCTGCATGCAGGAAGGAATTTTTCCAACTCGCTGGAAAAGACAGCGGCTAGTTCTACTACCAAAAGCCAACAAGCCACTAAGTGATCCCTCTTCCTATTGCCCCCTGTGTATGTTAGACACAGCTGGAAAAATATTGGAGAGGATAATCCATGACAGGGTTGAAACCGTAGTAGGGAGCTCTCTAGCCGATAACCAATATGGGTTCAGAAAAGCTAGATCAACGATAGATGCAATTGAACGGGTTGTTAAGATTGCCAGAGAGGCAACGCAAGATAAAAGATGGGAAGGAGGAAACAAGAAGTATTGCCTACTTGTCGCACTCGACATTAAAAACGCTTTCAATTCGGCAAAGTGGGATAACATCTGCGGAGCCTTAGACAAATTAATGATCAAAAACTAGGCGTCCCTATATTAATTTATGGAGGTGCGCATGCAGTTGGTCTCAGCAAACATTTGACTATGTGTATTGATTCATTGTACGAAGGGTAGGCCTTTTAATAATTTTTATATACTACGGTATATAGAGATTATTGAGGGGGATGCTTAACGTTGCTATATACAACCCCTAGGAACAATAGAATGTTTACTCAAACATTCTATTGTCCGTTGGTCCTCATGGGTAAGCAATGCAAAGGTTGTAGAATGTAACTGTACCCTTATCAAATATTTTAGAAAGTTGAAAATTCCACCATTAATACCGTTCTTGTCAATCAAAATTTACTCGGATGCGTGATATCCTGTCCGTGTCCTTCAAACTCCTATAGACAGCACCTTTCACTTCACTGTTTCTTATCAAGGTGCAGACAAACTTGTTTGAATGAAGAATAAATCAATACACGGTTATGCGTGATTTCAAATGGGGGTTATCAATCTCCGAAATAGATATAGAAAAATGATTTTTTAAGTTTTTGTGTCATTTTGAGTTGAATTATCCTAACACCATATTCGGTATAGAAAATCGGTATTCTCAAGCAGTGTTGGAGAAATAAGAAAAGGGGGCTTGATACTACCATAATAGTCGTTAGATAAGAGACATGGTTGCTAGTTTTAAAGTAAACACAGTGGAACATTGAGTACCTATCCATTTACATTGCCAGAGACTGTAGTCGGGTAGACCGTCTGGAGTTATCAATGTCCTATATTTACAGTTTATCTGTATCCCATGAGAGGCAAGAATTTAATAAGTCCTTAAAGATGTATCACAGCTCGTAGACGTAAGCAGCGTGCTCAAGTACTGTCTAAAAACAAAATTTTCTTAACAGTTTAACGACCCTCATCAGTTATGTATTTAAAACCAATTGTTTGAATTCTTTCAGTTTTCCCATCATAATTTCTACCATCCAGCGGTAGCATACCGTAGCTATACTATTTCGATCAATCTGAGAGGGTCCAGTAGGTTGTTTGTCCGATTCCCATTATTCCGTTCCAATCATTCAAAGTTCAAAACTCCTATTCTCTAAAATGCATTAGCATACTACAATACCTACCCATATATATATATATATATATATATATATATATATATATATATATATATATATATAGGTCGGTACTAAATCCAGCACAAGTTTGGCATTTCCAAAATATGCCTGGTACACTCTGTACAATGTTTACTGCTTCGTTGGGAACCGAAACACAATCAGCATGATATCGTTTTTTTGGCCAATCCACTACACGAAATGAATGGCCTTCGAGCAGATGTGTCACAAAAACCACATTTCGACATTATTTTTATTCGCACGATTTACACCTTTTCATTATTCATTATCGGAATATTTAATTTTTTTTAAACAGACTAGTCGTCTAGATAGATCGCGTTTTTCAATCACAAACCTATTACCATTTAAATATCACGATGAGTGAAAACGGCAAATTATTATATACAGTTTACCAATGAAAACTATAAAAATAAGAGGAGACTGTTTAAACACATCCGTCCCGTACGACTTCGACATGAGAGTATATACATGTGGGAGGCATAGTTTGAGGGCAAAATTTCAGATTATTGTATACTTCGGGGACATTTGTATACTTTGGGGACGGTCCCCAAACTGTTACATGTCTAACGCATAGTTTGGGGACATTTCAGAAGTTGTTATATTACGTATATTTTGAGACCATTTTGAATAAATTTATATCATGCATATTTTGAGGACATTAATATGTAATATAAATAAGAATAACAGATGGCGATACCATGTCATATTCACTAAATAAAAATCTTAGTTTGTACAAGGCGAATTTGAGACTTGGAATTTGTATTACTTCTCAGTTGTTGTCTTTGTAATTTGAAACTAATACAAATAAGTAAATTATTAATTTACAGACTTATTGCATAATAAATAAATAAAAATATAGTTTTGAGCATATATCATAAATTTTGTCATATCAAAGTATTATTAAGTACTAAAAGTTATATAAATTTTTAATTAGACAAAAATTTAATGAATGAGATTTAAGTTAATACTATAAATTAGTTTCAAAGATCCTTTAATGCAATGCCGTAATAGGGTAGTAGATACTTACAGGCTGAGGTATTGGACGGTTATAATTAGGTAATTGTGAAATAAAACGCATTTAGAAGTTCACGGAAAGTGTAACTCCAAGAAGGACTTTGTAAAAACAGATTTGAATAAATATGTCGTCAGGGCAATCATTTCGTGAAATTGTGTACTTGGAAGGTGTAAATAAAAGTCGTCAATCGAGATGTATAATTTGTTTTAAATATTTGGTATGGATCTGTATCTCATTCATTTAACAGAACAAATTACGAAATATGAATTAGTAATATTTTTTTCAAATTATGTACTGCCGTAAAAGTCTATAAAAATAATTATCTTGCTATTTAAATGAATTCAGTGTTTAGCATTATGTAGTGTTTATAAAGAATTACTTAATTACATTTTGCTAATGAGGAAAGGCTACTTACTAAATTTTGAATTCAGTAGGAACTTGGATTCAGAGGTATATATTAATTGAAATAATGAATACATGAAGTAGGCATATGGCGTACTTTTGGAGACGAATTTATTAATTCGCGGAAGGACTGCTTCAAAGAAGGGCGTCGTAAGAAGAATTCTTTTTGCTAAAAATGTTGTAAAAAGATATTTTAATTTGATATTAATATCTGGGAACATAAATCGTTTAATAACGTATTAATGCGTATTATAGTGAGTACTGAATTGATTCGGCCGATATTTGTTGGAAATTCTTATAATAATTAACTGATACTACAATTGCAATTTCCACAAATTACGTTTTTTGAAAACTGTCCGACGCGTTTCGACTAATGTCTTTGTCAAGGAACTAGACTAACTGGGTATTTCTTGAGGAAGTTGTATTTATATTCCAGAAGTGATATAATTACCAGGTACTTAGTTTTAAACTGGATTATTTAATTTTATTACAGGTAAAAGGATTAACTAAAGAGGTTTATTAAGGGAGAATTATTTATTTCTGTCTGGTCGTTTAACAAATTACCGGTATTTTTAAGTTTATTAATCTCCAATGATTCTAAAAGGTTTAATTTATTGCCTTTATTTTCTGAATGTAATAATTTAAAATTTTCGTCGTAAAGATGATTTTCTGTTACTAAATGTTCGGCATAATTGGAATCTGTTTTTTGATTAATGAAAGAATTACGGTGTACATAGATACGTTTTTTACACGCTCTGCCGCTTTGACCGATATAGGCTTTAGGGCATGACCCACATGATAATTTATAGACTCCAGATTTATTTTTTGGATCGATTTTTGATTTGTTATTTTTGATAAATTTTCCAAGACTATTGTTTGTTTTGAATGCAACGTTAATATTCTGTTTTCTTAAAAAGGATGCTATTTTTGAACTTGGTTTGCCAAAATAGGTTATACTATTATCTGAATCAATATTGGTTTTGCTGTCAGGGTAAACTTCTCTTAATGCCTTTTTGTGTTTTTGAATTCTAAGAATATTCTCTATTAATTCGGCCTCAAACCCGTTATTTACTGCTATCTGTTTGATTATGTTTAATTCTTTCTGGAAATTATCTGGTGATTGTTTTATGGAAAGTAATCTATGAACCATACTATTGTAAGCGGAAAGTTTTTGTTGTTATGGATGTATAGAAGTGTGGTGAATCGTTAGATCGGTTTGAGATGGTTTGTGAAATATTGAAAACTCGTGTTTGCCATTTACCTTGTTAACTGTTAGATCTAGGAAATTGATTTTGTCATCTTGTTCACACTCTATAGTAAATTTAATATTTGGATGGATATTGTTTATAAAATTGAGAAACGTTTCTAATTGTCTATTCGTCCCTACGAAACAAGCTAAAATATCGTCTACATATCTATACCAATAAATAAAATTTTTAGCCAATACGTTTTGGTGAATTTTGTTTTCAATATTAGCCATGAAAATTTCTGCGAGTATGGAACTCATAGGGTTCCCCATGATCAAGCCTTCGCGACTTGTGTAAAAAACATTGTTGAATTGATAATAATTTTGTTTAAGACATGTATCTAATGCTGTTAATATATCTGTGTTTATTATTAGGTTAATGTTGTTCTTATCTAATATGTCGGAAATTATAGTGATAGTGTCTGATGGAGGTATACTAGGGAATAAATTCTAAACGTCAAAAGAAATTAATTTGGGATTAGACGGTAGACTAACATTTTTAATTTTTTCTACAAGCTCTAAAGAATTATTTTTATGTTTCTTTGGGGAATAACACCACAATAGAAATAAAACTACGTATATTGCAGGAATACCAAACGTTTCAAAGTCTATTCTGACTTCGTTGTCAATGGCTTTATATTTATTGACGTAATTGCAAAATGAAAATTTGATTTATGACATTTAAAATTGACATTAGAAAATTTGTTGTTTTTAGATATACAGGTAGCACAAAAAATTCTAAAGATCATGAATTATAGTTAACCAGCTTTCAAATTAGAAGAATTTGAAAGAGTTGTCTTTAGAATTTATAAGTGGCGTTCCTAGGTACGACTTTGTTAAAAGATAGCGCATTCTCCAAAAATGCGATCAAAAAATTCTATTGTTTCAGTGATCCCATTAACGTCATAAGGGAAAACCTAGGAAAAACCTTATGAACTATCCCGATATTGGGTTGTTCAAAAGGAGGTTACCATTAATAATTTCTTCCTTAATTGTCGGTAACCAGATACGATTAAATTCTACAGAAGTAGAAGCGATACAATCGTCTTCATTCAAAAGAATTAAGGCAGACTCTTTTATTTTTCGTTTTGTGTTATGTTGTTCTTTGTGAAGTATAGTTGAATTGTCAAATTGTATTTTATGGCCTAGGTCCCAAGCATGTTCACAAATTTTTGATTTTTCAAATTGTCGTTTCGTTATGTAATTCTTGTGTTCATTTATTCGTACGTTTAATGGTCTCGATGTTTCTCCAATATAAAATTTATTGCATTCGCAAGGAATCTTATATATGCAGTTTTTTGAGTTATGGGTTTTGTTTGTTGGTTTTGTTTTCGATATTAAAGATTTAAGTGTATTTCTTGTTTGGAATGTTGTTTTAACATTAAATCTGTTGCCCACTCTTTTCAATCTTTCTGACAGACCCTGTATATATGGCATAGTTGTAACTGTAATGTTGTTGTCTTGAGTAGTAGTAGTGTTAAGAGAAGTTCTAGGTTGATTCGGAAGGTTTGTTTTCTGTTCAAGTCTGTTTAATTCCTTGTTGATAAATTTTGTGGGGTAATTGTTTCCAGTGAGAACATTCTTTATAATTATTTTTTCTTTGTTGAATTTATTATCATCAGAACAGTTGGTCTTTGCTCTATCATATAATGACTTAATGACACCTTTCTTTACTGTATTAGGATGATTTGAATTGAAATTTAGGTATCTGTTTGTATGAGTTGGTTTTCTATAAACTTCTGTTTCGAATGAAGATTCTGTTTTTGTTATTAATATGTCTAAAAAAGATAGTTTGTTATTTTCTTCAATTTCAAGGGTAAATTTGATAGTTGGCTCTTTGTTATTTATATCATTTAATAATTTATCTAGTTCTTCAAGATTGTGTTCCCAAATTACGAAAATGTCGTCAACGTAACGCCACCAAACTAAAGGTTTATTTTCTTTTGATAAAATTACTTGTTGTTCAAATTTTTCCATAAATATGTTACTCAATGCTGGTGAGAGACAAGAACCCATGGCCATGCCAAAATCCTGTTGGTAAAAATCATCGTTTAATTGAAAGTATGTAGTTTTGGTACAATATGTTAGTAGTTCCATTATTGTATCAATTGATAACTGAGTTCGTTGATTTAATGAAAAGTCCCGTTCTAGTAGTTGTTTTATTATTGGAAGTGTTTTGGAAACAGGAACATTGTTATAAAGATTTACTATATCAAAACTTGCTATTGTAAAAGTATTTTTGTATTCTATATGAGACAGTTTTTCCAAGAAATGTGCACTGTTTTTTAGATGAGAAACTGAACTCCCTGTAAGAGGACGAATAATGTTTAAAAGAAATTTTGAAAGTTCACTACACGGAGAATTTATAGAACTGACAATTGGTCTTAAAGGAATATTAGGTTTATGAATTTTTGGTAACCCATAGAAATGTGGTGGTTTAGTATAGTGTGGAGTGAGTGCTTTACGTTCTTGTTCTGTGAATTCATGTTTGTTACTCCAAAAACAATTCCTAAATTTGATATAATAAGTGCTATAGAACAAACCGCAAATAAACTAAATTCTAGTGATGCTCAAGAATATAGAATAAGAGCAAAAATTGAACTCGAAAAACCTGTAAATGTTAAAAATAACCTTACTAACAATGAATTATGTGCGATTACAAATTTAAAAAATGACAATTCTATAAAAATTTTACCTGCTGACAAAGGCAACGCAACAGTAATTTTAAATAAAACTGATTACGATGACAAAATTCAAACTATAATAAACCAAGGACAATACACTAAACTAACAAAAGATCCAACAAGCTCAATAGAAAACAAAATATACCGTTTACTGTACAACCACAAACATGCATATATAAGATTCCTTGCGAATGCAATAAATTTTATATTGGAGAAACATCGAGACCATTAAACGTACGAATAAATGCACACAAGAATTACATAACGAAACGACAATTTGAAAAATCGAAAATTTGTGAACATGCTTGGGACCTAGGTTATAAAATACAATTTGACAATTCAACTATACTTCACAAAGAACAACATAACACAAAACGAAAAATAAAAGAGTCTGCCTTAATTCTTTTGAATGAAGACGATTGTATCGCTTCTACTTCTGTAGAATTTAATCGTATCTGGTTACCGACAATTAAGGAAGAAATTATTAATGGTAACCTCCTTTTGAACAACCCAATATCGGGATAGTTCATAAGGTTTTTCCTAGGTTTTCCCTTATGACGTTAATGGGATCACTGAAACAATAGAATTCTTTGATCGCATTTTTGGCGAATGCGCTATCTTTTAACAAAGTCGTACCTAGGAACGCCACTTATAAATTCTAAAGACAACTCTTTCAAATTCTTCTAATTTGAAAGCTGGTTAACTATAATTCATGATCTTTAGAATTTTTTGTGCTATCTGTATATCTAAAAACAACAAATTTTCTAATGTCAATTTTAAATGCCATAAATCAAATTTTCATTTTGCAATTACATCAATAAATATAAAGCCATTGACAACGAAGTCAGAATAGACTTTTAAACGTTTGGTATTCCTGCAATATACGTAGTTTTATTTCTATTGTGGTGTTATTCCCCAAAGAAACATAAAAATAATCAAGAACATGCCACAAACAACGTTTAGAAGACAAGCTCTAAAGAATTTTTAACACTGAATTTTGAATGAAAGTTGCAGGAATCTTTAATAACATTTACTAACATTTTTGAAATTTTATAAGCTGGAGCTGTCATATATGATACAACTGGACGGATAGGGTAATTTTGTTTATACCAAAAACGTGAGGTTTGTAACATCTATTTAAAGGTAAGTCACACTGAATTATTATCTAGATTACACTATATTGAATTTTCCATTTTCGATACAGAAACACGAGACAAAGTTCGCCATTTAGTACATCAAAAATTTTCTAAACAAAAACATAAACTTAATGCCCTCATTTCAAAAAAACCAAAACAACCACTAAGTATCAAAACAAAATATACAGATCACAAATTTTTCGATAGATTCACGAATTTAACAGACACTGTATTCACTTCCTACGAACAGTCACTACTTGAAAAAGGTTTCAAACACAATATTAACATCAATTCATCTACAAAAGCATATGAAAATTTAGGAATAGAAACAGAGATTGCTTTAAATAAATATCCTGATAATCTTAGTAACAAACATATTTCCGCAAACATTATAAAATCTGAATTTATTAAAGACAACTGTTATACGCATGATCATAAAATAGTAAAATCAATTAAAGACAAAACAGAACAAGACAACATAATATTCACCAGAGCGGATAAAGGTAACACAATAATTGCTATAAAAAACACCGATTATATAGACAAAACAATGAATTTATTGAATTCAGGTACATATCAGGTCCTTACCAAAGACCCCACAGAATTTTTTCAAAGGCAAATAAAATCTTTAATACAAAATACAACAATATTCAAAGATATCTCAAAATTTAAACTGATTCAGATGAACCCACAACCGCCACAACTGTATTCATTAATCAAACTCCATAAACAAAATTACCCTATCCGTCCAGTTGTATCATATATGACAGCTCCAGCTTATAAAATTTCAAAAATTTTAATAAATGTTATTAAAGATTCCTGCAACTTTCATTCAAAATTCAGTGTTAAAAATTCTTTACAGCTTGTAGAAAAAATTAAAAATGTTAGTCTACCGTCTAATGCCAAATTAATTTCTTTTGACATTCAGAATTTATTCCCCAGTATACCTTCAGCAGACACTATCACTATAATTTCCGACATATTAGATAAAAACAACATTAACCCAATAATAAACACAGATATATTAACAGCATTAGATACATGTCTTAAACAAAATTATTATCAATTCAACAATGTTTTTTACACAAGTCGCGAAGGCTTGATCATGGGGAACCCTATGAGTTCCATACTCGCAGAAATTTTCATGGCTAATATTGAAAACAAAATTCACCAAAACGTATTGGCTAAAAATTTTATTTATTGGAATAGATATGTAGACGATATTTTAGCTTGTTTCGTAGGGACGAATAGACAATTAGAAACGTTTCTCAATTTTATAAACAATATCCATCCAAATATTAAATTTACTATAGAGTGTGAACAAGATGACAAAATCAATTTCCTAGATCTAACAGTTAACAAGGTAAATGGCAAACACGAGTTTTCAATATTTCACAAACCATCTCAAACCGATCTAACGATTCACCGCACTTCTATACATCCATATCAACAAAAACTTTCCGCTTACAATAGTATGGTTCATAGATTACTTTCCATAAAACAATCACCAGATAATTTTCAGAAAGAATTAAACATAATCAAACAGATAGCAGTAAATAACGAGTTTGAGGCCGAATTAATAGAGAATATTCTTAGAATTCAAAAACACAAAAAGGCATTAAGAGAAGTTTACCCTGACAGCAAAACCAATATTGATTCATATAATAGTATAACCTATTTTGGCAAACCAAGTTCAAAAATAGCATCCTTTTTAAGAAAACAGAATATTAACGTTGCATTCAAAACAAACAATAGTCTTGGAAAATTTATCAAAAATAACAAATCAAAAATCGATCCAAAAAATAAATCTGGAGTCTATAAATTATCATGTGGGTCATGCCCTAAAGCCTATATCGGTCAAAGCGGCCGAGCGTGTAAAAAACGTATCTATGAACACCGTAATTCTTTCATTAATCAAAAAACAGATTCCAATTATGCCGAACATTTAGTAACAGAAAATCATCTTTTCGACGAAGATTTTAAATTATTACATTCAGAAAATAAAGGCAATAAATTAAACCTTTTAGAATCATTGGAGATTAATAAACTTAAAAATACCAGTAATTTGTTAAACGACCAGACAGAAATAAATAATTCTCCCTTAATAAACCTCTTTAGTTAATCCTTTTACCTGTAATAAAATTAAATAATCCTGTTTAAAACTAAGTACCTGGTAATTATATCACTTCTCGAATATAAATACAACTTCCTCAAGAAATAATACCGAGTTAGTCTAGTTCCTTGACAAAGACATTAGTCGAAACGCGTCTGACAGTTTTCAAAAAACGTAATTTGTGGAAATTGCAATTGTAGTATCAGTTAATTATTATTATAGTGAGCGCTAATTGTTATTTAACCAATTTAGTAACTGTGCCATTTATCAAACATTTATACAAATACAATAGCAGGACAATATGAAAAGTATCTGTTGATTAGCAAACAAATTTTTGAACAAAGGTTTCTGCAGATTGAGATTCATTGACTTAGTGAAATATAGGTAGGTATCTGGTGGCGACATATGGTGTTTTCTATGAAGACTTAGAAATTTGGTCTGTTATTTTTTTAATACTCGGCAAAATAGGTTTCATTTACATTCAATTTATGTTCGATGCCATGACAAAACACTTTTCATATATTATCATGAAGCAAAAATAAATGAATTTATTAACCACATTTTGCATTTTTAGTTATATTAATTACACTTCTACCTAATTTTGTTTTTATGCTGCATGCGTTTATTAACATATGAAAACTATACGAGGATCATTATTGCATTGCAGGATGTTTGGCTAATACTCCCTCAAGAGATATTTTAATTTTTTGTAAGATTGTTCACCGATTTCAACTGCTCTTTTAATAAAATAAAAAAAATATGAACTTCTATGTATGTAAAGTTTATTTTGTTAAATTTTAAGTTTGCCTCTGAAGCAAGCAACCTATTTTGACAAAAAAATAGAAACTGCTGCACTATATATGTTTGTGGCGTTTCTTTTCTACACTGAGAGAAATAAAGTCTCTATATTCTTACTTTAGCCGAGCCATTTTGAATTAGAATAGTTAATGATTTATCTGCTTATAAAAACTGCGCAAAAGAATTATAGTTAAATTTCACGTGGAGTTGAACAATTTCATATACATTGAATAAATCAACTTATTGGGTGACAAAACAAAATAAATATAAGAGGAGTGCGTATTTCAAGATATAGTACTAACATTATTAGTCTATTAGAAGATTCCGATACGTTCACAAAACTGAAAATAATATAAAATGGGCGACACCAACTTGATCCAAGACTTTTGCAGAAATTACAGTTTACAATACTATATATAAATAGGCAAAGACAAAACGGTTGGGTACCATTTTCACCTCTGAACCTCAACTGATTTTCTTTATTTTTGTTTTGTTCAGTAGTTACCGACGACCTTCAGTGCGAAAATTTATTTTTAATATTGGTTCATTCATTAAATAAAATCAAATAGAATAAAAAAAAATATTTACGTTCATTCTGTCAATGCCAACCAAATAATTGTAACAGTGTCGCCAGATTGCTTGAACAGAAAATTGTAAAGGTATTTGAGACCATACGTCTCAAATGTTAAGACAAACTAAATTAAACGTAAAACTAACAAATTTTGACCATTCCCTAAATTTTTTCTACATAGTCATGCTATTGAAATAGAACCCACGAAAAATTATATTGCATGTTTGCAACTTTCAGTGCATTGTAAATATGGTTAATCAAATAAAATCAAAATTATGTTTGACTTGAAAAATTTGTCTCATAATATTTTATTAACTCAACCTTTTACTTTTTTAGATTCTTTTTAACCCCCGACCCAATAAGTTGTTGTAAGTATGAAAGTGTGTCTCTGTGTATCTGTATGTGGCACCGTAGCTCCTAAATGAATGGAACGATTATGATGGGGTGTTTGGAGATGAAAGCAGATGGTTTCTTAGCTACAATTTACTAAGATTTGTTCTGAACTTTGAAGCTCCTCAGCTCGTTTCCGACTTGACAAAATGATCTGTGTTTAACTGCTCTTAAACTTTTCTGTACCGATTTTAATGGAATTTTTTATGTATTAGAGTGGTTTAGATTCACAATTAGATCAGGTAGATGGCACTAAGATCAGATTCTAGGAAAATATACTTTTTGAACATCCAAACAGCTGGACAGATTTTCTGTGTGTAGTTGTCTTAGGTATGAAATCCAAACGTAACAAGTCGAGAATATGAATGTTTTTTACGTTTTAGAGGTGTTGGGGGTTATAAAAAGTCGCGATAAATAGGGTCATATGGCAATCCTGATATACATGGCCTGGCGATTTTTATTTAAATTTTGACATTTCATTCACTCAGAAAAGTTGTCAATGTATTTTCAAGATTTCTATTACAATTAATTGAAAAAAATGTCCAAAAGTGTATTTACCTAATATTAATTAACAATAGGTGGGTCTTATGTTTTTATATGTTCTATACCAAATGGAAATCATCATGGGTTACTAGGTATGGGTGTTTAACTTACATTAATGAAAATATACTGAATCGTAAGATATATTGTAGTTTAAGGTTTATCAATATCTACTTATGTATTGTAATTATTTATAATGTAAGTAGTATGCACAGGAGAATACTGGCTCACTTTTCTTATGGGGCTAAAATCATTTTTTGAAATCGAGCTGGTACGCGGTGGAATCGCCTCGGGCGCGTTATTTATTGCATGTGTATGTATGAATAATGTGTATATTGTTTGGTAATGTATGTGTTATTAAAAATACACGTGTAATTGTTGAGATAATTATTATTATTTAGTTAAAGAGTGGCATCAGCGCATCCGCCATAATATACGCGATACCTGCACACTTGGTCTTCGGTAAACACGGGTCATCAGCATTGGTTCCCCGTCAAGGTCGGCCGGCTGGATTCACGATTTTTGCAAGTAATGGCTTGTAAAAGGTTGACGTCACGGTTGGTTATCGCGAAGACGGTATGTGATGATATTACCAGAGAGAGGAATATCTGGTTTTCATACAGTGAATTAACCTACAAGAGCCTCTTATTAGTCTTGATTTTGCGGGTATATACTTGTAAAATATTCACAAGTCATGGCTCTCATCATCGATGTGCTGGTGAAGGTCAACCAGTCGAATTCCGGCAAGCCATTTGATTTTTGCAATTTCAGGTGGATTGTTAGAGGGAAGAAATAAACGAGAGTATTACAAAGAATATGTTTTATTAAAATTATAAAAAATATTATACAATTTTTTTAAATCTAATCGAGCAACTACATTAAGAGGAATTATAATTTCATAATTATTGCTTTTATTTTTTTCAATAAATAAGTGGTTTTCCCCATCCTCTGCCCATATGGTGACCCGTAAATTGTTGTCGTAATCTTCGGAAACCAGTACGTTGTTGTCGTCTCTGTATTCACTGATAAAATTTAGAAATCGTTCGAACCCTCGTGATGTAAAAGTGACAGAAGATATTTTGTCTTTTGGAAAGGGATTCGGTTGATGGCACTCATCTTGAAGAACAGCTTCATGATTATTTGAACGCAGGACTACTTTTTCATCAGTAAATACTATTTCCAGAAAATTTTCGAATTTGTAGTGGGCTACTAAGTAGTTGGGTGTAATTCTCGTGGTAGTTTTTCTGTTAGTAAAATTACAGCGATGGTTGTTTGACATAAGGTCACTGTAAGACATCTTACTCACTTCAAGAGATACTGCGGGGATACGTGTTTGCGTTGAAATGTATGTTTTTCACTACCACTACCACGAATGCGGTTGACTCTCCCACCAGAGATAAATTAAATATTAAAAAAAATTTGCCCAGAAATGTTAGCCGAGAAATGGGATCGAACCGGGGACCTGTAATGGGGAATATACTTACCTTTGTGATTAACTCGGCGCTCTTTCTACTCAGCCATTTCTGGGTGAATACAAAACAGGGTGTAAAGGTATAAGTGTTGCATTATAAAATTGTTAACTGAAGAATAAAGACGTATACATCATTTTCAATAATGATATTAGTGAAAGCTACTATTACTACTGGTTTTGTGATATTGACTTTTATATCACAAAACATTCTATACACAAATATACCACAGGCGGTGGAAAATGTAGCAGTGTGCTTTTCTCTGAACTGCTCAAATAGATCTAATTATTCCCTAATGAGGCGGACATTGCTAAATGATGGACTACTACCAGCATATTTTGCAGAATTTCCGAAAAATGGAACCATATTACGCTACAAACTTAAAATTTTCTTTTACAATGGCACTGTGGAGGATTTTGATGGATTAACAGCAAATTATGATTGTCAGCAGGAAGCCGAAGCAACAGCAACGACTAGTAGACAACAGCTACCAAATTCCCTTCAGAGGGAACTCAATAACTTATTAATATTATTATGCTTTGCTGTTATATCTTTGATATTATTGTTAGTTAAAGTTATGTTAAAATGCATAAGATCTATACACTTGATAATAAAATAATTTTTGGAAATAAAAATACGTGTTATATTTCATTCATTTATTAAGGTAAAATCTTATTGTGTAACCAATCATAAATATCATTGCAATTTTTTATAGCACATTTGTATTCTGCGTATTCTTCATTAGAATCTTCATAGTGATAGCCGCAGACTATAGGATATTTACTTGTCTCACGGTCCTTCTTAGTTACATCTCTCAACTTTACGGTGTTGATGGTATGCTCCAAATTTACTACCTTCACATGATTGAGCCCAAGCTCATTCTTACACTTTCTAACTAGTAAGTCATATTTTTGGTGACCTCTGACGTAGACATGAGTACATCTGGAGAGAAGAAAATTCAAAATCCTATTCAACTGGCTTACATCCCAGATTCCACCATTGTAGCTAAGACCATGAAGAAAATTCTCACAATATCTCACGGTTCGTCGATCTTCCTTGCACAGCGTTTCAAAGGGCTGAAGAGGCTTAAACAGGTAATGTATGACACCCGTTGCATGTGTCTTGATAGCCAATTCTTTGGGAACAAATTCCCCGTTAAGAATGAAGCCTTGAATGTCAACGATTGCGATTTCCATGGTGAACTGAAGTTGTAATGTGCAGATGTGCTCTTTTATGATAGGTTACGAACAATTTCGCTGAGTGGGAGAAACTCCATCAAACAATCGTGGATGATTACACAGAAGGCACGTGTTTTGTCAGGAAAACCTGTTTGAGATTCAATATCCAGGCGTACATCCACAGTGGAGGATTTCATGCTGTCTTCACGTCGGGAACAATCGATTACGAAGAGAGTGCGATTCTTGAAGGTGAGATAGTCTAGGAGCGGGTGTCTTTTGTCGGCAAAACTGGGTTTGTAGGCTTCTCCGTATTCGTTTCTGGGGAAATCCAACTGCATTCTTTCATTCGGCCAAAATTCTCCGTTAAGAGTTAGACGAATATTAGATATGTGTATATGATCAAATTCCGTGGGATCAGCCGCTATGTTGCTGTGCTTATTGGTCTGAAAGGCAACGAGTCCTCGAGACTCTCTATAGCAGCACAAGTTTTCACAGCCCAAATTTCTCGTGTGGCGCCTGTCTTCAGAGCAGGCAACTCATGAAGTTCCCATTTACGAAAGGGAATAATAATGCCGGTATCCTGTTTAACGGCTTGCAGCAGTTCAAGTTTCATATCATCGTTGGGGAAAATATGCTGGACTTTGAGTTCAATGCTGTCAATCGTCACGCTTGCTTTTGTAGATTTATCAGTAATAATGAGACAATCTTCATCATTTCTTGCTCGCACTAAACGTATTGTTTGCTTTCCGCAGGTCACTCGCTGGTAGTCGTTGAAGAGGGAAAACAAATGCTTGAGTAAGATGTACATTCAGAAAGATCTATCTGCTGCATTCACAATTGGTTTACCAGGAAAATTCCAGCCAGCAATAGCTAATTCTCTTGAACTGGTAGGATCATAGCACAGATAACCTCGTATGGTACTTACGCGACCGGGATCGCGAGCCGATTCCATTTCTTTACCACACTGTTCGTAAACCATATTATCGAAGAAAAATGCTCCTGCATTAGGGGATAGGGAAACTTCACCTGCACCTGCCGTTACATTAATTTGACCCTTAACGGCGATATACGAGTCCGCCATGGATAACCAGGAATCAGCTTGGTTTACAGTAATCTCCACTATGTCGTTGTTCCCAAATGACTTTACATAGGGATAGTAGGTTCTGACTTCCATTCTGCGAATGCTGTCATCGAAACTGGGCTTTCGGAAGATATCGAATGCTTGAGTTGACATGATAGCCTAGCGATTGTAAAAATAGTTTATTGGAGAACGTAAGTGATCTCTTCAAAGGTTTCGTTGATACTGACTTTGACTGTGGTATGTTTGTACTTTTATGAGGATGCTCAAATATGAGTAAGCGTCCCATTATTGCTGCAATAGCTGTTTCAGTTCCAGTCTCACAATGATTTCCTCCCCTCGGAAATTGACGAGTTCAGATTCCTGATTGAGAATTCTCAAAGTTATGTTGTGTATTTCTCTTCGGTTGATAGGTAGGTAGATAAGATGTTGAGGTGTTTCGTCAATAGCGAAACCAGGATCAACTCCAATGGCAAATTCGTATATCGTATGTGACGGTCTGTCGTTGTAGAATGCTCCCGATGTGATGTTACTATCGAGATGGATTGTTCGCACTTTTATGATATTGACTGGTAAATCAGAGCTGTGCACTTGAAGAGGTGTGAGCAGTCTCTTGGAAAAACCCAGTATGGCACCGATACTATTTTGCGGTTGAAAGTCTATTGCGTATTTACTGCTGTATATTTCACACTTGAGTGTATTATTGTTGGGTTTCAATGAGAAAATCTCATCCACATCCTTTGAATGCTGCACACCCAATACTTTTCTAATGTGCGCTTCAATATCACCAATTTCGTAGCTGCCTTCAGGTAATTCGATGGTGGTTGCTTTCTTTTTCGAGTCGATTAAATGCACTTTGCTACCCTTCTCAATGTTCGGGATGCTGTTGTAGGAGTGGAAACTCAGCAAGGCTAGACCGTAATTGTAGTCAGGATGTAGTTGAATAGGTGGTTGAAAATCAATGGACAGTATTGAACTGCGTCCTTTCAGCGTTAATATCAAAGACATGACTGAAGATTTCCCTCAATGTTAGATGTTATTATAGAGAAATTGCAGACACAAATGACCGCAATTAGATTGATTATCATTTTGGTAGGAGTCGTTGTTGTAGAGTATCGTAACATTATTTCCTAAATACTCAGCCAATTCACGAGGCGGTTTCAAATTACCAAAACTATCGAAATATTGCGCAACGTTTCCATTTTTAATGTAAGCTACCCAGTGTGTGCCTTTGTTGCGACTAGAATCCAAGTTGATGATTGCCGACTCGGTTCTTGATGGTTGTTTGTTTTTAGGTAAGGCATCACGCATAAATACACCTTTAAAATTTGGTATTTTCAATTTTTTGGCGTATTCAACAAGCTCACTGGTGTAAAGTGCTCGACTGGGTAGCTTTATCGGGAGTTTTTTTGTTGTTTTTTCAAATAGAGACCGAAGCCTCCTTTGCGGGACTTTTTCAGGTAGAGCCCGGACCCTTTCTTTCCAATCTCCTCCATAGCTTGATTGTGTCTTCTGTCTTCTTCGAGTTTCTTTTTAGCATTTTTTGCGTCTATTAGTGTTTTACCCAAAGCTGCAGCTCCACCGGTAAGGGTTCCAAGGGCTGAGAGTCCTGCAAATAGCGGGAGTAATGGGAGAATTCCACCAACTTTCGACTCGAAAGGTATCACACGAGGAACTCGAATTTTCTTACGACCGCCAGCTTTCTTAATTGCCATCCTAGCCGCTCTCAAAGCCATCAGCGATGACTGTCGTAGACTTTGTCCTGCAGGAGAGTTAGCGACAGCTTTATTCGTAGGTAGCATGACATGCTTTCGAAATGGTAAAAGGGTTTTGCGTGTTGAAGATTTTCGCTTACGAGAAGATTTTTTCACACCTCTACTCCTCTTCCGCTTTTGAGATTTCATGCCAAGACCGAGTTTCTGTTTGGTTTTCATAGTCGTTGTTATGAGCCAAGCAGCTGCTTTTTCACCGAGTGAAGCGTCCTTAGATTTGAATCTCTCCCAAGCCCTATTCTCCAACTCAAAATCTGCCTTATGATGGTCTGCCAGAGAAGTGCTTTTACTGTAAGCAATATCGTGATCCCGACAAGCTGCGTCGGTTTTGTTTATACCTCGCTGTCCTAGAGCTAAGCGTTTTTCGAGTTTCGTACCCGGTCCACAAAATTGATAGCCAGGAAGGTGAATTTCAAAGGGTAACTTGTTGATTAGAGTGTTCACTACACTTCCACTACCTTCAGCGGTTAACATAATACTGACTGACTGACGTCCAGAAAGTAAATTTTATATTTAAACGTCCACCCAAAACCCTTGTACATCAGTTTACTTTGAGATGCACATAAAGCAGCAAGATATTCAATTGCCTATAGAAAATCTAGATTTTGTGGCGGAAGATGGTGGCAATGGTAGTGTGCCATCGAAAAATGGGAAACTATGGCCAAATTCCGTCCGGGCGGCGTTCTGCGGCCCCAGCGGCTGCGGGAAAACCAATGCGCTGCTCTCGCTTTTGTTCAACGAAAACGGATTGCGATTTAAAAATGTCTATGTGTACTCGAAATCTTTGTATCAACCAAAATACCAACTACTACAAGAGGTTCTCAAGAGCGTTAAAGGTGTGTCATATTTCCCTTTCAGCGAAAACGAAAATGTAATTGATCCATCAGACGCTTGTGAGTACTCAGTATTTATTTTTGATGATGTGGCTGGTGATAAACAGAAAAAGATTCAGAATTTCTTTTCCATGGGACGACACCGACACATCGATTCAATTTATTTGTTGCAGACGTACAGTAAAATGCCTAAACAACTAATACGAGACAATTGTAATGTGATTGTGCTATTCAAACAAGATGAAATCAATTTAAATCTCCGGATATGTCATTCGAACAGTTTAAAGACTTGTGTTCAAAGTGTTGGCAGGATCGCTACGGGTTCGTGGTTATTGTTACAGAATTCAATTTAAATGAAGGGCGATATCGCAAAGGTTTCGATAAATATATAAGACTACAAAGCGAAAAATAACCAGCCAGTCAACAAACATGTCTTCAGTGAGCAGCAACAGCATTGCAGAAGCTTTTCGCAAGAAAAAAATCAAACAACTAGCACGGTCCATTCGCAAGAAGTACCTCAGTCTGAAACTGGGTAAATCGGAAAACGATGAGACCCTCAATAAGCTCTTTGAACCGGTGGTCGGACCTTTGAAACAAATAGTTTCGACTACATACAAAGTTCTCACCAAGATACCACCAGCGCCAACAAAATCACCTCCGGTGTTGTCATCTATCAAACGAGAAACAATTGTGAAAAAAGAAAAACTAGAACCGTTAACACCAAAATCCAATCTATTCCTCGAAGAAGAACCAGTCGCAGAGACTAGTTTTTATACCGATGCTGAAGCCGAGGAAACGGAAGAAGAGAATGATGATCCGACTAATTACTCTGACAGAACCTTTGAGTCCTATATGGAGCAGTATCCAGCAATGGTGCAAAAGTATGTAACCGAATATTTCAACAAGAGTGATAAAATTGACAACATTTATGGACCCTCATACAATTCGAAAACCTCCAAGTGGTATCTCGGTAACAAAGAAATCAACTCTGATATGAGGACAGGACGTCTTACTGTTGGAGACGCTGTGTTTCGAGGATCACCTGGTCTTTACCAATTGATATTCTACAAGGACCCCGCATACTCTCCAGATGACAAAATCGTGTACCAAAAAGTTTTGGAGCGGGCATTAGTACACCGAAATGTAAAAGGACATTTGAAACCCTCAGGAATATCCAAATACAAGGATGTCATTAAACCTATGTTTATAAAACCAATTAAACCAAGCAGCAGCAGTGAAGGAAGAGGTATGAAGTTGAAATATAATACAAAGCCTATGGAATACGTCTATTGGGACGATCCCAATGAATTGGTAGATCGTTTAAGGTTACTTGTTGCATCGAAAGAGGCCGGCAACACATCCCACGACAACGAAATTGTGGCGATAATAAATGAGCTTAAAGAAGCCAATATTATACGCGACAAATAACCAAAGTAGTCATTAGTAAAATGTCTCTCGATAAATTTGGTCGAAGTGCTGTTCAACAACAGCAACCAAGTGATTATGAGCGCGCAAAAATACCATTTTCCTTCACAGCCGATGGAAATATCGATGTAGAGAAAGTGATAATTTCTAATGTTGGAGATCCCCAGGCGGATATGGATGCCGCCAATAAACTCTATGTCGATGACAGAGTACGTGATAAGTTGTCTCTTATTAAAAAGGACTTTCAAGTGACATTCAATGATTTCAGCGATAAGGTTTACAGCAGTATGCGAAAAGTTGAGAAAAATCAACATACGATTGATAGTAGCTTAAGGGTTAATCAACAGACCTTTCTGGAATTTCAGTCGAATACCAACGTCCAGCTTAACCAGCTTACTAAATTGCCACAGCAAATTGAAGAGAATCTAAGACAGACTATAAGTGATGAAATTTTGCAATTGAAAAACGATATTGATGAAGTGAAGGCCATCAAAGAGAAAATGCTTAAAGTTGTACCCGAAGTATATGTGGATATGCAAAAATTACATGATGATATGAGTGATAAAGTTAATAAGATGAACTTAGAGATGAAAAAATTGTCAGATGGGATCAAGAGCGAATTGCGAGCTCACAAAAACGAAGTCATCAGCCATGTTAAATTATAGTAGTCATCATGAATTATTCCAAGGAAAAAGTTCAAGTTGTAAAGGAGCTGCATCGACCTGTGAGAAAAAAATTTCCACGACGTCACACCGTCATTAAGGGTTTCGATGATTTATGGCAGTCTGATTTAGGACAATTAGATCTTTATGCGGGAACTAATAGAAATTTTAAGTATATCTTGGTGGTAATTGATTGTTTTTCCAAGTACGTTTGGACGAGGCCGCTGAAATCAAAATCAGGAGAGGAGGTGACAAGGGCTTTCGAGAGTATTCTCACTGCTAATGGCGGGCGCCGACCGAAAAACTTGCAGACAGATCAAGGAAAAGAATACTACAATAGTCACTTTACGAAACTAATGCAAAAATATTCGATTAACCACTATAGTACATTTAGTGGGATGAAAGCAGCTATATGTGAGCGCGTTATAAGGACACTAAAGGAAAAGTTATTCAAATATTTCAGTTTAAATGGTAGCTATAAGTGGATTGACATTTTACCTGATATCGTTCAGTCTTATAATAATCAAAAACATCATACAACGAAAATGCGTCCTAGCGACATAACTGCTGGTAATGCTAAAGACATTAAAGTATTCAATAGGTTGAAAATCGCAGGACCAAGGAAACTCAAGGCAGGTGATGTGGTGCGAATAAGTAAAGTGAAACACGTCTTTGAAAAAGGACATACCAGGAATTGGACTACAGAGCTATTCAAAGTACGTCAATATCAGTTAACGAATCCCATTACCTACCTGTTGGAAGACATGAGTGGCAGACCAATTGAGGGGGGATTTTATGAGGAAGAATTGCAAAAAACCGCCAACCCTGACGTTTATCTCGTGGAAAAAGTGTTGCAGAAAAAAGGTAATAAAGTCAAAGTTCGATGGTTGGGTTTTGATAAAAGTCACGACAGCTGGATTGATTCCAGCAACAGGCTATAACTTGTAAAACAGGAGTAGGAGGGAAGACAACGACGGAGACGTTATAAAACCCTTCTGAGTTTCCCATTACCTTCAGTAAGAGCAGTTCAATTTGGTGAGCAGCAGTATGAGTGATACTAGTTTCGAAGAAATTGACTACAACGCCGACCTAGATAGAATCTTAAACATGTACGAAGAAGCAGTTAAAACAGAACCGTTTTACCTGTTACATACCAAATTTCCTCTCATCAATTCTGAATTGGAAATCCAATGTGCATTAAGTCCAGCTCGAACGTTTGCACCAGTAATTATTCTACAAAAAAAGAATGTGAAAATGGTCTTGAACAGCTTCGAAGATGAATCAGAATTATTTAGAAAACCCAAATATTGCTAGTCACGAAGTTGCAGCACCAATTTCCTGTGGAGAATTTCTACATATAACCCAAACAAGATCTGAGGATGACGAGAAACTAATCTTGTTGATGCAAAATATTATTGCGTTATATTTCTCTCATAGTGATGTAGTGGAACTTTTTAGAATTGATCATATAATTTCTAGTCGAGTAGAAGCGTATTTAGAAATGAACTTTTGTAAATATTATTTCAAAGTTTTAAATGAAGTTTGTTCTTGGAAACATTTAATTTGTTCGCAACCAGTTGAACGACTACTATCATCTTTTTGTTTTGATAATACATCTCAACTGGGTATTGCTTTAAGAGAATATCTTTATTATTACAGAGAAAAAATTGTAGCCGACATTGTAGCGAGAAAACCTCAATAAAATGTATAAAAATCATCCTGTTTTTAATTTTCCCTCAGTTGATATATTACAATCATGGAGTGTAGAGATTGGTATCAAGTATACGAACACAGATTACGTACCTTTGAAAACTGGCCATCAGAATTCCCAGCTTCCAGACTAGCAAGGGCTGGCTTTATTTATTTTGGTCAAAATGATGTAGTAAAATGTGCATTTTGTGGGACTGAAGGATTCAACTGGCAAATGACAGACGATCCTGTGGCTGACCATTTAGATTGGAATCCAAATTGTTCCTTCTTCGATACAGATAGCGTATACTTAATAAGTAGAAAAAAACCTGTTGTTCATAAAGATAAAATAAGTGTTGCCAGCAGATTTTCTACGTTTGGTAATTGGCCTATAGCTCTAAAGCAGAGACCTAATGATTTAGCAAAACTTGGATTCTTTTATAGTGGTTCAGGAGATAGAATCATATGTTATTGTTGTGGCATACAGATTTCAAACTTGCTGCCAAACGATGATGTTGCTGAACGACATTTGATGATATCCAATAACTGTCTAATGATTCAAAAAACAATAGAAGATTCAAAAGCTACTAACTTATCTTGTAAAATTTGTTTAACTAATGAAATATCTGTTGTACTTCTTCCATGTAGACATTTAGCCTGCTGCTCAAGTTGTTTTATAGATATTGATAAATGTTGTATCTGCAGATGTGAGACGGTTGGGTATTTAAAGGTCTTTATTTCTGATGTGACCCTGTGGCGTAAATATCAGTGACGTTAAAACTCTGATTTGCAGAATTAGAAATGAATATAACAGAACTGGTGAAGAGGACCGAAATGTTTACGTTTCTGTGGAGAAAATATATACATCATACGCAGAGTGTAATATTATATTATGAGTTACCCATGGCTATTTTTTTATCAATCCAGCTTTTAGATAGAGCTGCCTAAAAAAGTTCGCAAGAAATTAATCTATCAATTTATTGTATTCTATCTTGGAAGGGCGGCATCATTCTACATTAGTGAAATTCGGTCGCTATGATTTGTTGCACAATAAGAACGAAATTCATGACAGCACATTTGAAATATTGGGAAATTAGGAATAACAAATGAGTTGGTGTAAATGGGAATATGTTTAAATATACAAAGGAGTGTATGATAAATTAAAATGATCATTTATAATACTAATGCTACTGGAAAACCTGTGGAGCTCTTGGTTTATAACAGAAACAACACAACATTTTTCAACCTATCATCAAAAGGTATTGCGATTAGGGTAAAAAGTTTTGTAATATCTTAGTAATACTACTGTGGAGTTCGAGGCAAATAAAAGTTGTCCTCAGAACTTTTCTAAGACCAGTTTATACAGATCATGTCAGACGAAATTAAGAAAAGTATATTGTATTGTATCACGGATTGGACCTACTACACAACCTGCAAGGAAACAACGAATTGATAACAATGCAAAAAAAAATCCAACTCTGAAAGGTCTGTCGAACGCACTGTTCGACCAACCCAAGACACACCTACAGGTAAGAAACCGCGGAAGTTGAATAAAATGGAAACGGCCCACAGACCGTATAATATGGAACTCTATAAGGTAATGCCCGAAAAATTTCCACAATTAAGAAACAAGTCATATTAGAATACCTTAGATCAGAGGCAACAGTTATTCATAAACAATAGAAATGAACGATAAATACGAGCAGAAGAGAAGTTGAAATTGTAGTGGGAATGAGTCAACCAGAGCCAGATCTCAATGAAACATCACATAATAAAAATGACGAAATCATGAGCACCAGTATAATAGATCAAGAAGAAACGTATTTAGAGGTAAACTTCATTTACTTTAGCAGGCAAAAACCTCTATCAAGTACCAAGTAACGGCTACTGAAAATTAATAGACAGATAAACAATATTTTAAAGAAATTTAATGACATTATTGCAAATAAACTAACATAAGTTCAAATCTTGCTGAATGCCTTGCCGTTGTTTATGTAGGTGCGGTAACTGTTTTAGAACTCCACAAACAAAAGTTGCGAAATCATAGCTGCGTCATAAAAAAATATTAGCAAAGTTCTGAATTAGAAACTTTACAGACAGAGGAACTATATATTCGACAAGGGATTCTACGAGGAGACGTACAAGTTCTTTATGGTTCTGCGTTTGATCTCCAACATACTCAGTAACTCTAATTATGGCTTTAACATAAAAAATAAAAAACAGCAAATACGACATAAAATAAACCACCTACTATACATGGTAATTCGAAACGACACCCACTCGGAAACTACAGGAGATATGACGAAGTTAATTGGGGCCAAAATTGCTTAAGTACTTAGTGCTTGTGCTTTAGTGTTTTTTTTTATTAAATTTTCCGAATACTTCCGAAGAATTCCAAAAAAATAGAAAATTGGAGATAGAAAAAGTGTGGAGGTAAAACAAAATTTCATAAATTTAACATTAAAAAATTGGAACATTTTATCGTTATGGTTTTTAGATAAATACCAACCGTTTAAAATCAACTAGTAAGTTTCCTCAGATGTGGGTGTAGCACAGACTAGCGATTGGAGGAAGTTTAAAGGAAGTAGTTTAATATATTTAAAATAGACATTTACCAGTTCTGGGAAATGTACATTTTCTAATCTAAATCCAGGTGATTCTGAGGAATGTAGTGTTAGCATTGGCTCTCAAATAGGGATCGTACTCGGGATTTTTTGAAAACCATTATTTGGACTGACGAAAGTGTTTTTTCAAACTGTAGCGTCTGCCATATAAATAATATTAGGAGACAAAGTAACCCTGGACACCATAGGGAAGTCAGGCCGCAAAATCGTTTTCGGTTTAAATGTATGGGCTGGAAATTGTAATGATCAAATATTTGGAGCTAATTTTTTCAAGTGACTTTCAAAGGAAACCTATCCTACTTTCTTGAGAACCTAATTTGGAGAATATCGATGAATTCTCGCTTATCAACTATTTTAGGTGCGGATTCCAGCATAACGAGGCCCTTCCACATAATATTAGAGCTTTTTGTGATTATTTAGATCAAAATTTTCGACATAAATGGGTAGAGAATTCGGGGTCGGTAACATAGCCGGCAAGGTGTTTCGACATTACAAGTCTGAATACATTTTTCTGAGGCACTTTGAAAAGCAGCGTATACGATAGAAGAATTTAGGAAAACTATCATTACACAATTCAGATCGATTAGAAAAAGAGATATTATTAGTAATGTCACCAATTTAAACCGACGTACTCCTTTGTGTGCTCAAGAAGAAGGTGTTAAGTTTGAGCACTTAATTAATATTCGAAAAAAAATACATAATGGTCTATGCGGCTGTTGCTTTTTCAGATATAACTCAAAATACTTTTGGCCTGTTTTCGTACTGTTTCCATCTAATTTGTAATAAACTTAACATATCTTGTTTTTCTTCATTTGTGAAACTAATTTTGTTTGAAACTATGTGTGCTCTAATTTCATTTGACAAGTACTGTATTCTATATAAAAAAATCGTTGTTGGAGTCAAGGCCAACTAATGCGAGATTTTCTTTTCAATTTGTTTTTGTTTTGTCTTTTAGTTAACCTATAATGACATTATTATTTTATTTATAATAGAAACTGTCAGTTCCTTGGTAAATATTTTGGGCTTTTTTACTGAAGCCTGTTGTGGTATATTATACATATAAAAATATTATTACCAAACATACTAATTTAGCCTTTATTTTTATTGATCACAAAATTAAAATATCGCGACTATTTATTTATTTTTACAATAAATTGTTAATGCTTCAACAGCGTAACATAAAATCTTCAAATCATTTGTTTTACTAATATTGTTGATATGTGTAAAAAATAATGTATGGGTATGTTTAGAATTAATTTGTGATCTACAATTTTGACTAAGACACTAGTTGTTGCCATAAATTGCTTAAAGGGCAATTTAGGCACTAAACACTGATACTTGTGACCTACTGACATCAGTATAAGTAATACAAACCCACCATAATTCAACAAAATAGGTAGATTCGCTCTGATTGAACAATTCTTCTGTTGTTCTTTGCGAAAAATTGTTGCTATTTGTGCAAATTTTGAAATTATTACACGCCGTTTGTTTGAAACATGAGTTCATAAGATATGTCATTTTTAAGAATGCCACAGATCTAAATTATACATCATTCAACGATGATGGGAGCAGATCTAAAGCTATCGAAATGTTGTGAAATCAATTAGTTTCAAAACGATAGCACTCTTCGGAACCTCAGAGGTACATAATCAATTCCCGATAAAGATATTGAACGCTGTGAAAAGTTTTCCATCAAGTATGGACTGAATAAATTCTATGAGTCCAATTTTTTATGGCATCTCACAATCTGACGTCAATTATTTTGATAAAAAAATTATTTAAATTCTGTTACCCTATTAACAACAAATTCTAGTACTAGGTATTCTGATATATATATATATATATATATATATATATATATATATATATATAACGTTTATGGTGAGAGGTTTACGACTTTGCATGAAGAACTGACAACAAGTTTGTCTATTAATTCCATGGCTGTAACTTTAACCCCTTATTTCTTTAAATAGGAATGACTACGTTGTGAAACATCTTCACAAAGGCCTTATATGCTTAGTTATTACTTTATCTAGAGTAAAGTACCTACTTAAGCGGAATATTTACTTCTATGCTACTTGGTCCTTTCGATTAGATTAGATCGAGATTTTATAAATGGTTTATGATATTAAAAAATAAAATGGAAATCATTAAGTTGTTATTTATACACAACCAGTGTGCAAGAGTAGTAAAAATTTCGTTTTCTTTCAGTGACATTTGAACATTGTAAAGTGTTTACTGTTTTGACTGCTTCGTCTTGTGAATGATGTCTCAACTAAATAGGAAATTTAATTTTAGTGATCACTACACCATTTATTAACAATCGAATAACAGGCAACTAAGCATTTTGCACAGTTTTCGGGGTATGCATTTCTGTGGGCCATGGGCGTCGGAGAGATATCAAACATCAACAAGACCAAAGGACACACAACTAAAAAATGCCATATGCATCCTCGTTACGTTCTAACAACCAATCTACTGCCCCAACCAAAAAACTTATTATTTATCTCTGGGCATCTCGGATATTTCTAATAACAATTCAATTCTTTGATGTCACGGAAGGCACAAAATCAAAATTACTGAAATTACAAGCTTTACCTAATGATACTATATTGAGCTATTGTTTGAACTTGACAAGTGAGTTAAATCTTTTTTCTTGGAGTTAGTGATAATATGTGCAGAAAATATAAATAAAAATTTTGCCCTCCTTATACAATACCTATACGGCAGAAATTATGGGAAAGGTGCTATCGAGTAGTCTACGCAATCACCCTAATTTATCTTTCTCTGATTTAATTATTCATGAACATCTGAAAGTGTATACAAATCAGAGTTCTTAGAAGAATTAAATAACCGCATCGATAATGAATGCCAACAAAGTACCCCAGAAGATTTTACAAGTGCCAAAAAACCCAGTTCAAACTATTGCATGGAGGTGAATGTCGCACATTTTCAATCAATAAAATAACAGTTAACACTGGTCAATTGATTTACTTTAAATCAAAATTTAATTTTTAGGCAAGGCGCCGCTCAAATTAAAAGAGTGTAATGCTATTTTAAAGAAAATTTAAATCAAAAACGTGTACTCATAGTACCCATAAGATAAACATTCTCGTTTGAAAACATAGGGGTTAAATCATAAGTTTGGCATACGAAGCCTAACCTAACCTTAGTAGTCTGTTTTGTCGCCACCCAGCATTAAAGATATCATTATTCGTTCTCAAACATCAATTTAAGAAAAAATAATACATATAAATAGGGTTTATATTTTCCAGTTTTATTAAAAACTGATTAAAATATTAAATTCTGTTGTGGTTGTTTATTGAAGTACTATTCATATTTTTTTACTGGCGTATACGCCGACGTTCGAAAATAATCGTTTATAGTACGAGATCCGGCTGCAGAATTAGTGCACCCATCGAGTGTTTGCTAAAAACCAAATTTTTAACGCATATTTATGATTAGAAGAATATTTATCTACCAGGTTGCCTATCAAAATGTGGCCGCTAATATTTTTAATTAAATTATTATTAATTGATGTTTGGTACATAATTTCATCGATTTGTTTTTTCAATAAAATATCGTCCACTTCACGGCAATATATATATAAATACTCTGAAAAATCACGGTTGCCGTTGCGCACTTGGCCACACCTCTTCGCAGCCAGGTTAACATAGGTATGATTTTGTTACATTTATACACCCATAACCTACATTTATTATTTATATATCAAATTAAAGCTATTTTTTCTGTTTATTATGATAGACGGTTGCCTAATTAAATCTGGTCGCAAAAAGGGCTGCCGGCTGTTAAAGATGGTAAATATTAAAGAGTGAAAGAGAGCTAGCGCTTAACATCACCAAGTTGAAACTGCGGGCGAAATCATACCCATTGAGCGATATGACAACATAAAATCGTGACTATCACACTAACTTAAGACCCAGTAAGAACTCCATGCATGTTTTTTATGTGTTTCATAGTTTATAGTTGTCACTTTGACGCAGGGTACCGCACGCATCGCGCAAATCGCGTTTACATGGGACACAGCCTAAATTAAAAACCACGCTGTTTTGGACTGAAATAAAATTGATAAAGATGAAGACTTGTTTTCTGTGTGACAAAGAATACAATGTACTGGACTTTGATACCGCATCATCAAAAAGTATTCGCTAATGTTATTGTTCCGTCGAAAGAAAAAATATTAATATCATGACACCTTATTAACAGTTGATTCTAGCCATGATTTTTAATTAAAGGTTTCAACTCAATGTAGATTCCACCGTGCAGTAAATCTTTGAAATAAAAATTGTTGCCGACAATCTTTTTTAATTCGATGTACTTAAATGCTACTGAGCCGGATTGCATCAAGTTCAGAGCGGAATATAATGACTGGCCGCTGCTAGATGGTTTTCTAAAACCAATACATTTAAAAAAAAATTAATTAACATAAATATTTATTTAATATGTATAAAACGATCCAATACTTGAATAAAATCAAATATTTTTTCAAACAGTACTTGCACAATAAAATTTTTAGTTACATAAGTAACCTTGGCTTTATTTTTCATCAATATCTTTTTTTTGTAACTTTTAAATTTGTCTTTGTTGTAACTTTTAAATTTGTATTACTGGTTGTATTTTTTAAATATGTATTTTTTGGAATTTTTAAATTGGTCATTTTGAATAGAAAAGCATTTCTTTTGAAGTATTTATTATATTAAGTCGTACCTATTATTGTTTGAACGTTGAACCGCGAGTTGAGAATATTAGCATCAGACGCATGCGCAATGGCTTTAAACCGTCGTACTCCCTTTCACTCTACCTTTAATATTTACCATCTTCAACAGCCGGCAACCCTTATTTGCAGCCAGATTTAATTAGACAACTGTATATGATAATAAACAGAACAAAATTAGCTTTAAATTGATATATAAATAATAAATGTACGTTATGAGTGTATAAATGTAACAAAATGATAGCTGATGTTAACCTGGCTGCGAAGAGGTGCGGCCAAGTGCGCAACGGCAACCGTGATTTTTCAGAATCTTTATATATATTGCCGTGAAGTGGACGATATTTTATTGAAAAAACAAGTGGGTGTAATTTTTTAACAAAAATCAATTAATAACAATTTAATTAAAAATATTAGCGGCCACATTTTGATAGGCAACCTGGTAGACATATATATTCTCCTAATCATAAATATGCGTAGAAATTTGGAGTGTCACAAAGTTTTTGTTGCGCGAATTCAAAGAAGGTTTCGGAAATATCTGTACTTCAAAATGTGCAATATCTGTCCGCTATAGGGTATTGAATATGGCAGATTATTAAATCAGATTTCATTGTCAGCCTTAATGTCCGCAGAGTATGTGCCTTCTTAAAATTTTTGTTCAACCTACTTCATAATAATATTGATTCACCGACACTACTTATCAAAATCAACTTTCTGGTACCTCGAATTTAGGCCAGAAATAGCTTAACAATTTTGTGCTCTAGGGCGCGAACAAACGTTTTGCTCAAATCTCCTATGCACAATATGTGATACTATTACATATGCGCAAGCATTCTGACATTCATTTTTGTCATGTTGGAGATCTGGTTCAAGCTGTGATTGAATCAACGGTGAACGCCTTACATTGAAATATTTACGTTAATTGAGTTTTTTTGTCTTTTTCTTTTTATTTTTTGTTTATTATGATAGATTTAATTAGTCAGCGTATTTTTATTTTCATATATACTTGCTCTGTTAGTGGTTTATACTATTGGACAATTAAGCTTAAATAAATAAATAATCATTTGTAGAGTTGTTATTTTGTGCATTTCTGTTAAGTGAACCATTTTGTGATACTATTACATACAGTTAACGGCAAGATGCTAAGGAGTTTTGGCGAAAATAAACATTTTCATATCGGTAAAAAGAATTGCAGGAATGGTTTTTGCTTACTATGTGAATACCAAGAACTAAATGGGAATTAATTATTGAGTGTAATGAAGCGAATTTGAGAAATAAATATTTTTCATTCTTTAATATTAATTTTTGTAATAAATCTGAAAACACTTAATATTTCCGAAACGGTTGGAGATAAGTGTAGGACATTGTACATGAATTATGTCTAGAATTTTCTGGAGAATCCAAAAAATAAATAATATACAGGGGCTTGTATTTAAAATAACAAATTTGGTATTGACCAGTCACATGACACACCCTATATATTTTTTTTGATGAAAAAATGCGCATTCAAAAATATAAATCGCAGTGTCCAAGCGTTTTTCCCTACATTTAATAAATGGTCGGCAAATGTAGATATGTTGTATTTCTGATTTTCATAGCCTATGAAAATCATATTCCACAAACTACTTTCGAAATTTTACATCTAGAACAAGAAAGTAAAAAATTAACTTTGTTAGAATCACTTGGGATCAATAAAAATAAAAATTCACCACATTTTTTAAATGACCAAACAAATATGTCTCCTTTACTTAATCTTAATATGCTTACATAATACAAAATTCCAAATTATATATATTAATAATATTTACCTTCACTAATATTGTACAGTAAACATATTGTGCTTTCTACCTATATACTCATTATTATCTTACAACACTATATAATATATTCAGATGTTTAATATTTAGTTTAACATTTCATTCTGACGAAGCCTGTCATCAGAGTGAAACAATTGTCAAGAAAATAATAAATTTGTGAAAATTACCACAATGGTTAGTGTTTTAATATAATTAAAATATGAACTTTCACCAAGGAATGACCGAAACAATCATAAATTTCCTTAGAAATTCGAGTTAACCAGGTTTTATTGTATCAGAAAAATCATGTGTCTATAATAACCATATTTATTATAGAACTTACATGTTACCATCGGACGTTTAGAGTCTTGAAAGTTTACGATGATCTGTTATTGAATATCTGCGCTCTCTATTCAACACATGGAAGAGTTATTTTCTATGATATTGAATATAGAGAGGAACCTATTGTGACCGACGTCGATGTCGAAAAATAAACCTAAGTAAATATAAACTAATGTAACTAAAATATAATATAAACTAATGTAACTAAAATATATAGCAACGGATAAATGAAACGGTCGGGAGAAAAATCAAAGTTGAAATGTTTGATGAATTGTGAGCGTCACATTTCCTTCGACCCTCCCAACTCCACTGTCACATCCCGTCACACTAACTGATACTCCCACCACTCCCTGTAGGGGAACGTATTGTATGAACGACCCCTTACTGGAAGAACTTTACCTAATTATTATTAGCCGTAACTTTATGTCATACTAGAACGAGCAACTTATTAATTTACAAATTAAAAAACAAACAAATTTTAAAACATTTCGGATATTTAAGACTATTTAATTAGTTTCTATTTAGTAACAAATTCGATATAGGACTAATCGTGATTACTGAGAAACCCACTAAAATTCCCTGCTACTATTTTATTAGCATGGTCAACTTGAATCAACCCAATGACGAAATAAATGTTTGCCTTACCAGTAGGTATACAAGTAACCTATACTAAGATGAAAGTATATTAAAAGTAATGAGGACAACGCTGAGTAAAATTGTCTCTACTTTTATACATAAACTAGCTGACCCAACTTTTGTTCTGTCCAAATGTGGCCGGGTTCAGCAAATGTTCTTTAAATATTAGAATTCAATATACTCTATACTAATGTGCGAAAGAAAATCGTCAAAATCAAAGGAATTCCTCTTTGTCTGACCTATCTGGTCCAATTGTGAATCTAAACCATCCAGGTACTCACCCAAATATACACAAAAAAAATCGTTAAAATCGTTCCAGCCGTTTAGGAGGAGTTAGAGCCCGATCTTAGTGCCACCTACCGGATTTAATTGTAAACCTAAGTCATCCAAAGACCCAACCAAACATACACAAAAAATTATTAAAATCCATCCAGCCGTTTAGGAGCAGTTAAAACCCGAACTTTGTGCGACCTACCTGTTCCAATTGTGAATCTAAACTATCCAGGGACTCACCCAAACATACACAAAAAAATCGTTAAAATCGTTCCAGCCGTTTGGGAGGAGTTAGAACCCGATCTTAATGTTACCTACCAGATTTAATTGTGAACCTAAACCATCCAAAGACCCACCCAAACATACACAAAACAAATCATTAAAATGGTTCCAGCCGTTTAGGAGGAGTTAAATCCCGATCTTGGTACCACCTAGCGGGTTCAATTGTGAATCTAAACTGTCCAAAGACCCATCTAAACATACAGAAAAAATTCCATTAAAATCCGTCCAGCCGTTTAGGAGGAGTTAGAACCCCATCTTAGTGCCACCTACCGGATTTAATTGTGAACCTAAACCATCCAAAGACCCTCCCAAACATACAGAAAAAAAATCATTAAAATCCATCCAGCCGTTTAGAAGCAGTTAGAACCCGATCTTTGTACTACCAACCGAGTCCAATTGTGAATCTAAACTATTCAGGGAGCCACCAAAACATACACAAAAAAATTTATTAGAATCGTTCCTGCCGTTTAGGAGGAGTTATAACCTGATCTTAGAGGCAGCTGCCGGGTTCAATTGTGAATTTAAATCTTACAAAGACCCACCCAAACATACACAAAAAATTCATTAAAATCCATCCAGCTACTTAGGAGCAGTTAGAACCCGATCTTAGTGTCACCTACCGGATCCAATTGTGAATCTAAACCATAAAGAGAGCTACCCAAACAAACACAAAAATATCATTAAAATAGTTCCAGCCGTTTAGGAGTTAGATCCCGATCTTAGGGCCACCTACCGGATTCAATTGTGAATCTAAACCGTCCATAGACCTATCTAAACATACACAAAATATTCCATTAAAATCCGTCCAGTCGTTTAGGAGTAGTTAAAACCCGATTTTAATGTCCCATATCGGGTCCAATCGTGAATCTAAATCATCCATGTACTTATACAAACATACACAAAAAAACATTAAAATTCGTCCAGCCGTTTAGGAGCAGTTAGATCCCCATCTTAGTGCCACCTATCGGATCCAATTTTGAATCTAAACCATCCAGGAACCCACTCAAACATACACAAAAAAAATCATTAAAATCGTTCCAGCCGTTTAAGAACAGTTAGAACCCGATCTTAGTGTCACCTATCGGGTCCAATTGTAAATCTAAACCATCCAGGGACTCACCCAAACATAGACAAAAAATTTCATCAAAATCGGTCCAGCCGTTTAGGATTTTATAAAGAACGTACAGACAAACATTCTCATTTATATATAAAGATTAGTAACAATGCAGCCATCGACTATTGGCAATGGATAAAAGTTCATTGGAAAATATTTGAATTAATAATTTACATTTGATTTTAAAGTTAACCTGAGGTAATTGATATTGTTGTCCTTGAGAAAAGAACAAAGGGACATTAAATAAACAAATTTTAAGAATTATGAAATTACCATACCCACTTTTAATTTCTTGCAAGAGCGTGTAAAATATAAAGTAGGTGCTTCAGCATTAAATTTTACGATATGCAACAAACAATTCATGTGTCCCCAAAGCATGCCTATGATATAAATTTTTGGTCCCCAATATATACTGAATATATATGAATGACCTAAATATTTAACGCATAGATTGAGGACTGTCCAGAAAATTTTCACTTCATATATGTAGCGCATAGTATCAGGACCGTCCTTAAACTATACGTAAGATATAAAAAGTCTAAAAAATGCATTTTTCTTAAATATTGGCCATAAATTAAGTATACATAAGCAAAATTAATTTTTCTCTAGAATATTTACCTCTTATATGACCTATGTATGCAGAGAAAATCAATAAAAAAAGCTGTCCCCAAAGTATGCGTCCCACATATATATACAGGGTGTAAACGGTTTGAGTGCAAAGATTTTGAAGAACAATACTTCAGGCAAAAACAAATCAAAAAGCTTTATAACATTTTCTAAAATAAACTATAGTTTTGCCAAAAAGGACACATAAAGTTAGAGTTTATGTAGCCCTTGCTACAGTGAATAATACAATAATTTCGATTTCAAAATGTCGGTAAATCTAAATATGTAAATACTCAATAGCTTATACATCTTTAATAGCCACATTAAAAATGAAAATTGGTTATTTAAACTCGAAATATGCTTTTATAATTTAATGTAAGTTTCTCCGAATAGATATGGCAACGTGGCATGCAGACCAACTTATTTACTAAATTTTTTACTTTAACGACGACTGAGAGTTAGGTTTCCAAACAGACGCCTGCCCAATGCTAGGACATTCGTAGCTGTTTCGCAGAGGCTTCTGGAAACAGGTAGTGTAATACCACAAATAAACAATCGCGGACCACAGCGACATAATCGTATCTTAGCTGCTGAGGATCAAATACTAGACCTTATCGATATCAACCCATATCGTAGCACACGGAGTATTGGAAGTGAGCTGCAAATTTCTCACACTGTTGTTCATAGAACATTACGGGAACAATTGCTCTATCTATATCACATGCAGCGGGTTCAAGGGCTTTCAATTGATGATTATCAACCAAGACTCAATTTCTGTCGTTGGTTCCTCAGAAAACATCGACAATTTCCTAATTTTGTGAACAATATTTTAACAACAGATGAAGCAAGTTTTAATAGGAATGGTATAATAAATTTTCATAATACGCATTCATGGTCTGAGTTAAATCCGCACGAAATACGCCAGTCAGTATTTCAACACCAATTATCAGTTAACGTGTGGGCTGGAATAGTTGGTGAATACTTGGTTGGGCCATTTATACTGCCTGCACGTTTGACAGGTGAGAATTACCTTTATTTTTTTAACAACACGCTACCAGATTTGTTAGATGAAGTGAACCTACAAACACGTTCCAATATGTGGTACTTACATGACGGAACACCTGCCCACGCAAATCATCTAGTTGTCGACTTCTTAAATAGAACATTTCCCCGTCGTTGGATTGGTCGAAACGGACATATACGTTGGCCAGCAAGATCTCCTGATCTCAATCCTTTAGATTTCTACTTATGGGGACACATGAAAAGTAAGGTTTACACGACTCCAATTATTGACGAGAATGACCTTAGACAACGCATTTTTGACGCTGCTGACGAAATCCGAAATATTCCAGGAATTTTTTCTCGCATACGTGAAAATTGGATTAAACGGTGTCGTGCTTGTGTCGATAGTAATGGTGGGCATTTTGAACATTTGCTGTGAATAATCCGTTGTTTCAACTCAGTTCTATCATTATATATAATTCGGTAAGTAGGATTACATATTTACTTGTCTAATATAAATAATATTAATTAAATCAGTAATAATGACTCTTCGAATAATTTAACTGGTAAAAAACTACAATACAAAAACACAGGTGTTTATTTTTTTGTCGGCGTAGTCATTCCTTTATTATTCGCGCTAAGACGCGAGCGACGTTGACGGATTGACAATAATTTACTCAATATGTTTTAGTATATATATATATATATATATATATATATATATACATACATCCGTTCGTTACATTGATTCATCTTTGAATCCTTCAGACGTTTCGCCAAGGTTGGCATTCTCAATGGGTAGTTACGGTGAACTGAGAGGTTATCTGCCTGAGCTGTTTATTTTATATGTCTCCGTCGGAGGTCGTATCGCGCCTGATTGGTCGGTGTTGACTCCGCCCTCTTCGCTGCCGTGTCGGGTGTTTTGCTTGTTGACGGGTTTGTATTTTGCGTAGCTAATTGTGTTTTATTTTGATGTTTTGATATAATTGGCTTCCATGTGTTAGAGAGGCGTCGTCTCTTTTATTTAGTTGTCCAGTTTTCTCAATTTCAATAGCTTCTCGTATTAGTCTAGTTTTGTAGTGAGGAGTTTGTGAGATCTGTTTACAACTATTGAAATTGATTTTATGGCCCAATTGTTGCTCGTGTTGGAACAGGGCCGATGTCGTTTGTTTATTTTTGACAGCTAATTTGTGTTCCTCTAAACGGGCTGAAATTCTCCTGTTCGTTTGCCGACGTATACCTTATCGCACGTTCCGCAAGTTATACTATATACCCCTTGGTTTTCAAGTTTTAATTTTGGTTTGGGATTTCCTAAACTGGTGCCTATAGTCTGGTGCGGTTTGTATACTGTCGCTACGTCATGCCTTCGAAGAATTCGGCCAATTCTGTCCGTTGTCCCTTTGATGTATATTAAGACTACTTTTGGTTTTTTGGTAAGGTCATCTTTTGGGCAGTATCGTGACAAATCTATTACGAATTGCGGGAGGTCTTCATTTTCAGATATTTGTTGAAGTGCTTCTTCTACCGGTATGCTTGGATATAAGGACTTGACATCGAAACTAGCTATGATATCTTCTGGTTCTATGGAAATACTGTTGAGAAGGCGTGTGAAATGTTGCGAGTTTTTAATGTAGGAATCTGCTTTTCTGCCTTTCAACTCGCCGGTATACAACTTGGAAAAATATCTAGCCAGTACCCTACAACCAATTTCTTCATATATGCTCCGGAAATAAGATGTATGCAAATTCAAAAAAGGACGCATATTCAAGTGTGTCCAATGTAGAGAAGGAAAAATGACATAAAATGTGGATGAAATAATTCTTGAGCACATGAAGGCAATGTTTGGAAAGCTTAACACTGAATTGCTAAAAAACTTTTTAGCTGAACTGAAGAACATACAAAAGGAACTGCACACCACATTTGCAGTTCATAAAAAAATTATTGTGGATAAAATATTTTCTGAGGTACAATTATTAAGATTGGATAATAGCTCTGAATATTCTAGAGGTCTACAAAATATACAGGAGGAAATGAAAAATAACTTACTACAGAGTAAAAGGGAGATTGTGCAGCAGTTAGATAATGGGATGCAATCGATAACACTAAATAAAATGTCTTATTCAAACGTTGTTCAGGCAAAGAATAGAACTACTGATGTCTTAGTTGTCAAGCCAATAGAGAGTCAAGATAGCAGCAAGACCAGAAGTGTGTTGAAGCAACTAATTGATCCGAAGGAACTAGCTATTGTGGTAGAAAATATTAAAGACATCAAGAGGGGTGCTGTTGTAATCAGCTGTGGTAACAAGAAAACTAAGGATAGAATTAAAGAAAAAGTTGAAAATGAGCAAAATAATTATAAAGTAGAGGAGGGATTATTAAAAAATCCTAAAATCGTAATTAGAGGAGTAGAAGAAGAGTATGTAAATTGCCCTTATCAACTCATTTTAGATTGTCTAAAAGAGCAAAACGAATTAAATTCGGAAGAATTTGTGGTCGTAAAAAATATAAACAGACTGAAATGAGAAATTATGGGAATATAATACTGGTTGTAAAAAGTGTTGAAATAAAAGTAAAAATTTGTAATGAGGGAACATTAAATATAGGTTGGAGGAGATGTTTAGTTCAAGAATTTTTCTCAGTAATAAGTTGCTTCAAGTGTGGAAGATATGGTCATATCGCTCCCAAAAGTGAAAATAGTGATACTTGTTTCAAATGTGCTGGTTCTCATAGGACAAGTGAATGCAGATCTCAGTTTTTTAAATGTATAAATTGTTTTGAAGCAAACAAAAAATTTACGAAATCCCGAAATGAGATCATCAGGTAACTGATCAAAGTTGTGCGTGCTATAAGCCTATGGTTCATTTGGAGGCTAATAAAACAAAAACACAAAAGCAACCACAAACTACTACTACTACTCGCTTGCTACATTTTTAAATTTAAACAGTATTACGGCTAAATATTTAATGACTGAGTTATTATTAAGGGATCTGGATGTTGATATTTTTTGCACATCTGGGCATTTCTGTAAAGAAAATGATATTAAGCAGATATATTTTCAGGGTTTGATATTGGATATTGTCATAAGGAAAATATTTGGGGGGGGACTGCCATTTTTGTAATTCAAGTTGAGAAAGACTCTGAATATTATTGTGCAAATATTTACTTGCAAGAATTTAATTTTATAGTTATGATGTATAGGATAAATTACTATTGGAACAGCTCTGTGTGTCTTATGGTTTACACCCTAGAATAAATGAAATTACCAGACCAAATCCTAAAGGAGGGAGATCTCTTCTTGATAATGTATTCACTAACATTTCAGAAGATATTTCACAAATGAAAGTAATCCAGTCAATGATATCAGATCATTTTAGCCAGCTAGTTGAAATATTTAGCAATCATAAACAAACCCGACCAATAACCAACAAAAGACGATTTTTTACAACTGAAAATATATCTATATTTTCTCAAAAATTGTATTTGGAACAATGGGATAAGGTTTATTTGGCCGAAGATGTAGAAACTAAATTTAAAAATTTTTATAACAATCTTTTTTATCACTTTGATGTATCATTTCCATTATCGAATTGAAAAAGTCTAAACAATAACCGTAAGTCATGGGTATCATCTGAAATTAAACGATTAAAACAACAACTTGATGACTGGTATAAACTTTCTTTGAGTACCAAGTGTGAGAATATTCTTGAAAAATTTAGAAAAGAAAGAGCTGCTTATAAAAGATATCTATCCGATCACAAGAAAATCCAAAATGATAACATAATTGCAAACTCCAAAAATAAATCGAAATCAATTTGGGGTATTTTTAATAAAATAACTAACAAGAATAGGAAAGGGGAGGATATAAACTTAAGGGTTAATAACGAGACAGTAAGGTATCCCAATTTAATAGTAGATTTGTTTAAGACACACTCTAACTTGAGTAATTCTGAATATAAGGGCTATGTAAAGCAGGAGCTAGTTGTGAATTCTATTTTTTGGATACCGACAACAGATAACGAAATTTTGCAAATGACTTGCAACCAAAATTTTCTTAGGGTGTTGATAATATTCCATCATTTATTATTAATAAAGTAGCTAAGTATAAATCTTTACCCTTGTCTAACATTATTAATTCATGTTTGAGTATTGGTTTCTTCCCAGATGAACTAAAAATTGCAAAAGTAATCCCAATATATAAGGAAGGAGCTAAAGTAAATAAAAATAACTACAGGCCAATTTAAATTCTTCCAAATATTTCTAAGATATTTGAGAAGGCAATCTACAACAGAATAATTTCCTATTTGAACATGAATGCAATTCAATCAGATACCCAGTTTGGATTTCAAAGGGGGAAATCAACAGATTTAGTTATATACGAAGCATTGACATTTATTTCAGAGAATTTGGATAACAAAAATATACCTGTAGGTTTATATTTTGATTTGGTTAACCATAAGCTGTTGTTGGAAAAATTGGAAGACTATAGAATAAAAAGTATCTGGAAATACTTAACTTAATAATGGGTCATCATACTATTCAGAGAAAATCCTTCAAAAAGGGGTGCCACAAAGGTCAATATTGGGTCCACTGCTTTTTCTATTATATGTAAGTTCTCTTTCTTCATCGCTGTCTACTCAGTATAGTAGAGAATTTCAATTCGCTGGTAAAATGAAGAAGTGGTGTGATGAAAACTTATTACAATTAAACTACTCTAAAACGGGTCTCCTTAGTTTCACTGTGAATAGAATTTACCTTGAATCTCCTTATGTAAAACTGAACAATAAGTCAATACCTGAATTGTCGTCAATAAAGTTTCACGGTTTACAAATTCCAGGTTGTGTTGGAATGAACATGTTAATAAATTACCCTCGAAACTAGCTTCTATCTGTGATCTTTTGAGATACCTTATACAACAAATGTCTGTGACTTCATTAAAAGTTTCTTATTTTGCTCACATACAGAGTATACTTACATATTGTATTTCTGCTTGGAATTCAACTTCCACTGCAATAAAAATATTTACCTGGCAAAAAAAATAATCCGGTGCATACTGGGGTTGAAGTATAATACTTCATACCGACTACATTTAAAAAAAAAGGATTATTAACAGTACCCTCACTGTATTTTCTGCAGCTAGTTTTATTGGTTAAAAAACAACCGCTTCTGTTTACTACTAATGCCGACGTTTTCACAGGAGAGATGCATATGCAGACAAGGCAAGCAGGGGAACTCAGAATTCCAGGACACAGGTCAGCATTTTTTGAAAAAGTACTCACTAAAGAGCGATAAAAGCGTTTAGGTCACTACCTAATCAGATCAGATCAGAAGTTATTATAATTTTGAAGAATGGGTACTTTAAGGTTGATTGTGAAAATCGAAGTAAAAGTGAATATTGGATTGAGTTGGCTGTTACTTGGTGGAAGTTGAAACTCATAATGATTTGAGTAATACACTTATTACAAACATACACTTGATTTTAAAAATTGTGACAATTGTTTCGCCTTAAGAAATTCAATACTTATAAACTAAATAGAATATAAAAAAGGAAGTTTACAAATGTTGCTTTAATCTTCTAGGTGTGTTAATATTACTAAGGAATTAGGATAAACAATAAAAGAGATATATCAGATTATGGGTTTTTCCAGATGAAATTTACACAAAGACCTACCATTGAATATGAAGGTTCAATTTTTTATGGTTCTAGGGTGATTCAGGTAAACCGTAATAGCTAAATGTTTGCCTCATTTTGACATTTATTTGATAAATTATTATATCTAATACTAACTGATTATGTAAATAAGTCCCCACTACTAAATTTATTTACATAACTTCCTTTTTTATATTCTATTTAGTTTATAAGTATTGAATTTCTTAAGGTACTACCATTGTATGATTAAGCTCCATCGGACGCGAAACAATTGTCACAATTTTTAAAATAAAGTGTAAGTTTGTAATAAGTATATTACTCAAATCATCATAAAAGTGAATGGTGACATAATTAATACTTTATGTCGTTATGACTGGATTTGTTCTTTTGTTCCGTTTGTGTTCTTTCTACTTTATTTGTCTTTCTTTTTTGTGTACATAATGTAACTTTAGATAATATCTCTGCTGTAATTTGACGTTGCTATGTCTGTTATTGATTTATGGCAATAAAGAATAATAAATTATTATCCCGACTTGACCATACAATGTCTGGCATCACACTCCCTCTAAGGCACGATATGAATGCCTTTAGGGGAAAATTCACTAAACCCCAGATATCCTAGACATCAAAAGGTTTTAGCTCTGAGAGAGCCCTTGCCAGGTTTTCAGGTCCGTGGTTGGAGTCGTGACGGCAGTTTACCATAAATTTCCTGACCGTCCGGGCTGTTCCTAACAGGACGGCTTTTTGCATTTGTTTGTAAAGATGTTCGTCCAGAGCGAGGTATTTTAAATTGTTTAATAGATGTTTTGGGACTAGCGCTGTCGTTGACATAACAATTGGTACAGTTCGTGTGTTGTTCATGTCCCACTGAGTCTTTATTTGAAATTCTAAATCTCTATATTTGGTTGTTTTCTCAACCTGCTTGATATTTATATTATTGTTGTTAAGAATTGCTATGTCAATTAAAGTTGTTTTCCGAGAGACTTTATCTACCAAAACTATATCTGGTCTATTGTGAGCAACAGACCGATCGGTCAGTATGGTGTGGTCCCAGTACAGCTTGTAGTTGATATTTTCTAAAACAGATTCTGGTTTATATTTATAGTATGGTAATCTTACCGACTGTGATAATTCATGTTTCAGTGCTAGTTCCTGGTGAAATATTTTTGCCACAGCATCGTGTCGTTCTTTGTATTCAGTTGCAGCGAACGCATATCCTGTGATATGCTGGATAGATTCAGATGTTTGGCAACCGTACCTGCATCTGTCGTTGTTAATAGAAGGGTCTTTAACGATATACTTTAGGTGGTTCTTAGTTAAAATTACTTGATCTTGGATTGCCATAATAAAGCCTTCCGTTTCAGGAAACATATGACCAGAGATCAACCAGTAGTTCGACGCTGCACTGTCGACATAATCTTGGTTGACGTCATTTATATGTCTTCCATGAAGGGGCTTCTCTTTCTATTTCAGCAGTTTCTGATCTGTGGTCTGGTGATGTAACTGGACAAGTCGTTGTGTCAGTCGCAGTGGTGTTGAGTCATCAACCTGTACATGACTCTGTGTAGATCAGAAAATTCTGCGAGTTTCTGGAAATGACTACGCAAAATAGAAATTTGTTGATCTAATAGTTTGCTTAGATCTGTCAACCCTCTTCCTTCCTTCATAGCGTGGCAAAGATGTACGTTCGACAGAGCTCTTTGGATGATGATTTTGAGCTTTTGTTAGTAAAACTCGAACTTTTCGTTGTAATTGTTCAATGTCACTCTTGCACCAATTAACTATACCGAAAGAGTAACTGAGCACTGAACACGCATAGGTGTTAACACCCTGAAACAGATTTTTACTGTTTAGTTTTGTTTTCAACAGTCGTCTTACCCTTCTATAAAACTCTGCTGTTAGGTCCTTTTTCATAGTCAAGTGATCAATACGTTGAGCCTGCTTTATTCCAAGGTATTTATAAGTATGACCTTCCGCCATAGATTCAATTGAGATGTCATCTCCCATTTCGAAGTGCCCCTGCTGTATTTTGCCTTTAACTATATTAAAAATTCGACATTTGTCTAGGCCAAATTTCATATGTATGTCACTAGAGAACCCTTCTACTATTTTAAGCATATCATACAGCTGTTGTTTCGTAGCCGCCATCAACTTTAAGTCGTCCATGTATAACAAATGGTTTATCTGTAATGCTTATACGTTGTTGTGTTTGAGACTGAACCCAAAATTAGTCGAGTTCAGCTTGTTTGAGAGAGGGTTCATCGCAAGGCAGAACCACAGCGGGCTAAGAGAGTCTCCCTGGAATATACCGCTTCTAATTTGTATAGGGTCAGTTTGTATCGAACAGTTGGCTTCATTCAGTGAGATTTTGGATTGCCAGGTAGACATGGCATATTCTAAAAAGTCAATAATACATTTATTCACTTTATAGGGTTTTAGTACCTTAATGAGCCAATCATGTGGAACTTAATCAAAGGCCTTTTTGTAGTCCACATATGCCATGTAGAGATTCCGTCGTTTGGCGTCGGCTTGATTGCAGACAACGGAATCAATTATCAGTTGTTCTTTGCAGCAATTATCCCGACTTGACCATACAATGTATGGCATCACACTCCCTCTAAGGCACGCTATGAAAATTCACTAAACCCCAGATATCCTAGATATCAAAAGGGTTTAGCTCTGTGGGAGCCCTTGCCAAGTTTTCAGGTCCGTGGTTGGAGTCGTGGCGGCAGTTTACCATGAATTTCCTGACCGTCTGGGCTGTCCCTAACAAGACGGCTTTTCGCATTTGTTTGTAAAGATGTTCGTCCAGAGCGAGGTATTTTAGATTGTTTAATAGATGTTTTGGGACTAGTCCTGTCGTTGACATAACAATTGGTACAGTTGCTGTGTTGTTCATGTTCCACTGAGTCTTTATTTGAAATTCCAAATCTCTATATTTGGTTATTTTCTCAGCCTGCTTGATATTTATATTATTGTTGTTAGGAATTGCTATATCAATTAAAGTTGTTTTCCGAGAGACTTTATCTACCAAAACTATATCTGGTCTATTTTGAGCAACAGACCGATCGATCAGTATGGTGTGGTCCCAGTACAGCTTGTAGTTGATATTTTCTAAAACAGATTCTGGTTTATATTTATAGTATGGTAATCTTACCGACTGTGATAGTTTATGTTTCAGTGCTAGTTCCTGGTGAAGTATTTTTGCCACAGCATCGTGTCGTTCTTTGTATTCAGTTGCAGCGAACGCTTGACAACCTCCTGTGATATGCTGGATAGATTCAGATGTTTGGCAACCGTACCTGCATCTATCGTTGTTAATAGAAGGGTCTTTAACGATGTACTTAGTTCTTAGTTGGAATTACTTGATCTTGGATTGCCAATATAAAGCCTTCCGTTTCAGGGAACATATGACCAGAGATCAACCAGTAGTTCGACGCTGCACTGTCGACATAATCTTGGTTGACCTCATTTATATGTCTTCCATGAAGGGGCTTCTCTTTCCATTTCAGCAGTTTCTGTGGTCTGGTGGTGTAATTGGACATGTTGTTGTGTCAGTCGCAGTGGTGTTGAGTCATCAACCTGGCACATGACTCTATGTAGATCAGAAAATTCTGCGAGTTTCTGGAAATGACTACGCAAAATAGAAATTTGTTGATCTAATAGTTTACTTAGATCTGTCAATCCCCTTCATCCTTCATACCGTGGCAAAGTTGTACGTTCGACAGAGCTCTTTGGATGGTGATTTTGAGCTTTTGTTAGTAAAACTCGAACTTTTCGTTGTAATTGTTCAATGTCAGTCTTGCACCAATTAACTGTACCGAAAGAGTAACTGAGCACTGAACACGCATAGGTGTTAATAGCCAGAAACAGATTTTTACTGTTTAGTTTGGTTTTCAACAGTCGTCTTACCCTTCTATAAAACTCTGCTGTTAGGTCCTTTTTCATAGTCATGTGATCAATACGTTGAGCCTGCTTTATTCCAAGGTATTTATAAGTATGACCTTCCCCCATAGATTCAATTGAGGTGCCATCTCCCATTTCGAAGTGCCCCTGCTGTATTTTGCGCAGCAATTATTATTATTATTATATTATTATAACGGGTGGACAAACTAAATCAGGTCTGCTAAGTGCTTACATAAGAACCAGAACCTGGCTATCGATTCCCCATGACAGCGACGGTTTTTGTAATATAACTATATAAATTATTTCCTATATAATTGGAATTTGGCGCGGTTGAACAGATCACGTGACTATTGACCAATAATAGTTTGGCACGGCTGAGCAAGTGGTAATTAACAAATGAGAGCGCTTCAAGGGGGCACATGGCAACTGATTATCTAATACGTCACAACTCGCTTGTAGTACGTCAAGTGTCAACCGTGTTCCGCACCACTGACCCAACTCTATGGCCTACTCGTCAGCTGTCGACGTTCCGTGCCGTCATTCTATGCCATACGTCAACGCCCCATACCAACGTTCCATGCCATCGTTCTGTACCAAGGCCCCATACCACCGTTCCGTGCCATCGTCCATGTCAACGCCCCTGTCATCCGAGGTCATTAACGCCCAGGCGATTACGTAACACGGGGCGTGCGGATGAGCCTGAGAGGTGTTATTTTGTAATCAAGTGACGAACGCGACATTGAGAGTTTTCCCAGGCTCAATGAGGGAATCCCTTCTCATGATATAGGGTTTTATGGCAAAATGAATTTCGATATCTAGGAGTTTCAGGGAAAACTAGCTCACAGAGACCCGAAATCAGGAGCCATACTGCATATAACGCCGTTCCCTTGTGCTTTCTAGGACAAAGAATTCGTAGATTAAGTAAAACCTATCAAAGAAATTATGATACAATCTTTTGGAGATTAAGGGGAGCACAACTAGAAGCAATATATTGGCTTGCGTTCAATGGATTAAAAAAACCCGAAAAGATAGTATTTTATAAGGTTGTCCAAGAAAAACGAAATTTTATTTTTGTTTTATAACATTTTTATTTGTACACTGATTTTAAATAAATATGACTTGTTTAAAAGACAATTGCTGGTGTCAAAATGAAGTCTTCATTTTTTTAAATAAAATTGCAAACTTTAGCAAACTTTAAAACAAGCTGGTACTTTCTAAGATCACTATATCTAGCTTGAATTGGAGGTCGCGCTTCAGAATCTGTCAAATAATAACAGTCCTATTACACTATAAAAGTAGGTATATTTTAATCTCCTAATGACAAATTTTGCTTCGTTGGGTACCCTTCCTATTCCGAATTATTGACAGCTGCGACAATGCTACAAGCAAATGACGATATGATTTTTATTAAAACCTTAATTTTGAGCCGCTATAGGGTGAGTCAAATCCTGGTACAATTTTTTTTACCATTTTGATCCACTATAAATCTACTCCGCCCTCGATTTCAACCTCCTTGTATATACAACTATCCATTATAACACTTTTTGTACCACTCTGTATAACTTCACCAATCCCCAACTTAATGCTCCAAAACTGCAACTACTTATTAACCACCTTATATAAAAATTTTAGTCCATTTTTTAACGGCATTGTATAATTATCACTTTACTGCCATCTTTATTTAAACCATCGTGTTTATACTGCTGCCAATTAGTCAACCATTATAACTTACTTGTCCATACTTTTTTGAACCATCCTGTATACCCATAATTTTACATTTTAAACACTTAACTATCAATCTGCACCACTATATATTTCAACTATCTTTTCCATCCATTTTTAATATATTTTTTGAGCCACCCTGGAAAGTATAATTTGTCTCCACCTTAAAATATATTAACCCCCTTTAATATGCGACTTTTTCTAACATTCTTGTGATCACACTGTATAACTATAATTTTACTCCCCCCTCTATTTCAACTATTGTATATGCAACTTCTAATCGTCCACCCAGTATAACATTTTTGTACCACTCTGTATAAATATAAATCCACCAATCCCCAACAAATTTCACCCAACTACAATTGCTTATTAGCCCCCCTATATAACAATTTTTTTATTGAATTGTATAACTTCAACTCTACTTCCATCTATATTTAAACCATCCTGTTTATACTGCTGACAATTAGTCAACCATTATAAGTTATTTGTCTATCAGTTTTTGAACCATCCTGTATAACCATAATTTTACCCTACAAAATTTTCCAACCACCCTGTATGTATATGCATCTGCCTAGGGACCACCAAATATAACATTTTTTAAAACACATAACTATAACTCTGCTTCACTCTATATTCCAACTATCTTATACATGCAACTGCTTATTGACTACGTAATATAATCATTTTTCTGATGTCTTTTAAAACACCCTGGAAAGTATAATTTGTCTCCACCTTTTATTTCAAACTCTCCTTATATGTAACTTTTTTTATCATTGTGTTAATCAAACTGTATAATTATCATTTTACTTCGCGCCATGTTTTAGATATTGAACATATGCAACAGCTCATGTTCTATTCTACAAAATTTTTCCAACATTTTTTTATCTACTTTGTTTAACTATAACTTTACTTCTCCCTCTATTTCAAATACCTTGTATTTGCAACTACTGATTGGCCACCAAGTATAACATCCTTTGGCCCACAATGTTTACCTATAAATATAAATCCAAAAATTTCCAATATATTACACCAAAATTGCAGCTGCTTATGGGGCACCCTATGGAACAATATTGTTCAAAAAAGTTTTGTATCACCTTGTATGTATATCTCTACTTCAACCTATATTACCACCATCCTGTATGTGCTGCTACTTATTGTTTACCCAATATACCATTTTTTAATATTTTACATAGATATTAAAAGGGTACATTTTTGAAAATAATATTTCATAAAATTTTATGTACCTAAATAAATCTACCGGCACTCGAAACTATGAAATTATTTAATACAAAAAAATAACAGGTGTACCTTTTTTGTGGTGACTCATTCATTTATTATTCACGCTACAAGCAAATCTCATTTTTAGCGCGACGTTGCCACATTGACAATAATTTACTAAACATGTATTTCAAATTTTCTTGCTTATTAAGGCCTTTAGACCATAGTGTTATAAGAGTTTTTTGTTTTGTTTGGTGGGTACTATCTGCACCTAAAATATATGCAGTCAAACTATTTACACCCTGTATATATACTCGATGGTTAACGCGCCTGTTGGTACGACCGATGTAGCTTTGTGGGCAATCAGGACATGAGATTTCGTAAACTCCTCGATCCTCGTTAGGTACTTTGTCTTTGGGGTTACGGGTTAAGTTGCCTATAATTTCAGTGGTGTTGAAGACAGGCTTTATTTGATGTCGTTGTAAAATCCGTGCTATTTTGTCAGTGACTTCTCGAATTTATGGAAGTATGGCTTTTTGATGTTGTTGTTCTGTTTCTGACGGGGTTGGTGTGATTTTGGGTTGTTGAGATTGATGAATTATACGCGCAATGTGGTCCGAATGATAACCGTTTTGTCGAAGGATTTGTTGAAGATTATTAAAGATTTCATTACAGAACTCAATTGGGCAGGGTGGTGGTGTGATTGGGCATTTAAGTATCGATTGGTATGGGTTGGTTTCCTATAAACGGTATGTGAGAGTCTGTCATTGTTGGTTTTTGTTATGAGGACATAGGACATCAAGAAACGGGAGAGGAGAATCGGACTCGATTTCCATTGTAAATTGTATATTAGAATGTACACCATTGAGGTGTTGTAGAAGGAAGTCTAATGAATCTCTGCCTTGAGGCCAAATGACAAAAGTATCATCTAAATATCTAAGCCCGCAGGAAGGTTTTAAATTAGACGAGTTTAGGGCCTGGGTTTCGATTTGTTCCATGAAAATGTTAGCAAGCAGTGGAGGAAGAGGTGAACCCATGGGGGCCCCACGGACTTGTTTGAACAGAGTGTCTTGAAATAAAAAATAAGTCTTCTAAAATTCCGAAAATTTACGGACTACCCAAAATTCATAAGCCGGATATTCTTTCTTCAAAGTTTCCTTGGACTTCCATCGTCTTGAAGTGGTTGATCTCACAAAGTTTCAAGAGGTGTGTATCTGCTATCGTCATCAGGTGAATGATAGGAAATTCAGAGTATCCGTCGTATTTATATTATACCCTTAACCGGTCATGCGTCGCCGGTCATGGTCATTGGGTCTTATCTGGTCCAATCAGCGTCGTCGTACCTGGAGGTTGGTTGCCAGTGATACGAGCGGCAGAGGCCGAAGAAGAGCTCTCCAAATATTTTTAATTTGGACGCTGGGCTCGCTAATTATATTTTCGTTCGAGATTATATATGCCGTCTCTATGAATTTTCTTTTGTACCAGTGCTCCTCCTTGTGAATTGCTCTAGCCTGGTCCCAGTTGATATTATGGTGTTCGGTCCATGCGTGATTAGCTAACCCAGACTTCGTTACCTCTGCCCTTTGAGTAGCTGTGCGGTGTTCCTTAATTCTGGTGTCCAGCGGTCGCTTTGTCTCTCCAATGTAAATATTGCCACATTCACACGGTATGCTGTATATACAGTTATTTGGTATTGCTGGTGCGTCGGGCCTTGTTCTTGTTATCATGCTCCTCAAGGTGTCGTTGCTTTTGAAGATAATTCTGATTCCATAGCTGTGTGCAATTCTTCTAAGTTTCTCCGACAGGCCTTTAGTATACGGTAATAATAGAGTTGCTACCGTGGTGTCATCTTCCTGCCTAGTTGGTTTGTCCAGTTCTTTAAACGCCTTGGTAATGATCGTTTCCGGATATCCATTCGCCAAAAGGTCTTCTCTAAGTTTCACTTGTTCTTCTTTGAGGGCTTCTGGTGTGCTGCAGATATTTTTGGCTCTATGGATTAGTATTTTGATGATGCCAGTTTTCGTTGCTGGTGGGTGGTTGGAATTGTAGTGAAGGTATAATCCTGTATGCGTAGCCTTCCTGTAGACTGTTGTTTGGATTCCCGTCCTTGTCCTTTGACACTTTACATCAAGGAATGGTAGGCACCCACTCTCTGTCATCTCCATGGTGAATCTAATGGATGGTTGGGATTGATTCAGGTGCTCCAGGAATGCCTGTAGTTCTGTCTCTCCATGTTGCCAAATAATAAAGGTGTCATCGACATAGCTCAACCACAGCTTAGGCTGCTTCTCGAAACTCCCCAGTGCATCTTCTTCGAACCATTCCATGTAGATGTTGGCGATGGTTGGTGATAACGGGGAACCCATAGGCAATCCATCTTCTTGCATGAAGAACCGGTCCTTCTCCTGAAAGTAGCAGTTCTTGAGGCAACAATCAAGCAATTCCATGATTGAGTCTATTGGAAGCTCCGTCCTCTCCATCAGGGTTTCGTCTTCAGTAAGATTCTTTCTCACTATGTTGAGAGATTCGTCTAGTGGTACGTTCGTGAAAAGGTTTTCAACGTCGAAACTTACTAAGCGATGTTCTGGCCCAAGTTCCATGGATCCGATGATTTCGACAAAGTACTTTGAGTCCTTGACGTGCGATGATGTTTTGCCCTCCAAAGGTTGGATGATTGGCAGAAGGAATTTCGATAGTGCTGCTGTTGGTGAGTTGCGCGAACTTGTAATCGGTCTGAGAGGTACTCCAGCCTTGTGTATCTTGGGGAGTCCATAAAAATGTGGTGCTTTGCTGTGATGTGGCGTCAATTTTCTCCTTGTCTCGGGTAGAATGTATTCAGCATGATCTCTGAGAGTGTTGTAAGTTTTCCGTTCTATTTTGGATGTTGGATCAGTAGACAGTGGCTTGTATTTTCCCTTCGACAGTACTTCGTCGATTTTCTTGTTGTATTCCGTTCGGTCCATCAGGATGGTGGCATTTCCTTTGTCAGCTGGTAGAATGATGATAGATTTGTCGTCCTTAAGTGTTTTTATGATTCTCCTTTCGGATTCGTTGATGTTTTGTTTGATGTGTTGTGTTTTCTCAATTGCGGTTCTGACTTTCCATCGGAATTCCTCCAGTTGCGGTGTCTCTTTGCTGCCTATAGTTGTCTCCACGGAACTGATGATATCTAGTACTGGCATCTTTTTTGGAGCTACAGCGTAGTTTAGCCCCTTAGAAAGCAACGTTTCCTCGACTGCTGTGAGAACTCTGGATGACAAGTTCACCACTGTTTTCCTGTTGGTCGTATCCTTCGGCAACTGCTTCCTGGTAAGTTTGTTAAGTTTATCAGTGTGCACCTTTTGTCCGATTCGTCTGATGTTATCACAGTGTTTTTGAATCGAAGCAAAAAACCGGCATGTGGTCCTCCTCGTGTGTGCATCTTCTGATTTCTTGAAACCTTTCTTCTGCGTCCTGCAGAAGTTGGGATTTCTTCCAACGATGATGGTTGATTTCTGACCTCACTAAAGCATGGCTGGCCTTGTCAAGTATCTTCTGTGCTTGTTTCCCTGGGATTGGCGACTTCAATTTGAAACCATTTGGTATGATCTTTAGATCTCTGGCGTAGCGTAGGGAACTTGATGTGATCCTCTTCACTGGTAATCTTCTTCATAGTCTTCTCGTATCCTCTGAATTTTCCATTGATACCGGATCCGTACCGGGCTTCCAATGTTAGTCTGAAGTTGGTAGACAATGTAACTCGTTCCTCAAAGTTTCCTTGGCTTCCATCGTCTTGAAGTGGTTGATCTCACAACGTTTCAATAGGTGTGTATCTGCTATCGTCATCAGGTGAATGATAGGAAATTCAGAGTATGGGTCGTATTTATATTATACCCTTAACCGGTCATGCGTCGCCGGTCATGGTCATTGGGTCTTATCTGGTCCAATCAGTGTCGTCGTACCTGGAGGTTGGTTGCCAGTGATGCGTAGCGGCAGAGGCCGAAGAAGAGCTCTCCAAATATTTTTAATTTGGACGCTGGGCTCGCTAATTATATTTTCGTTCGAGATTATATGTCGTCTCTATGAATTTTCTTTTGTACCAGTGCTCCTCCTTGTGAATTGCTCTAGCCTGGTCCCAGTTGATATTGTGGTGTTCGGTCCATGCGTGATTAGCTAACCCAGACTTCGTTACCTCTGCCCTTTGAGTAGCTGTGCGGTGTTCCTTAATTCTGGTGTCCAGCTGTCGCTTTATCTCTCCAATGTAATACATTCCCACGGTATGCTGTATATACAGTTATTTGGTATTGCTGGTGCGTCGGGCCTTGTTCTTGTTATCATGCTCCTCAAGGTGTCGTTGCTTTTGAAGATAATTCTGATTCCATAGCTGTGTGCAATTCTTCTAAGTTTCTCCGACAGGCCTTTAGTATACGGTAATAGTAGAGTTGCTACCGTGGTGTCCTCTTCCTGCCTAGTTGGTTTGTTCAGCTCTTCAAACGCCTTGGTAATGATCGTTTCCGGATATCCATTCGCCAAAAGGTCTTCTCTAAGTTTCACTTGTTCTTTGAGGGCTTCTGGTGTGCTGCAGATATTTTTGGCTCTATGGATTAGTGTTTTGATGATGCCAGTTTTCGTTGCTGATGGGTGGTTGGAATTGTAGTGAAGGTATAATCCTGTATGCGTAGCCTTCCTGTAGACTGTTGTTTGGATTCCCGTCCTTGTCCTTTGATACTTTACATCAAGGAATGGTAGGCACCCACTCTCTTCCATCTCCATGGTGAATCTAATAGATGGTTGGGATTGATTCAGGTGCTCCAGGAATGCCTGTAGTTCTGTCTCTCCATGTTGCCAAATAATAAAGGTGTCATCGACATACCTCAACCATAGCTTAGGCTGCTTCTCGAAACTCCTCAGTGCATGCTCTTCGAACCATTCCATGTAGATGTTGGCGATGGTTGGTGATAACGGGGAACCCATAGGCAATCCATCTTCTTGCATGAAGAACCGGTCCTACTCCTGAAAGTAGCAGTTCTTGAGGCAACATTCAAGCAAGTCCATGATTGAGTCTATTGGCAGCTCCGTCCTCTCCATCAGGGTTTCGTCTTCAGTAAGTTTCTTTCTCACTATGTTGAGAGATTCGTCTAGTGGTACGTTCGTGAAAAGGTTTTCAACGTCGAAACTTACTAAGCGATGTTCTCGCCCAAGTTCCATGGATGGAAAGTCAGAACCGCAATTGAGAAAACACAACACATCAAACAAAACATCAACGAATCCGAAAGGAGAATTATAATAACACTTAAGGACGACAAATCTATCATCATTCTACCAGCTGACAAAGGAAATGCCACCATCCTGATGGACCGAACGGAATACCACAAGAAAATCGACGAAGTACTGTCGAAGATACAAGCCACTGCCTACTGATCCAACATTCAAAATAGAACGGAAAACTTACAACACTCTCAGAGATCATGCTGAATACATTCTACCCGAGACAAGGAGAAAATTGACGCCACCTGATGATAGCAGATACACAGCTATTGAAACGTTGTGAGATCAACCACTTCAAGACGATGGAAGTCCAAGGAAACTTTGAGGAACGAGTTACATTGTCTACCAATACCGGATATTCTTCTTAGACCCATTGTCAGTTCGGTACAATCCCCGACCCAAGAATTAGCCCGGTACTTAGCCAAAACCCTTCAACCTCTAGCCGAGCAATGCATCCTCGTACGTAAAAGGAACTCTTCTTCCTTCCTAGATATCCTAAGTGCTTATAGAATTTCAGAAAATGATATCCTAGTTAGCTTCGATGTTGTATCTCTTTTCACCAATGTCCCCATTTCAGAAACAGATATTCTAAAAACAAAACACAATATCTCTTCTGACATCATCAAACTTGTACAACATTGTTCTTCTAACACTTATTTTTCATTTCAAGACACTCTGTTCAAACAAGTCCGTGGGGCCCCCATAGGTTCACCTCTTTCTTCACTGCTTGCTAACATTTTCATGGAACAAATCGAAACCCACGCCCTAAACTCGTCTAATTTAAAACCTTCCTGTTGGCTTAAATATGTAGATGATACTTTTGTCATTTGGCAGAGATTCATTAGACTTCTTTCTACAACACCTCAATGGTATACATTCTCATATACAATTTACAATGGAAATCGAATCCGATTCTTCTCTCCCGTTTCTTGATGTCCTCATAACAAAAACCAACAATGACAGATTCTCACATACCGTCTATAGGAAACCAACCCATACCAATCGATACTTAAATGCCCAATCACACCACCACCCTGCCCAATTGAGTTCTGTAATGAAATCTTTGACTCTTAGATCTATTCGTTTAACAGATATTGACAATAGACAAAACGAATTTAATAATCTTCAACAAATCCTTCGAGAAAACGGTTATCATCCGGACCACATTGCACATATAATTCATAAATCTCAACAACCCCCAATCACACCAACCCCGTCAGAACCAGAACAACAACATCAAGAAGTCGTACTTCCATACATTCGAGGAGTCACTGACAAAATAGCACGGATTTTACAACGACATCAAATAAAGACTGTCTTCAACACCACTCAAACTATAGGCAACTTAACCGGTAACCCCAAAGACAAAGTTCCTAAGGAGGATCGAGGAGTTTACGAAATTTCATGTCGCGATTGCACACAAAGCTACATCGGTCGTATCAACAGGCGCGTTAACCATCGTGTATATGAACACTCTCTGTTCGACGTGCACGCGTTGAAAGAGCTCAAGAATCAGTCGAACAGTGAACAGAAAGAAATGCAGCTCAAAAAATTCGTACAGCTGAAATTCGCGCACGAGAATCACAAGAACAGCGTGATAATCGTCGGCAAGAAAATGTATTGAGAACCAGGTTGGCACGTCAACAACACATAGATTCAGTTAGACATCGAAACCAAAAAAATCAGCGGAGTTGCCGCGCAGTAACGCGTAGATCATTTGTTCGTCTTGCGTTTAATTATGAACCAGACGTTAATTATTCGGCTGATTCGAAAGTTACTATTGGTGCGATGGACAAAATATGCAACTATTGTCAGGCGTTGAAATTTCACAATGAAACGCCCGGCATGTGTTGCGCATCAGGAAAAGTTGTATTGTCACCACTCCCTACTCCCCCTGAACCTTTAAAATCCCTTCTTTCTGGCATTTCAAATGAATCAAAATTATTTTTGCGTAAGACACGAAAATTTAAAGACCATCAAGTTTATTTGTATTAACAAAGGACCGATTGACCAAAAATATTGTACATCGACTGGCGCTTCATTGAACATTAACTGTGATTCATTACGATTAAAGATATTTAGAGTATATATACTATTGAATAAATGTTATAAAAATGTTATGTTAATTTGTGTTAAATTTGTCTTTCAAATCTGTCTTAAATCACTCAGCCACAGCAACGCGTGGCCGGGTCTGCTAGTATATATATATATATATATATATATATATATATATATATATATATTAGATTTGGTTTCACTAAATTCACTTTTTAAAAAAAATATTTATTACAAAAAATCATATGTTTAAGTTACAAAGACAATATTATAGGTATGAAGTTAAATGAAGATAATGAACACTGAGAATTGTTTTCGGTTACATTTATAACGTAAAAATGCTGACGCTATGTCATCAGTTTTCATGTGAACAAAGCGTCTACGTGATTTCTAAGAATTCTAGGAAGTTGTAATATGATACTTGTGTGAAGTCAATTACGGTTCAAGCACCTATGGTAACTTTAACGTGTAAATTGTAAGTTAGTGCACTTCTCATATAACAACTCCCCTTATACATGAAAAGTTGATGCTTTACATCAACTTTTTAATAAAAATGAAACATCTGTAAATAACAAAATATCGCTAGGAATGTCAAATGGTAGTATTAACATTACAAAGGTAATTCGAAAATAAAATTAAAATTGTTAATATAAAATATGTTAGTGTCAATAATAAGTCAAAAATGAAACTTATATAATATAACAACGATAAATGGTTAGTAAATAAAATAAAAAGGGTAATACATAAAATATGGGTAAACATACAAAAAAAAATACATTGTTATAAATTAAATGTTTATACAGTTGTCTCTGTGATCGGGTTTGGTTTTAATACTGGCCTTAGTTTAGGCAGCATTCTTAGAGACGATGAAGGCGTCGTCGGTTGGTCGGTATTTTCTTGGGCTTTTGGGCGCTTTTCAATGTTCTTTTTGATGATGTTGAAAATCATGATCGCTGAAATGATCATGACAACAGCTATTGTCGTATACGTAAACCAAGAGATGTTCTTGGTTAGGAAAGGCTGATTTATAAGACCATCTAGGTCTCTGGAGTACTGTTCTAACTTATGATTCGCAACGTCCAGTTCCTCCACGTTGATGCTGCTTATGTCGAAGGGTTTCAGCTCGGGAATTTGTACCTTTTCTGGAACTGTATCGCAACAGTTGTAAGGTACTGTAACTGTGTGATAGACTTCGGAAAGGGCTGTTTCCTTTCCAGACTCAGCCTGGACCTTAGTAACACCTACAAAGGCACTACACTCCGATTGAAGTTTTAGAATGGAGTTGCGCACTAGAGTTAAAGTTGTTGAGTTCTTTTGATTGCAACTCACCACAACACGTAAAGGTTCGGAGGTCACGACAAGCCACATATTCTGTTCAAGTTTTTGGACACTGTAACCCTGACTAAAAATTACTGCACTCCTGCAATTGTCCGGCACATTTTGAATGCTTTTCAGAAGTTGCACCTCACACGGTGCGTTAGAGTCTATAGGATAGGCGTATAGGTCGGGACACAATTTTCTTCCGATAGCAAGCGGTTTACACGCGCTCAAGTCCTTGATTGAAATAAACATTAAAGAGTCTTCGTTTTTCGCGAGGTACTTTTGAGTAAAAGACAAAAGGTGATGTAATCCAGTTCTGTCATCGTAAATTGGGATAGGGTATAACCGGAAAAGGGTGTATGGTTGTTGTTCTACTAATGGAATTCTTAAGACAAAAATAAGATCAGAGTTTGTTTGGAAAGCTTCTAACTCGATAATTTCCAAGTATTGTCCAATGCTTGAGTATTTTATTGGTAGTGGAAGATTGTTTTTTATTAGATTTTGCGATATTTCTTGCAACGCCGTAATGAGATGTTCCGGCGTTAAAATAGATGTATGTATGATTTTAAGACGCGCGAAAGTAATTGAATTTAGCACATCATTTAGGCTATCTTCCAAGTAAAGGTAATTCTCCATTAGTTTCTCGCATAATTCGAGCAACATAAGTTTCGTTTCGATATAGCCGACTTTATCGTTAATTTTTCCGATTGTAGTTTCTAGTTTTTTCATATTGCTGTTAAAGAGTTTTTCGTCAATTTGCAGTTTTTGGACGGTCTCGTTAAAGTTTTTAATGACAGAGGTAGTTACACTGATTTGGTTTTTGAGTAAATTTTCTATTTGTAATTGACCTTGATTGAGTCTAGTGATACTATCAGTAAAATATTTACCGTCATCCGCGTCTAAGTTTCCGGTAATTGCTTTGAAAAGAGTACGTGCGCCATCAAGTATGCCGCGTTTTGGTCTTTTGGTGTCCATATTTATTTCGATAAATTTGTCTTTAATTGTGGTGGATATTTGGTTTAGAAGATTTATATGAGTTTGTACATCTGAGCGGAAGTAATTCATTGCGAAAGATTTATAGTTAACAGTTTCGATAAGTGTTTGTAAAAGTCTATTATTTGTCGTGAAAACGTGTTCGAGGGCCGAAATATTTTTGTGGACCAAAAGTGTCCATTTATTGTTAGAAACGGTTATTTGGGCTTCGTTGTGGTAGTATATCCCTAATGTGTTATTTATAGGTTCGACTTGATATTGGGTTACTGCTGATCCGAACAGCAGGCACAACCTGAAACAGAAATTAACTTTCTGAGAAAGGTTTCATCCTGTCGAAATTTACTTTAGTTTTTTGTTTGGTTTTTGGATTTAGTAATGTCGCGGAATTTTTGTGAATCTCCAGGATTTCGAAAGGACCATTGAATTTATTTTGGAGTTTGTCCTTGATTTGGGATTCCTTGATATAGACTTTATCGCCTATTTGATAATTCGGGAGATTTTCGGAAACATGTTTATCGAATCGGGCTTTCGCTTTCTGCTTTTGAACTTCTGTTCTTTCACGAGCGATTTTATAATAGTGTGTGATACGGTTGTTGAGATCTCGGATGTATTTAGTTATCAATGATTGTTGGTTGTACAGAGTTTCGGGAGTCCTACTCGAAGTATGTCCGTAAACAAGTTCGTAAGGAGTGAATCCGTGAGTTTTGTTTGCGGAGTTGTTGTATGCGATGATTGCATAAGGAAGGATGTTGAAGGGGTGTTCGTCGGGATTTTCTAATTTGTGGATTCTAATCATGTCTAGTAAGGTCGAGTGGAATCGTTCTAATGAACCATTCGACTGGGGATGTCCCACACTAGAATAGGACAGTTTGATATCAAATAGCTTACACAAATCTCTCATCAGAGCGTTGTCGAATTCCCTGCCATAATCACAGTGTATCCGTAATGGGGTACCGAAGTGTTGGAAATAGAGTAGTAAGGTACTAACAACGGTTTTTGCGGATTTGTCGGTTATGGGGTAGGCCTGAGAGAATTTTGTTAGTTCGTCCCGGATAGTTAAAGCATAGTTTCTTGTCGGGACTTCGAGAATGTCGATGTTGACACGTTCAAAGGGTGTCCGTGGAGTTTCGGTGATGACGAGAGGGCTGTCGAGATTTTTCCGGTAGACTTTTGCCTTCTGGCAAGTCTGACAGTTTTTGATAAAATTGTCAACGTCTTTAGTTAGTCCTTGCCAAGAGTATTTTTCCTTTATTCTGCGGATAGTTTCGTTGATACCTCGATGTATATTATTTTTGCCATTATGGAATTGGTCGAGAATTATAGGTATTTGATCTTTCTCAACGTTTTGGACGATATTTTGGCAAACTTTCCATTTTAAATCGATTTCGGAAAAGATGAACGAAAGCATTTCTAGAATGGGCAAATCTATGTTATTCTCAACACAGTATATTTCGTTTTCCGTAAACACATCTCTACTATTGTATAAAGATGCGAAAAGAATCTCGTTAACAATTTCGGGGTCAGAAGGGAGAGGGACGATGAGATAGCGTCTCTTTCTGACACTTTTGCTTGCAAAAACGTTTATTCGTGGGGAGCGAAAATCGGCCATTTCCTCAAAAATGTCCTCAATGATGTCGTGGTGAAAATCTTTCATGAGAGAACCTTGGGGGAATACGAGAATGTTTTTGTTTTCTCTGTCTAATAGTTGGCAGTTAGAAAATTGAATTTTGTCGTAGTCTATTAGTGAAACGGTCTGGTATCGCTCTACGAAAGTTCTGAACTCCTCAGAAATTTGATGGAAGTTAATGGGACTTTTTGTGTCTGGTTCTCGTGAGTCATCGTCAGTCTCGTTTGTTGGGAGTACTGAAAACGGTGTTAGATGATTGTTTGTCTGAAAGGATACGTATTCGTTAAAGTTGTTAACTTTAATGCGAGAGAGAGCGTCGGCATTTTTATTTGCCTTGCCGGGCTTGTAGATTATTTGGTAATCATACTCCTCGAGTTTGAGGCGCCATCTGGCAAGTCTACTTCCAGGGTCTTTGATTGAAAATAACCACGTTAACGGGCGGTGGTCGGTCAGGAGTAGAAACTTACGTCCAAAAATTAGCGGTCTATAGTGCTTAACAGCCCACACTATAGCAAGAAGTTCTCTTTCGATGGTAGAGTACTTAGTCTCAGCCTTGCAAAGGGTTCTCGAGGCATAGGCTATGGGCAAATCCTTACCTATAGGACCTTGAGAAAGAACTGCGCCGATAGCAAAAGAACTGGCGTCAGTTGTGAGGATAAATGGTTCCTCGAAGTTAGGGTATATGAGAATTGGGGTAGATGTAAGAGTAATTTTTAATTGTTCAAAAGATTTAACGCATTCTGAGTCAAATTGAAAGGGGACATCTTTTTGAAGTAATTTTGTTAGTGGCTTGGAAATTTTAGCGAAGTTTGGAATGAACCGCTTATAATAGCCAGCTAAACCTAGAAATGATTTAATGTCTTTTTGGTTTTTTGGCTGGGGAAAGTTGAGAATGCAATCGACTTTTGAGGGATTTGGCTTTACGCCTTCAGGAGTTATAAGATGGCCTAGATACGCGACTTCTTTGCGAAGGAACTCGCACTTGTCGGGTTGTATTTTCAGATTGGCTTTTCGTAGTCTTTTGAAAACATCGGTGAGACGGGCTATATGCTCATGAATTGTCGGGGAATATACGATGATGTCGTCCATGTAGACTAAACATCTTTCGTTTTGGATTCCGAGAAGAATGTTATCCATAACCCGTTGAAACGTTGATGGAGCATTCTTCAGACCAAAAGGCATCCTAACAAATTCATAGTGACCATTGTCGACTGTAAAAGCAGTTTTGGGAATGTCTTTGGTGTCGATTTCAATTTGATGAAATCCAGAAGCCAAGTCGAGGGTGGTGAAATACTGGCACTTGCCGAGTTGGTCGAGTAAGTCAGATATATTCGGAAGAGGGTACTTGTCGTCTACGGTCAGTTCGTTTAGTTTCCGGTAGTCAACGACGACACGCCATTTTTGTGTTCCGGAAGCGTCCAATTTTTTAGGAACTACCCATACAGGGGATGACCATGGGGAGTTAGAAGGGCGTATGATCCCTTGATCTAGCTTTTTTGATATTTGGCTTTTCACCTCTTGTTTGTGGATTTGGGGGTATCGATATGATTTTGTGAAAGATGGTTTCGCATTGTTGGTATCTATAGAGTGTTTAATTTCATTCGTAAAGGTCAGTTGGTCGCCTTCTAAATAGAAGATATCGGAGTATTCAAGACAAAGTTCTGAAATGAATTCAGATTCTTCCTCGTTGAGATGTTCTAAACGAAGCTGGGTCATTATCGTCGTTTGTCTGTCATTCTCGGTTAGGTTACGTGTTTCGTTTTCAGAGAAGGTGTTTATTGTGAAATTCTGTATTGGTTCTAAATCGAGTTTGTCAAAATTGATGGTTTTGGGAATGGCATTAGCGTTCAAAACGGAAGTTAGGAATTCGCCATTTTCATTGATTTTGACTATGGCATTCGGGAGACGAACTTTCTCAATTTCGATAGAAGCGAGAATAGCATCTGTATTCTTGAGGTTACATTTCAATTTACAGATTTGCTCAGTTCGAGAGTCCAGGGTAATTGTGTTGACAGGAATATATTTAGTTGAAGATGTAGAATTATTATTACGCATGATCGTATCATCCGTAACTTTGAATAGTGGCAGAGTTTTGAAATATGTAACGAGTTGTTTCTTATTGAAATCTATGATGCAGTTATAGTGTTCCAGGAAGTCTGAACCTAATAACCCATCAAATTCAATATCAATATTACAAATATACACTTTATGTGGGTCGGAGATGTTAAAAGGCACTAGGGTGGATTCATTAATGAGAATTTTCTCATCCGTGATGCCTTGAATAATAACATTTTCAGGAAACCGTTGTTTAAATCGTTGGCAAGTTTCGGGCTTAAATATTGACAGTCCTGCTCCGGTGTCAATAAGGAGTTTGTATGTATTGGAAGAGTCGGTGATGTAGTAAAGGTTTTTCGAATTGACCGAAAGAAGTGGCCTTACAGAAAATTCTGTTCGGGAAAGTTTAGGTTTGGATTGAAATCGTCCAAGTTCATCGTTTGAATTTGTGTTTGAAGATCGGAGATCTCGTGATCGGGAGGTTTTGTTTCTACCGGGGTAGTCTGAAAATTTTGTCGGGAAGAAAACTGTTCGCTATCGTAATACTCATCATATTGTTGGTTATAATTATCATTACAAACATTTTCGCTGGAATGATATTCAAATTTGTCGTGTTTTTGTGTATCAGGGTAATAATAGTCTGATACGGTTTTGTATTCAGTTGGTGTTTGAAAGTTCTGTTGCTCATTGTAAGAAAAATCATAGTTATGTTCATACGGATCGAATTGTTCGTTGTTTAAGTGATGAGTTTTCTGTTGTTGTTTGAAAAAACTCGGATTTGGTCTGAAATTACTAGAAGTTGGGGTTGGTCTACTTGTTGAGGGTTGTTGTTGTTGGTGAGAAAACTGAGGCCTATTATTAAAATTCGTAGGTTGATTAGCGGGCTGATTCGGATAATATGGGCGATGGCCCGAGTAATTTGAGTGAGAATTTTGGTTAGTCTGGGATTGTCTCATTCTGATGAGGCATTCGCTGCTGAAATGTCCTATTCTTTTGCAAAACGAACATTGTTTTGGGGGTGGACCATTATTCGGTTTACGAGTCTGTTGGGGTGCATTTCGGTTGACTGAGAATTTTTGAGTTTCCAGATTGGACAGCTGTAATTCTCTTTTAATACGGGAAATGGCGGTCAGGATATCTCTGGGATCACTGGCTCGCACAATTTGGCCAATTTTCGGCTCTAGACCCGTAAGTAGGCTAGTTAGAGCCATTGACTCAATTAAGTCAATCTGGGCCTGTTTCTCCTTTACAGTTAAATTTTGTTTATTGACAGCTGATAACATTTTTGCTTGATGTGTTTGAAGCCTAGCTGAAAATGTCAATGGAGATTCGTTGGGTAATTGCCTCATTCTTTGTAGGTCTTGAATAAGGGCGGAGAGATCCCTTGGATCTCCAAAATGGTTTTCTAATAGACTTTGAATATCTGCTAAATGGCTGGGGTCACGTGAATTAACTAGTTCAGCCGCTCGTCCACGGAGCTTATTCTTAATGTGGAGAATTAACAGAACTTGTTGATTATCAGATGCCATATTATATGCGGTATTGCAAGAACAGATAAATGTGTTTAAAAATATTGGGTTCCCATCGTATTCGGGAATAAGGGCGAAAATTTCTGAGAGCTTGTAGGGCTCTACATTTTGTGCTACGGCTCTAGTTTCTGGCATTTTGTAATTTTACTCAAGATTGTGCAATATTAGGAAAATACAAAGCTTGGGAAAAGCGAAGTAAATAATTGCGATTGTAATTAAAATGAAGAAAAATATGAGAAATAAATTTTTTGTTACTGGTTCTAAAATAAGTATAAGTTAAATAAAGGTATAAACATAAATAAGTATTTAGAATATCTTAAACTATCAAAATAAAATATCAAAATTCGTTCTTGGGTAAATATTTAGGATGGTTCATTTAAAATAGGAAAAATGAAAGAACTGGTTGTTCAACAATTATTAAATATTGTAACTTTTTTTTAAACGCTTACGTGATTATTCCTATCATAGGACTTGTTCTATCCGTCACTGAACACTGGTTAGCCGCTGCTTGTTCCCTTGTTGAGCTCGGTAGTTGGTGTCCAAGTAGGTTCTTTGTATCCGCGGAGGTTAGGAAACCACCGTAATTAGTTAGACTGTTTCTTGTTCTAATTACGTCTGGAATATCCTACTGACTGCGCCACTTTTAGATTTGGTTTCACTAAATTCACTTTTTAAAAAAAATATTTATTACAAAAAATCATATGTTTAAGTTACAAAGACAATATTATAGGTATGAAGTTAAATGAAGATAATGAACACTGAGAATTGTTTTCGGTTACATTTATAACGTAAAAATGCTGACGCTATGTCATCAGTTTTCATGTGAACAAAGCGTCTACGTGATTTCTAAGAATTCTAGGAAGTTGTAATATGATACTTGTGTGAAGTCAATTACGGTTCAAGCACCTATGGTAACTTTAACGTGTAAATTGTAAGTTAGTGCACTTCTCATATAACATATATATATATATATATATATATATATGATTTTCTTTGTTGTATCCGGTGTACATCCATTTCTCGGTTTGTGCTCTGAAAAGAACATTTTACCTGACGTTTCGCCAAAATCTCATTTGGCATTTTCATAAGTTGAAATCTGAAAACAGAATAAAGAAATTTAGAGACTGGCTTTCTATTTATACCTTCGTTGGAGATCGTAAACTGTATGATGACTGTTCAGGTGCGGTGCCGTTAGTGGTCTTTATTGCTTTACCTGCTAATCCTCTTAGCTTGTGACCACCTGTCAGGCTGTTTATTGTCCCTTGTGATTGTCTTTCATATATATATATATATATATATATATATATATATATGATTTTCTTTGTTGTATCCGGTGTACATCCGTTTCTCGGTTTGTGCTCTGAAAAGAACATTTTACCTGACGTTTCGCCAAAATCTCATTTGGCATTTTCATAAGTTGAAATCTGAAAACAGAATGAAGAAATTTAGAGACTGGTTTTCTATTTATACCTTCGTTCGAGATCGTAAACTGTATGATGACTGTTCAGGTGCGGTGTCGTTAGTGGTCTTTATTGCTTTACCTGGTAATCCTCTTAGGTTGTGACCACCTGTCACTCTGTTTATTGTCCCTTGTCATTGTCTTTCATTAGGACTAGATTTATTATACTAAGATTTTTAAGATGGGATTTTTGTAGAAGTGCCTTACACATTTTTGGCAAATTTAATTCTCCGTTTTTTTTTTATTTCGATTGCTTCCCGTATTTGCCTATTTCAGTGGTTTACTATGTTCGCGATTTCCTTGCACATTTTGAAGTCTATTCTGTGTCCTGTTTGGAGTTCGTGTTGGAATAAGGCCGATGTCGTCTGCTTATTCCTGATGCTTAGTTTGTGCTCCTCTGCTCTTACAGAAATGCGTCGGTTAGTACTTCCCACTTATGACATTTGACAGTCTCCGCAAGATATACTATAGATTCCGTGGTTCTCTAACTCGATTTTATCTTTTTGGTTACCGAGGACCTTGCCTATGTTCGTATGAGGCAAGAACTGACAGCATGTAAAAGAGAGTCTAAATTTGCAAGTGTAACAGTAAACATTGTTAGCGAGTGCTATTGGCAAAAAGTCAACAAAATTTATTATTTCAAAAGTTTGATAAAAAAGTGATTGAAATTTGAACAAGAATAATTGTATATAAGAATAGTGGAGGTATAACAGTACCTACAAGTAAATGGTGATGTACTAAAATCCAGCAGCAGCAGATAAATATTAGTAATTGACATCAAGTAAAGAATCCAGTTTTGGAAAGTTGAAAGCAAATAAAAATGTTACATTGGGAACAAACATAATTTGGCAGTAAAAGTATAATTAGCAGCAGATATAATTGGCAGTAACTAACAGTAAAAGTCCTATTGGTATCAGGGACCATTAGCAGTTGATAATAAGGTGAGCAGCAGTCATCAATAAAAGCAATTTGAAGGAGTAAAGTGAATGCAAGTTGATAAAAGTTTGAAAGTGAATCAGATATTTACATTTGAAGTTTATAAACCATTTATTATTTTGATTTCCATTTATATTAACAATTAGATATTTTAAAACAGAAATTTGGGAAATAAACATTTTAGTAACGGTATAAATTTTGGATATTTTGAATAACATATTGCATTTGAATCATCATTGATCTTGAAATTTAGTTGTTGCAAGTAACTTAATCATTTCGAAACGCAAATATTTTTAGATTAATTGAAAATTTAATTATAATGTATTTATATTTTGAAATTTATTTGTTGATTTGATTCATTATTATACGTCGTAAACAATACTCATATGACAACACCGTGTAACCGGTCAAATGACTCGTGCACATGGTGTCATATTACACGATATAGCAATTCCCAGGAAATACACAAATGCCCATCGCACATGTAGCTTATAAATGCACGTGCGATGGCTGTGAGCGTCATCAAGTGTATCGCTATCTTTCATTTCAGTAATATTGTTTAACGCAATTTTCAAGTAAAATAATTAATTTGTGTATAAATAAAAATATTTTTTAAAACATTTGTGTTTGTGAAGGTATAAAATTGGCGCAGTCAGTCAGATTGTCCCAAAGCGATTAGAACACGAGAATTCTAACTAGTCGTGTTGCTTTCCAAACCTTCGTGGGTCAATCAACCTCTTTCTGGAGACACAACTGGAAGCGAGCTAGAACCAGGAACACGCAACGGCTAACCACTGCAGTCAACTTACAGAACAATCCATGCCAGGAATTATATTGTAAGGACAACGTTATTATTATTTTATTATTTCCAATTATTTGATACACTTTATCATCATTTCTGTTATCAAAGATATATCAATTAATATTCCTTAAAGATTTTAAACATATTACATCACTACCCTTAATATATTGTTCATTTATTTTGAGTATAAAAGTGCGAAGTAAGAAATATTTGTGCGTAATTTTGGTACTTTTTGATAATCATACAATTAAATTTAAAGCAATATTTTGAACTTCAATGTATTATTATCTTAAGATTGTTAAATTATTTTAATCCTTATTTACTTACACACTGATTTACACATTTTACTATTGTCATATTGATAATATAATTCCCATTTATTCGTAGATAATTTTAATATTGTGCAAATACTCAACTTTGAAATAAATTGACCACTACAACGCAAGGTGCGGCCACTCCAACTGTAAAATTACCGAGATTTTCGCGATAGTACCGGAGTACGACGGTAACCCTATCTTCTTAAATACATTCAGTTAATGAATGCATCATTAGATATCCAGGTAATTCCAACAGAACCAAAACTTTGGACAAAATCAAAATTTTGGGCAAAATTTTCAAAGACCTCGTCCTCCATTCGCCCAACATTCCAACCAACAAAATTACCAGCAACCTCGTCAAACAAACTTTCCACCCAATAGAAATTTCCAGCAACAACGCCCATCAAGAAGTACTCAACCCCGAAATACAGGCAAGTTCAAACCAAACCCTAACTTCTACCGCCAATAACATACTTATCACCTAAATAATCATGAGTTCGAAAATCATAGAAGTGAACAAACTAATTCGAACCCAACACACAATCAGTAGCAATACACAGATTTCGACAATACCAATTATTTTTCCTACGACAATTCTCACAATAACTTTAAGGATTACTTTAAAATAGATTTCGAAAGCGAAAATTACTCTGAAAACTACGACGAAGTTTCTCCTACAAATTTTCAGGACACTCAAACCTCAAACAGAAACGAAACTAACTGTTGATGACAAATATCCTCTCCCTAACATCTCGGACTTATTAGATCAACTTGGCAAATGCGAATATTTCACAACAGTTAATCTCGCGTCAGGATTCCATCAGATTGAGATTGACCCAAAAGATAATTCCAAAACCGCGTTTACCCTTGAGAATGGGCACTACGAATTTGTAAGGATGTCATTTGGTCTACAGAATGCGCCTTCAAAATTCCAGAGGGTTATGGACAACATTCTTTTAGGAATTCCAAACGAACGTTGTCTCGTCTATATGGACCACATAATCGTATATTCTCCCACCATCAATGGACATTTGTCCGTCCTACTTTTGTTTTTAAACGCCTACGAAAGGCAAACCTCAAAATCCAACACGACAAGTGCGAATTTCTTCGCAAAGAAGTTGCCTATCTCGGACAACTGATTACCAAAGATGAAGTTAAACCTACTCCATCAAAGGTAGAATGTATATTGAAATTTCTTCACCTCCAAAATCAAAAAGATATCAAATCCTTTCTGGGATTAGCCGCGTATTATCGTCGATTCATACCCAATTTTGCTAAAATATCAAAACAACTCACAAAATTGCTCCAAAAAGATGTTTAATTTTATTTCAGTTTCGGATGCGTTCATTCTTTTAATAAATTAAAGGAAGCCCTCACTTCGACACCAATTTTAATTTATCCCGACTTCAATGAGCTCTTTATTTTGACAGCCGACGCTAACGCATTTGCAATCGGCGCTGTGACCAATAGGCAAAGATCTGCCAATTGGATACGCATCTAGAACCCTCTGCAAAGCTGAGACTCGATACTCCACTTCTGGCTATCGTTTGGGCCGTTAAACACTTCAGGCCGATAATTTTTGGACGAAAGTTTAAACTACCGACCGACCACCGTCCTTTAACATGGCTCTTTTCTATTAAAGTACCAGGTAGTCGACTTGCCAGATGGCGCCTCGCACTCAAGGAGTACGATTATGAAATTATATACAAACCGAGAAAACTAAATAAGAACGCAGACGCCCTGACAAGATCACAAATAGATTTAGGTATTAAGGATGTTCTGAATATTCATAATATACTATATGCTAACTTATTTAAACAATAGTCGCTCGGCGTCCGACGAAAGTTGCCTTTCTTGCGCAGGTAGGCGATCGCTTACAAAAACTATAGACTTGAAGGAGTGGACGTTCTCGCGCATGCAGGCTTAAGCAAAAGATTTTAAATTTTTTTACAGACAACAACACATCATATCTTTCAGACGCTTGAAACATTAAAAAAAATTCTAAGTCTCAAAGCTCGACGTCCGACGAAAGTTGCCGCGCCACGGACTTGCGCCTTTTTACAGCCAACTATATCCCCCCATCCAGCCCCCAAATATCTAACCGAACTACGCCCAAAAACCCGTGCCCGCGCCACGGGCACGTACTATACCTTTTCAAATAAACATTTCTCGATTAACCGCATTAGCGCAGCTCGTTGGACACCTGACTTTGTAATCAGGCAAGCCACGTTCGATACCCGGCCAAGCTTTTTTTCTTTGTAACCATCACAACCAACAACAGATGGCGTGCACCCTGCAACCCACAATACAATTGCTTTCATTTATTAACAACAGATGGCGCGCACCTCAGCGACACACCCAAATGTCTTTCGCGCACCCCTACGACCACCCCCAATGTCTTCTTCTTATCCAAACAACAACTACCAACAGCTCGGCAGCAGCTCCCGGCGAGAACTCGATGACTGGTTACCTTTATGCCCACTTCCGGTCCAGAAACCGCTTTGTTTAACTACTTAGGTCTAACAAAATTATTATTTGGCAAAGTTAGATTATTTTGATTATTTGGAAATGAGAAATTGTTTCTTGGAAAATTATATGATTGAATTGGAAATCTTAGCATTGGTTGAGAGGTCATTAATATAGGTTGATTTATATTTGGAAAATTGTTTTGAGCTTTATTTCGATTCATAAAATTCTGAGAATTATTTGTGGTCTATTTTGTATATTTGGTGAGATTTTTTATTATTAAAATATAAAAAGTTTTGTTTTTCTCTTACTGAAGCTAAAGCATTTTTTTAATTCATTTGTTTTGTAATCTTATTAATAATTGCATTTGATAAAGTAAACCATTTATGAAGGTTTTTAAAGCAAATTCATCGTAATGTTGTATTTGTATGTTTCTTCAGTGATATTTATTTCAGAGTTCATTTTACAAAATAATAGACTACTTGCATCTTGTATTCTATTTCCGAATTGTATTGGTGATTCATTTTTTTTGGGGTTTTAGGGAAAGTAAATCTTGTATTAAACAATCGATAGATCTTTGATCGCTAAATGTTAAGTATAATATATTTTATTGATTGCCAATAATTTAATTCGTTCCTACAGTATATTAAATCTGCTGCACGGTCTTTTAGTTTATTTAATATTGTGTCTAAAATACAAATATTTATTGGATCTCTTGGGTTATTAGCATTTTGAAATGATTTAATAAAATTTTCACATACACTTATAAATATAGGTTTATATATATATATATATATATATATATATATATATATATATATATATATATATATATATATTGTCTTGGATTAGCGTCAAAATATGGGATATTATCTGCCTCATATTAGGAATATTAGGGTTCATAAACTCTCTAATACTTTCTCTTTCTAAAGGCATTTTTAATTATTTTCTCGAAAGTATTCTTTATTAGAAACAAATAACTGCTGTATCCTTATTTTAGGAATTATTTGGTCAAAATTAGATATATAGTCAATGTCGGTGATTTATTAATCACTACTAATAATCAATATGTGTATATATATATATATATATATATATATATATATATAAATATATGTCGGAGATAACGAAATAGTTGGTTTCTCAAATGGCGAAGGTCTAAAGACTATATGGTTTATATTATAAGAAACAGGATATTTATGCTTTCGTACTATTGTTTACGATTGTTACGTTTATTATGTTCTATTACAAATTTGCCAGCTAGGGATAGTGGGTGATTCATAAATAAATAATCACCCGGCGAGCTGTTGATTACGTGATAGTCTATGAGTCAGGTGTTATGAACGATGTTTTTGAGGAGAATCATATCGAAAAGAACGAAGTCAGTTCTGTTCGAATTTCGAGCGGGATCTTGCCGCGGTTCCGAGTAGAATACCTTATGTACCAATTTAGATTGATAATATCATATCGCTACGCCGATCGAACTTATGTTAGGTGGCACCCAAGATAAATTGATCATCAACATTATCTATTGTTCGTATAGTTTGAAACTCCAGTGGTAGATCATTATGGTGCCTTCGGTCAATTCAGTGTGATTATTATTTATCAAATAAATGTTTAGCCCACATTTATTCCTTCCGTTTGGAGCAAGCCCGATGGCTCTGAATGGCTTCCGGGGTCATTATTATGACCTAAGCTAGGTTCCGGGTGAGAACCGCGTCTGAATTTTTTAAATACTCGACGTTTCGACTCCTGCTTTGGAGCCATTATCAAGAGACAAAAAATAAAATAGAGTTTCAGAGTCTAGATCGAACTCGGGGCTTCAACCTGCCTACTCCCCAAGAGTCACTAGGTAACTGAACTGAAGGTGAATCTGCGCTGCTTCTTTTATTTATAGTTATCGGTCGATTAGGAGGGGATGTCACGTGATGAAGGGGCTGTGCGGTGATTGGTTGGGTGTTGGTGGGGTGGTGGGAAGGCGAGTTCTGTCATCGCGTCTATTTAGACAGAGAGGTCTTATCTCTATTTCGATGGCTTCGCGAATAGTGGATGCCCAAAGAGAATTGAGAGATATGATAGTCCTACTGTCCTCGAAGTTGATAGAGTGCCCTGTTTGGATTTGGTGATGCGCGAGAGCTGATGTCGGATCTTTTTTACGAACTGACAGAGAGTGTTCATATACTCGATGGTTAACGCGCCTGTTGGTAAGACCGATGTAGCTTTGTGGGGAATCGCGACATGAAATTTCGTAAACTCCTCGATCCTCAATAGGTACTTTGTCTTTGGGGTTACCGGTTAAGTTGCCTATAGTTTGAGTGGTGTTGAAGACAACCTTTATTTGATGTCGTTGTAAAACCCGTGCTATTTTGTCAGTGACTCCTCGAATGTATGGAAGGACGGCCTTTTGATGTTGTTGGTCTGTTTCTGACGGGGTTGGAGTGATTGGGGGTTGTTGAGATTGATGAATTATACGCGCAATGTGGTCCGGATGATAATCGTTTTGTCGAAGGATTTGTTGAAGATTATTAAGTTCGTTTTGTCTATTGTCAATATCTGTTAAATGAATAGATCTAAGAGTCAAAGATTTCATTAAAGAACTCAATTGGGCAGGGTGATGGTGTGATTGTGCATTTAAGTATCGATTGGTATGGGTTGGTTTCCTATAGACGATATGTGAGAACCTGTCATTGTTGGTTTTTGTTATGAGGACATCAAGAAACGGGAGAGAAGAATCGGACTCGATTTCCATTGTAAATTGTATATTAGAATGTATACCATTGAGGTGTTGTAGAAAGAAGTCGAATGAATCTCTGCCATGAGGTCAAATGACAAAAGTATCATCTACATATATCTAAGCCAACAGGAAGGTTTTAAATTAGACGAGTTTAGGGCCTGGGTTTCGATTTGTTCCATGAACATGTTAGCAAGTACTGGAGAAAGAGGTGAACCCATGGGGGCCCCACGGACTTGTTTGAGCAGAGTGTCTTGAAATGAAAAATAAGTGTTAGAAGAACAGTGCTGTACAAGTTTGATGATGTCAGAAGAGATATTGTGTTTTGTTTTTAGAATATCTAACGTTTCTGAAATGGGGATATCATTCTCTGAAATTCTATAGGCACTTAGCATATCTAGGAAGGAAGAATTCTTTACGTACGAGGATGCTTGCTCGGCTAGAGGTTGAAGGGTTTTGGCTAAGTACCGGGCTAATTCTTGGGTCGGGGATTGTACCGAACTGACAATGGGCCTAAGAGAAATGCCCGGCTTATGAATTTTGGGTAGGCCGTAAATTTTCGGAATTTTAGAAGACTTTTCACGAGGAATGATAATCTTTTTGACGTCAAGAGGAAGTTGTGTCCTGTTGATGATTTCCTTATACTTTTTCTCTAAGTAAATAGTAGGATTATTGTTCATTATTTCGTAGTCTGCAGTGTGGAGTAGGGAATTCATCTTGTGAACATAGTCCTTAGTATTGAGAAGAACAGTCGCGTTGCCTTTGTCGGCAGGAAGAATAGTTATGTCATCGTTGTTACGTAGTTGTTTTAGTGCATGTCTTTCGTTAGAAGTTAGGTTTGATTTTGGTGGCTTTGATGTGCGGAGTACTCTAGCAATGTCTTGACGAGTATCTTCAGCCTCAATATCTGTTAGTTCAACCAAAGCTACCTCAACTTGAGAAATGATTCTTTCAGTTGGGATAGTTTTCGGCGTAACTGCGAAATTGAAACCTTTGGATAGGACGTGTAAACTGGTAGAGTCTAAGGGGAAGTCAGAAAAGTTATGGACGGTCGTCTGAGGGGATGAGGTGACAGCGGGTTGTTGTTTTGTAATAAGTATTGTTAGTTTTTGAGTGACTGTTTTCTTTTGGGCCAGGTGTTCGGCTTTATTGCTCGAAATGCGATCAAAATTGTCCCACAGAATTGGGTGAGGATTGAAAGTATGTAATGATGAATAACATGATACAAATTCCGGTTGGTTTGGTCAAGTTGATATCTGATTGAATGGATGGAATTTCGTAACAGGGCCAAACTTGCTTTGTTAGGAATACTGCAAAACTGGACGTGAAGAGGTGTGATGTTTTAGTTTGAAAGTATTTGGAATGACGTTATAAGTTCTACAAGATTTGAGGAAAACAAGATCACAAAGAAGCAGAGATTTTCGAATAAGAAGTTTCTTGATGTCCTCATAACAAAAACCAACAATGACAGATTCTCACATAACGTCTATAGGAAAACAACCCATACCAATCGATACTTAAATGCCCAATCACACCACCACCCTGCCCAATTGAGTTCTGTAATGAAATATTTGACTCTTAGATCTATTCGTTTAACAGATATTGACAATAGACAAAACGAACTTAATTAATCTTCAATAAATCCTTCGACAAAACGGTTATCATCCGGACCACATTGCGCGTATAATTCATCAATCTCAACAACCCCCAATCACACCAACCCCGTCAGAAACAGACCAACATCAAAAAGCCGTCCTTCCATACATTCGAGGAGTCACTGACAAAATAGCACGAGTTTTACAACGACATCAAATAAAGACTGTCTTCAACACCACTCAAACTATACGCAACTTAACCGGTAACCCCAAAGACAAAGTACCTAACGAGGATCGAGGAGTTTACGAAATTTCATGTCGCGATTGCCCACAAAGCTACATCGGTCGTACCAACAGGCGCGTTAACCATTGAGTATATGAACACTCTCTGTCAGTTCGTAAAAAAGATCCGACTTCGGCTCTCGCGCATTACCAAATCCAAATAGGGCACTCTATCAACTTCGAGGACAGTAGGACTATCATATCTCTCAATTCTCTTAGAGCATCCACATTCGCGAAGCCATCGAAATAGAGAAAAGACCTCTCTGTCTAAATAGACGCGATGACAGCACTCGCCTTCCCACAGCTTGGACCTTAGTTCATGTATATATATATATATATATATATATATATATATATATATATATATATATAAAATGATAGTGATTAAAAGTACATGAGATCTGAGGGATTCTTTATTTCCTACCGTGCAAGAAATATTACGTTTTCTGATTAGCTAACCGAAAATAGGCATTTTCGATTCATAACCTTTAGGCGAAAATGCCTACTTTCGCAAGTGTATCAGACAAAAAAAGTCCAGTGAAAACATACTAACTTTCAAATAAGCAGTTCAAAATTTGTACATTTTACATGGGCTCTTATTTACTTCAATAATATCAAGCAAGTGCGTGTACACGTTTCTCTCTCGTCTCACGTTTATGTACGACATTTCGCAGTTTCTAGTTAAATTCTAATTACAAATTTTATACCGAAGTCGTCAGTAAAAGGTGCTCTACTACCTGTGACTTAAATAGTCTACAAAAAGTGCATCGTGGTGCAATAACAGTAAAGAATATTCATCCGAATCTTGCATTGTGTTTTTTATTACAAATCACTCGGCGTCTTATCGTTGATTTTCGTATCGCAATACCATCCGGCCTGTGTATCAGCTGCGCGGCAGTTTGCAGTCGCACGAATCCCGGCATTCAGTGTCAAGGTGAATGCGGAAAGATGTATCATCTGAAATGTGCTAAATTACCATCAGTCTTCGGCGAGTTACCGGCGGACTCAGGCTTTACTTGGAAATGTAAAGAATGTAAGGACAAACCCCTCAGAGATGGCCCTTCTAAACTATTGCTCGATTTAGTTAAAAACGTAAACACTATTATGTCTGATTTATCAGAAATAAAATCCGAACAATCCAATCTTGTTGAGTCGGTTAAATTTTTTTAGAGATAAAATAGACGAGTTCAATACACAGATGTAAAATTTCCGTAGAGTATCTAAAGCAATAGCCGAGGTTCAACATGATATGGCAGCACTTAGAAATGAATGTACCATGCTTAAATCTGAAGTCGAATTCCTTAAGCAGCAAGAGCGCAAAAATAACATTGAAATTTGTGGTGTTCCGGAAAGGCAAAATGAGAATGTCATTTCCATAATAAAAAAAATCGGCTCTGCATTAGGAATCGATGTCATAGATGATGATATTGATACGATATCGAGTTGCACGTTTTTCATCTGATAATGAGTCTGGCAAATACCCTAAAAACATAGTGGTGAAATTTTCATCACTTGAGAAAAAAACTGATCTCATGAATGCTTTTAAAGCTAATCGAAAAGGTTTAAATACTAAATACTTGGTCTTGAACAAAACTCCAGGATATTTATGAACGAACATTTATCCCCTTACTACAAGCTTCTCTTCAAGAAAGCTCGAGATTTTTGTAAAAAATCAGATCATAAATACTGCTGGGTAAAAGGGATGAAAATTTGTATCAAAAAATAGGAGTCCAGTCGTGCGGTGTATATCGAGAATGACAGTTTTTTATCAAAAGTTCAATCATACTCTTCTTAAATTTAATTTACTATTTCTGTGATAAGTTTGTGGACATTACCCGAAAAAATTGCTCCTTTGAATAATGATTTCTCCGTCTATTACCAAAATACAAGAGGGCTAAGAACTAAACCAGTGGATTTCTATCAGTCAGTATGTGTGAATGATTATGACTGTATCGCCATCACTGAATCGTGTTTAAAACCTGAAATCCTATCATCAGAATTATTCCCGCCAAATTACAATGTGTTTCAGGCGGATAGAGATCCGTCCATAAGTGGCAAAAGTCATGGGGATGGAGTGTTAATTACATTATCTTCTGTGTTTTCTGTCGACCCAATCTCCAAGTGGTCCAGTGTAAAGAGGACTTATGGGCTTCCGTGGCACTGAAGGGTGGTAATAGGATGCTTATTGGTAATGTATATATTCCGCCATATGCAACAATCAATAATTACATTGCAGTTTGATCTAAGTTGGAAGAAGTTCTTAGTAAGATAAACCATAACTTTTTGTTACTGGGTGATTTTAACTTACCCCATATAAACTGGGTAAAAAACTCAACAAGCAATTTCTTAGCTCCCCATAATGTCATGGAACCCTGTAGCCAGTGCTTTTCGGATTGGTTCTATTTAAATTACTTAAAGCAGTTTAATAGCATTTCTAATACAAACAATAAAATCTTAGATCTAGTTTTATCGAAATCTCTGAAAATTGATTTGAATAAATGTAATAATCCATTTACTGAAGACAACCACCATATGTCTCTTAATATTACTATTAATCTTAATTGTACAAAAGCACTTCCCTGTAATTCTTATAGTAAATTAAAATTTGATGGTGCTGACTACAATGTGATTAATGAAAGAATTAGAGAACATGATTGGGACAAAACTTTTTGCTCGGTTGATGTTGATGTTAATATCCTATCATTTTATAAACTCTTAGACGAAATTGTTAACATTTATGTACCTAAAATTATAATTAGTAAAACCAAAGATACCCCCTTTGGTTCTCCAAAACTACTATAAATTTTATCAAGAATAAGGCTAAGGCGTATAGAAAATGGAAGACATATAAAAAGTCTGCTGATTATAATCGTTTTCCGCATATGAGAAAGAGGGTAACAATTAGTATTAAAGCTGACTATAACAAATACATCACAATTACAGAAGAAAATAATAAGAAGGATAATAAATATTTTTGGTCGTTTGTTAGTAACAAAAAGAATAGCAAATCTATACCTAATATAATGTCTTATAACACTATTCAAGCAACCTCAAACAAGGAGATCTGTAAACTTTTCTCAGACTATTTCAGTAAAGTTTTCGAACCATCCCACACAGGATCGTTAGTCGAGCCAGTTTTCTCTCAAAATTGTTACACTGTTAGCTTTATAAGTGAGCAAAGTATAAAAGCAACTTTACATGATCTCGATCCAAAAAAAGGTCCCGGTCTTGATGGATACCCTGCGGTATTCTTGGCGTCATGTCCTGATCTGTGTCTGCCACTCCACATATTTTACAATAAATGCATAAAACTCGGCATATACCCTAAGCTTTGGAAGATCGCCCAAATAGTTCCTGTGTTTAAATCTGGTGACAAAAATCATGTACAGAATTACCGGCCTATTTCCTTGCTCAGTCACAACTGTCCTTCAAAGTAAGGTGTTCTCTTGACCTAAATCAGCACGGATTTTTTAAGAAACGCTCCGTCGTAACTAATTTGGTTCCGTTTGTGCAAGAGTTAACTGCAGCAATGGAAAACAGCTTAGAGAGTTGTGCCGTGTACACTGACTTTTCCAAGGCTTTTGATAAAGTTCACCACCCTACTCTCTTAATTAAGCTTGGGAATTTCGGTGTTCATGGAGGACTCTTTCTGCTCCTAAAAAACTACTTAGAAGATAAGTCACAAAATGATGTGGTTAACAATGTAAGATCAGAATGTATTCCAGTGACTTCTGGAGTGCCGCAGGGGTCACATCTTGGTCCCTTATTGTTCAGCATTTTTTTAAATGACATGGGTTCATGCTTCTGTAACACGGAGCATTTACTTTATGCGGACGACCTAAAAATTTTCAGAACTATCAGGGACACCTTTGATTATGTAAAGTTGCAAAATGACTTAAACAGATTCTCTGATTACTGTACAAGAAACAGAATTTTTGTTAATAGTGATAAATGTCATTCCATCGTGTGCACCAGAAAACCTAGTCACTCACGAACCTCCTGTGACCTATATTTACTGGGTGACAAATTGAAGTATGTAGATTATGTTAGGGATCTGGGGGTTGTATTAGATTCCAAACTGTCGTTTGAAATACACATTGAATTACTTGTTCAAAAGGCTCAAAAAATGTTGGGTTTCTTATTACGAATAACCAAAGGTTTCAAAAATGTGAGATCGCTCACCACCCTATACTATAGTCTTATTAGATCGATATTAGAATATTCTTCGACAGTTTGGAATCCCTTTTATCATACATATATTGTCAGAATAGAAAACGTTCAAAAAAATTATAAATGATGTAAATTATCGTTTTAACAGAGAAAGACATTTTCATCCATACACTGAAAATTTAAAATTGTATAACATGGTATCCCTAGAATTCAGGAGGAAATGTTCTGATATATTTTTCTTATATAAGATAATTAATAATCTCCTTGATTCCGAATATTTAAGTAATCATTTTTTAATCAATGCTAGGCTTTACACCCTCAGAAATAGAGAAATATTTGCAATTGAACGCTCTAACTCCAATTATTATTTTAACTCGCCCTTGCCATGCTGTTACCGATCGTACAATATGATCGATGAAAAAAATAATAGTACCAGTTATGACATTTTCTCCTTAAGTTACTCGGTTTTCAGGAAACACATATTACGGGCTGTTGACCTATGTCAAGGATCAGTCTGTTACTTTTGAATTTGTACCTTACATTGTTCTTTTTTTTCCCTTTTGTAATTTAATTAAATGTACTTGCTTGTTCTCATGTTACAATTATTGTTAACTTGTGCCACCCTGTAATAGGGCAGCTGCGACTGTCTGTAAGGGGGCCCTACTCTTTAAATAAAATTAAAAAAAATACAAAAGTTTCATTCAAAAAATGCACACATTTTTGGTGTTATTCGATAATAATTAAACGATTCAGGAATATATACCTATATTTATTTCCTGCATCTGTGGATTTTGAGGGCTGTCGAGCCAGTGAAATTCATATTTTTCTTGTATCAAATTCCAACCGCATATACTGCTTAAGTACATGGTGCGCTTAACATGCTCTAAAAGTTCTCGAGAACTTGGAGAAAGGTTGCAGGCATCGAAAGATCTGATTTTGCCCTTTAACAATTCTCTTGAAAAGCTATGTTCTTTTTAAAATTTTAAAAGGCTTATTTTACCCCGTGCGAAAAAATGACGGTGCCCGTAAATATTTGACATACTGCCAAAGATCGTCATAGTAGATCTCCAAGCTTTTCGTAGATTTTGTTGACATCTAGTATTAATTTTTTTTAGAAATCCTCATATTAATCACTACTTCTGTCTCGCCTTTTCGAATGGAAAATTTGCAAGCATTATGACTGGTATGTTTGAGTCTTTGCAATGCACCTGCACACGATAATTTCGGTTCAGTTGAGTGATATGACAAATAATTTTCGTATCAGCCTCCTCGTGAAAACAAGATCGTAATCAATCGTTCTTGTCACTTTGTTAACACATATCTTGTAATTGTAACATTTATCATAGTTCAGTTTTAGTTTTTGCTCTTGGCATAATGGAAGGAAGTGTTCACTGCTCCAGCCTTCTATTAAAAATTCAACAAATCTATTTTTAAAATTAGAGTTTCTCAGTAATTTACTTAATTCTGCAGTACGTTTATTTTCCTTTCTTATATCGAAATTTATTTCTTCTTCTCCTCTCAATTGATGCTCGCAGTCTTTTAAGCTGGGAATATGAAATTTGTCAATTATATGAGCTACCTTTCTATTAAATGTAATTTTTCGAAATATTTGTTCTGAAATGTTTCCATATATTTTTTTGTATCATTATAACTTTGCGTCCTTTTTTTTGTCGGACATCTAGTTTTTTAGTATGTATATTTCATTTGAAAGTAGAAAAAAATATTTAAACTTTTGTAATCAGAAAACATAACCTGCAATAATTAACACATTCAGCTTGTCGGACTGAAAAAACGATCCCGAGAATTTATCGGATAAGTAGTGGACTCGTTTTTTTATGCAAGTTTCAGCACATTCAAGCAAGAGTTAGGTGTGGTCCAATTATAAAACAGTATTTTATTAGAGCGACATATGTGCGTCGGACTCGACAAGTGCGCCCTCTATTTTGTCGGAGAATTTTTTTTTTCTTTTGTATTGATTCACAATTTATCAGTCAAAATAAAAAAAAATGTTTTGCAATAAGAAATCGATACCGTGCTAGAGCGACACGTTTACGCGCACAGCGTGCTGAAAAGCGCCCATCCCGCACTCTGAAAATTTCAGAGCGTGGTAGACTCGTTAGAGTGAAGCAGCCTAGGACCAATTTCAGGAATGGTATAATCTTCGATTATTTCGGACGCTGTACTGGGGACTATGGGTGTAGTGGTCTTCTTGAACCTCTTCTGGATTGACTTCACCGTGAGGAGTATAATCACAATTGCTATTAACGTGACTGTTGTCAAGGGCGTCGCCAGCTTATGACTGGGGGGGGGCAATGGGGCAATACTATGGAGGATAAAAAATATCAACGCCGAGAGCATAAAGCGTTACACTTTGGAAGCCTTTGACTTGATGACGATTGTAATAAGAACGGTTCTAATATCAATGTATAATACTTAATAACTAAATCAAACTTTTAAACTCAGTAATAATTATTTAAACAAAAATAATATTTAATTAAAACATAACCTGCAGGGATTTTTTGCAAAACTTTCATCAACTTTATCATTAACATTATTTAGGTTTTTATTTATTATAAGCTCTCTGTACACTCATCATGGCCAGGCCATTAAAGCGATCTTCTGCCATGGTGTTTCTTAGCCATATTTTTAGTCTTCTGAGGCTTCTGAGGATCGCTCTACTGTAAATGTCGTGTATGGTAAAGCAATCAAAATTTTCAATGCTTTTTCTGTTTCGGGAAAGAAGGAATTTGTTTCTTTTAGGACATCAACAACTGTTAGATTTGTTAGATTAAGCCACTATTGCTGCCAAAGTTCGATTTCATTCTTTATGTTCGGTAAATCATAAAACTGGACAATAGATTACAAGTTTGTTTCAGATTTTTAGTTGTCATTTTTTGCATCTGTGCCGGGTGCTTTTGCTTTTAGTTACTCGAACACTAAGATATTCAAAAACGCGTGCGCTACTACTATCTAGTCGCTGCTCGGTGCCTATCGGTTGGCACCGTGAACGACGCCTCCCGCATGCTGTATAGTTATTTCCGGTTGAGCTGTTATAGGACGAGTCCGGGCCGGTATAGTGTTCAATAGAACAACAACAATTCGATAAGTTCTGGCTTTCATTGCCTCTTTTACGAGTCTTGATTTCGGGTGTTCTATATTTGCCAGTACTCTGGTGTTCTCAAAGTCTATTCGGTGTGATGTCGTGATGGCGTGTTCCGCAATGGATGTTGTCTTTTCCTGCTTTCTTATGGCGTTCTGGTGTTCATCACGTCTAGCTTGAATTGAATATATATATATATATATATATATATATATATATATATATATATCTTAGGATGTTACATACATGCGTCTAAATAAATAATTTTAGAAAGGTCTGTAAAAACAAAGTTACTACTAAGAAATGTATGGTATATTTAGTTACAAAATTAGCCTGCTTTTTAAATGTGAATTCAAAAATACTAATATTAATATAATAAATGCAACAACATCATTGAACTGTAACACCAGAATTATGAAAATAAACGTTCCGGTTTAATTTACTCTATTTTCATATACAGTATATTCGAAATTTATTCCTCTTTCACTTTGAATGCCAGTTGGAACTTCAGGAAGACTACAAACACCATGATTAATTTATATATCTCTTTAATTCAAAATACATTACCTTATTTTTTGTAGATGCTTTGGTAAATCAGGGAAGAATGTATCACACTCAAAGTCTTTAAAAATCCTTGTCAAATAAAGTCTGTGAAAATATGGTGACTCCATCACTATCTAAAAATCCATACTCAATAGTTAACATCTTTGCTATTTTCAAAATATCTTAAAATTTGCAATATATGTAATTCAAATAATAGAATAATGACATGACTATAACCTATCACTACTGGGAAAAGTTTTTTTGGTTTACTCTTTGATGATGACAGCTTCGCTGTTGAAACGTCCGTTGAGTGAAAAATAAAAGGTTTGGTGTTAGGGTACAAAACCTTGTGTTTATACGTATATGACCTATCCCATCAGGATAAGTTGTTTATAATAACAAATGGTGATTTGGCAGGTAATATGCAAACATTGTTAACTGTCAATCTCGACGGAAAAGCAGTGTAGAGTGTTTATTTTTGTTTTAAACTATTAATTTTACATATTCCAAAAATCCCAATATAACTTATTTTTAAGTGAAAACGCTAATATTGTGTTTGTGATTTTTTAGTGAATAGGCTGATTAACAGGTGAAAGTGCATTAAGACTTTATGTAGGAAAGAAAGCCAGAATTATATAAAAGTTTTTTTTTAACTATTGTCGACACGATAATTTTGAGAAATAGCAGCTCATTATGTTTTTATGGTTGAATTTAGAAAACTCCATCAAAAGTCAGTATGACGATAAGAAAGTGATTTTACATTTCATGACAATTCCAAGTTTTGCCGAAAATCACTACATATTATAAAACAAAATCCTCTGCTGTGTCTGTTTCTTAGCGATAAACTCAAAAACTAGTGCATCGATTTTCATGCGATTTTCACAAACTGAATGGTTCTTGAGGAAGGTTTTAGTATGTAATTTGTTGAGGTTTTGTATACATTGGCTAAAATATAACGATAATTGTTGGAGGTGGTCGAAAAAAATAAGCCGCCTGGGAGCTTTCAACGAAAACGCTGCCTAAACCCTTTGAGATATAACAAAATAATTTGTATTTCTATACTCAAAAAAGTGGGCAATTATAAATAATGGTAATGGGAACGCTATTTATACAGATACGATATTAATTCTTATCATTTTAAATAAGTTAGTTGGCTTGACCATTTCATGAAAATTATTTTTTCTATTTACACCATGCAAATTAAATGAATACCTTAGGCGTCCTGTGACTCCGCATCCGAGCCGGGATTCCCGGCTCGGATACTGTATCAATGTATGGTGGAATTATGTATCTTATACATATTTCACTAATAGTAACACTATCTGCGAGTAACATAGGCAGTAGGGTGTCTATTGTTTTTACTTAAATTTAATGTCTTTTAAACAGAAAGTCATACAGGTAAGAAAATTGTGTATATACTTCCCAAATAAATAAAAATGAGTTTAATCACTTTGCAAAAATTCAATTATCTCATGGGGGACAGGTGAAGAACTGTTTTTTGAAAACTTTTATTATTTTTTGGAGAACATAAAATAATAGACCCATGAGAATTAACAGGTTGCTTCCTTTTTTAAGTGAAGTAATAAGTGATTAGTCATTTTGGGAATTGAAATAATATCTTCTAAATAGAATTAATTCAAGTGAAAATCTTGATATAGATACTCTTAAAAAAAGACGCGGATTTTACCATTTTGCGAAAATTTATTTTTTCAGATAGAGGTAAGGGGTGTTATATTAAGAAAATATTACTATTTTTCGGGAAACGAAAATATTATTATTACATTTTGCGAAATTTCTCTTATTGAACGAAATGCCGAAACTGTCAAACGTAGAAAATGTCAAAAATATTAATAACTTCAAAAATATTGAAAGTGTCACTGGTGTCAGTGATATCGAACATGTCCAAATGTCAAAAATGTTAATATGTCTAAAATGTCACAAGCTTATATATAATATTTCAGTTGTCCTAAAATGAAAATAATAATTTTGTGGAAGGAAAGCGCTGAATGTTATTTATGTAAGAGGATATACTAAAATGGATTAATTGAGATCTTGTGTAAAAGTACTTGTCTATAAGCGACATTCATCGCTGGGGTCTACCGTAACTGCATTTGGCTTGAAACGTCAGAAAATGGATTATTTTCGATTTTTTGCTTACATTGTGAAAAATGATCTGTACACAATGCTGTAGAGAATAAGAAAAACTTCAAGATGAGTTTTTACAAATCTTGATCGCTGCATTTTTCATAAAGAAAAGCTGGTTGTCATAACAGCCGCAATCTTCATCTTTCTCCTAATGATAGTTTATAACGTTGAGATTAATAAGGGTGAAGATCGATATTGACCGTTAAATAGATCATGCAGATTTGTAATTTAAACAATTTTTAGAAATATTTTGCCACGTCATTCATATCCTATCGTATCGTAGGGATATGCAAAATATATTTTGATAGCTCATAAAATGCATTTAACTTTGTATATTTTGAATTTTTGTTATCATGACTAATTAGTTGGCGAGGTTATAGTTAAAACCGGACGAGACATACCAATTAGAGTCCTGAATATGTCCAACAACGACATCCGAATTGCCAATGGTCAAGAAGTGTGCCAGGCATCGGTGATGGGGGCAGGGGCCAGTAAAGAGTTTCTAGAACAGTTGCTGACCATTTGACACACCTTACAGCAGAGGAACAGCTGTCCAATTTTTGCAATATCATACAGCACGGAAAATATACTGGGAAGGCTGAACCCATCAGAATACCAACTAGGCGACTACCATTCGGGCATGTTACAAAATGGAGTTATTGAGCCATCCATCAGTACATGGTCTTCTCCCGTTGTGTTAGTTAAAACACACGATGCAACCACCCGATTTTGCGTGGATTACAGAGAATAAAACGATGTTATGAAGAAATACAACTATCCACTCCCCCGCATCGATGACACTCTGACCACACCAGCAGAGTCCCGTTGGTTCTCCACACTAGACCTAAAGAGTGGATATTGGCAGGTTGGACTATATGAAAACGACAGAGAAAAGAAAGACGTTCTCCACCAGTAAAAGGCTGTTTCAGTTCAGTCATGCTCTTTGGGTTATGTAATGCTCCCGCTACATTTGAGAGGCTAATGGAGTATGTATTAAGCGGGTTGACATGGAGGACATGCTTAGTATACCTCGATGCCCTTCTGGTCATGGGTCACACATTCGATGATCACCTGAAGTTCCTAGGCGAAGTATATTCTAGAATTAAGAATGTGTAATTTGTGATTGGCCGTTCCGGAGAGACAAACATGAACTAATAAGCTTTCTGGGTCTCCGTTCGTACTATAGGCGATTTGTTGGAATCAGGACGACGACTGAAGGCGGCACTATGTTCCAGCCCAATCTTAATGTTTCCTACACAGTCGGGCAAGTTCATCTTAGACACCGACGCCAGCAACAAAGGTTTGGGGGCCGTCCTGTTCCAAGCGCAAGATGTTGAAGAGATGGTGATTGAGTATTACAACTGTGGATTCTCGAAACCAAAAAGGAATTATTGTGCCTCCAGAAAATAACTTCTTGCAATAATCAGGGCTGTAGACTATTTCCACAAATATCTCTATGGTCGTCATTTCATAATCTGAACCGATTCAGGCAAAGGGCGTGACTTTGAATCCAATGTATTCCAGAACGTCTGTGGATGTTGGGAATCAAGAAAACGAGAACCACACCTTTGCATCCACAGTCAGACGCAATGGTGGAAAGACTCAACAGGACCTTGGAACAATATCTGTCCAAGGTTGTCGGCAATAACCAGCGTGATTGGGATTAACATATTCCCCTATTCCTGTTGACCTATCGCTCAGCCGTACATAACAGCACAGCATTGACTCCAGGCAGGTTACTATTCGAAAAGGAGCTGAGATTACCTTGTGATTTGGCTTTTGGCTCACCAAAAAAACCGCCCCAAAAAGTCAACGATTATTCCGACCAACTCCAACAGAACATGATGGCAATACAAGAACTAGCCCGAACACAGATACTGGCCACCAGCGATCGGATGAAGATAAGGCAAATTCAGTCGGATTCCAAGAGAGAGACAGTCTGGCTGTACAACTCCCAGAGGAGCAAAGGTAAATCTCCAAACGAGGTAGCAAGAAAATCAATGAAGTTGTCTATCGAATTCGCCGGAATTCAAGGTGGTTCATTTGGATTTACTCGCACCCTACCATGGAGAGAATGATTCCGATCGGGAAGATCAGAATTAAAGGGTGGGCAGGGTTATAAAATTCATTTTATGTCGCCAAAGAAAAAAAAATGAAGATACATTCTCAATTAATCGTGCCGATAAAAACAACACGTAAACATAAAACCGCCTGAAGTAATATTTGGCTATCTCGAAATTTCGATGAATGTAAAAAAGGGCATCGATAAGGATCCTGAAAATACTACGACAAATAAAAAATAATCATGGCATTCGGGTAAGTGCGACACTGGCTATTTAAAGGACAAATTGAGTAATTTAGTTTATATTGGGATGTGGCTTGAATCGACAGAAGAAGTGAACAAACAGCTGTAGTATTACTCATTGTGTTTATAAACAGTGAATTTATTTGGTAAATAAAGACGTTAAAAGTTAAAGTGAATATTTATAAATTGTTGAACCCACAGAACCTATTGCAATATTATTTGAAACCATTTTTTCAGAATTATAACAAAAATCCAAGATGACAAATTGAAGTGGAATTTTCTTAATATTTTCCCATCGGACTAAGCTCCTTAATAGGGTATAATATGCAAAATATCTCTGTAAAATATTTAAAATACAATTCTTCAAAAACTACTTATTGAATAGTATCCATAGTTAGCCCATATAAACCTAACATCATAAGCTGTCGTTTTGACCATGATGAACATTCTAATGGTAGTTACCAGGAAGTTATTATTTTATGAATAAATGCGCCTTTTACCGGTTTTTGAGTTTACTTGGTGAAAAATGATGATCAGATTGAATAAACGTTCATTAAGAATGATTTCTAGTTCTCTACAACTTTTCTATTGGTGGTATTACGGTTCCTTTATTACTTTTCAATGTATAAGCAAAAAACAAAAGAAATTATCAGTTATTCTCTAGAAACTGTTACTGACGTGATTGTATAAGCAAATTGCTGCTGAATTTTATGAGTTCAATTTTGCTCTAAATACACGTTTAAAGGCCAGATTGTTTTGGTTACTTATTCTTTCATATCTGTAATAGATGTAAAGATGCATATGTCATCGAGTAATGCAGTTTGATTTTGATTCCCATATCTCACTGCATTAAACAAATTGCATAAAAGCGTTATTTAGTTAAAGTTGCTCCTCACAGGCAGTGTAAACTGTCTGCTTATTGAATTTAGGGATTATATTTTATTCTTCGTCTGTCTTTTATGTTCGCTATCTTCGGAAGTCCGACATATTGAAGTTATGGTAACGTCATTTTATTTTTCGTTTTCTTCACAGCAAACCCTTTTAATTTGGTAGCCATATCGCAAAGCTAACCAAGCATTGTCTTCCAAATAAAAGTGTATGCAAAATTTTAGCTCAGCCAGTTATGTATAAATAAGCTATTTAATGACTGGGATGAAAATTAAATTATTCATATTTGGAAAATAGTATTATTCTATTCATGTTAGAAAAATACAGTGTGAGTCATAAATATTGCTATAGTGGGCATCTATTTTTTTTTTTTTTTCATTAATGAGTAACCGTGTATAAACCATGGGCGACCTGTAATTTTTGTAATAAATTAAACAAATTTAAGACCATTCATACCATATACCATAGGTTTGTAAAAACTATACAAATTTTAAAAAGTGGTTTATACAGGGTTGCTCATTAATGGTAAAAAATAATATATGCCCCCCATAGCAATATTTACAACTCAAACTGTATAATATATCAACACGTTCAATTATCCATTTCCTTAACATTATATTAATTGTGCGATTACATCTTATGTATTCAACGTTGTAATACAAAAAATGAGTTTTCTGAAAAACCATGTTACGTATATTTAAAACATTCTATAATCAAAGATAATTAATAGTAATTGTTTTATTCAATATTTTTGCCAAATAATGTGAATATGACGTTTTCTGCAATATACAGAAATAATACTGGTCTGTTGAGAGAAATGTGATAAGAAAAAGGAGACATTTCCGATGTGTACCACCCTATATCTCGAAAAGGAGTCATACAATTTTAATAATATTCTGCTGAGTTCAACACAGAAGATTTGTTAATGTAAAAATGTAATAACACACAAAGTTAACGGAAAAAAATAGTATGGGTGGTGAAAAAACTAACTTTTTTAATATGTATAGTTTTTGCAATAAGTTTAATATCTTGGAATATAGAGCGACAGACTGTATATTAGTTTAATGTCATTTAAAAATTGCAGCACGAATGGTTTGTACAAGGTTACTCATTAATAGTAAAATATAATATATGCCCGCTCTAGTTAAAATGTATGGCTCACACTGCATATTGTATGAAGGAAGTTGAAGAAATTATTTCTTTCACGATATATTAATTGTGCAATATCACCTTATGTTGTTAAGGTTGTAATAAAAAAATGAAAAGTGCCTGGTCCTTTCAAAAAATTACAATCAGCAACTCTTGAGTGAATATCGATGGCTAAAGTGCAAAACCTCTTAAGTCAAATTTTCCTATTTTATGTTTAGTTCAGTAATAATTTATAAAAATTGGTATCTATTAAACTACAAATACTCAAAATATATACTAATACTTTAATAGTTGAATTATAAAATAAATTATTCCTGGTAGCAAAAACTATAAAGCCTAATTAAAATGTTTTTTTTTGTCTCCAGAAAATTTATAAAAATATGACTTAACAGGTTTTATACTTTAGCCATCGATATTTTTCCTAATGATTACTAATATATTTTTTTCAACTAGTCATGTTTACATTATGGAACTTTATATTTGAGTATTTGTGTTAGTTCTTAAAAATATCTTCATTTCTAAATTATACTGCTGAGGTGGAAAACTGTGGCAGAATGGAGGCGGGTAAAATAGATGATAGAGATTTAACTGTTGGTAAAAATCGTCTAAATATATTTCATTTCAATGTAAGGAGTTTGCAGAAAAATTTCATCTGAAACCATTATTATTGAAAATGTTAATTACTTTAATCTACCAGGTATTGATCTATTTTATAATGTGTCAAAAAATAATAAAAATGATCATATATGTAAAAAATAGCAGTGAAATAATAAAATTTAGAGAGGTAAACCTAATTATATGTAATTTTTGCATTACTGGGACCTATAAATATAGACCCGGAGCCCACGTTATTTTTTTTATTAATAACAGGCTACAAATTTTTGAGAGAGTTAAGTTCGCCGAGTCGCCCAACTTTTTCCTCTCCGAAAATTTTTGAAACAGGTAGCTATGAGAGCTACCAGGTGTTGAACATGTCAAAATGGTGAGTGCAATTTATTTATTAATAACAGTTAGTTTTTTAGTTAAATCTTTTAATAATTTGATAAAAAACACGAAAACACTTTTGTTCTTGACCCCCGGTGGTATGGCCGCCGCGTCCCCCTCTCTAAACATCATTTTAACGTGAGCAAAATATTTACTAATAACAACCTATTTTTTTCACTATTGCTTGATAATTATTATAATAATCGAATTGCATTTTTGTCATACCAGTTAAATGGAATGTTTTCCTAGTCCTACACGCGAAACACGTCGGTTTTATGGGCTCGCCGAAATCATTAATAACTGTAGGACAATGAAACCACACGATTCCTTATTGACTGACCAAAAAAGTAAATGTCCTACAAAAATATGGGTATGTATCCCTAGTCGTACAAGACAAGTATGATATGCATTTGGTAATAATTCAAGCTGTTACGCGATTGAACCAAGTAACGGTTGGTTTAGGAATTTTGTACATCAGATGTTCTTTCATATTTATATTAATAATCCAATTAATAAGTATTTATGAGTTGTCATATTCACATAATAGCAATACAATGTTTGATCATGCGTTGTTATAGACGTATATACGTCCATCTTGATTAACGCGCGACAGTTCTAACAACTATTATTTAACGAGCAAAAGTAATTCCCAAACAACCGATGCGTAATGCCACCCATACTTTAAAAGGCTAAATATTCGACTTGATCAATTAATGTTTCTCGGTGAGATGCATTTGCATATATTTGTAAAATTATTTATATATATTACTAGTCAATGATCCCAAAATAAGCCAGGAATATGTTACCAACCCCTAATAATAATAATAAACTAAATACCCTTATGCAATTTTATCCACTCACCCTTACATAATAAACGAAGTTATTAAGTTAGGTGCAATCGATGTAATTTTTTTTATGTAATTCTTCTAGTGAAAAGACATTTTTTGTGTATTTTTGTTCTTTATAATTCATTTGTCTTCGTAATATATTTTTTCCCTGAATTACGGTTTATTGCGTAACGCATTGCATAAAAAACTTAATTACTCTGATGTAGAAACAAAAACGTGTAGTCTCTTCTGTCAATTTAGTTCTCGTTGTCAAGGTAAATGACCGAAATTATTTGGGATAATTAAAATAATTTTATATTATGAAATATAGATAAATTTATACAATTTGGACATATATATATATATATATATATATATATATATATATATATATATATATTGCGGTGAACAACGCATCGAGAATGCCAAGTGAGACCTTGGCGAAACGTCAGCAGGATTCAAATATGAATCAATATAACGAATGATTGTATTCCCGGATAAATATTTCTTCATTTATATATATATATATATATATATATATATATATATATATATATCTTGATGGTCCGGGTGTTCGTCCGTTGAAAGTTTTGTCCCTGTAAAAGGAACGGTCGCCTGACGTTTCGCCAAAATCTCACTTGGCATTTTCATAAGGCTTTTCCTCTTCTTCCAACACGAAGGGTGGCTGCAGGTTCGGACCTTTCCGTACTACTTCGTATCCGAGATCGTCGGCTAGGTCGTTCTCCGCTTGGTATGCTCTCCGTGGCGTCTGAAGTGGAAGTGAGCTCTGATATCTGCGCGCCGCTATTTATGCTATCTCCCGAGTCCCCTCCTATTTCTTTGCCCCGCCTCCGATTGTGTTGAGGGGGCGGTGCCGTTTGTTGTGGTCTTGTTTCGTATGCTGAGTTTGTGCTCTTCGATTCGGGGTTCGATTCTACGGTTTGTTTGACCTACACATGCTTGCTCGCATCCGCCGCAAGGTATCTTGTAGACTCCGTGACTCTCTAGTGGACGTTGGTCTTTGGGATTGCCTAGATGCTTTTTATCGTCTTATGAGGTTTGTAGGAAGTTTTGATGTTGCTTTTCCTAAGGATTCTTCCGATCCGATCTGTCACTCCTTGTATGTACGGAAGGGTGGTCGCTGCCTTTGGGGGGTCTTCTTGGGTTTCTTCATGCCTTGGTAGTTCTTGTTGATTCAGGGCTCGTCGTATGGTGTTGTTGCTGTACCCATTCCTCCTCAAGGTCTGTGAGATGGTGTTTAGTTCCTCTTGTTTGTGTTTGCCGTCTGAAATGCGTCGTGACCTGCACATAAGTGTATTTGCTACCGCTTGTATTTGGGAGGGATGATGGTGGGATTTAGCATTAAGGTATCTGTCGGTGTGTGTCGGCTTTCGATAGACTGTGTGTCCTAGCTTCCCTGTTGTTGTCCTTTTTAAGTAGATGTCCAGAAAAGGAAGGCATCCATCTTCTTCCATCTCCATGGTGAATTGGATCCTTTCGTGTAGAGAGTTTGCCAGGTGTAAGAAATTGCTGAGTTCCGTATCCCCATGAGGCCACACTATCAAGATATCGTCTACGTATCGTAGCCAGACTTTTGGTTTCAGGGGGGCTGTGTTTAAAAGGGCCGTTTCGAAATAAGACATGAAAAGGTTTGCCACCGCTGGTGAGAGCACCGAGCCCATAGGTGCACCGTCGACCTGTCTGTAAAGTTGCCTGCCAACGGAGAAATGTGTGTTTTTGAGGCAATGTTCCGCGAGTTGTATGATGTGCGTAGGAAGGTCTTCATTCATGGCAATTTGGTCCAAGGCTTCGTCAACGGGGATGCTTGGGTAAAGTGATTTGACGTCGAGACTTGCGAGGCGGTCTTCTTCTTGTAAGTTTAGGTCCCCTATTGTTATGAGAAGATGTTCGGAATTTTTTACGTAGGATGCGGCATTTTCGACTAAAGGTTGCATGGCTGCTGCGAGGTACTTCTCGAGTTGTTGAAGAGGTGAGTTGAAAGCACTGACTATCGGGCGCATCGGGACTCCTTCCTTGTGAATTTTTGGCAGACCGTACAGCTTGGGGCATCTACTGGATTTTTCCCTCGGGATGAGTCTTTTGCGTATGTCCTCATCTGGTATGAGAGCCTGAATCTTGGACTTGGTTGTTTTTTCCAAGTAGGTTGTCGGGTCTCTCTTTATTGGTTTATAGGTTTGGTCCAGTCGAATTTCTTTCATTTTTGAGTTGTAGTCATTTGTGTTCATGACTACCGTGGCTTTTCACTTGTCCGCTGGTAGGATTGTGATGTCTATGTTTTTCCTGAGGTTAGTGAGTGCTTGGTGTTCTGCCCTGGATACGTTTGGCTATAGTTTTTTAGCAGACCGCTGGATTCTTGCTACGTCTTGCCTTATTTCTTCGGCTTTCTCCGGTTCGACGTGGTGTAGTGTTGATTCTACGCCAGAGATGATATCTTCGACCGGTATGATTGTTGGAGTTATTGCGAAGTTGAAGCCTTTACACAGGATCTGTTTCTCGACAGCGGAGAGTGGATAGTTGGAAACGTTGTGGACCACTTTGTCATAGTCTAGCGGCCTAGTATTTGTGATCTGTACGGCCTTCCTAGCAAGGTTTTGATGTTTCTTGTTTAGTCTGGCTGTTTTCAGTTCTTTGTTTCTGTTCGAAAGAAAATTAGTTGTTCTGTTGACGTCCAGATTAGTCCGTGGAGGGTGTTGCTGAGTTGCAAGGGTGAAGTCAGTAGATCCCTCTCAGTCATGGCTAAGTGTCGTCTTGTCCGGTGTATTTCCTCGCGCAGTAGCCATCTTCTGGCATTGTTGAGGATGGTGTCGGTTTTCGTAGTATTGGTGTGGTAGGAAAGCTTGGTGAAAGATGGAAGGAGATTTTCGTCTCTGCATTTTATCAGGAAATGGAGATCGCACAGGAGTGTGGTTTTTCTTCTCTTAAGCTTTTCGTAGAGCTTGATGGATTTGAGTGTCTCCTCCCCGTAGAGGTGTACAATGTTTGAAAACAAGTTGGCACGGACGGAACTATGTGTAGCTCTCTTGATGGTCCGGGTGTTCGTCCGTTGAAAGTTTTGTCCCTGTAAAGGAACGGTCGCCTGACGTTAGAAACAGAACCACGTCATCGGTACAATTTGCGACAACGCAATGGTATCACCCAATCAAAACAAACGGCACCGCCCCCTCAACACAATCGGAGGCGGGGCAAAGAAATAGGAGGGGACTCGGGACATAGCATAAATAGCGGCGCGCACATATCAGAGCTCACTTCCACTTCAGGTCCGAACCTGCAGCCACCCTTCGTGTTGGAAGCAGAGGAAAAGCCTTATGAAAATGCCAAGTGAGATTTTGGCGAAACGTCAGGCGACCGTTCCTTTACAGGGACAAAACTTTGAATTGTTTTCATATATATATATATATATATATATATATATATATATATATATATATATATATATATATATGTTATATGAGAAGTGTACTTACTTACAATTTACACGTTAAAGTTACCATAGGTGCTTGAACCGTAATTGACTTCACACAAGTATCATATTACAACTTCCTAGAATTCTTAGAAATCACGTAGACGCTTTGTTCACATGAAAACTGATGACATAGCGTCAGCATTTTTACGTTATAAATGTAACCGAAAACAATTCTCAGTGTTCATTATCTTCATTTAACTTCATACCTATAATATTGTCTTTGTAACTTAAACATATGAATTTTTTGTAATAAATATTTTTTTAAAAAGTGAATTTAGTGAAACCAAATCTAAAATATATATATATATGTTTGAAAACAATTTGGCACGGACGGAACTATGTGTAGCTCTCAAGAGAGCTACATATATATACAGGGTGGGTGTAAACGGTTTGAGTGCAAAGATTTTGAAGAACAATACTTCAGGCAAAAACAAATCAAAAAACTTTATAACATTTTTTAAAATAAACTATAGTTTTGCCAAAAAGAACACATAAAGTTAGATTTTATGTAGCCCTTGCTACAGTGAATAATACAATAATTTCGATTTCAAAATGTCGGTAAATCTAAATATGTAAATACTCAATAGCTTATACATCTTTAATAGCCACATTAAAAATGAAAATTGATTATTTATACTCGAAATATGCTTTTATAATTTAGTGTAAGTTTCTCCGAATAGATATGGCAACGTGGCATACAGACCAACTTATTTACTACATTCTTTACCTTAACGACGACTGAGATAGTCATTAAATTAAATATCTATTTTCTAAAGAAATATTTTTGAAATATCCTATAAAAAATTTATATTATTTGGCAATTTCATTCCACTTACACCATTGCCATGATATTTTGAAGTATATCTACATGTCTCTTTGACTTCAATTTAAATTTTCTGTCATCCATATCAACCGTTTTCGTACATTTGAGTAGAGGATTCTTTTATACTGTTTTATATTGGATTGCTTTATATTTAACCTCAAGTTTTGTAAGTATTTTTATCATATTTTGTAAAACATAATAATTTAACCAAAACATTCTAGTATGGAACTGATGAAGAAGAGGAACTCTTCGAAAGCTCTTCATTAAAGAACAAAGAGTTAACACGTAGTTTTAATTCGCCCTCCACATTCAGGCTGAATCCCGTTAATTATTCAACATATATATATATATATATATATATATATATATATATATATATTTGTTTAATTTTTCGCGGGCACTAAATGTTTTAGGTGGTTTCCGGGAATTCATCTGCGTAGTTGATAACTGATCCTTGCCGGGATCGATGGTAAAATGACGACGTTTCGGCAGAGTCACATCTGCCCTCTTCAGGTCTGTTCGCATAATTCTCGTAGCCTTCTGCTTCCGCTTCTAGTTACTCGAATATTAAGATTTTCAGAAGCGCTCGCGCTGTTATATAGTCGCGGCTCGGCGCCTATTGGTTGGAACCGTGAACGGCTGCATGTGATTGGCCCTGGGCGCACAGTGGGCACGCCTCCCGCCTGCTGATTTGTTATTTCCGGTTGAGTTGTTATTGGACGGGTCCGGGCCGGTACGGTGTTTAATAGAATTTTCCAACAATTCGATAAGTTCTGAATTTCATTGCTTGTGTTTAGACTGTGAGGCCTCTTCGCTATTTCAATTGCCTCTCTTAAGAGTCTTGATTTCGGGTGTTCTATATTTGCCAGTACTCTGGTGTTCTCAAAGTCTATTCGGTGTGACATCGTGGTGGCGTGTTCCGCAATGGATGTTGTTTTTTCCTGCTTTCTTACAGCGTTCTGGTGTTCATCACGTCTAGCTTGAATTCTTCTATTAGTTTGCCCCACATAGGTTTTATGACAGTCTGCACAAGGAATCTCGTACACTCCCTGTTGTTCTAAAGGGATCCTCGTCTTCAGAGTCCTCAACACTGTGCTTATTTTTCTGTCTGTATTGAAAATAGTATCGATATTGTGTCTCCGTAGAATTCTTGCAATACTGTCCGTGGTCCTCTTGACATACAGTAAATAAGCCTTGGTTATTGGTGTGTCATGCTCCTCGTCTGTTTGTCTCGGTTTGGAGTTTAGGGCTCTAATTATATTTCGGTCTGTAAATCCGTTTTGTCTCAGAGCTGTTTTTAAACTGTCCATTTTCTGTTTGATGTTATCAGCTAGTCTTTGTGATCTGGTTACTAAAGTCTTGACGACGGCTTGTAGTTGGGCTGTTTGGTGATGAGAATTAGGTATCTGTTGGTCTGAGTTGCTTTAATATATACTGAATGGCCAAGGGTTCCATCTTCCTTCCTATTTGTGGTGACCTAAAAAAGTATTGTGGTATTCCCTCCCATGAGAGAGGCAATTGAAATAGTGAAGAGGCCTCACAGTCTAAACGCACGCAATGAAATTCAGAACTTATCGAATTGTTGCAAAATTCTATTAAACACCGTACCGGCCGGACCCATCCAATAACAACTCAACCAGAAATAACAAATCAACATGCGGGAGGCGTGCCCACTGAGCGCCCAGGGTCAATCACACGCAGCCGTTCACGGTGCCAATATAACAGCGCGAGCGCTTCTGAAAATCTTAGTATTCGAGTAATTAGAAGCGGAAGTAGAAGGCTATGAGAATTATGCGAACCAACCTGAAGAGGGCAGATGTGACTCTGCCGAAACGTCGTCATTTTACCATCGATCCCGGCAAGGATCAGTTATCAACTACGCAGATGAATTCCCGGAAACCACCTAAAACATTTAGTACCCACGAGAACTTAAAAACAAATATATATATGGTAATTTTGCAATTACCAGAGCATAAAGTGATTTTGTGACATTGTGTCATAGGCCATATTTTTCCTGGCATTAACATATTTTATGTTAATTTGTCGATATAAATTACATAAAACAGTCAAAGGCACAACTATTTCTTGTGCCCATTGGCCAAGACAGTGCTGTAATTGGTGACACTGTCCTGAAGTGTGGTAATTGGAAAACTACATAAATATGTCTATAGTATATAGTGATAAAAACAATATATTACCTTATAAATTTGTGCTCCACCTATTACCCAAATTTTTTCATATTCCTTTTCAAAATTTTCTTCACTAAGTTTGTTCATAACATCGTCCAGACTTCTAAATCCATATACATCTTTGTACTCTGACAAATCTAGTGCTGAGCTTGAAGATAAGACAAAATTTATTCTGTTTTTTAATGGTTTATATTTCGACGGAATTGATTCCCATGTTCTTCGGCCCATGAGGACAACATTTTTCTTTGAAATATCATTTGTAGTGCATGTCATTTTAGTAAAGTACTCCATTTCAGATCTAGTTCAAATTATTCAATTTAAAAAAGTTACTAAACTACTAGTAGAAAACATATCTAAGATATATAAGAAGTTTAGGAATAACTTTTGAAAATTATTAAATTCAAAATTATATTGAACATTAAAACTTACCTTAGTCTCCAAGGTAAGTCGTTATTTTTCCCAATCCCCATATTGCTACATACTGCAGCTATACAAGAAAATTTCAGATTCATTTCTCATAAATTTAATTGACAAATCATCACTTCAAGAATATCTACTATCTGGGGCCTGTTTCATAATCAACTTGTAACTTGTACTTTTGAAACTTGTAGAATTCAACTTCAAAATTATTGTATTGTACAAGTGACAACTTGTAAAATCAGGTGGATGCTTTAATCATAGATAAGAGATTTATATATGTATAAGATATTTATATATGTATATAGATAGGCAACTCACCGTGCAAAACACGTTCAGTAGATTACAGCGCTCAAGTGAGTGGTTGAAAAAACATACAAGGCGGGAAAATTAAATACGAATTAGCATTAAATACATTGTGTTTTTTTAATTCTTAGTCATCCTGATTTCTGACTGCATCTTTTACGAAGATGCAATCAGAAATGCAGGATGACTAATTATTATGTTTAAAATGTAATAAAAGGAAAGGAAATACAATAGTAAACAATTTTTATTGAAGGTTACATAGTTTGTCTTTATTCCAATCGAACTTTTTTTATTGATCCATGATCTTGCCCTTACCAGTTCTTAGAAGGTGAGATGGCCCTGATATCCTGATAAAAATATATTTATATATTAAAAATATAATTAAACTGTAGTAATATTTTTACCTCTTCTATTTTTTTGCTGTTGATATATTTCCATGTTCAAAATTAGCAGCAGGTGGTGTTGCAAAAGATAAATCTAAGCAAACATTATCCTATTCACTTTCCAAATCTGGGTTAACATTCTCCTTAGTTTTCTCATCTAAGAAATTTTGCAATAATGTACTGTACTGACATCAAAATTATTATGAAATAAATTACATACCATGATTATGAAATAATGAAGGAATGACACCAAATTTCAAGTTCGATTTCCTTCTTAAGCCCCAACAAATCTTGCTTTCTGAGGAAAAGTGAGCATCACACACTCTGTAAGACCTCCTAATTTGTTGGGGCGTTTTGTTCAACAGTTTACTGCTACTACTGATAATTGGAAAACAGCGAATGTATGGCTGTTTTCCAATTACTAGAGCACAAAGTGATTTTGTGCCGCACAGTGCGGCAATTTTAGGACGTTAATTGGAACATGGTTTTTTCGAAACCAACCGGTAGAGTACACTGATCACCATAAGGTTAAAAGCCTATTACTCATAGGTTATCAATTGAAGTTTATGTGTACGTAAATTATTTACAGAATAATTCAATAATGGCTGTTTTCCAATTACTAGAGCGCAAAATGTTTTTATGACGCCCTGTACCGTAATTTTCGGGTGTTAATTGGAACATACTTCGTGTTTTATAATAAAGTTTTATGTTTACTAAGCTTAGATCATTAACCATCTAGATATAGCCTGTCAAGCATAAAATCATGGCAACGCTAGAAAGAGAGGGCAATGGAGACAGTAAGAGCCTATTTCACTTAGTGGGTGGATGTTCGGTGGACGCAGCCAATGAACAACATGCTTTATTGGAAGCAGCTCCCAACCGAGTGAAATAGCCTCTTGCCCTCTCTATTGCCCTCTCTCTCCTTATTCTTACCACGACATTTGTGCACTGCAGGCTATCTCTAGAAAGTAAATGCTCTAAGTTACTAAGTAAACCTACGTAAAACACTAAGATAAAACATCTCAAAGGCACAGTTATTTCTTGTGCTCATTTGTGCGAGCGAGTGCTGTAATTGGAACACTGCTCAATTGTGCGGTTGTTACCGTCAAAGTGAAATCTTAGACAAAGTATACTATTTCATACTTTGACGCCCTAAGTTTTAAAGTGTGAAAATTTGAATTGTATAGATTAACTAGTAAAAGTTTTATATTAATAAACACTTATATTATGAGTATAAATTATCTAATTTATCATTAATCGTGTATAGTATACTGAATATAATGAGTATTTATTTATTTTTCATGTTTATTAATCATAAAAAGAACTCTACGACTAATTGCATTGTTGTCTTATATGTCTCTATGAATTGTAATACTTTCGTCAGGTGACAATTCGGATAACCTCAAAATATTTCACTAAGTTAACAACATACAGGAAAATAAAAATTTTAATAATTTTGTTTAAATGCACAATGTGGAACATTTGAAAAACAAATTTATTATTCTGGAGATTATTTGAAAGGTATTAAAGGTAAAATTAATCTATATTTTATATTTCTTTTAGCTATATCCATTATATTTGTAATACAGATGTCCAATCCAACCTTTATGAAAAGTATCAAGAGGAATGAAGAATTTATAATTTCAAAATATTGCAATAACCAAAGTAGAAAAACTTCACCAAATTGTGGCAAAACAGCCTGGAAGACTGTAATGAATCAATCATAGAAAATTATAGAAATTAATAGATCAAGAAATAGAAGTATACTTAGATCTGGACAGTATTGAAGAAGTGAAATTTGTTAATACCAGAAAATGCATGTTAGATTGCCAGCAGAAAAAGTCTATTGTAATAAAATCTCCAACTATTATTTATTAAAATGATGTGTTGGGAGAGTTTTGATGGTCAATATTCAATTTTCTTTGTGTATGATATATCAAAGGTAATATAATATATAATAGGTAATAACTTTATAATAATACAATACATTTGAAATATTTTATTTTGTTTTTAAGAGACAAATATATTAATATTACATTTATCTGGGGTTGACATATTATTAAGAAGGTACAATATCATTGCTTTTGGAATCAGTATTGTTTTCCATATATTCTGGGTCTGTAAATTTTAAACGGGGATAACAAATGGGGTTCCATATCATTTGTGCTATATTATCGCCACACTTAAATTGGCACTCCACATCTGAATGATTATACAATAAAATTCCCAAGTTGCCTCGATAATCTTCATCAATAACTACACCACCAATTTCAATACCAAATTTCTGAGAGTTGGTTTCAATACTTGAAATCCTTCCATAACAGCCCTGTGGTAAACAAATACCAAGATCCAACATTACCAGAAGTCTGTCCTTTGCCTTTATTGTAATGTCAATAGGAGTTCTTAATAAAAATCCAGCTGAGTGTGATTTTTCAATATTGAAAGCAAGTTCAGAAAATTTCCAATATTTTAAAACATTGGTGTATTCTTTTAGTGTGACATTGGTATTCTCTACTTGTGTAGATGCCATTTTCACAGAAAAATGAGTGTGCTGTTTAATATCCTTGATTAGAATAACATGAAATTGTTATTGATGAAAATATTTATTAAATTTGTAGATATCACCCCACCCATATTACACATCATACCCTCTCTCTAAATTATATAATATAAGCATCCACTGGTTTATTTGTCATTTTTCTAGATCCCACATAACAAGTTTGTAGCACATAAATTTGAGGTTGCTGATACAAAAATAATTCAGTTTTTTGCTTGAAATTACTAAAAATAAATATTTAACAGTTTTACAGTAAAAACATTACCTTAAGCAATAACATTTAAACATAATAAAAAATTGTAAGTTTTACACAAAGTAATTTTTAATCAATGACCTGAAATGCCATTTACTAGAGGGCAAATTAGTGATATTAAAATGATAGTTAAAGAAACTATAAGTGAATTATTTAATGATGAAAAATTTACCACCTTTATTTGTAGTCAAAAGGAACCAAAATTTGACGTTGAGCAAATCAATCAACAAATGGATGAAATAATGCAAGAATTAAAAGCCCAAAAACAGATTAATGAACAGTTCAAGTGTAAAATAGAAAAATTGAATCAGCACATAAAAAGAAATTCCATTAGATTATGTGGTTTACGAGAAGATCCAAATGAAAACTTGCCTGATAAAATTATATGGATATTGAAAAACAAGCTAGGAATAAATGTTACAGAAAGTAATTTTCAAAATTGTTTTAGAATTGGATCAAGTCAAAATGCTAAACCGAGACCGGTACTTGTTATAACAATCCAACACAACCAAATTAGAAATCTTACAAAATAGAAAAAAATTAAGAGGATCGTCTATAGTAATATTTGAAGATATGACCATAGCCAAATATATCTTGCTCAAGGAGGCAAAAACAAAACTGGGTAAAAAGAATGTATGGTACTGTGGGTGTCACGTTAAGGCTAATATTCGAGGTACAATACATACTATAGAAACTTTGGAAGATCTTGATAATCGAACACATTGATTTTTTATTTTCTTTTTGTTTAATAACTGATTAATATTGTTTAACATTTATAGTTGGAACTTCATAAGAATAATAAAGTTATAAACAAGTATTTGTTGTCTGTCATTAAATGAATTGGACATGATAATTAAATATTTTTGTTATTTGAATTCTTTTCAATATTCAGGGAGAAAATAAAATTTGAAAAACCTATTAATTTGTATCATAAGAAGGTTTATTAAATGGAAAATATAAAATTGAAAAATTGCATTGTTTATTTACATTTATCACAATATTCTTGAACAGTGTAAATCAATAAGTGAATTTCATTTAATGAATCAGTCATGATAATTAAATATTTTTGTTATTTGAAATGTTTCCAATATTCAGGGAGGGAATAAAATTTGATATACTCATTACTTTTGTATGATGCAGTTTATAAAATTGACAAGATACATAAAATATAAAATTAAAAAATGTATTTATTTACATTTAATGCAAAAACAGGAACACATTTCTTCAAGTGATTTAAAAAATATTTTTTGAATCTTTTAAAATAAAACTAAATGTTTTTAAATTTTTTATTTTCTTTTTACACAAATAAGTTTATTATATATATATATATATATATATATATATATATATATATATATTAAAATGATATGATTCTATAAAAACTTATTCAGATTTCTGATATGTGTTTTTTTGGGTTTGATAAGAAGATCCAAAACCATCGCTACCGCGCTCACTATTGTTTTCCATGGCTGCTATGTCTGTAAATTGCAAACTGGGGTAAAAAATAGGATGACATATTAATTGAGCTATAACGTCTCAACGTTTAAATTGACGTTCCGGATTTGAATGATTATATAATAAAATTCCCAAGTTGCCTCGATAATCTTCATCAATAACTCCACCACCAATTTCGATACCAAATTTTCGAGAATGTGTTTCGATACTTGATATCCTTCCATAACACCCCCGTGGTAAACAGATACCGAGATCTAACGTTACCAAAAATCTGTCCTTTGCCTTCAATATAATATCAATAGAAGTTCTTAATAAAAATCCAACGGAATATGATTTTATGGGTTTTTCAATATCGTATGCCTGATCGGATAATTTCCAATATTTCAAAACATTAGTACATTCTCTTGATATGGCATCAATTTTTTCTATTTGTGGGGATGTCATTTTCTCAAAAATTAACTGAGCTATTTGATCTCCTTGATGGAAGTAACAATCTGTACTGGAAAAATTATAGATTACAACCTTTATTGTGTCTTCTTTATCAATATAACAACTGCCAATTTCGATACAACAGCGTAGTGATAAACCAGATTTGGAAGCAAGTCGTCCACAATAATTATGGGGTAGTTCACACTGAAATGCTAAGTCAACTACCATATATTCTCCCGCTTGAAGATAACAACTAATGGGAGCTCGTAAATCTATTCCCGCTGATCTAGATGTAGCTTGCAGTGGTTTATAATCTGAATACAATATCAACCGAATAGGTCTAATTGCAGTTGTCATTATTATAAACAAATACTACCCTATGTTGCCAGGCTTGAAGATAACAGCTAGTGGGAACTGATAAATAAATTCCCGCTGACCTAGATGAGGTTGTAATAGTTTATAATATGAATACTTTGAGTTGTTATAAACATAGTAGACACCGTTATTTATATATATATCGCCCATTATTATCCATCCCCCCTTATATAAATTATATATATATATATATATATATATATATATATATATATATATATATATATATAAGTTTTCTTCTTTAAATTTAAGTTTTGTGATTTTACATCCAACGTTTATAACTTTTGTTATATACAATTTTTGATATCATATATTCATACCGAAACACATTTTGGACAATTCACATTTATTGCCGGTTCTTCTTCAGAATCAAATGTTTGAGAAATTTCAAGAAATAAATAGGAAAAGGTTTAATTAAAATTAAAAACTTAATAAGTTTTAGGGACAGGAAAGCGTTTCGTTAAAAAGTGTCTTACACCCATTAGAGTAATTTATAATTGGGTGATCCAATATGCCAGTCACTAGAAGGCAAACTAGTGACATTAAAATGATAACTATAGACACCTTAAACGAATTATTTAATGATGAAAAATTTATCCTTTCAATTTCCAGTCGAGTTGGACAAAATATCAGCGATCAAATAATGAATCAGATAATGGAAGTGGTGGACGGTCAAAAAACATGAATGCCCATTTGGTGGATGAAATAGCAAAATTAAATCAGAACATTAAAAGAAAATCCTCTTGGATACACGGTATGAAAGAAGACTTGGTTGATAAAATTGTTCAAATGTTTAAAGACAATCTAAAGGTAAATGTTACACAGGAAGGTGTCGAAATCTGTTATAAAATTGAAACATATCACAATGGTAAACCGGGACAAGAAACGACAATGGAAATTTTACAAAATAGAAAAAACCCTAAGTCATAACAGTCGGTGACATGGTGACTTTTGAACATCTCTTGCTTAAAAAGGCAAACAAAAAGGTCACTAAGGCGAAAGTATGGCATTATGGGCTAAAAATATTATTTGCACTTTTTGAATAAACAATAATTTAACTAATTGAGTATCACTATTTGACATGCATCTAAAACTTTCCTTAAATATATAAATTTATGCATTTAATTTTAAATGAGTATAGTAATTATGCTTTCAAACAAAGCTAAACAGCTAGTAATTTCTTTATATATATTTTTTAATTGAAGATGAAAATTATTAAATTAATAATTGTTTATTTTGGTAATATTTCCCAAGTTAAATATATGTACCACATACATAATTTCTAAATTAAATATTATAACCAATTTTGTAATTCTTTTTTAAACACCTTACCTACTACCTACATAATTATAAATATATAATAATAAATTTAGCTAAAAAATATACAAATTGTGTTGAGTGTAAGGAATTATTAAATAAAATTCTAAGTTTTTAATTATTATTTTTTTTAACCAAACATTGTATTATTTAACAAAATTATACAATATGTCATAAGTTGTTTTATCCACAGGAACTTTTGCTTTTTCAAATATTTTTTTAACAATTGTATTCGGATCCTTTTCAAATTCTTCAAAATTTTGTATTACCAATTTATCGGTTTTAAATTCATTATAATAATATTTTAAAGCTTTATGCGTTCTTATCATTCGAAAAGCCAACTTAATATGTGGCTTGTCTGTTATTAATCCATCTATAGTCTTTTTTACCGATAGCTCCTCATTCAGCAACAGAACAGCACCCTCTATTTCGATATCGTGATTTAAATGTTATTTTAAATCGTCCCATTGTTCTGTTAATTCTACCAAAACCGGTACCGTATCCATTTTAATGTTTTTGCAAATTTCTTCAACTTCTTTTCTTGTTGCCCACCAATCTTTATCTTTATGCACAACAATACCTATGGTTCTAAACTGTGGATTGCATTTATAATGGTTGTTATCAATCCATTCGGTAATTAACGAAAATTTTCCAAAATTTTCAAAAGCTGTTTTCCAAGTTTCCCAATTCATATTTAAAAATTTTTCCAGAGCTCCATTATTTGTGTTGAACGGTGTCAAAATTGTTATGTTTTGATGATAGCAAAAGCACATCATCACCTTTATATGTATAGGTTACGATTTCTTGTAGAAGTTCATCTGGTTTGTTGGAAAACGACACACTACTTGAAGAGAAATTATTTAAATAATTGAAAAATTTTTGCAATGGTTCAGTATAAATGATCAATTTCGGTCCGGTTAATTTAACTACACTATTTTTTATATCCTGAATTAATAAATTTACATCACCAGGGGAAAAAATGTGAAAACGGTGTTAACACCTTTTAATTTTTCTGTTACACAATACCGTCTGTTAAAAAGAGATATATTAATATAATCTTCTTTGGGCATGTTGTTAATGAACCCCGTGAATTTCATGGTTTTTTATGGTTTTATCTTTTCTGGTAACAAAACACTAATTATATGTCATGGATACCAGGCTTTTATAGTATTTACCCACCCCACTCGTCAAATATAAGAATGGTCACGAGATCGATATCCCAAATAACGAATCTAAATTTACATTTAAATGTCGAATGAGAAATGTGCAATTTACCCCCGCGCTTCTAAATAATTTGATATAAATAAACCATCGTAAATATATTTCTCCAGTTTACAGCAATTATGTTACCTACGCAACTGCTTATTGACCTAAACAATGGTGATTTACAGTTAGAAAACCTTAGTGATTTAGATCTTGTTAACATACCATCGAAGGTTTTGAAAGAGTATATAAAAGACAATGTTGGTGCCACAGAATTGCAAAATATATGGCACAAATTGCCTCCAGAATGTACTCAAGATTATTACATTCAAATCCTATTGCCCTGTTTTGTTCACCGTAATCAGTTTGGAACCGAATTTGACAAACCGCCGACTTCACAAAAAAAATGTTGCGCTTGTAAAGAAAGTAAGAATGGGATAAAAACCACGACCATACCAAAGATACTTATTGACTTAGAAAATGATAATTTACCGTTAAAAATTCTAAGTGAGTCGGATCTTGCTAATATACCGTTAGAGGTTTTGGAAGAGCATATAAAAGACAATGTTAGTGCCACAGATTTGTTGGAAATATGGCACAAATTGCCCCCAGAATGTACCCAAGATTATTACATTCAAATTCTTTTACCGTATTTTGTTCACCATAATGGAACCAATTTTAACGAACCACCCACTTCACAATAAAGATGTCCTTCATGCAAAACAATTCAGAGGAAAATAGCTAGAGGGTTTGTTGATAAGACCACATAGAAACGCATCTTAAAGAGATTATTTGAAATATAAAGACTAAAATTTTCTTTAAAAATTATTTTTAAATCTATCCTTATACAATCCAAATACTTGATTTGATATTAACTCATTGTTGAATCATAACTTACCGTTTTGTATATGCTTTATTCAAATCCAAATTTACATTAAAATATATAAAATGTATCTTTTAGTTAGAAAACATGAAACCTAAATCCCCACCCCTCCTTAAAAGACATATAAATAATCGTCATATTTAGTTTAACGTAATCTTGTCAGATAGAGCATATAATCAACTACTTGCCGACCTGGTGGGTGATCAATTAAATTTGGACAATATTCAGCCAACTATTTTGAAAAAATATATAAAAAACAATGTTAATGCTACTAATTTGTTAGCTATGTGGCACAAATTGCCCAAAGAATGTACTCAAGATTATAACATTCAAATTCAGTTGCCGTGTTTTTATCACCACAGCAAACCATATGGAACTCAATTTGATGGACCCCCTAGTTCACAAGAAAAATGTACCTTTAAATTTTCCATTTTTTTTCAATGGCGGTTTTCCAAATTTCCCAATTCATATTTAAAAAATGATCCAAAGCTCCATTATTTGTATGAAATGATGTTAAAATTATATATTTTGAAGAAATTAAAAACACATCATCGCCCTCGTATGTGCAATTTAAAATTTCTTTTAGAAAGTCATCAAGATTTTCAGAGAAAAGTGTAACCTCACTAGCAAAAATATTTTTTGTTTAATATATTATCTTCTATGGGAATTTCTTTAATGAATATCATGTTTTTCTTCTGATGTTATCTTTACTAAAGCTCTAAGTATACTGGATTTTTATAATACAATATAAAGCTTTAAATTATTTAACTCCCTCCAATTAATCATATTTATTAAAATAAAAATCAATGGAAATTTATATTTAAAAGTCATTAATAATTTTAAGACAAGCTTACAACAACAATTCTCTATAACGCACAAATAAAAAAATTCAAATTTCCATATTGTATCGCATTTATTTTTACCATTTTATTAAAAACTACAAAACTTTCAGTGGGACTTTCTTCAAAAGATTTTTTTATATAAGTCACTATGATGGCATCGGCGTGCTGTTCTATTAACTGTAATATTTTTTCTATTATTGATGAGCAAACATTTAAAAAACACAGTGTTAAATTTATACCAAGTTCAAAACCAATATTTAATTTTAAAAGAATAATACATGAACTAGATTTTATTATGACCAAAAATAAAATTATTTCAGAGACTGATGCTCAAAATCTAAATAATATGTTCTGGTCTCATTGGCTGTTCAAATGTCAACATAATATTGAAAATATGACTATAGACGATATAAAAAATTTAAAAAAAATCATCGAAAAAGATTCCTTTGTTCAAACAACTCGAATAGAATCTTATGCTGCTACTATTTCAAATATACCCAATGCATTTAAAAAACTCTTAATAAACCGTCAATATTCGTTAATGGAACCAGCTCATTCTCCGTGGAGTATTTTCATATTTATTGGTGTCTTTTTAATTATAATGCCTTTACTTGTAAGTCTTGAAAAAAATAACTCTAGAATATCTAAAGTAGAATTAAATAATTCCAAAAACTTTATTAATCAAAACATGTAACAGGAATGTTTTTACTTGATTATAATTGATAATTAAATTATAATAGTATTTCAAATTAACAACTATGAAAAACAATTACACTATACGAAAAAAAAAAACGGTTAATTACAAATATTTATTAGTTAAATTTTTGATTACAGCATCCTTTATTCGCCACGAATACGTCTTGCTAATTGTAGGTCCTGATGAGTAATTGTCACTCGTTTGGCATGAATAGCACACAAATTGGTTTCATGGAAAAGACCAGTCAAGTAGGATTCACTAGCTTCTTGAAATTTTAAGTCACGTTTAAAATTTTGCGCAATTTCCCGAACAAGTCGTTGGAATGAAAGTTTTTTTATTAACAAATCGGTACTTTTCTGATAATGACGAATTTCACGAATAGCCTTTGTACCGGGTCTATGACGATATGGCTTTTTCACACCACTCGAGGCGGGTGCATTTTTACGTGCCAAATTTGTTTTATCACCGCCGGTTGATTTACATGGAGTATGCTTAGTACGAACCATTCCGAGTACGATTCACACTGACAATGAGATATCAAATATTTTGGATAGTCGTCACTTGTTTTTTTGACCCTCCACAATTCTGAAAAGATAAGTTAAATATTAAAAGAATAAAAATCAACCGATAATTGTTAAAGTAGGGATTATCATATAAATATCAACTCTCGAATGTAATTCATTCTTATACATATTTTCAAACAAGTTAGCTTTTGCGGTACTCAATTTCGAGGGAATATTTGTTTACTATAATTATATATATATAATCTCGTAATCATTATGGAATGTTTGAAAAATAAAAATGTAATCTGTCCATACGATTCAAATCACGAGATACGACAATTACGTTTAGCAATACATTTATCAAAATGCAAGAAAAATCACCCCAATATTGGTCTTGAAACGTGTGACTTCAATGCGTTTCACAAAATACCGAAACATGAACTAGAAATGCATCATAATAATTGCCCAGATAAAAGAAACATTGAAAAGGCATTATTTCGGGGAGAAGATGAACCAACAAATAAATTTCCAATTTTTAATATGCATGTACTGACTACAGAATCATGGGATGATTGTAATTACACTAGTTACGATCCCACAAAATTCATTGAAACTAAACCAGTGTTGCGAAAGTATGTAAATCTATCAAAAAGCAAACGACGTGAATTTAGAAATATGGAGCGAATAAGATTTGCAAAATTCGAAACCAACCGCAAACAACAACTGCAAAACAACAATGAAAGTTCTGAAGATATCAACAATTTATTAAGACAAATACATATAAGAAAAAATACAGCATATATTCCATAATATTAAATGAATAAAATGTGAGTGTAAATAATAAATCATGTAATATTGTATTTATAAATTTCTTAGTGCTTGTGATTTTTAAAAATAAATAAAATATAGAAAAAAAAAATATTTTATTTATATATTTAGTATACTAACATTATGCTCATAAATAATTTGACAATTGTTGGTGATTCAAAATGGAGTGCCTGAAAGTATGAAAAATTGAATATTGTAGAAGTTAGCTAGTTAATTTTAAGATTATGAAAAATCATTTTACAGAAATGATGTTTTAATTTCAGTTTTTATTTTAAAGTTAGATCGAAAAAATTGTTGAATAAATTAATTCAAGATTTTATGGTAATTTAAGTTTATGTGCTAAACTTAACTTAAATGTAAATTTACAAGTATTGATCAACTTGAAACGTTGATGAATTATAATTAAGAAAAAATACACAGTAAAAATGGAGAAATAACTCAATGTAAATTTACATGTAATGATCAATGTACTAATTAATATTTTTAAGGAGGGGTATGAGAAATAATTCAGCACTTCATGTATATAAAGAAGGACTCGCTTCTAATTCTTCAAAGTATTTGGTGCGTTCCCGCAATTTGTTTAGTGTATTGTCTTCAATTTGATTGAATTACTTCATTGATTTTTAAACTTCTGCACCTTTTCTAAAACTTTCCGTCGCGCTAATGCTAATTGTAAGTGTTTTTTTTGCGTATAAAATATAGATAGTATTGACATTCGTGTTTCGGTTCCCTAGCTGTTTGGAGGCTTGGGAGGTTCGTGTTTTGTTCTCCGAACTATTCGGACACATTTTTTGATTCCGTCTGAAGAGGCGCTGCTTTTTGTTGTTATAGTGTTACGAGTCCGCGAGTTCTTAGCTCCGTTGGTAACGACCGCTAAACCGCTTTCATTTTGTTTCTTTTGTGTTTACAAAAGCGCATCATTTGTTGTTAAACCCGCATTTTTGTTTGCTCAATCAATGAACATTACGTCGCTATTTTTTTGTGTAACGTGTTGTCCAGACAAAGCTCTAAGAAACTGTTCCTGCTGTACGGGGCTAGCCTCTGAAGAAAGAAGACCCAAGAAAATACCAGAGCTTCGACATAAAAGGTTAGTGATAACTTTTATTTGGTGATTCGTTTATTGATTGTTCCGCTAAAGGTCCTTCGTCAATTATATACTTGCATTGAACCAGCATTGAACTAAAACCGCAACATCTAATTCATAAATTTTTTTGAATATCCTCTATGGAATGTGCATCGAAGATATTCCATAATTTGGTCCTTCGAGCCGGATGCAATTTGAGTTAATTTAGTGCAAAGATTATCGAATAAATTACATAATTTGGTCCAACTCCGGGCCGGATGCAATTTGAGTTAATTTCGTGCAAAGATTATCGAATAAATTACATAATTTGGTCCAACTTCGAGCCGGATGCAATTTGAGTTAATTTCGTGCAAAGATTATCGAATAAATTACATAATTTGGTCCAACTCCGGGCCGGATACATTTGAGTTATTTTCGTGCAAAGTTTAATGATCAAAACATTGATTTCCACAATTCCATTGTTGGATTAATTTCAGATGCAACCGATGATTTTGACTTTGGGGATGACATTCGCAATAAATTTGAAAAATTGTTTTATTCAATTAGGTCTATTTTTGCTAAACTGAAATCTGTTCAGAATTCTACGCGACAAAATATAGCTCGGGAACAGAAAAGTGTTGCTTTGCCGCGAATTGATTTGCCTTCATTTAGTGGAGACATATTGGAATTTGGTACTTTTATTGATTTGTTTGATTCATTAATTCACAATAATGAAAAACTCAGTGCTTTGCAGAAGTTCAAATATTTTCAGTTAGCTTTAAAAGGGCCTGCTTTTGAGGCTGTTAGGAATTTTAAACTAACACAAAACAATTACGTGAGTGCTTATGAAACACTTTTGAAAAAATTCAAGCGAACTCGTTTAATCGCGGAGTCTCATTGGTCAGCGTTAGAACAATTCCCCCAACTAACTTCAAATAGCCCTTCAGAGGTTCGGAAGTTATTGGATGACTTCAGTGATAATTTGGAAGCACTGAAGAATTTGGCTTTACCACTAAATCAGTGGAATTTTTGTATCGTTCAGATGATGTTGAAACGAGTTCCAAAGAATTTAGCGGCTAAATTTGAACTTTACCATGGTACGGTGACCGCTCAAGATGACTTTCCGATCCGTTCGGAAGTTGTTCATTTTTTGTCGAAGCATTGTGATGCCTATGAACATGTTGAATTATCCCGCAAGGCAAAGCGAAGTGTTGACAAAAAGTTACCATTGAATTCAAAGCAACATTCTTCCCGCTTCACTACATCTTTGTTTGTCACTAAGAATAGAAATTGTTTAGTTTGTAAATCCGATCATGCGATTTACAAATGTTCTGAATTCTTGAACAAATCAGTATCCGCGCGGTTTAAGTTTGTTAAAGATTTTAGACTTTGTTTTAATTGCTTGAGCGATTCTCATCAGTCGAATCGCTGTAAATCTTTATCCGCTTGCCGCAACTGCAAACAACGCCATCACACATTGCTTCATTTTGTAAATCGTGGTGAATCAGGCATTCGGTCTGAATCTAGAGCTCCCCCCGTAAACCTGGCTTCCACATCTGGGGGATCCAGTACCATTAATACTGTTGAAAGTCCCGAAACTTCTCTACTGCAGACTTCTTGTCATAGTTCACTTTTGTCATACAATTCAAATGTGTTGTTATCTACCGCATTAGTTGAGGTATTGGATAAGCACGGTTCTTATCAAACTTTGCGATGTCAGCTAGATTCTGGTAGCATGACATCATTCATTGCGAGCAAGGCTGTGAAACGCCTTGGCTTCCGACCTATGCCCGCTTCGATTCAACTCAACGGGCTAGGTTCTATGCAGAGTCCCTCTTCTGAGGGCTCTCTTACCCTTTCTCTTCGATCTATAGTAAAGCGTGAGTGCAATTTTGTTGTTGATACTATTGTTTTACCCCGCATTTGCAATGATATGCCTGTTGCGCCCATTAACACGGCTAATATGACATATCTAACCAATTTGAAACTTGCTGATCCTGGTTTCAATAGCCCAGGCGCTATTGACCTTTTGTTAGGTGCCGTTATATTTTCTCAAATTTTGTTGGATGGACGCCTTCTGGGAAAGGAAGGTGTTCCTGATGCTATTAACACTGTGTTTGGTTACATCCTTATGGGTAAAGTGTCTTCGAGTTCTGTTAACTCTCATTCTCAGTCAGTCATAAACCCAACTTCGCTTTTTTGTCAAATTGAAGATGTAGTATCATTAGATGATTCACTCCAAAGGTTCTGGACAATTGAAGATGTTCCTACCGCTCTGGTTCAGTTCCCTGATGATCTTATCTGCGAAAAAATATTTTCCGATTCAGGTAGATTCGTTGTGCCCCTTCCTTTTCGTAATACACTTCCTGCTTTTGATTGAATGTATGATCTCGCCGTACAACGTTTCTGCTCTTTAGAAAGACCTCTTCTACAGCAACCAGATCTCTACAAACACTATTGTGATTTTCTTAAAGAGTATTTGGAGCTTGAACATATGGAGATGGTTCCAGATCTATCATCTACTTCTTCTGATTGTTACTACATACCGCATCATTGTGTTTTGAAACCTGATAGTAGCACAACCAGTATTTTGTTGAGAGAGGTTATGCCGCTGTTGTTTATTTTGTGTTCGAAACCGCATCTGGATTTCGTCAAAGTTTTTTTGTGTTGTCTTTATCGAAAGTTGCCCCTTTGAAAACTTTGTCACTTCCCAGATTGGAACTGTGTGCTTCAGTTCTTACCGCTAAGTTGGCTCATTATGTTTATGAGCAATTCAATAATCGTTTGTTGTTCAAGGTGATTCGTTGCTGGTCAGATTCCACGGTAGTCCTTTCATGGCTTAGTTCTTCCCCGCACCGTTGGAAGACATTTGTCAGTAATCGAGTTGCTTACATTCAGGAAAAATTTCCTTATTCGCATTGGTTTTACATCCAATCTTGTGATAACCCCGCTGACTTGGGTTCCCGCAGCACTTTGCCATCAGAGTTGTTAGGCAGTGCACTTTGGTGGAAAGGCCCACAATTGTTGATTACCGCTTGTTTGCCACATGCTTGCTCAGACTCAAGCATGTCACCGCTAGTTTTGACTGAAGCCCGTATAGTGGCGCTTCAAGTCACCGCTTCACCAAATTTATTTGGTACTTTGTTAGAAGAACATTCTTCTATTAATCGCATTACCCGCATTATAGCTCATATTTGTCGCTTTGTTGATAACGCCCGCAATCCAGACCGTAGGGGCTCTGGATCATTTTTGGCTGCTGAGTTATATCAGGCTCAGCTTCGCATTGTTCGCTATGTTCAAGATCAATATTTTTCTAAAGAGATTTCCCTTCTTCGAGAACGAAAACTTTTGCCCAAATCGCTTCGTAAACTTTCGCCGTTTCTTGATGAACAGGGAACTCTTAGAGTTCGTAGTAGATTGGCTAATGCTCCCTTGCCGTTTGACACTAAATTTTCCGCACTGCTACCAAGTAAAAGTCGTTTGACTAATCTAATTGTCGAAGATTGTCATGTCACCAATCTTCTCTACTGCAGTTCAATTTCTTTTGCAGCAACGATTTTGGATTCTATCTGCAAAGAAAGTAATTCGTACTGTTAAAGCGCACTTAAGACGTGTCGTTGGAGATCAAATCCTAACCTACGAAGAACTTTCTACTGTATTTGCACAGGTCGAAGCAGTTTTAAACTCGCGACCTATAACCCCTTGTAGCAACGATCCATCGGATCTTACCGCCTTGAGTCCTGGAATGTTCCTTACCATGGAACCTTTAACAGCACCTCCTGAATCTGATTTCTTATCTATCCCATCTAATCGTCTCAACAGATGGCAGTTACTGAGTCGTTTGCATCAGGCATTCTGGAAACGTTGGTCGCAAGAATATTTACATACTCTTCATCAACTGAGTAAATGGACTGATCCCTCGGAGGTTGTTAAGCCAGGTACTCTTGTTATTTTGAAGCAAGACACTTCACCTCCTTTGAATTGGCCATTAGGGCGCATTATTGACGTACATCCTGGAGGTGATGGTGTTGTACGCGTTGCTACAGTTAGAACTGCAAGTGGTACTTTGAAGCGACCTCTTGTAAAGCTTTGTCCACTGCCAGTGGACCCTTAGTTTTGAAATAAGTAATTCAATGCTGGCGGAATGGTGCGTTCCCGCAATTTGTTTAGTGTATTGTTTTCAATTTGATTGAATTACTTCATTGATTTTTAAACTTCTGCACCTTTTCTAAAACTTTCCGTCGCGCTAATGCTAATTGTAAGTGTTTTTTTTTTGCGTGTAAAATATAGACAGTATTGACATTCGTGTTTCGGTTCCCTAGCTGTTTGGAGGCTTGGGAGGTTCGTGTATTGTTCTCCGAACTATTCGGACACATTTTTTGATTCCGTCTGAAGAGACGCCGCTTTTTGTTGTTATAGTGTTACGAGTCAGCGAGTTCTTAGCTCCGTTGGTAACGACCGCTAAACCGCTTTCATTTTGTTTCTTTTGTGTTTACAAAAGCGCATCATTTGTTGTAAAACCCGCATTTTTGTTTGCTCAATCAATGAACATTACGTCGCTATTTTTTTGTGTAACCTGTTGTCCAGACGAAGCTCTAAGAAACTGTTCCTGCTGTACGGGGCTAGCCTCTGAAGAATGAAGATCCAAAAAACAGCAGAGCTTCGACATAAAAGGTTAGTGATAACTTTTATTTGGTGATTCGTTTATGTGACGGCACGTGTTTATTGATGGTTCCGCTAAAGGTCCTTCGTCAATTATATACTTGCATTGAACCAGCATTGAACTAAAACGGCAATATCTAATTCATACATTTTTTTGAATATTCTCTATGGAATGTGCATCGAGGATACTCCAGTATTACTTTACTATACACATTTTTCGTGTATTGCAATCATGCAATCAGAAAAAGAGGATATTGAAATCTGTCCCTATGATGATGATCATAGGGTACAAGAAAAACGTATTGGAAGACATATATTAGAATGTGGAGAAAATTATCCGCATCTTAAAAGATGTCAGTTCAATATGAGACATGTAATTCCGGAAAATAAACTGGAAGAACATCATAAAAATTGCCCTGAAAAAAGGGACGATGTATAATATTTACAAAAACAAAGCAGATATCCACTTTCACGAGAAGAAGATGAGCAACCAACAAAATACCCCATTTATAATAGGCATGTACCGACAACAGAATCGTGGGATGATTGTAATTACAATAGTTTCGATCCCACGGAATTTATTGAAAATAAACCCGTTTTGCGAAAATATGCAAATCTAACAAAAAGCAAACGACGTGAATTCAGAAATATGGAAAGAATAAGATTTGCAAATTTGGACACAAAAATAAACAAAAAGCTGCCATCAATAAAGAAAGTCAAGAAGACATTAATTATTTACTAAAAGAAATAGAAGATATGAGATTTCAAAATAATTTTTATATTGTTTTCTGTTTAAAAAAATAAATAAATATAGAAAAAAATAGTCTTTTATTTACATATTTAGTATACAAACATTATGTTCATAAATGCAATTAAATTTTACAATTGTTGTTGATTCAAAACAGAGTGTCTGAAAATTACTAAATGGTAAATATTCAGATGAAAAACGGTGATGAAGCAATGAGAAAATGATTAACGACAATAATTCTAAACGAATTGTTTATAATTTTAGTAGTTTCTGAAAAAGTATTGTGTTATTGTGATAACTCTTGGGATATTGAACAGTTTTATGAAAATGTTTTAGTAGAAAATCCTCAAATTAATTTGTACTGCTACGAAAATATGAATTGGTTGTTTTGTAGTGTATGTATGAAAGAGAACGAATGTCGAATCAATGAATTAATGGTGTATTGTGTAAAGTGCAGGAAAATTACTATACACCTTTTGTAATCTTTGGTATTCGCATGTCGCAAGATTATTCTCTGAAAATGTACATTTTATGAAACTACCATACTAGAAAATAATGTTACCCGAAACATAAATTAGAAGAGCATCATAATAATTGCCCAGATAAAAAGACATTGAAAGCAACAACGGAATTATGGGATTAACTGTGAAGAATTAGGTCTCCTACCACAACCATATAATTGATAAAGAAAAGGTGGACGAAGAAAATATACTAAAACTAAAAATTTGTCGTTTGTATGCCAGTATTTGTATTTATATAATTGTAACAAAATTGGAATTTGCAAAGAGGAACGTTTGAATATTATAATTTCTAAACATTTAATTTTTTATTAACAATTTAAATTGCAAAACATAAATTACAGTCAAATTAAAACCGTGCGGACACAAATTAAATTTATTGTAAATTCTAATTATGTAAAAAGGTTTTAGCATTTAAAAATTAATTGTAAATTTGTTTAGAAATAAATAAACTACCAAGTAGCTATTTATTGTTTGATGTTATTTTATTTTTGTCATCTAATTCCTAGACCACGATATCAAATCATTTGTTTTTCAGCAATTTGTCATTAGAAAATATAAATACAACTGCGCAAAGAAATAAATAAAATCTCTTCTATATTCTAATTATTGGTTAATCAATATTGCAACATCTAAAATTATTGGAATTAGTTTCCACGACACGGTACTATTTATAGAATTTATTGCTATCTAACCGACCCCGAAATCGCCAAATCGCAGATAATTTTTTAAACAATTGATTATTAAAATTAATCATTCTAATTTTATTTTTATTGTTCGATTTTCAAATAGAAGAATCAGATTTCTGTAATTGTTTCGTTTGGACAATTTGAAATATAAAAAATAAATTACAGGCGTAAAAACAGAAATAAAATTTATTTAAAATTCTAATTTTCATTTCTTATCTAAAGTTTTCAATTTATATATATATATATATATATATATATATATATATATATATATATGTTTATATTATAATAGACGAACTTCGCATCTTCCTCTCTAACTTCTTTATTAAAGATATATTTATGGATAAGAAGTGAGTCGCGCGCGAAGGATATGTTGTTTATATAATAATTTTAGTACCACATGATCGATAATAACCCATTTCATTAGTCCGAGCATCTGAAAGCTTCCCTTTTCACCAAAAATTAGACGAAAATTGTGGTAGAGGGGGTAATTTTACATTCAAATGAATATCGGAGTTCAAGTAGAGTAGTCGTTTGAGGTTATAATACACAAGTCAAAATTTATCTTATTGTATTAGTTAAATATTTTATTTACTGGACAGTATTTTTATTTGGTTTAAATTAACACAAATGAAATATTTATTATGAGATATATATATATATATATATATATATATATATATATATATATATAATATTAATAATTTCCAATACATTTTATTTTTGCTCTTGTTTGATTTTATTGCACGATTTAATTATTTGTCGTTAAGTTTCTGAATTCTTTAGTCAATTTAAATTGCAAAACGCAAACTACCATGAAATTAGAATATCTAGTTTAACAATGTTGTTTCGTTTTTGCATGAGTGTTGTTAAAATTATATTCGAATATTTTTAGTCGTATCGTTTTATCAAATTTAAAATACAAAAACAAGGTGAAAAATAAAAGCAGAAATAAAATCTTGGGTTATTTTATTTAAATCTCAAGCAAAATATTTGTAGAATTTAGTTTTACAAATCTTTATCCATTTATATTTGTCATTTCTGTATTAAAATAATTTGAATTGCAAAATATAAAGTACTATGAAATTAGAACACAAAACTTTTATCACGAAGATTGTTGAATATTTAATTTAACAATATGGTTTCGTTTTTGTATGAATTTTACCAAAATTATATTCGAGTATTTTTACTCGTTTCGTTTTATCTATTTAAAATACAGAAACAGTGAAAAATAAAAGCAGAAATAAAATCTTGAGTTATTTTATTTAAATTTCAAGTATAATTTTTATAAAATGTAGTTTAAGAAATTCTCAATTTAAATTGCAATTAATTCTATATTTGAAAATTAAAATTTAATTTTTGTATCAATTTGCAACTTTTATTATTTCCTAAAATAATTCTAAAAGATTATCTGCGATTTGAAATACTAAATTATCGGTGTACAAATATTTGTAAGGTTTTAAAATTGTTAGAACTATTTAGTTTGGACGACACGGTTTTTTAAACCGTGAGATTATTCAACTTTAAAGTTTTTATTCATTTATTTTTATCAAATTAAAATGCAGAATCACAAAAAAACTAATCTTGGTTATTTTCTTTGTATGGCAAGATTATAGAATTTAATTGTTCAATTATGCACGTTTGATATTTTAAAATAAAAACTCCAATTTAACATTTGTTCCGAAACCTTTATTATTTCTGCGAATTAGTTTTGGAAGATTACTCGTGATTTAAATAATTGCATTTAAAATTCAAAAACTAGCTTGGACTACACGATTTTGTTTTTAGTATTAAATTATCCAGTATTAAAAGTTTTTACTGGTTTGTTTTTATAAATTAAAATGCAGGATTACGGTAAAAAATAAAACCACATTGAAGTAAAACTAAAGTTTATTGTAAATCCTAATTATTGTATCTCCTTAAATATTTTCAACGCCAGCTAGTTGACGTATAAAAAAAACTCGATTTCAACAATAATTATCTATGAGGCCAAGTTGAAATTGAATTGAAATCGGTTTCTATGCTACGCTCGGTTTCTAAATCTTAGTTTTAATGAATTCTAATTTTTAAATATTGTCAAATGTTTTTATATTCAATTGAAAATTTCTTTAAGAAAAAAATATATTAACAGACCGAATCTTCTCATGTATTAAATTTTATTTGCATTCATCAATTATTAAATTCATATCTATCAGAATTTAGAATAAAAATTTCAAATTGTAAATTATTTGGCCAGATATTTCAAAATAAATATTGAACACAACTTGAAAAAATATACATGAACATAGCCGACCTATAAAATTGAAATCGGTTTCGCGACATTTTTTTTGTCGTGCTGTTTAGAGTCGAATGTTTATTCGAATTACAAAACTTTGAGCACAATAAAAATACAAACATGCATTGTTGTGTGATTCGCAAATTCGCGTGAACTAATGAAAGTTAACAAATTCAATTTTTTAAGCTTAAATATTTATTTAAATCACAATTAGAATTTTGAATCGAGATATTTTAAAAAGTTTGCGTTTCGACAATTCGAATTATAAATCTTTTAAGAATAAAATGTTGAACGTGATGCTCGTTTAAAAAATAATCCATTATTGAAATGTTTATACAACCAAAATTGATTCATAAATAATTTTTTAAATCGTTGAAATTATTGAACCTAGTCTCTGCGGTTTTATTTCTATCTACGCAAATCTCCAATTTTAGTTTTTTAGTTTTACAAATATAAATTACAAAATTTACAGCACGGTAGAAATAAAAACCGGAACAGAAACAAAATATATTGGAAATTATATATATATATATATATATATATATATATGTTTATATTATAATAGACGAACTTCGCATCATCCTCTCTAGCTTCTTTATTAAAGATATATTTATGGATAAGAAGTGAGTCGCGCGCGAAGGATATGTTGTTTATATAGTAATTTTTGTACCACATGATCGACAGTAACCCATTTCATTGGTCCGAGCACCCGAAAGCTTCCCTTTCCACTAAAAATTAGACGAAAATCGTGGTAGAAGGGGTAATTTTACGTTCAAATGAATATCGAAGTTCGGATAGAGGAGTCGTTTGAGGTTATGTTCAAAACGTTACAATTGTTTTAATAAACAAATATGCAAGTAATAACGATTGAATCGTGAGATGATTATAATTACATTGATTATAAAATTCATTTAAAATAAACAGTGATTAAATTAAAGTTGTAAATAAAACATTTATTATTGTTGAACTATTTTATTTTTAATAATAAAAAATATATAAGATTATTAATCTTTTAATGGATTAATATGTAAAATTACTTGTCTTGTCAATTTTCTTTTCATGATATTTAATGGAATGGGAAACAAGTAAGTACTTTCACACATGAAATTAGTAGATATTGAACGCGTGGTATTAAAATCAATATATAAACAAATATTCTATCGTGCGCGACTCACTTCTTCTCCATTAATGTATCTTTAAAGAAGAAATGTGGAAAGTGATAAAGATTTCGTGAATAATATAAAATATAAATTAACTCTCAATATTTGATTTCATTTTCTTTATTGTGTTTTTTCGTATATTCACATTGAGTTGTTTGTCTTCTGCAAAATGCTTAACTGCTCTATTAATATTTTTGCAACATATACATTGAAAAAAATATACAAGTTGGTAATTTTTTTGAAATAATACAACACTTCCGGGTTCTTGATAATCCTTTGAAGATCTTATATTTACGAAATAGATGCTTTTTTATTATCGAATATATAACGAATATTTAATTGGTTGAATATTAATAAAACTCTTGAGACTGTTTCTGTTATTTTATCTACCACTACAATACCATAAGACAAAAATATAATATTTTGATGTATGAGAATAAATGGTTCCACGAATTTGCAAATAATATCTAAATAAACATCTGAAGAATTGATTCCGTTCAGAAAATTGAGTTCATTTGTTAAAATTTGTCGAGGTACGTTTACTGAATTTACAAAAATACTATCAAGAAATGCAATATAAATATATTTTTTTATATGTTGCATTTTACAATAGTTTGTTCCACAAACTTCGTATCGAGTAATTTGAATTTTTCTACACTTTTCACTTTGTTGAGTTTCGGGCGATTTATAATTTATTAAGTCGAAAACGTGCACTTTCGCGTTGTCTATACATGCAATTTTTTGTCCTATTGCAAAATAGTTGTCTGGTTCGATAGAAGGAGTTGGTGTTTGAAATTCAAAAATTTCTGAAGAATCTGTTAAGAATTTAACAGTATACATATTATTGTCTTATATGAAAACGTAATATGGAAAAATTTGAGTCTGAATATACAATACTGTTAATAATAGATGCTGAAGCATTTCACATGGCATCACAATATTTTTTAGAAAAATACACGAATCAATTCAACTATGAATCTGTTATTCGTTATAATGATAAAACATTAAACAGGATAGAAATTCTTAAACAGAACAATAATGAAACGTCGTACAAAAATATATATAGAGTTATAATTAAAAATGACGTGCCAGTAAATCCACAACTGTTTGAAGAATTCATTATACCAGAACAAAAAGGGGAAGAATTTTCTTTGAATAAAAAATTTACTGAAAATATTATGTATAAAAAAAACAAACTTTACAGCAAGTAACCGACGTCGTGCCATTCATATTAGACAGTAAAAAGAGTATTTTGATTCAGTGCTCGTGGAAATATAGTAAAGAAACCAACTTATCTGAAAATGATTTTCATACGGTGGTCTTAAATAACGTAAACGATACAGATAAATCTTTTGTACCAACTTTTTGTCAAACTCGTATATGTGTTTACGATATAGAACATACAGGCATTCGTCTATCTATAGGTAAGGGATTTAATTTTGGCGGAACCCAGGAAGGACGTCGTCCGATTAATCAACATTATTATATAGAATTTGAAAAGGAAGGAATAAGTAAAAAGTGTGGACAGTCTACATATGAAATAAAAAAATTTACACAATCTGCATTAAAACTACTACCATCATTGTTATTGGAAAAACTCATAATTAGTACCGGAAAATTCTGTATCGACTATGGAAATCGATTGCGACAAATATTTCGGGATGATTTTATCAGAGAATTTACGAATAATTTTACACAATTTCTATGACTAAGTATTACGAATAAAAATACTGGATCACTGGAAAACGTATATATAGCTCCTAAATGGAATGGCATTAGAGGTATTGGCATCTGGGATAATAATAATGTACTTATAAAAACATCAAAGTGTTTACGAGAATTCTTTGTTCCTTCTCAATGTTTACAACCCCTAATCGACCAAGTAGAAATGTTCTCGTCAAGTTCGAATAAAATTACTGACGATAAAATTATAATAACAGAAATAATGGGAGTAGCAATGTGCACAAAAAAACAATTATATAGCTCACAAACGACCAACGATGTTCCTATTAAGTATAAATTTTATGTCAATAATTTAACTTCAGAAGAAAATAATGTATTTGTTTTCTTGAACCCTTTATATTCAATGGAACTAATGGCAAATTTTCATACGTATGACCCTGCAAATTTCACATTTTATATAAAATGGCACAGCATTGAACAACTAAAAGAATTATTTTTTGGAAAAAACCTATCTCAAATACAATGGAAAATATATTACTAGAGAACACGGATGGATATTTAGCAATTGTTGTGTACGATGAGGGGAAACAAAGTAGTTATCTTAAAATAAAACCGTATCAAACTATAGAATTGGAATACGATTTGGTAGAAAAAACACTATGTTCGTTCGAAAAAGACATAAATTGGTTATTGCAATTAAACATACATATTGAAATGCTTGATACGAACGAGTTGTATTGGTACAATACGTGTTTGGATTCTAATAAAATTATTCTTGAATTTGAAATTCATGCAAACAAAGGAATTGAAAATGTTACCACAGATAATGATGATATTATGTTTTTATTACAATACGTAACATTAATATTTAAAAAAGTAAGATATGATAAATTTGTAGCTGATAATACAACAAAAATAAAAAATATTTTGTTGAATGTTTTAAAATAAACATTGTACTACTAATCAAATAACTAGATATAGATAATAGATTTTTATTTATAAAATTAATATTTATTACAATTATAACACAGTTTAAAGATAACAAATTCAATAAAAATTTACATTTTTATTTTCCTGTCGTGAGCATTTTAAAATGCATTTTTTGTTTATATATTTATAAAATAAATATATTTTTGGCTTCAAGTTTATTGCGAATCACGCCACAATAAATTGGATATTTCTTCACCCAGTCTATGTCAAGACTGTGGTACCGTTTCCAATTAAAATATGTTTCATTTTCTAGACTTTGAATTATACAATTATATAATGTTGCCGATTCTATTTGCATCTCTTTTAATTCATTTTTACATTCTTGGGCATATTCACTTGTTAAATTGGAACAAATGAAACATAGGTTGCTAAGGCAATGTTCCAGAAGACAATATTTCTCTAATAATTTTCGTTTATTTATCTCGTTTGAATTGTTCAGTTGCACATCAATGTAATGTAACGGTATTAAATTATTATTGTCTAAAATATTTGAAGCTCCATAATCCAAAAGTAATTTAACTGTGTTAATGTTGAATTTAAAACATATTGCAACATGTAAAACTGTTCGACCTCTATTGTCACATGCGTTAATATGTGCCCCACATTTTAAAAATTCCTCTATAACTGTCGGATTATCAAAATAATGTATGATTTCCATGAGAGGTATATGGCCGTAATGGTTTTTTTCATTAAGTAATGCTCCATGGCTATGAAGCATTTGAATAATTTTTATACAATTTTCCGTTACTTTATTATTATCATTATTATGGGTGCGCATATAATAAACAACACTATGTAATGGTGTATCGAGCGATCTATATGCCCTTCCATTAATATCGGCACCGGCTCGTAACAATAATTCAGTTATTTCGACGTGTCCTCTTTGTATAGCTAAATGCAGAGATGCATCAGAACACGAATTTCTTGAAAAAACAGAGGCACGATGTAATAATAATTCCTGCACGATTTTTACACAATTATTTTCTATGGCTATGTGCAATGCCGTTTGCTTTCTGTTATTCTCCTCATCGAGTTGTGATGTGTTTTGAATTAAAATTTTGACAATTTCCAGACAGTTGTCTTTTGCCACAGCAAAATGTAAAGATGTTTCACCAAATATATTTTTAGTATTAACATTAAAGCCTAGCTCAATTAATTTACTAACGAGCTTAACATATCTTTCGTGTTGTACGGCAAAATGTAAAATACTGTTTCGGTTGTTTGTCATTTCATAAAGAAAAGCACCATGTTTTATTAGCAAGTTAAATAATTTTATTCCTTTCCCTAATCTAATAACATGATGTAATAGCGTCAATCCTTGTCTGTCTTTGTGCTTTACCACTGCTTTATTTATATTTAATACTTTTCCGATAGATTTAAGACGCTTGTCCTCTAATGCATTTTTACCATAAACAAGATATTGCATATTTTTTACAATAGTTAATATATAATTAAAATCTTTTTCTTCCATTTTGTAAATGTAAACGCCACGAACCAACTATAATGTCTATATGTACACCAACAAACACCAGACAACGGTTAAACGAACGGTAGGACAATGTAATAAATACACGATTTTCCACTCCCCCTTCCCCTACAGCGTTAGCAGTTATATAAAATAGTTGTTGAGTGAACAAAATTTGTTTGTCCGGTGACCATGGCGTATAATTTAGCTGCATTAAACAAATTTAAATCATTATCGCCGGTACAAGAAAAACAACACTTGCCTGTCAATGTATTAAATAGTAATGCCAAATTTAATTATAACCTTCAGGAAAATAGAATTCATTTGATAGTGTCACAAGAATATAACACCAGAAAGGTTTTTGGGCATAATGATTTTCAAAATCTAGTTAATGAATTGATACACCCCCATGGATTTTCCGTTTGTTTGACTTATGAATTGGTACATAAACTTGTATTTGATTTTGACTGTCTTGGATGCAAAGAACTACAAAAAAATGATAAAAACTTATTGTGTAACAAAAAAATTAATTTATCTATATTTGCATATTTGGAAAAAAATATTAAAACAACCTTGGGGATAAATACTGTTGGTAAAGTAACAATTACTCAAGGAAAAACACATGGCATTCACGTTATTTATAATGACATAAACGTGGATAGATGTATGTTTAAATACATTTGCCACAAAATCGGCGAAGCAACCGAATTGAGGAACTTATTAAATAATACGGTAATTAGTTTGGACGAAGGTTGTACATCATTTGTTTTACTATTCGGGCGAAATTACATCAATATTTGTCAATACACAAATGATTATACAAAGGCGCGACAAATCACTAAAGATCAAATAATACTAAGCGATTTATCACCAATACCAATACCAAGTATGGTATTGGAAATGAACAAAACGTCGAATTACAATCTTGCGAAATGTTTACAACATAATAATAATAATCAAATTGAAAATTTAAAAATGAAAAATTTACCAAATTTGAAAAGTTACTTTTATGTAAATGACAGACGTCTTATTCACGATACAAATTCATTAGAATATTATAAGAATGATTTGAACGATAGTATTATACCGTGGGCGATGCTAAAAATGGAAAAAACGTATGGTATGTGGGTATATCATACAGATTTAAATTCACCTCAAATACCAAGTCGGGTTCTTAATGCACCACCACCCCTCGAAAAATATCATGGGAATTCAAAACAAAATTCTCGATTTCAATACTTCGATAAAGAAACAGACATAAAAAATGCCAATATTGGATTTATCGATAATGATGTAGTGGAAAATTATGAATTTTATAAAGTAATGGGTGGTTCTTTTGTTCGATACAATAATGATGGAAAGGAAACCACAAATAGAAAATATATTATAATCGAAAACCTAAACAATGTGCGAAAAGTTATTTATCAGAATGACATAATTCCCAATGATATTTGGGAATTAATTTTAGTGGATTATTTTGATTCAGAGATTGAAGAAAATAAGTTTGTCATTGCATTAATAGGCTACATAACAGCAAACTCTAGTTTTGGGGGAAAATTTTACCACAAAGATGAAAAAATTCAAATTATGCAACAAATTATAAAAAATTGTGTTGCTTATGATTTTTTCACTGGCGTTATTAAGGATATTTTTAGAACATTTAAAAAAATTATTACGAAAATATCAGACACGTCAATAAATGTAACAAGTAATATTATAAATAGCGAACCAAGTACAGAAAAATTAAGCAATTTAATGTTTTATGGGACTGAAACGGATTTTTCGAAATATGATAGCCTAAAAACACAAAATTATGGTATTTTTTCGTTTTGTGCTTCATTGATTTATTATCACGGGCAATATATGTCTGAAAGCGCAATATGTACTTATTTATACTATTATAATTATGTAAATGAAGATACGATAAACAAAAGTATTTCTGAATTCGTGGACAGTAATATAAGGATATCGTTAATTTTTCAAATAGCTTGTGCAAAATTTTGTAAAGAAGAAAAGATTATATTAACCACTCATGCTGAAATGTTTAAAACTTTATTTAGATCTATAACTTATGAATCAGAAATTGAAGATGTCGAAAATTCAGATGCAGACGATGTAGACAATAATAGCGGATTAACTTGGGGAGATTTTCCCGACCCGCATACAAAACGAAAGCGTTCTTCATCTGGCAATCTAGGAAAACCAAAAAGAAGTAAAAAAAATAAGAAAATTGTAAGTCGAGAACTAATTAAGACTCTAAAAAAATATTTTTGGAGACCCTTTACATTGAACGGTGTACCGTATATGTATAATGGACATGAATACGAAAATGTAACCTCAACGTACAAAATGATTTGTGACACGTTGAAATGTAATCATGCAACATTTCAAGATATATTCAATGCAAAAAAATTAGAACAACAACATGGAAGAAATTTTCTTTACAAGACAAACTTTTATTATTCCTCCATAAAAGTTCCGGCAGTATTAAACGTTGTTTTATTTGCGAGAAACAATATGTGGGGGTATAAATTCACTTTTAAACAGAACATATCAATGTACTCAAGGCGCGGTAAGAAGTGATACCAATATTTACAATATTGTGGTTGATGGTCTAAATGCTCTGGAAGATATGGAAAACGATATAAATAAATCGTCGTTTAGATTTGTATTGATTCAACCAGTCGTGCCTTTAGTAATTGAAGAAGATGTAAAGTAAACGTTAGAAATTTTTTTGAGCAAAAAGAATATGGCTTCATGTCATTGAATAGTAAAGACTATAATATGTGCGTCGATATCCTGGAAAAATCAAAAGATAGTAAAACGATTGAAACTATATTAAATCAGATAATTTTTTCGCAAAAAAATAAAACGCCAAACTGGGCCTGTCATTTTTCGATTATAAATTGTTCCGTCCAAATAATGATTGTAAGTATCATAAATAACGTAAATATTCATGAAGATTGTTTAGACGTACAAGAAATTTTAAACGTGTTATTTGGTAAAGACGGGATTGCTCAAATTGGTTGGAGAACATTCGATAAAAGCACCGTAACAGTGGATAAACCGAATTTATCGATGGCCAAAACAACATGAAATGATATTGTCAAGTTTTTTGATTTGAATAATAACGATTTAAAAAACGTTGTCGATTTAAAGACTCGAATACGATGGATATTTAGTCGCCAAAGAAAAGTTGCGTGCATAATCCAGACCTAATTACTGATGAGGAAAACCCAGCAATAGATAATGTAATTTATTGCTTAAGTAAGCAATATTCAAAGTGTTTGGTTGGTAGAAAACAAGACGATAACAGCGAATCCAAAGAAAATGAATGTTGTGATGAGAAAAAATTTCTATATAATGCCAATAAAGATACATTACCACAATTAAATATACGATTAACGGATAAAACACAAAAGACTCAAATGAAGTATAAAATGAACATGCTTACGGTATATTCTACGATTCAAAAACAATTTTTGTCAATAATAAAATATTTTGAAACTGATGAAAAAATTGAAATTATCAGGGAAAGAGCGAAAGAAAATGTAGAAAAAAATATACCATTCCGAATAAAATTAATGAGTTTTCTCATCACTATGCATTTTTATAAACGTCAACCCCATTGGACGTTGAAAGATAATCCTTATTATAAAAACATAATGACAAACATATCAGATGATAACGTCAATATTATACCAGAAAAAATGTACAATTTGATTAAACAAAATCGTGTAGAAGTAATAAAAGGATTATATCAATTAGCACAACATTGCTCGCCATATGATTTTTTACAGGATTCCAAAACGAATACAGAGATAATATTTTAAAAAATTATATTTTATCAAACGGACAAAAATTTCCCGCATGTCAAGAAATATTTCAAAATGAAAAATCTACAAAATACGAATCAATTTTATTAACTTTAATGTATCTTTATTACATGAGTACATTTGATATGGAAACATTAATATTATTATTGAAATTGATTTTAAGCATAGAATTTCCCGGTCAATGGTTGAAGATGTGCGTCGTTTTGTGTGGTCATCGACACGCCGGCAAAAGTAAATTACTTGATATTTTAACCGAATACAACAAATCTTCTTCGACTTTTAGAGAGCCGTCAGAGTCTAATAAAGAAAACCAACCGGGGTTTCTTTTATACATTTCAAATTTAATGCTGAGCCAAGACGAAATTTCAACATTTTCAAACACCTTCAAAAAAATTATATCTGAAAGCAAAATTGATTTTCGATATAATATGGGTAATGTTTTTGCTTCCATATACGCTCTATCAAAATTATGGTACACCTGTAACAGATTACCAGATTGTCCGTACGATGCTGCTGTAATTGATCGAATACTTCATTTTATGGTTGATTTTTGGCACGAAGAAATCACCAACAAAGAGGTAGCGCAATTCCGATACTTTTCCAACGTTGAACGTCAACGAATATATCAATACAATCTAAATTTAACACAAAATATATGCTCTAAAGATATTTTGGAAAATGAAGGATCGTTGCCGTTTATGTTTTTGCAAAAGGAAACAAAAGTTTTCATTTCATCAATGATTAACGAAAATGCTATCAAAACTGGACTATATTATATAAGTATGTTTTTTTCTTGCTTTTGTTTCGTAAAGGATATACACAAGCCCGTTGATATCGATATTAAAAATTTACCACCGTTGCCGAATAAATGGCGACAACAGTGGTTAGTTCAAACGAATTTGTATTACAAATGGAAATCTAACGTAAAAATACCATTTGAATTGATAAAAACTTCTTTGAAAAAATACTCTGGAAACGATTACAATGTACAACAGCAACTTTTGAATGCATTCGAAGAAGACTTTGGAAGACATTATAATGCAAAGGATAATTCGTTTACACTTAGCGTTGATATGGATAAATTAATTTAAGTTCTGTACAAATTAGTGTTATTAGTGTAAGGAGTATCGCATAAAAATACATTTTAACAAATAAAATTATTGTTATGTGAACAAACGTCCCTAAAAATTTATTTACAGCTTTCCAAGAAAGCATATCTAAATATGTCAATATTTAATAGAATCTAGCCACTTAAATAAAATAATTTTGTTGGAGGAATTCAAATAAAAAAATCTTTCAAGTTATTCAGTTTTATTTAAAACCCCATTTTATAAACTGTTTATATATATGTTTTATTTTTGTTAAATTTTCCCAACCACAATTAATATTTTCCGAATTAAATATCATATTAAATTTTTCTGATGAAATTTGTAATATTATATAACCAATTGGTATACTTGAAGTGCCAAAATATTTTTGTTTAAAAATATAACGGTTAACTTTTTCTTCAATATTGGTTCGTAAGAGTTGTTGAGGAATTTCCTTGTTGAATGTATCGATAGGAATACAAGATTCCACATAAATATGTGATAATGATGTTTTAAACATTATAATAATCTTATATGTTTTCTTATGTACACATTGGTAAAAAATCACAAACACATGAATATAAAGTATTTAAATATCCCAGATTACATTTTTTAATTAACGTATCTATTTACATGATCATAACGAAGGTATTGTCTACATACGGGACAAGTAAAAATATCGAAATGTGTTAACGGAAAAGCATTCGTTATAGCGGGATGAATTCTAATGTTGTTCCAAACCTTTATATAGTCTCTAGAATGCAAATACCATTTTCATAGGCAGATGTTGTGGCATTGGGAAACGTGCTTGCATGCACCGCGTAAAATATATTTCCAGTTGGTAAATGAAGAGTTTACTTCTGTTTCTTTTGCAATTATTTGTTCTAAACAAATGAGGCAAATGTTTGCTTCTTCCCGCCTAATATCCACGTTAGATAAACCAATGCGCATTATACACTGCAAAAACCAATATTGGCACGTTCTGCACTTCTGAATGAATACTTTGTAGTGTGTTTTCCAATTGTCCATTATGTTTTCTTAAAAATGTTAACGTGTATAAACCATTTTCGGTATTACTTTTTGATACCGTAAAGGGTTTAAGTTTCTTCAATATTTGTGTACTCGGCATAAATGGGAATAAAATATCTATAAACATTTCACAGGGTGGTATGCAAAAAATATTATTAATGAAAACATGACTCCTTTTTATACATTGAATTTCTATAAGTTCTATATTTTCATGGAAAAATTGATCGGTTTGGTAATTTATATATTCTATAGCTACATAAACGTCATTGGGATCATAAGTATTGGTAATTTTATTTGGATTTTTTTTTATATCCGTCATGTATTTTTATTGAGTTTATTCCATATACATACTGAACTTTATTACATCGACATAATTTATACATTTGTTTCTCAAAAACTATCGTATATTTATAAAAAAATATCGTATGTATCATTACTTCTAATACAAATTTTAAAATTTATGGGTAACGCTGTTTTTTCCTTCAACACCATCTGTTTTACTTAAATATGAATTTAAACCCTGTTTAAATACATCTTTAACACGTCCTATCAACTGTTCCCGTTTATAACTAGGTAATACGGCAAACAGCCATATAAAAGTAGCAATAAATATGCAGAATGCCAAACAAAGAAATGATATAAATATAGTGGGAATAATATTGGGAACCAAATATGTTGCGGCCGTACCGATGGCCGTACACACCAACAGACAAAAAATTTTGATTTCATCAGTAGTCGTGGGTGCTAAGACATAATTAAAAGCATCTTTAAAAGTTCTCGTTTTATTGTCAGATTGTTCGCCCGGCGTTCCCCCACTCGACGATGGTAAATTTTCAGGATATATATATATATATATATATATATATATATATATATATATATAAACATGAATATATATTTTACAATTCATTAATTATTTGTTCTCTTATATAAATACGATTTATTCTTGGTAAAATGGGTTTACCGCAATTGAAAAATATTCTGGAAACGTATTCTGCATATAGAGATTGGATTCGGGAAAAGGATATTACTCAAAATAATAACAAAGCTTTGTATATCGATTTTACGGGAATAGCATACGGTGTTTCTAGAAGAATCGTATGCAGATATACAAAAGATTTTTGAAAATGTATCGATAGAAAATATCGCTGATGATATTTTTTAATCTAAAGTTTTAAAATTTCTACCAAACGATGAATCTTTTGCGTTTGTACGATCGCTAAAGTCTATATTTATAGCTCACGATTATGAGACTGCACTGGCGAAATTACGAATACAAGAAAAGTGAAGAAAAAATAAAATTGCAATTCCAAAAACTTTAAGAGATGCAGTAGCCGATCAGTTTTATTTGAGAGTATTAAAATTTAAACATGATAAAAATCTCGATGCTCAGATTGTCTACGACAAAACTAGTAGTGTGGGTGAGGGTGAGTGGAAATGCATCAGAAAAATTTGGACAGATGAAGAAATAAATGCTTATTATATTCTGGCAAATGACTTTGATATTGTCGTCGGAGGGAGCGTATTGTTTACCAATGAAGAACAACGTAAATATAATATGGAAACGAAGCAACAAAGAAATGGTGTGTTGTCATTATTCAAAAATAATAAATTGGTCAACGGAAAATTCACTAGAAAAATTGTTTATGACGATGTTTTTAAACGTCTATGGAAACGATTACGTGCCCGGTTTAATTACAACTACTTCAAACGTTTCGACCGTTAGAAAATCAATTCAAACCTTGCAGGAAACATTAACTTTTAGAAAATACGAAAACTTGTATAAAAGTTTGGAAAAAATTAGCAAACACGTATTCGAAACAAACACCGAAGAAATTGATATCGAAGAATGGATTGATAGCATAACATTTTTAATCACATATGTGTATTGTTATTTAATAAATATGGTATTTCAGAGAGTACAGAATAGAGTTGTGGAGACATTATTTTTTGATAAATGGGAACAATTTCAACAAAATAAAAATGAAATTTCAGCAGAAAACAATTGTCAACGAGAATTTATAATCACCATGGCTTTGTGGTATTTATGTTATTGTACCAGTTCTTTTAAACGGCCAGAAGAAATTAACGATAATAATGATGTTAAACATAATTTTATTTTATCAGCTCTTCCACTGCAAAAGCCATTTTTATATAACGACGAACGAACGCAATTCAATATAACGCTATCAAATAAGCGTTCTCTTTTCGACATCAATGATGAATCTTGTTTAAAAAATATTTATAACATTGTTAATAAAATATTTAAATCATAAATTTTATTTGCGTATAAATGTCTTTTATTATAGATTTTTTACATTATTTTTGTTGGTACAAAATCTATCCATCAATGTTATCACAATTATTGAATATTCTGTAAAAATATCATCTCTACTTTTTTCATTTACAAATGTCGCTTCTCCAAAATATTTGTCTATAGTTAAGGCCGATGGACAACCTGGGGTATTTTTTAAAAGATATATTCCATGTAAAAATACTAAATAATTTGTTACGTATGTTGTAAAATTCATTAGTACAATTGAATAGTTGGAATCGTTGTCGATATTGTTTCTCAATAGATTGGTATAGTTACAACATTCTTGCAAAAATCTTAGAAAATGTCTGGGTAAACTTTGAATTATTTTCAATTGGTTTGTTTCAAATTTACACCTTTTTATTTCGTTTATAATTTCTTTATACAATTCAAAAATTAAACGTGACATTGAAATATGATTATCATTACAATATTCCTAAAACGTTTTGAACCAGTTTTCACAATCTTTTATTGAAACATCGTCATGGGATGTATGAGAAAATTGTTTGCGAATAAATGCTACAAAATCTTTAAATATTCTTTCCATAGTTTAAAGTATAAGTATTGAAATCAAATATTATTTTCTTATAAGATAAAGAACATAATGGCGTTAATGGACGATAGAGCATCCTACAAATGTATAAATTCGTTTACAACACCAATTGATTGGTCTAAATACGCAGAATACCTACATGATGACTACAAATGGATTATTGCTCCAAATTCTGGTGAATCTTTTGAATGTACGACGTATCACAAAAAAAAACATTATTTGTAAGTTTTTAAAACTGAACGAGCATGTTGACGGCACATCTTTAAACAATATATTTAGTCAATCGGTTACAAGCATTTCTCGATATTTAATTCTTGAGAATGACACGATATTTATACCTATAGGTACAACCTGGGGCCAGGTGTTGGTTGATAACAGAATTAAGACCGTTGCCGTAACTACATACAACAATATCATAAAAATTTCTCTTCAATGCACATTTGAATGCAGCATTACGTTACCGGTCTTCCAATCTTTAATAATGCAGTAGATAAAGTTATAAGTTTCGTCGGCAGGCGATTACCCAACGGTCGTTACAGTATCGAAGCTGCATCGAACCAAAAAATCGTTAAACATATAATGTCAAATGAAAAAATTAATATTCACTTTATAAATTTGGTGTTGTCTACCAATAAACAACCCATTGTGAAATCTCAAAAACAAATAGTCGTCTATGGTAACATTCTCTCCAAAGATGGAATTTCAACTCAAAAAGTTCGGCACTTGGAATCTGGCTTGAATGATAATGATCAAGAAAAACGAATCAACGTTATTCAAAAAGATGACGGTGTTGTAATCAACATTACGAACGGCGAAGAAGAAGATGCTGACGAATTGGAATCGTTTTCCTTTGTAGATACTAAACATGTAAAATATTTTGTTTTGCCACCGATTGAAGAATTTGTAGTTGACGAAGAAGAAAAAATTATTTTCACATCAAACAACAAGCAAAAAAAGAGTAAAAAATAAGATAAATGGATTTAACAACCACCGGTGGTTTACCACCGATAAACTTTGCTAATGTTTCTATTGACAATAAAAATTCCTTACAAACGCATACTGATATTCGTAATATTAATTGTAAACGTGTTCAGCCAATAGACGGTGCATCCGGTTCTTGTCTTTCTCGTTTTGATCTAGTTAATGCCGTTAACGATAAATATGATAAAATACGCGGACAACGATTAATTGACGATATTTTCTTGGGACTCGATAATGTATCTGCAGATGATTTATTACTCGAAAAAAGTGTATTAATAAAATGGTTGATTTCCCGTTATATTAATTCAAAGCCAAATATTGTTTTTAACAAACCCCGCGATTTAATGTTTGCCATCATCGAATGCATTTGCACTGGAATACAGTTGTATTGGACTACACGACAGGGTGATTGTTGTTATATAGATAGTATTGAAATTTATAACGGAGATATATTTTGTTCGTTGAACGAGTGGATGATAGGATTTATAGGGGAAAGAAAAACCAACAAACGAAATGATTCAAAACAATTGACAAACAACAATTTACAATACTCAAAAATGTCTCTTGGTGAAATCAATATTTTTGGAGATTTTAATGGGGACAAAACCTCACAGAATATGTATGATTCTTTAAATATTTTGCAAAGAAATTCCGACTCAAAACTACCAACGGTATTTTGTTGCTTTGATAATGAACTGATTGAAACTGAAGAAAACCAAAAAAAGGAAAAAGAGACTGAAAATATTTTAGAACAAAAAAAAAGTTTGGAAGCAAAACAAATACAATTAGATATGGACAATTTAAAAATTCTTATGTAAATTTAAATGTTGATGTTATGAAAGATAGTATTCCAAAAAATAATTGTTGTATTTCTTCCATTGAAGAATCACATATTTTAATTTCCCAAAACAAAACTGAAAATATTTTAAAATTAATTGTCGACATGAAAGAACTGGAACGTCTATTAGCGTTTCTCGTGTATGTCGATAGGGAATCGGAATATGATGACATTCAAATTCCTACTAAAAATATTCCTGCAACAAATAAACAATTTTGTAATTATAAACAGAGCTATAATTTAACTAAAAATGTGAAAAGTTGTTTAGAAATGTCAAAGTCAAATAGACTACAAATTGTTTACGATAATATTACACATGATTCAAAATCTGTTGAAGCACCATCGATTGAAAATAATGTACCAAAACCACCTGGCGGATCATCGAATAATCGCATTCTTAATGTTTTTGAGTATATAACACTTTTGTATTTAGATAAACTATCAACGATTGTAATTGAATCCCTGTTTCGAAGTAATGTATCAAAAGGAAAAAACACTCCTTCATTTAAATTTGGAATGGTTGATTTAATTCATCCGAAAATAGGAAAAATGTCAACCAATAAAATAAATACTCTGCCAAAACAAATGTTTGGAGATGCTAACAAAAGTAATATAAGTCTAAATAACAGTAGTTTTAAACCATACGTTGGTGTATCTTTCGATGACTAACATGCCCACGAAATGAATACAATATTTAATGTTGTGAAAAATAATGAAGCCACACCGAAAAAGATTACTACAAATAAAAAAATTAAAAAAGAAGTTATAAAAGCTCCCAAAAATGTAAAAAAACAAATAAACAATGGCAGCAAAAACATCCTAACGTTATAGCCTCGTTATTACAATTGTCCCAAAATAATATAAATAACTATTTAAAGCCATGGACGAGCTGTATAAAAATACAAAATAACCATCAAGAAAAGGACACCTGTAAACCATTTATTGAATCAAACAATTCGATAGCAGAAAATTTACATACTTGGATACAGAAAGTGGAACAGGAAAATTCTGTGCTTGCCAAATCAGTTTTAACAATTTTTGAAAGTACTCTTGATAAAAATGAATTTTACTTACTTAGATAATTATGTAATTTACCGGCAATTTGGAACATATTTGATATTGAAAATGGATGTGAAGAACAATTAAAAGACGGCAATAAAAATATTATAATAAATGTTAAACTAGGGTTTAAAATGCCAGGAAGAAAAAAGAAAGAACTGAAATCCGTACTCGGTGTGGTACAACGCGAAGATGATTATATTAACCTTGTCATAAATTGTCCGTGGAAAAGTTCTTGCATGCAATATTACTTGCAAAATGGAAAATTGTTTCAAAGTAAAAGATCTACCAACCTGAATGACAAATACATAGCTTTTTGTATTTACGGTCTTGTAAAATTTATAAGAAATTCTAGGCAGTATGCGTATGCTTGTGCAATTGACGGTAATGCAGATTCCAAAATTGTTATAATAAATTGTTATTTCAAATCTATATTTTTAGAATTATTATCAAACAATTATTATTGTGATTGTATTAAATATAAATTTGGTGGAATAATAAATTATGTTGTGTAATTTTAATAAAAATACTAGCTAAAATCAATTTTTTATTTATGTAATTTTTTTGAACATTATATATATAATATTTGAGGATGTAAAAAATAATTTTACAATATTTTAACTGAAATATATTAAACATTTATACAGAGAATTTAAAAAATATGCAATGTAAAATATATAATTAATTCAATAAATATCTAAAGCGGCTAAAGAGACATAGTCTTACTTGATTTTTTTTTATTCTTCTAAACAATTTTAACAAAATGATTTAATATCAAATTATGATAACACATTTATTAATTTTTAATAAGTGAAAACCTCTTATTTTTCATTTGGATATTTGATTTTTTTCTTCTTCTTCTAAACAGTTTTGATAAAATGCTAATTATGTAATATCCTAAAATAATGATAACGACCATATTAGTTGTTACAGTAATTATGTTCATTAATACACCAAAGCGAACAAGATATTCGTCTAAATTACTAACAAAATAACGTTTTCTATAATCATATTGACATGTTGGAATTTTACTGTACGAGCGAGAACAATTTGTTTGTATAAATGAAAAAATACACTCGTAAAGGCCGTTTTCCAAAAAGAGAAGATTAACATTGTCAAAAATATATTTTGAAATAAACGGAATCTCTTTAGATAGAGACTCATTCAACAGTCTAAGTGCAAATGAAACATTTTCAATTATATCTATATTACATAATGTAAAATTAACCGAAACTACGTGTTGTACTAAACACCGGACTTGACAGTTTTCCTCGGGGTCCCGGTAGCTAAATGCACGTCGATTAAATGTTTTATTGATGTTGTTTTGATTTTGAATTTTAAGATTAATATTTTTTTGTAACTCAATATTTCTTTACGTTTACAATAAACTGTTTTTGTATATTTTCTATAGAATTATTAATTTGGTTTAACTTTTTTTGAAAACACTCTACGATAGAATTATTAAAATCCGTTTCTGTGGGAAATATTAATTCATCAATTTTAAATTGTGTAAAATTTTCAATTTCATTTTTTATATAATCATCTATTTCCGATGAATGGATGTTTTTTTCAATTAAATCTTTAAATTTTTGATTTAAATCATTTACATCATCAAGTCGTGAAATATAAACAGTTACGTTGTTCTCCAATTCGTTAACTACATCACCAACAGCCAATAGAAATGCAGTAGTCAAATTATTTTCGATTTCTGTTTGAGTTTCTTGGACATGTAATATTGCCTCATTCAATTTCAATTGCAGCCCTGTCTTAATATCTGCACTTTTATTTTCGAATAATTCATTGACTCGTTTATCTATAGTTTGTGTATAATTTTTAAATAAATCAGTTATAGTTTTGGAGACATCTTTGCGTTCCGTTTCTAATGTGCTTTGTATAACTTTACTAAAATTATTAAATATTCGTTGATTAGCTGAATTAATTTGGTCCACAACATAACCCATTGTTTCTCCAGCTACCTTAGATTCACATTTGATGACAGCAAAAGAACAAATAACTAAAAATTTATACAACATTTTGTTTATTGTCTTATTATTAAATTACAAAACATTTTCATCATTATACAAAAGAGAATTTGTTATAGCTCCTTTTAACAACAACATATTTATAATATCAATAACACTAATGTGTTCTTTCGTAAAATTAACAAAGATCCTTGTTTTGGTTTTATTTGCAAAATAAGTAGCTAAAGAAGATATCGTTACTGGTAAACAAACTTTATGCATATTTTGCAAAGAATACCCAGTGTGAGGATTGTTCAATTTTATAAAGGTATCTCTGTTGTTTACGCAATTGCTTTTCCCCAAAACCGAATGGACATAAATATTTGAATGCGAATTTAAAATATACCAATTGAACGGTTCTACGATGGCCAATCTATTATCTCTACCGTTGGTAATATTATTCGTTTCGGCAAAGACATCAACATAAATCGAGTTTTGTGTACGAAATTGATTAATAAATAATTTAATTTTTTTATAAAAATTTAAATCTGATGATTGATGAAACAGTAAAAGTAATACATTAATAAATGTCAATACATAAATAATAGACATTATATTAATTGTTCATTAATTGATTGGAATTTCTGAACTTTATTTTTCAAATGTAACTTTCCTTTCTTTTTCTTTTTATTTTTCCGATGCATAAAATACATACTTAGAATAGCAGCGCCGATAAATGCTACTTCCGTGAAATTACTGACTACCGGTACTATCCAAGAAGCGTTTTCGGTACTCGAATCTAATCCCGGCATATTCCACCAACGACATCTCGAATCGTTATTCTCTGAAATCGTTTGATCGATTCGTAAACAGTTGGTCTTTAAAAATGTAAATTCACAATAATAGGTATTTTCAAGATTTTTTATAGCCACGCGATTAATTTCTTTCAAATCCGGAATATTGATGCTATCTATAATAGATGTTTTGTTTATTTTTATATTTTCTACCATTTTGGATACATTCTTAAGGACATTCCAATTACAAAGTTTATTTGTATCTTTCAACAATTGAATATGAATGAAGCATTGCCTGGTGCAATTATAATTGCCTTCTAGATAAAAAGAAATATAATTTTGATCATCTGTATCGGTCTGGTCTATTTCAGACGCGATGATGACTGTTAAAACTAAAACTATAATTTTAAAATACATTTCGGTACATCTTATAAAGATTAAAATCTGGCATCGTATTCGATATCAAACAACTGCTTGTAATAACCGACCAAATCTTTCATTGAATTGTCATCATTCGATGTGCTTAAATGACATTTGCGGTGCCGATTCCTAGTCGACTCAAAGACATGTATGCCAACGTGGAGGTTTTCCAAATTTCACTGCCGGCTAAAAGGGGTCTAGAATCAATAAGGCGGTAATGTTAGTTCTCTATTGATAGAATCAGTCGCAGAAAAAATCTGATGAACGTCACAGTGAAAGAACCAGTCATTTATGCTACCGAAAATTTGAGGACACCAGTTTTGTAGTTTTATCAATACGTGACTAACGCTATCACTACTGGGTCACCATTTAGAAATGAGTGAAATTTCGTTGTGAAAATATGTACGAAATATATGAAGAGTATCATTATCTTTATCGTTTGGCACTAAAGACCATTTTGCACCGTTAAAACAATACGTGTAATAAAACATTTTAAATAATCTATAAAGTTTAGTATTTTTAAATAAAGAATGTTGAACGTCAACTAAATTAAAAACGTATACGTTTTCTTGATTTATGTTTGCTGGAATATCATTAACAATATCCAAAATGCTTATCAATAAATTGTTGTTTTGAAATTTGTGCTCGTTTTGAAAAATAATCAACACTTTGTTACTATCCAGATTAATTGGCCGATAATTACAAATATCGTTATCGCTAGCTGGACCGGGATTGACATCGTTAATTAAAATAATTTTAAAGGGCTGCTCTAGCATAGAAAGTAGAGGAAACTCTAGAAGGGAATTCACCACGACGTCGATTCGTTCTATGCGCCATCTGTCATTGTCGCTTATAAGTTTGTCAATAAAAAATGATTTATAAAAATTGAGAAATATAATTACAATCTTGAAATTTGGTTCTCCAAAAACATAAATGTTGTTAAATTAAAAGGCATTTACGTTTGGCTGATTTATCACTTTTTTATTTTTTTTTTATTTACTGTATTCTGTTTACCAACATATCGCGTTTCCAAAACCTTTCCCTCTATAATGAAAATATTATTACGTTTTGGTAATTTATTTTTAAGGATATTTGCAGATATGTCATCAGATATAACTAAAAAATTGTATGTCGTCGCCGATGTAATACCTATTTCTCGAATAAGTTGGTTAAATTCATCGGGAATTCTAAATTGATTAAATAACAAGTCCGTGTAAATAACACTATTTAAATGTTGACCAAATTTGGAAGGATCGACATTACAAATTAACAAAGAGTCTTGGGTTTTCTTGCAACTCATAGTTACTTAGAATGTAGAAAAATGTTAAAAACAAGGATAGTGATAATTTAAATTTTCCATCGAACCATATGTTCTCGTTGCAACGTACCGTTCAACGGATAATGACATTTTACACATGTTATTAAGCGTTTCTTCGATAACGGAATTTCGTAGTGGGGGATAAGATTGAATGACTTCTATGTCTCTACTAATTTTTTGTCTCTGATATTTAAATTTATTGTCATATTTTTTTATTATGTGTTGATTACTTTCGATAAAACATGTGTATTGCTTTGTAATCTCGTCGTGGTAAGTACTCGTTTTTACAACTTTTAGAGAATCTAAAAAGAAATCAGTTAAATATTTATCGATTGTATTTGTTTTGCATTTTTCTTGATAAGCCTGACTTCGTATACGTTTAAAAACAATGTCGGGTTTACAGCTAAACTCATAAATATCTAGAATAGTCAGTGAAATTGTATATCGTAGTCTGGATGGAAAATTATAATTCGTGATATCATTTTTACCAATCAATGCAGGCAAATCGGGCTCGTCGGAATCATCTCTTTTGATACATGCACGGGGGCTCTGTGACAAATTAAAAAGTTTCATTTATAACGGCTATTGTAAAATCTAAAAGATGTTGCAAAAACTGTTCATCGTTTATATTGTCGTCGGTTTTTGTATTTAGCATCGTAACAATAGATTTTAAGGACCCGTTTTGATAGTTGTAAACATTTAATATTTTAGTTAAACGTTGAACGTAATCTCCAAAGCAAAACGACGTAGGGCGTTGAGTAAATAAATTGCACATGTCGATGTGTTTTAATTCTTTCATAAACCATTTGAATTCCTCATCATCTTTTGCAGTATTCTCACACGTGAATGTATCAGTGTCATCGATAGTTTTAACACTCGAATCTCGCTCATCGTCAAAGGTATCGTTGGAGTTATTTTCATCATTCAAAGACGTTTGATCATCGAATAGATATTGCTGAAGTTGTTTGACATTTGAATATTTTCTGCTGTTATTGATTTGGTTGCGAATCATTATTTATTATTTTCTTAACCAAGGTAAGAGTGAAAAAAAGTTTTTCTAAAAATGGATAATTCAGTACGGTGGTGTAATGTCTCAACACAAACACAACAATATTCAATATCAAAATAATCGTAATTGCATAACAAACTATTTTCCACGGTTTTTGAAATATTGCACCCAAAAACGAATTATGTCCCGATTCACCGGATGATAATTCCGGTAAAGATGACACATTTCAACCATATATTTACTCATAATTTTATATTTTTAACCGACTTCCAAAAAGGAGGAGGTTATCAATTCGTCGCGTTTTTTTTTTTCGCTTTTTTTTGTATGTATGTTACCTGATTTCTTCTCCTGTGGTGCATCGTATTGAACGAATATGGTCTTGTTTAATAGAGTATATATCCGGATTGGTGAAACTTCAAATTTTGGAAAAGAATTCTATTGGTAAAGTGATAAAATTTGTGAATGAACACATGCGTGCATGGAAATCGACCAATATCCCTAATATTTTAGTCAATTTTGCGATAACTCCTTATGGATGTGTATAGTTTTTTAACGTTTAATCTATTAAGGAAGATACTTAGGTGATCTCATATACTTTTGTACGACGTGCAACTTGCAGTTTTCCAGAAAATCGCCAAAAAATCCAAAATTCTTATCAAAAATTTCATCGAAATGACATAACGGACATTTTCTCATAAATATTTTAATTTCAACGTAATAGTGCGGTAATTTTAGGCACTGGAAGGTTTAATTGCGAGTTTGAAAATTTTCTATGTACATCTCAAGATTATAGGTAGTAAAGCATAGTATTTTCGGCTCCTTAAATTAATGAGTACCAAGCTCGTTTTGTTTGTATACCAGGCAAATACCTATTTAAATGCAAATTTTTCCATTTTGCGAAGACGGTACTTTTGGTTGTTACATTCTCCCGGCCTAATAGAAAATTCAGTGACAACACATGCCAAACTTTAAACTGTTACTTGGTGGCTTATAGACAGGGTGTTTAGTTATAGCAAACAAAATCACAAAGTAAAGTTTTAGAAGGAGTTTCATTTATATGAAGATTGAAATATAGGACGGACTAGAATGATAGTGGTCCGTAGGCAGCCGTATATACAGGATGGTTGGAATATAGGGTGGACTGGACGTTTGGTGGTATAAAAATGTTGAAAAAAATGTGAAATTAAAATTATATAGGGTTATTAAAAAACTGTTATATGATGTGAACATTAGCAAATCATATACAGGATGGTTGAAATATATGCTGGAGTTGAATTATATTCATACAGTGTGATTAAAAAAATTTTTTTATAGCCCATAAGAAGTTGAATAAAGTGTGGAGAGGAATTAATGTTACACAGGGCGATAACATAAAATATTAAAAAGGAAATAATTTATGGGGTAGCCCACAAGGAGTTATATACTATGGTTGAAATATAGGACGGATTTGACTCCGTAAATATACGATGGATTCTACTCCGTCCTATAGTTCACAGAAGGCAGCTAACAAATTGATGCTTGTCCGTGGGCAGTCGTATGTAGAGGCTGGTTGGTACATAGGTTGGAGTGGAATTATCTAGTTATACAGGGTTGTCAAAAAAGTTGAAAAAAGGATACATGGCGTAGTCCATAAGGCATAAATATATTTTGGGCTTATTAAGTCAACGCGTACTAGTACATTTTGTTCGTAACGATTTACCTGTCAATTTAAATGATAAAGTATCATTGTGTAATATTGAGGCTTTCGATGTTACCTGGTTCTGTCTATTAAGGTTATACATACAAAATAAAAAATAAAGAATGAAAACTACCTGAGTTAAAAAAAAACTAAAAAGTTGAAAATAAAACATTTTTGAAAAAAATATATCCGACTTCTACCTACAACTAAAAAGCTAAAAATAATTATAACAAAATACAACTCTAGCAAATAAATAACACATTCAATGTTGTAAGGTACCTACCCAGGAAGTAAAAAATGTAAACATTAAAAGGTGCTCATTCTATACAAATTAATTACCTACCAATCTAGTACATGTTTGAAGTCGGTGCCAAGCAACAATCAAGTTTGATGAATTAGTAGATAAGTACGCAATGAAAGATTTTAGATTTGATTAGCACCGACTTCAAAAATATACTAGATTGGTAGGTAATTAATTTGTATAGAATGAGCACCTTTTAATGTTTACATTTTTTACTTCCTGGGTAGGTACCTTACAACATTGAATGTGTTATTTATTTGCTAGAGTTGTATTTTGTTATAATTATTTTTAGCTTTTTAGTTGTAGGTAGAAGTCGGATATATTTTTTTCAAAAATGTTTTATTAGTTTACATCTTAATAATCTATCAAATTATCCATAGATTTCATATCAAAAGTTCGTTGCAGCGTTATGGCTGGATGACGAACATCGTCATGTAAATTTAAAAATACATTTTCGTATAGCTTATGGACTAGAGCATTCTCGTCGGTGGATGAACGTGCTTCTTTTGAAAAACTTTCTACTACTTGATTATAGTCTATATCACCGCTCATTGCATTAATTATTATTTCTCCAAATTCTATATTTACATTACCGAATGCAAAGGGTGGAAAAATCTGGCTGTAACACAACCTACATGCAATATCATTATTTCCGAAAGCCAGACGGCCTATTTTAATTAAATTTACCAATGGTATAATCCATTCATTATCGGGATGTTCATAAAACTCTCTTGGATTTCTCGGTGCCCATGATGATTCCACTTGGTCGTCTACCACGCTAACATTATGTTGATAATCGGAAGAAGAAGAAATTTCTGCGTCGGATATCATCTTTATTTATGTTCTTATTTGTTCTGCAAATGTATTAATTTGTTAACATTAACACAAAAGTAACAAACGTAAACTTGGTGATAATTTCCTTTATCCCGCAATGTATTTATGCGAATATATAATTGTTCTTTAGATTATATAGTAAATTCCGAATCTATAAAAGTTTGTTTGTGATTGCTGGTGGGGATATCCACGTTAAATGATCATCCAAGTTTTGATTGGAAAAATTTTCCAAAGTCATACTTTTCTTTGACATTTAATAATTTATCAACTTGTTATTACTTTCTAACAGAACCCAGAATACATTTTCTGAGAGTGTTTCGACACAATGCTGCCTGTATGCAGTGTATGACATTTCGAGATAATCTATCACAAAAACTGACTATCGAAACGGCCTCTGTTTGTGTCCAATTTCGTCCAACCAAAACACATACAGGTAAATATCGACACTGAACGATAATCTTATCTTTGGAAATTTCTATTACATCTTTTTCTTCAAGGGCAACTAGTTTTGTGGCCAATTCGAGAGATTCTATTGCTTTTAAATTCGTACAAGCTTCGAGTTCTTGTACACTGATACCGTGCGTATTACGTTCGTCGAAAAATCGAATGGGATAATCAAACAATAAAGTAAAATATACACCGGGATGTGAAATTTCCCAAACGTTAACCATATTACTTTTACCCGAATAAGTATTTTTAATGCAATATAGCTTATCGTCCTTCAGGGCGGTCATGGAAATCGACCGCGATAAAGATTGCTGCTGTTGCAAGGAATTTATAATAGATTCGACATGATAGTTTTCGTCGTCAGTCCAAGTCCTAATGACCCAAAATAAATTATCAGATGAGTGGGTTACGGCAATCCACAAATGTAATAAACTTGCATATTTTTCAAAAACTTGATCCAATCTATCAATATCACTATCGTCCTTATATTTTAGTAAAAATCCACTAAATATTTTATAAGAAATTATTTTTTTTGTTGGTCGAAATTGGTTAACTAATTCATTTCTTGAACAATTTACTCTGGGTAGCAAACATTGAATTTCTATAACATCGTCAACACACCAATATTTTAGAAATAAATTTACCACCGTTTTTAACCGATGTATTTTTGCGCCTTGGAATCGAATTACAGATAATATTGGTCGATAAATTAATAACATTCACGTTACGTTTTCGTGTTTCATTACGCGAGGAATAGTCTCGATTTCCGCATAAATAATTGAGTAATAATCGAATCGTTGAAAACGTACCAAGTACGAATGAAAAAAATACATATCAAATCGTGAGGGAAAACGAGTTAATGTCGACGTCGTACTCAATAAAGGAAATTGAGTAAAATGTGACAGAATAAGGAGTTCACTACTTTCGAAATGTAGAATTCCCAAAATAATTTCAGTTATGTATTCGTGTATTTCAACCAACAGTTTTTTAAGTATCGTTTCGTCGGGAATATATATCGAGTAACAAATTCTTTCAAAGTCGTTAATCGTGTCGTACGGGTAGGGTTCTTGGGGTATGTTTACAAATTTCCCGACAATGTCGGTGTCAAACGTCCAAGATGAAGCTATTAATGTTAGAGTCACGTAAACATCATACCCCTGAAAAGTACAGCCAAGACGTATATCATTTGAATGAAAACTGTCGAGAAAGCGAAAATATTTTTCCAATTTTTTAGTACAATTCCAGAATTAATCGATGTCAATGTAGATTTTAAAGATGAAGATGAATGAGGCACTGCTGTTTTAACAAATACGTTTGTGCCGAATATTGATAAGTTTCCCTTTCGGGATGGAAATATAGAACACCATTTTGCCAAAGTCAAAATCGGTCTTTCTTGAAGATGGTCATCGTTTAAGGCTAAATCTACGAGTTCCACAGATTTCATATCGAAAGTTCGTTGTAGCGTTATGGCGGGATGATGAACGTCATCACGTAAATTTAAAAAAACATTTTCATATAGCTTCTGGACTAGAGCATTCTCTTTCTCTCCTCCAAATTTTTTCCTGTAACAGATAAGTATTTAAAAATTGTATATGTAGAACAAAGTGTAGTAAGGCAATTTCGTAAAATTGCCCGGATTACTGGCTGTCTGTACAGAGATTCTTCCTCACAGTTTTTCTGAGAGAAAGAGATGTCTATAAAATGATCAACCAGTATTCCTGTATATAAGTAATGTATTGTATATTGTGTAATACTTATCTGTGTATGGAGACGTTTCAACTCTGAGTCTGGAGTCGTTGTCAATCGTTTAGTGTTGTTTTCGAGGTTTTTTTCTAAAAACTTTTCGCTTTGATTTTGAATTTGTTGTTTGTCAAAAAATTTGACACTGACAATTTGTCGTTTGGCGATCACTTGACTCTGAGGTTACCGTTTTTTTGTTCTGTTAGCAGTAAATTCTTCCAGTCCAAATGAAGGTCGGCTGAAGGTGCTCCGATTTCAGTGTTGTTTATCATCATACAGCTGGCTTCTTTAAGTTTTCTCTTTTTTAAATTTTCTTCTTTCAACAAAATCTTTGTTTTATCCCAGTCTATCCTATGGCTGCCGGTGCTCGTTAATACATGATTGGCCAAATTTGATTTGTCCACATGTCTTCTGGAAATGTTATATTGATGTTCTTTTTTCCTTAATTCTAAAGGTCTTATCTGTTACAGGAAAAAATTTGGAGGAGGGAAAACCCAATGAATAGACAAAATAATTCAAGACCTCCTCAACAGTCTTTTCGAAATTAGAGCATTCTCGTTGGTGTATGAACGTGCTACTTTTGAAAAACTTTCCGCCGCTTGATTATAATCTATATCACCGCACATTGCATTAATTATTATATCTTTAAAGTCTATATTTACATTACCGAATATAAAGGACGGAAAAACCTGGCTATAAAACAATCTACATGCGATAATTATCATTTCCGAAAGCCAAACGAGCTATTTTGATTAAATTTACCAATGGTGTTAGCCATTCATTATCCGGAGGTCCATTAATATCCGCTGGTTCCAGATTCGGTGTCCACGATGATTCTACGCCGTCGTCTACAATAGTAACATTATGTTGATAATCGGAAGAAGAAGAAATTTCTGTGTCGGATATCATCTTCACTTATGTTCTTATTTGTCCTGCAAAAGTAATTTCGATATAAATATCCAACAGATTGCCGGTAAATGTTTTTATTTAATTTGAGTGCATATAACAGGGGTGTATCACCACTCCTACTTTTATAATTCACCAAACTACTATTTTCTGAAATTATTTTTCTAACTGATTTCGCAGATCCATTATGCATGGCTACGTGTATTACATTTGGTTTGTTATTTACATTCATAATTACAAAAATGTGCTCGCTTTAGTTCGCAGCAACCAAGCTTTACACAATACAATTTTTTATTCAAGTTACCTACAGAGAAGCAAAAGTTTTACTGAAATGTAGGTGTACTGCAATCCGTCATATATTCGCCCGTTGCCAATTATAATGCATGCAATTTGATTGTCGTTCCAATATTACATGTATTTCTACATCTCAATATAACATTTTAATCACGAATGTAATTAAACGTTGTATCTACTTTTTTGTCTATATTTTAATTGTTAATTTGTTAACTAACATTATGATAAGTATAAATGTGTTTAATTATATTTTCCAGTTTATTGTTTCAATGAGTCCATCCTTTAATTCCACAAGCTGTATTTTCATTTACAGATTTAAAATGTTAAATTCTTACAAAACATATTAAAAATAAAAAACTTGCGAGTCCAGATCTATATCATCAACATCATCCAGTATTTCTGTCATATTGGAGCACTTGTACCGCCTTTTCTTCATTGGCGGTTCAAAACTGGAATCTTCCACTGATGGATCAGGTTCGGAATCTCTCTTGGGTATATTTTAAGGATATTTTCCACATTAAAAGTCATACCCGAATTTGGTTTCATCACCGTCTCCCATATCGATAGACTACCTTCATTTTCTGACAAGTCGATAAATAAATAGATACCATCGGTGCAGTGGGCATATGAACCCCAGAAACTATCGGTATCATCATTTCCAAGATCTGTATAATAGGCAGGCGCGTTTTCCAGATAATTTATAAACTTGTTAAAACTCTCTTCTGTGAGGTGTATTAGCGTTTCTTTAGTTTGAAGTGTGACCGAACTACTGGTATTGATGGTAATTTTAACAACTTCAGGAACCTCGTAATAGCCAACTTGCGGATTTAATTTCCCACTTGGATACATTGTCGCGACTGGTGATGTTTTTAACTAACACCGAAGAACTAACATTTTGCTTGGTTTAAGCGTATATTAAATAACTGTCTCTGTTCCACACCTCCTCGAGACTTTTGTAAATTTCTTCGGCTAAAGAACGCGAGAGAGTGGGACCCTTCGTATAGGATGTAACGTCACTTGATGGGATTTGGAGATATTTTTCCATCAATTCCTCGATGGAATCTCGTATGGACATATCCAACACGTCAATATCTACAGGAACGTTGACGATAAAGTCATCATCGAAGAGGCGCTCGTCTTCAAGATCGCTATCATACACCAACAAACCATCGAACGGCAGTTCGTTGTCGATATTGCCAATTAAGTCACTCGGGGTGCTTTGCGGATATTGTTTTATCAATACTTCAACCGAATTTTGCACGGACATGTCTGACACGTTAACATCTAAAGGAACATCATCAAATAACAACTCGTTCTCGACATCGCCTTGGTATACATGTTGACCAGTATAGAGTAGCTTGTCTTGGCCAAACAATACAAAATTTTCATTTTTTGTGGCACGGGATCCATTGTGTAAACGAGCGACGTCTTCAGTCACACCTTCGTACAACATGACCATGTATTTGTCATTGAACTTTTAAAAGTAATTTATGCCAACTGCTAATTTCTACATTAGTTCTCAATTTATTATTTAGATCACAAGTCTTTTTGTTTGGATAATAATTTTAAATTGATTATTAAAGTACCTGTACTGCTTTTTATTAGTTGGCGTTTGGAGGACCAGAACCCCACAAGCTGATTTCGTATTTGGAATATTTTTCGGGTGTCGTATACAGCAAGCTGTGTATTTTGAGGATATTTTCCATATTAAAAGTCATACCTAACTTTGGCTTCATCACCACCTTCTTCCAAATAGACAGTCTACCTTCGTTCGGACACAAGTCGATAAATAAATAAAAAAATAAAATAAATCGGTGCAGTGGGCATATGAACCCCAGAAATTATCAGGATCGTGATACCGGGGATCAGTATAGTAGGTAAAGGCGTTTTCCAGATAATTCTTAAACTTATTGAAACTCTCTTCTGTGAGGTGTAATGACGTCTCTATAGTTTTAAGCGTGACCGAACTACTGTCGTCGATGGTAATTTTTACTACTTCGGGAACCTCGTAATAACCAACTTGTGGATTTAATTTAGCACTTGGATTCATTATTGGTACTGGTGTTATTCATACTTCAACAAACACCGAATAACTAACATTTTGCTTGGTTTAATACATTATTAATTCAGCTCGCGGGCCGGCTGACTTTCACCCTACCAGATTATTGGATATAAAAAATACCAGATATTGTTTTCGCGTAGATGGAAGCCTAAAAGTCAGATAAAAAAAATGTCAGATGTGGGATTCGAACCCACGCTCCCTCTCGGGAACTGGAGCTTAAATCCAGCGCCTTTGACCGCTCGGCCAATCTGACACAATAATAAAGTTTTGATTTTGCTATATATGTTATAATAATTTTTATATTGTTTTGTGTTTAAAGAAAATAATCTTTTATTTACATATTTAGTGTACAAACAAAGAGGAGTATCTCCATGTGATCGGTTTACCATTTATTTTAATTGAAATTGTATCCAATCTCTATATTTTTATAAAGGAATTTGGAAGTAAATGAACTTCGTATAAGATTGAATTTACATCTATTTTTACATGTATTTCAACATGTCATTGCTTATAGCGTAATGCTTGTTGCATCACCAAAAGCCCCATAATTTACTATATAAGGCTTCGAGTTATCCTAACATCGATGTACTTGTTTGTTTCAGCAAACATGTTCGCATTAGATGTACAAGGCTTTGTAATCGACGGGCAATTTCTTTGCAAGGAAATTGCAATTTTAAATTTAAAAACTGAGAAATGTTACAGGGATTTCTGAGATTACCGACCAACAAGGAAGCTTTAAATGCAAGTCAAATATTTGATGTGTACTAAGCAACGCAATATATTCATGGCATAAACTGGGAACGAGGAGGTATAATTCGTTACCAGAATCTTGGCGAAGAAATTAAAAAAATTGTCGGAACTTCGAAAGTGTATGTTATGGGACGAGAGATATTGACATGGTTAAAAAATTTGGACATTCTAAATACTGAGGATATTAACTATAAATACTGGTTGCCCGAATACGAAGATTTCAAGAAACGCTACAGGTCATACCATTGCGGCCAGCACCGAAACAACCATTTGAGATGTGCCAAAGAAAATGTTTATTTTATGTGGATATATTTTTGGCAAAAAGAAATTTTTACAGATTATATATTTTTTTATTTTAAAATACCCACCCTCTCCCGATTATAGTCGAGATTGCTAGCGATTGATTTCAAATCTATAGAAAATTATTTTATAAAAATGATGTTTTAATTCGAATTTTTATTTTAAAACATGGATCAAGAAAAAAGAATTGTTGAACTAAATTCTATAAATGTTGTAATTGAAATTCAAATGAATTAATTCAAGATTTTATGGTAATTTAAGTTTTTATGCTAGACAATAATTCTACTTTTCGATTTTAGTAGTTTCTAAGAAAGTAGTGTGTCAAAACGTTTTTTGACAAAAAGTTGACTTCATGGAATGTGATAACTCTTGGGATATTGAACAGTTTTATGAAAATATTTTAGTAGAAAATCCTCAAATTAATTTGTACTGCTACGAAAATATGAATTGGTTGTTTTGTAGTGAATGTATGAAACAGAACGAATGCCGAATCATTGAATTAATGGTGTATTAAAGTGCAGAAAAATTAATATACACCATTTGTAATCTTTGGGTACCATTATTTTCTAGTTTGTTAGTTTCATAAAATGTAAATTTTCAGAGAATAATCTATTGGCAACTTGGCACGAAGAAATGCATTTAACAATTACCGGTATATTTTAAAATGCTATGCTAAACATGATTTAAGGAGGGGTATGAGAAATACTTGTATATAAAGAAGGACTCGCTTCTAATTCTTCAAAGTATTACTTTACTATACACATTTTTCGTGTATTGCGATCATGCAATCAAAAAAGATGATCGTGAAATATGTCCCTATGATGCACATCATAAGGTACAAAAAAAAACGTATTGGAAGACATATTTTAGAATGTGGAAAAAATTATCCGCATCTAAAAAGATGTCAGTTTAATATGAGACATGTAATTCCGGAAGATAAACTGGAAGAACATAATCAAAATTGCCCTGAGAAAAAAGACGAGGTATTGTATTTACTAAAACAAAGCAGTTATCTACTGCCACGAGAAGAAGATGAATAACCAACAAAATACCCCATTTATAATATGCATGTACCGACAACAGAATCCTGGGATGATTGTAATTACAATAGTTACGATCCCACAGAATTTATTGAAAATAAACCCGTGTTGCGAAAGTATGGAAATCTAACAACAAAAAGCAAACGACGTGAATTGAGAAATATGGAACGAATAAGACTTGCAAATTTGCATACGAAAAATAAACAAAAAGCTACAATCAATAAAGAAAGTCAAGAAGACATAAATTATTTACTAAAAGAAATAGAGGATATGAGATTTCAAAATAGTGAATGGATTTGATTTTGCTATATATGTTATAATAATTTTTATATTGTTGTGTTTAAAAAATAAATAAATTATAGAAAAAAATAATCTTTTATTTACATATTTAGTGTACAAACATTTGTTACAATGTTTTTTTTATTTCTAATTGTAATCAAATTGGATAATGAAGTGAGAAAAATGAAATGATGTAGCGTAAATTGTGTAATTATGTATCGTACAAATTCTTGATAATGGTATTCTAACCTTGAGGAAATTCCGAATCTAGGAACCGCGCTTTAAAAATTCGTTCCCTGTGCTTAACATCCAAGACGGGTTTGATTTTTTCTTCAATTTTTTTAATATGGTCTTTAAAACGCATCCTGTCAACAGCGTATTGTTGCCAAGGACCAATTCTTGCTTTCTGATAGGCGTAGGACCACATTATCATCGGATGGACTTGACATAATTCGGTATTTTCCACAAACCTGACCTATTTCCTAGGCACAACTGGTGGTGAAGAGTCCTCCTCATCTTCATTAGATTCATCGTCTTCCTGGGAATTATCAGAAACTTCAACATCATCAGTATCACTTTCGAAAACTATAAAACTATCCTCAGAATCAGCTGCAGAAATTGTTCTTTCTCTTCTGAATCTATTTGTAATATTACAGGGTGATGATGAAATAATATTCATCAAAGGGGGACGAACATTATCTGTTTCGATATTAATCTCAAGATCGTCCTGTTCTGAGGATTTATGTAGGAAGTCACCAAGTCGTAGAGGATATGACTTCTTAGGACTCATACTTACATCAAATGAATTATTTGAATGACTTTGAAGTTTTAGATCGACTTCCATCATTTCAGTAATATCGTTTTTTTATACTTTTCTCAAAATTTGTATGCCCTTTTCTATCTTTGTATAAGACATAAATCATTTACTGAAAGAAATAGAGGATATGAGATTTCAAAATAGTGAATGGTTTTAATTTGGTATATATGTTATAATTTTTTATATTATTTTGTATAAATAAATTATAGAAATAAATAACCTTTTACTTACATATTTAGTGTACAAACAAAGAGGAATATCTTCATCTGATCGGTTTAACATTTCTTTTAATTAAAATTGTATTCAATCTCTATATTTTATAATGGAATTTGGAAGTAAATGAACTTCGTATAATTACATCTATTTTTACATGTATTCCAACATGTCGTTGCTTATCGGGCAATGCTTGTTTCATCTCCAAATTCCCCCGTATCGTGCCAATTTACTATATAAAACTTATCCTAACATCGATGTACTTGTTTGTTTCACTATTTTTTTACAAATTTAAAAACTGAGAAATGTTACAGGGCATTTCTGGGATTACCAATCTCCAAAGAAGCTTTAACTACAAGGCAAATATTGGACGCGAACTATGCAACGAATTGTGTTCATGGAATAAACTGGGAACAAGGAGGTGTATTTCGTTACGATGATCTTGGCCAAGAAATAAAAAAAATTATTGGAAGTTCGAAAGTGTATGTTAATGGACAGGAGATAAAGAAATGGTTAAAAAATTTGGTCATTCTAGATGTTCTGGATATTAACTATAAGTACTGGTTGCCGGAATACGAAGATTTTAAAAAACATTATAGGTCATACCATTGCGGCGAGCACGAAAATAACCACCTACGATGTGCCAAGGAGAATGTTTATTTTATGTATAGTTATTTATGGCAAAAAGAAATTTTTACAAATTATATATTTTTTTATTTAAAAATACCCTTTCTCTCCCCAATTATAATTGAGATTTCTATTTTAAAATATGGATAAAAAATAATTGTTGAACTAAATTCTATGAATGTTGTAATTGAAATTCAAATGAATTAATTCAAGATTTTATTTTTTGGTAAATATACAAGACAATAATTCTACTTTCCAATTTTAGTGGTTTCTAAGAAGTAGTAAAACGTTTTTTGACAAAAAGTTGACTTCATGGAATGTGATAACTCTTGGGAGATTGAACAGTTTTATGAAAATGTTTTAGTAGAAAATCTTCAAATTAATTTGTACTGCTACGAAAATATGAATTGGTTGTTTTGTAGCGAAGGTATGAAACAGAACGAATGCCGAATCAATAAATTAATGGTGCATTGTATAAAGTGCAGGAAAATTACTATACACCATTACTTTTTGCAACTTGACGAAGAAATGCATTTAACTCGCTTGTATTACTCTATTTATATTTTGTATCGTGATTATGCAGGGAACGAATAAGATTTCCAAATTTGGACACGAAAAACTGCAGTCAATGAGGAATGTCAAGAAGACATAAATTATTTACTAAAAGAAATGAGATTTCAAAATAGTGAATAGGTTTGATTTTGCTATATATTAAAATAATTTTTCTATTGTTTTGTGTTTAAAAAATAAATAAAATATAGAAAAAATAATCTTTTATTTACATATTTAGTGTACAAACAATAAAATTTTACAATGGTTGGTGATTCAATGTACATTTAACGGTTTAATTGAAATACATTGTTTAACAATAATAAAATTTTATGATTAAATATTTTTTATTGTTAATCTGTTATAAATAACATCATAATAAATTGGATATTTAAATGTTAAATCGTCAAGTATGTTGTTGTATTGCCCGTTTAAAGATTTTGCTTGTTCTAAATTGTTAATTACAAAATCATACAGCGTAACTGTTTCGTTTAAAAAATTTGTCTTCATCTTTTCTAATTCTTTTTTACAACTTTCAACGTGTTTACCGTTTAATTGACAACACATAAAACAATCATCTTTGCTGGAGTGTTCGATAAGACAATATTTTTCAAGCAATTCTTTTCTTTCTATATTAGTAAAATCGGAAACAATATGCATAATTGTTATAAAAATACTACTTTTAATTTTATGAATTAGGAACCCATATTTTAACATTTGTTCTAGTACATCTATAGGCGCCATATAACGTAAACCAAGACTCAGAGGAGTATCTCCATATACATCTTGTTTATTAAAAAGCGCTCCGTGTTCAGCAAATAACGAAATAATTTTTAGAGATGTCTCTATAGGTCTATATCCGCAGCCGTAATCAAAAACGGCATGTAATAGCGTTCTGTGTTCTGAATTAATGGCATTGACATCAACATTTCTTTTTAATAAGCTTTCTAGTATTTTAATGTCCTTGTGTATGGTTGCAGAACGCAATATTGTAAAAGTATTTTCAACCAGAGTAACTAGCGCACCGTTAAGTAGCAACAAGTGCAAATTTTCAGTATGGTTCAATTTTACTGCTCTACATAATGGTGTGTCACCGTAATTATCTGATATGTTAATATCGGCGCCACATTGTATAAGTAATTTCACAATTTTTACACAATCTGCCCTTGAAACTGCTATATGTAGAGGTGTTTCTCCCGTCTTGTCTTGATAGTTTATGTCCAATCCTTGTTCAATTAGTTTGCGAATAAAATTAAAATATTTCTTATGACAAACGGCATAATGCAGAGCGGTCTTTTTTTCCTTCGAAACGTCATAAATTGATGCTCCGTGCTTTAGTAGTTCTTCAACTATCCGCAAACTCTTGCCAATATTCAAGGCCCACAATAGCGGCGTCTCACCACAACTACTCGACATATTAATGTTGGCTCCGTTCTGTACAAGCAATTTCACAATTTCTGCAGAATTTTGAGCAACTTCGTGCAGTGGTGCTTTTTTTCCCAGTTTTGATAATTTATATCCAAGCCTTGTTGAATTAGTTGATGGACAAATTTGAAATACTTTTTGTAACGAACAGCATAATGCAAAGTAGTGTATCTATAGTCCGAAACGTCATATATTGATGCTCCATGTTTTATTAGCTCTTCAATTATACCCACGTCTTTTCCCAATTTTAAAGCACGCAATAAGGCGTTCTCTCCATATTTATTTTTGTAATAAATTAGTGAATTATTTTTTGTATTAATTTTCGAATAGATAGCAAAGAACTCCCATTCCATCTCCGTATAGCCCCATGCAGCAATTTCCCGTGGTGGTTTGTATTCATATTATCACTCTCGTATACTTCAAAATAAAGATATTTTTACGGTTCGCATCCAAGTACATTTAAAATCAACCGTACGATATATAAATACAAGTGAATTTAATTAAATGTACCCCAATAATTTTTAAGTGGGGATATATATTATTGTCCTTTCAGCCAAATTATAATTGGATAAAAGAGAGGTACAGAAAATATTTTTCTATAAAAACATAATTGTAATTTGTAAATCGATATATATTATTTAATAAACTAACAACATTACTTTAAGTAAAATACATTAGAGGTACAGGCCATATAGAAATTTTTTAAATCCACTGTCGTTAAATAATCGGCAATGTGTCGAATCCAAATGAATGTAAAGTTACGTGTTTGTTCGCTTGATTTTTGGCATTCAAATTCTTAAGGACGGTACAACTAATATTTCCATATTTCAAAAGTAAATACTTTTTCGTTTCTAACTTGTTATAAATAATATCTGAATAAATGGGATATTTTAAAGTCGCATCGTCAAGCACATCGTTGTATTGCACGTCTAAATATTGCCCATAGTCTAAGTTTTTGATTATACAATCGTAGACTGAAATTGTTTCGTTTATAAAATTCTTTTTCATCTTCTCAAGTTCTCTTTTGTACGCTTCAACGTGTTTGCCTTTTAATTGATTACATATAACACAATCGTCATTACTGGAATGTTCAATTAAACAATATTTTTCTAATAATTCTTTTCTTTTTACATCATTTTTTATACTGTTTGTAAATAAACGGTTTCCAATTTTATGAATTAACGATCCACATTTTAAAAAAGTTTCCAATATGATTAAAGGTCTATTAAAAATCAAAATATAACATAAAGGAGTACGATTATGCCCATTTTCTTTATTAAAACATGCTCCATATTCAGAAAATAATGTAATAATTTTTAGAAAACTGTTTATATTCTCGTGGGGAGAATTGTTGAGAACGTGTAGTGGTGTTGAGAGTTCTGTATTAATTGCGTTAACATCTACACCCCTTTTCAGTAAAGTTTCTATAATTTCAATATTTCTATTACCCGTTGCATAATGTAACATTTCGTGAGCATTTTTACCTAAAAATATTGATGCACCGTTGGATACTAACGTGTGAAAATTTTCCGTGCAGTCAAATAATACTGCAATCTGTAACGGGGTCGTATTAAAACTGTCTAACGTGTTAACATCGGCACCGTGTTGTATAAGTAATTTCACAATTTCTACACCATTTTTGTTTGCAGCTGCTATATGTAAAGGTGTTTGTCCGGATAAATCTTGATAGTTTGTGTTCTATCCTTGTTGAATTAATTTACCAATAAATTTTAAATAACCTATATGACGAACGGCATAATGTAGAGCAGTTTTCTTGTCTTTTGAAACGTTAGAAATTGAAGCCCCATACTTTAACAGTTCTTCAACTATTGGCACGTTATCTCTTGTGTCTAAAGCATGCATTAGCGGTGTTTGATTAAAGTTATCTACTGCATCAATGGTACTAGTAAGAGTAATTGGACCATTTTCACAGAATATTTAGCAGCTATATGCAACGGCGTTTGCCCCCTCGCATTTCGATAGTTTACGTTCAATCCTTGTTGAATTAATTCATCAATAATTTCGGGTGTCAAAGATATGCCATCTAATAGTATGGCCAATTCCAGTAATTCCTCGTTGTGGTTTGTATTCATTTTACAAAAAAAAAACGGTTTTGTGAATTGAAGGAAACGCTACCGACTGTTTACAATACATGTGAAATTAGAATTATATTCGATATTTAAATACAAGACAATTTAATTCAGGCTTGAAATTTTGCAAGTGGGGGTATTTGTTGTACACACCATCTATTGACAAAAATCCATAAGAAATTACACATTTAAAAGTTTTTATTTACCAATGTGATTCATAAAAGTGTTGATGTTTTACATATACTTGTAATTTTACATGTAAATTAATTCCCTACTATTCTTCTCAAAATTGCCTCATATGAGACAATATCTATATAAATGTATCCCTGTTCTATGTGTGATTAGTATTTGTGTAATGTGCTGTCTATCGATACGTAAAATGTATTTCGAGCAAAAAAAGTGCAAATTGTGTTTGCGAGGCGCTCAGGGCAGAAATTTGGTTGTCTTGGAAGAAGCTCTACTGAACCAGTTAAAATTTATCCAAATGGAATTAGATCATTTCGACGACAAAAACAAATGGATTATTTGTGAAGATTGTCAAAAAAAAATCGAGCAAGCTTTCCATTTTAAATCTTGCCTTATAAACACCGAGAGTTGTATTACGTTGCCCCGCGTGTCTGTAGACAACGCCACAAAAGTTTACATAAATATGTTGTTTGATGAAATTGACCTATGTCGATTGTGCAAAAATTATGTTGACGACGTGTCTACCGTCTCTTTATCGAAAATTCTTAAAGATGATTGTACCTTGCAAGTATTTCAGAGACATATTCCAGAGATTGATTTACAAATTACGGAGAATCCCATCGTTTGTAACGCTTGCCACATTTCTTTATATTCCTTTTCGACATTGGTGGCTCGTTGGTGGACAGCGGTCTCTCTGACCGCGACGAAAACTGGAATAAAGAAATTGACAATCTCGAAGTGAAAAACGGTAAATTAGATTCCGATATAAACTTTCCTACCAATTTGATAAACTTTAATGATGAAATCGTAAATCCCGGTGAATGTGTTTCTTTGACGAGCAATAATATCAAGAAGGAAGATGAAGACGAAAAATTCAAGGACGTACAGTTGAAAAATGAAGAACTCGACATCAAGTTTGAAGAATATGAAAGTCCACAAATTCATGATGTCCAAATCTTTGGGTGTAATGATTGTAATTATGTAACAAAATATAAAGGCAACTTAAAAACACATTTTTTGAAACATAAAAATCATAGCGAAGTCGAAATTTTCAAGTGCCACAATTGTTCTTACGTTACAAAATATAAATATTATTTAAAAACACATTTTTTGAAACACAAAAACGTTAGCGAAGTCGAAATCTTCAAGTGCCCGAATTGTTCTTACGCCACAAAATATAAAAAAGATTTAACACAACATTTTTTGAAACACAAAAACCTTAGCGAAGTCGAAATCGTCAAGTGCCCGAATTGTTCCTTTGTTACAAAATATAAACGGAATTTAAAAAGACATTTTTTAAAACATAAAAATCTTAACGAAGTCGAAATTTTCATGTGCCCGGATTGTTTGTTCGTCACAAAATATAAACGTAACTTGACAACACATGTTTTGAAACACGAAAATCATAACGAAGTCAAAACATTTAAATGTAAGGATTGTGATTTTATAACAAAATATAAAACTAATTTAAAGAAACATAAACATAAATAAAAAATTACAACGTTTAAAGATTTTTTATTAACTTCCCAAAATTATTTTTACTAATAACACTCAATTTGTTTCGTAAACATCTTCCCCTCATTTGATTTAAATTGGCTAAATTGAACTTCTATTCAGTACAAAAAATAATTTTAATAGAAATTACAGTTAAAATATATTTCATATAAATATATTAATTCATTTCCTACCACTTTCCTATAATTAAAAAATACAAATTTAAAAGATTTTACTTTGTTGTCTTCCCAAAATTATTTTTAGTAATAACACTGTCAATTTGTTTCGTAAACAAATATTTGATTAATATTGGTTAAATTGCATTTCTATTGAGTATAAAAAATAATTTTAATATAAATTGCCCTTAAAATATGTTTGGTATCTATTAATTCATTTCCTACCACTTTCCTAGAATTACCCCACACCTCACAGTATAAATGTTACCGTCTGATATGGTGCTTCGTTTTATTTCGGGTGTGTTCAAAATGTCTGTCGTACAAGAAACGTGTGAATTGTGTTTACGATACGTCCGAGGCACAAATTCGGTTGCCTTGGAAGAAGCCCTAATGAACAATTGAAAATTCCTCCAAATGGAACTGGATCATTCTGACAACAAAAACAATTGTATTTGCAAAGAATGCGAAAAAAAAAATCTTGCAAGCTTACGATTTTAAATTTCGTCTTATAAACACCGAAGGTTGTATTATGTTGCGACGTGTATCTGGAGACAACACCCAAAGCGTTTACACAAATATCTTGTTTGATAAAATTGAAATATGTAGGTTGTGTAAAAATTGTGTTGACGACATGTCTACCATCACTTTATCAAAAATTCTCAAAGATGATTGTATGATGCAAGTATTTCGTGAACACATTCCCGAAATGGATTTAGAAGTTACGGAAAATTTCGTCGTTTGTAACACTTGCCACATTTTTTTATTTTCATTTTCGACATTGGTGGCTTGTTGGTGGACAGCAAAAGATCAGAGAGACCGCGACGAAAACTCGAATAAAGAAATTGACAATTTCGAAGTGAAAAGTGATGAAATCTTAAATCCCGGCGAATGTGTTTCTTTGAGGAGCAACAATATCAAGAAGGAAGATGAAGACGACAAATTCTTGAATATCCAGCTGGAAAATGAAGAAATCGACATCAAGTTCGAAGGATATGAAAGTCCACAAATTCATGATGTCCAAATCTTTGGGTGTAATGATTGTAATTATGTAACAAAATATAAAAGCAATTTAAAAACACATGTTTTGAAACACAAAAACCATAGCGAAGTCGAAACTTTCAAGTGCCCGGATTGTTATTTCATCACAAAATATAAACAGTAGTAGAGGATGGGACACTTGGTAGCAAAAACCACGTGGTCTGCGGGGTCACTAACCTCAAGCTCGAACCTAACGACAAGAGCGCTAACCTAACGGGACTTCCGGGAGAAGGCGTCAGGACACCTAACGGCAAGGGAGCTAACCTAACGGGACTTCCGGGAGGAGGCGCCAGGACTCCCGTCGGGACGCGTCGGCTAGGAACGGGAGCGGTCGTAGGTCGGGGGTACGCGGGGTCGCGGTGGCATGCGGTGTCTAGGGAATGCGGAACTGACGTAACGCAGGGCGTAGGGAATGCGGAACGGGGGTGGTCGTAGGGCGGGGGTGCGCGGGTTCGGGAACGCGGTGCGTAGGGAATTCGCTGGCTTTCGGCTGCTTCCGTCGGGGATGCGTGACGTCATTCGGGAAAAGGACTGGCTCGTGTCGGGTGCTTGTCGCAGGGTGTATCACAGCCGGGTGCATTGGCCGCGAGTAGCAAAACACATCTTAAGAACATATGTGATGAACGAAACGTATTTTGAACAACGAAATAAATTATCATATGCGCGAGAGCGGCAACTCGTTCGAGTTTCTGCTTTCCGGGCGTTAGATCTCTTAATATAGATAATTCGGCAATTTTAAGCAAAAAAATGACCGAAAATGCATCATGAATAATTAATAGGTTCCCAAATATTTGGTAATTAGCATTTCATTACAAATAATAAAATAATTCAGATTCAACGAAGACAATAACAAAAGATAAGCGAAACCGCAACTGCATGTTGGTGAACTGATAAACAAGCGAAACTCGAGCACTGGTTGAAAGTGCAGTGGCTGGTTGATTGTAAACAAAATCGTTAATTATAAAAGTAGATGCGGTTTTCATTGAAGAGATAATGTGTGTTTGTAAAAAATAAATACGTAAATGAGGAATAATAATTGCGACTTGAATCGTTGGATTTTGTATCGAGTGGCGGGTAATTCGGAGAGCGTTGGAGAAATGGTTGGGGCCACTACAAATGCTAGAAACGGCCCGTAGAAACTACTAGAACCTTAGAAACGGCTGGTTGGAACCGCTACAAATGCTAGAAACGTCTCGTAAAAACGACTGGGACCGTAGAAACGGCTGGTTGAAGCCGCTACAAAAGCTGGAAACGTCCCATAGAAACTACTAGAAACTTAGAAACGGCTGGTTGGAGCCACTACAAAAGCTGGAAATGTCCCGTAGAAACAACTGGAAACTTAGAAACGGCTGGTTGAAGCCGCTACAAAAGCTAGAAACGGCCCGTAGAAACGACTAGAAACTTAGAAATCCCTGGTAGAATGGTTGGAGCCGCTACAAAAGCTGGAAACGTCCCGTAGAAACTACTAGAAACTTAGAAACGGCTGGTTGGAGCCACTACAAAAGCTGGAAATGTCCCGTAGAAACAACTAGAAACTTGGAAACGGCTGGTTGAAGCCGCTACAAAAGCTAGAAACGGCCTGTAGAAACGACTAGAAACTTAGAAATCCCTGGTAGAATGGTTGGAGCCGCTACAAAAACTAGAAATCGAAGAAACGACTAGAAACTTAGAAACGGATGGTTGGAACCTCTACAAAAACTAGAAACGTCTCGTAAAAACTACTGGGCCAGTAGAAACGACTGGTTGGAGCCGCTACAAAAACTAGAAATCGTAGAAACGACTAGAAACTTAGAAATGGCTGGTTGGAGCCACTACAAAAGCTAGAAATTGCCCGTAGAAAATACTAGGCCAGTAGAAACGACTGGTAGAAAAATGAAGCCACTACAAAAACTAGAAATGACCCGTAGACATGACTAGAACCATAGAAATGGCTGGTTGGAGCCGCTAGAAAAGCTATTAACGGCCCGTAGAATCGATTGGGCCAGTAGAAACGACTGGTTGGAGCCGCTACAAAAACTAGAAATCGAAGAAACGACTAGAAACTTAGAAATGGCTGGTTGGAGCCGCTACAAAAGCTAGAAATGGCCCGTACAAACTACTGGACCAGTAGAAGCGACTGGTGGAATAGTTGAAGCCACTACAAAAACTAGAAACGGCTCGTAAAAACGACTAGAAACTTAGAAATGGCTGGTTGGAACCACTACAAAAGCTATTAACGGCCCGTAGAATCGATTGGGATAGTAGAAACAGCTGGTTAGAGCCGCTACAAATGCTAGAAACGTTCTGTAGAAACGACTGGAATAGTAGAAATGGCTGGTTGGACCCACTACAAAAACTAGAAATCGAAGAAACGATTAGAAACTTAGAAATGGCTGGTTGGAACCTCTACAAATGGTAGAAACGTCCCGTAGAAACGACTGCGTCAGTAGAAACGGCTGGTAGAATGGTTTGAGCCACTACAAAAACTAGAAATCGTAGAAACGACTAGAAACTTAGAAATGGCTGGTTTGAGCCGCCACAAAAACTAGAAATCGTAGAAACGACTGAAAACGTAGAAACGACTAGAACGATCCATAGAAACGCAAGGAAATATACATAAATACCTTGATGTTGATATATCATATGCTGCTCTGAAATAAAATTGTAAATACAAGACACTGTTTTACTACCAAAAGTACTTCTGTTTAGAACATTACTATTTCTCTCTCTCTAGCTTCATTTATTAAAGAAAGAGACCTGTAAACCTGTAAACAGGGCCTTCCGGTCATGACGTCATAAGCTACACTCTCATTGGCTGACTACCTGCTAACCAGCAGTTAGTTTATCTTATATGCTTATAAAGAATAGATATGTCCCGATTTAAAAGTTTCCACAGTAGGATTCCGTTTCATATTTGAGGAGTGTCTTTATGCCACTAGAAATACTAGAAATGGTGGGAGCCGCTACAAAGGGTAGAAATGTTTGAAACCATTACAAAGGCTAGGGCCATAGATACGACAGGAACCGTAGAAGTGACTGGTGAGGTTAAACAAAGTCACTACAAATGCTAGAAACTGTTGCTATAAATGGTTTGAAACAAATCCGTTGCAAAAAGTAGAGCCCAGGAATCTTGGAAATGGGATACTGGGAATAAATATATAACTTTTTGTAAGCCAGAGGTAGGAACAAACAAATCTTTTCTAAGACAGGTATTCAAAACTTATTCAGTGGTACATAAAAACTTTTTTTTCTACGTGCACAAAAATTTAGACATCAAAAAGAAAACATCAGTCTACTACAAACAAATGTTTCTATTACATGTAACTTTTTCTAAGGTCAGTACAAACAAATGTTTTCTAGGTACACAAAATGTATGTTTCTCCCAACGAATTGTTGATATGAGAGTAAAATGAACAAAGTATTTGAAAAATTTCACAGGTGTTTTACCTATAGTCTCTAACAGGACCTTATAAATGCTAGAAAACTGATAGTAGAAACGTTATAACAGAAGCAAGAATGATGGAAATGATTGGTACAGGAACGCTACAAATGTTAGAAATGGGACCCCTGCAAATACTAGAAATGACAGGTACAGGGACGTTACAAATGATAGAAAAGATATGAATGCTAAGAACAATCCCGGTGCAAATAACTACGATAGACTGCTGTATTTAATTAGTATCTCCAATAAGGATGATGACGTAAGATGTATATGAAGCAACAAGATGTCCAATTGCCTATCGGAAATTTAGACTTTGTTAAAGAATTGTTGTCCTCAGCAAGTCGACACGGACAATTGTTACCAAATTCTTAAAATAATATTGATTGTTGTACTGTTTTTTATCGATTTAAGTGCTTCAACAGCGTCTTAATATTATAATATTATTAGTATTCGCTTTTATAACGAACCAAAGCAGATAAAAGGAACTTGTGTGTGTGTTTTCAGAGATCTAAGGAAATATGGCAATGTTGCCCCATCACTTTAATCGTATGACTAAAATGACGCATTTCCGAGATCTAGGGAAATATGGAAATCTGGCGTCACCGGCCCCCTTTACCGGGCCCCCTTCCCTTTCTCTGTGATGTCACAACTAATTTCCAGAGGTACGTTGTAGCAAACAACCTCAAAACGGAGATAACAAAACTATCGTCTCATCAAAAGTTTCTCTTAAAAAAATGCAACTCAACAAACAAGGTAATTTAACGCGCATATGAAACGTAAGAACAATTTGCTTGATTTATGAAGTACTAATAAATTAAAAATATTCTTGACTGCTAATTTCATTTAAATAATAAACATAAAAAAGGTCACTTGACAAAGTTATTATAGAACAAAGACGAAGCTCATACTTACAGCCCTGCCAGACCCCTAGAAGGCTTTCATGCAGGATTATGGCTTGCTAGCTTTCGACATGTTGAAAGACAAAGCGACGAACCACCACACGCAACCGCAACTGAGAATTTGTCACTGGAGAACACTACTAGACCCAGTCACAACCAAAACAACTCCGGTAGCAGAAAAAAGACAAGTTCAATTCATCATTCCACATGCTTTTAACCCTGCTTTGATATACACAATGAAGATAAAACAGCCAAAGCATTCAAAAGTTTGTAAACGGAGCCACAACAAAATTCGTAGCATCAAATTAATATGTTTTTAGATAATTATATGCGTATTAAATCATCTATTGCAAGACTTAATGGTTGAGATTATTTCATTATTTATCATAGCTGAATATTTAGTTCAAAAGGCAGCCATTCAACATTGCACACAGACAACAACACACCACCGAAAAAGAAAATTATTTAAAATAAATGTTGTAAAATACTGAGTAGAAATTCTTGTTAAATTGAAATTAATCCTACAAATATTCTAAAGATATACGATGTTTGTGCTTTATTTGATATCTGCATCACTATCAATTATTGCGGTTTTTTAACCTTGGTGAAGATGTTAGCGAAGGTTATAATTTGTCAAAACAGAAGTATCCATTAGAAATGAATTTATTCGTATCTTAGAGTATCAATCAATCATTTGAAATACTGTAAGGGTGTTTGATGTAACAATATTGTACTTCCAATAACACTTTGCTCTGAATTAAATTACTGTTGGTGGAAAGAGTTGTCAATCTAAACTGTGAAATAAAAGTAATATGGTTTAAATATTTTTTGTTTTGAATCATGTAGATACAGAATTGAACATGGAGGGTCTGTCACATTCAACAGGCCAGAAAATCTTGGTCAAGAATGGATGGACTTCATTGTGCAACAAACAAAAGCCCTTAAACCATGTGTTGGCATGTCATCCTTCAATATCAATGTGAATAACACGAATTTGTTTGTAAGATGTACGAATGTTAGATAATAGAAAACATATTCATATGCACGAGTGTATACATAATGAATAACATTTAAGAAAACGTAACCAACCTATTAAACTACACACATACAAATTTAAAACTAACAACTCACAGGGTTACAATTGTGAACACACTAGAAGCAATATAAGACAAAAGAAAGCTGTAACCAGCCCTCGTGTTATCCAATTATAATTATCGGTCAGCATCGATCTCCATCACAACACATAACGGAAACATAATCCATAAGTTTATAAGCATATTGTATGAAATTAAAAAGTTTACTACAACCACATATATATTGAATCATGATGCTAGGATATTGCTTTAAAAATGTCAACGTACAAAGCAGCTACCTTCAAATGATATACCATTGAAATAAATTGTAATTAGGATCAATTCAATCATACATACTTTAGCAATAACATATGAATAAAAATTTTCTGTAATGTGATAAACTCACGATTGGTAAAATAATCCATATAATGAATACAATGTATGGAAAAGTCACTTACTCTCTTTGATGGACTTTCTCAAAATGATTTAGGACAGAGAGAAATATATAAGACAAAAACATTCTGCACTGGAACTACATTATAAAACCTTTCGATCCAACTTTCATGTAGTGAAAATATTTCCACTACACGAACGCCACTCTTACATTAAATGAGTAAACTAATGAAGTCTTTCTATAACGCTTACAAAACCAGCAATGATAGTTATTATAATAATTCCCTTGCAGAAAGTTAAGCAAGAAAAATTACAAAACATGGTTGGTTATTTAAAACGTTTTCGGACTTTGCTGAAACAGTAAAAAATTTGAATGGGCTTAAATAATAAACATTCTAATAGACTTCAAAGGGCTAACATTGTTTCACGATTTCAAAAACTTGTTCGAACAGGGATCAAAACTAACAAATCGCATAAAGATATATTGATGTTTCTGGACTATGCTTCAATTATGTTCAAGTTCAGAATTAGTAACATTTTGAAGAAAACACCTATACTTAAAGTGAATACTATGAATCATAAATATTTTAATACTAAAAATGAAATTATTGATCAGGGAACAGACTTGCGAGAATGGTTTGATAATCACTTAAAGGATCCAAATACAAATTCCCTCGAAGAATTTTTCTATCCAAAACACCCATTTGATGACTGAGTTGGCTAAATTTAAGTAGATTGTGATACAAGTAAAGAATACCGCTGAGGCTGAGATAATACAAATGCAAAAAGAACGACTACAAGCGGAAGAAGAGAGAAACAAAGCAGATCGTTATCGTATGCGAACTGATGAGGAACGAGTTAATGCTAAAAAAGAACGTATTCAAGCTGAGGAAGCACGAGCCAAAGCCGAAATGCATCGAGTTCGATTAGAAGAAGAATCTGTCAAGGCATCGGAACGTCATCATGAGGTTCTGAACGTTGTTTCTCATAGAATACAGTCTCAGGTAGTGAAACACTTGAGGAACGAAGTATATCATCGTGTAGCTCCCAAGTCCATCAAACGCGAAAAGCAGAGATGTATGGTTCTGTTAGCTCTTAGTAATAAGTAACCAACCAATGATGAACATCAGTAGCTTATGACGTCATAGTAAAAGGGCAGGGAGGCCCTTCAAACAGGGCGGTTAGAAGGTATCAACTGATGTTAGGTTAAGATCGATTGAAGGAGTTGAGGTTAGGGTAGGTTAGGATCGACCGAACCTAACCTACTAACTAACAGAACCATACATCTCTGCTTTTCGCGTTTGATGGACTTGGGAGCTACACGATGATATACTTCGTTCCTCAAGTGTTTCACTACCTGAGACTGTATTCTATGAGAAACAAAGTTCAGAACCTCATGATGACGTTCCGATGCCTTGACAGATTCTTCTTCTAATCGAACTCGATGCATTTCGGCTTTGGCTCGTGCTTCCTCAGCTTGAATACGTTCTTTTTTAGCATTAACTCGTTCCTCATCAGTTCGCATACGATAACGATCTGCTTTGTTTCTCTCTTCTTCCGCTTGTAGTCGTTCTTTTTGCATTTGTATTATCTCAGCCTCAGCGGTATTTTTTACTTGTATCACAATCTACTTAAATTCAGCCAACTCAGTCATCAAATGGGTGCTTTGGATAGAAAAATTCTTCGAGGGAATTTGTATTTGGATCCTTTAAGTGATTATCAAACCATTCTCGCAAGTCTGTTCCCTGATCAATAATTTCATTTTTAGTATTAAAATATTTATGATTCATAGTATTCACTTTAAGTATAGGTGTTTTCTTCAAAATGTTACTAATTCTGAACTTGAACATAATTGAAGCATAGTCCAGAAACATCAATATATCTTTATGCGATTTGTTAGTTTTGATCCCTGTTCGAACAAGTTTTTGAAATCGTGAAACAATGTTAGCCCTTTGAAGTCTATTAGAATGTTTATTATTTAAGCCCATTCAAATTTTTTACTGTTTCAGCAAAGTCCGAAAACGTTTTAAATAACCAACCATGTTTTGTAATTTTTCTTGCTTAACTTTCTGCAAGGGAATTATTATAATAACTATCATTGCTGGTTTTGTAAGCGTTATAGAAAGACTTCATTAGTTTACTCATTTATTGTAAGAGTGGCGTTCGTGTAGTGGAAATATTTTCACTACATGAAAGTTGGATCGAAAGGTTTTATAATGTAGTTCCAGTGCAGAATGTTTTTGTCTTATATATTTCTCTCTGTCCTAAATCATTTTGAGAAAGTCCATCAAAGAGAGTAAGTGACTTTTCCATACATTGTATTCATTATATGGATTATTTTACCAATCGTGAGTTTATCACATTACAGAAAATTTTTATTCATATGTTATTGCTAAAGTATGTATGATTGAATTGATCCTAATTACAATTTATTTCAATGGTATATCATTTGAAGGTAGCTGCTTTGTACGTTGACATTTTTAAAGCAATATCCTAGCATCATGATTCAATATATATGTGGTTGTAGTAAACTTTTTAATTTCATACAATATGCTTATAAACTTATGGATTATGTTTCCGTTATGTGTTGTGATGGAGATCGATGCTGACCGATAATTATAATTGGATAACACGAGGGCTGGTTACAGCTTTCTTTTGTCTTATATTGCTTCTAGTGTGTTCACAATTGTAACCCTGTGAGTTGTTAGTTTTAAATTTGTATGTGTGTAGTTTAATAGGTTGGTTACGTTTTCTTAAATGTTATTCATTATGTATACACTCGTGCATATGAATATGTTTTCTATTATCTAACATTCGTACATCTTACAAACAAATTCGTGTTATTCACATTGATATTGAAGGATGACATGCCAACACATGGTTTAAGGGCTTTTGTTTGTTGCACAATGAAGTCCATCCATTCTTGACCAAGATTTTCTGGCCTGTTGAATGTGACAGACCCTCCATGTTCAATTCTGTATCTACATGATTCAAAACAAAAAATATTTAAACCATATTACTTTTATTTCACAGTTTAGATTGACAACTCTTTCCACCAACAGTAATTTAATTCAGAGCAAAGTGTTATTGGAAGTACAATATTGTTACATCAAACACCCTTACAGTATTTCAAATGATTGATTGATACTCTAAGATACGAATAAATTCATTTCTAATGGATACTTCTGTTTTGACAAATTATAACCTTCGCTAACATCTTCACCAAGGTTAAAAAACCGCAATAATTGATAGTGATGCAGATATCAAATAAAGCACAAACATCGTATATCTTTAGAATATTTGTAGGATTAATTTCAATTTAACAAGAATTTCTACTCAGTATTTTACAACATTTATTTTAAATAATTTTCTTTTTCGGTGGTGTGTTGTTGTCTGTGTGCAATGTTGAATGGCTGCCTTTTGAACTAAATATTCAGCTATGATAAATAATGAAATAATCTCAACCATTAAGTCTTGCAATAGATGATTTAATACGCATATAATTATCTGAAAACATATTAATTTGATGCTACGAATTTTGTTGTGGCTCCGTTTACAAACTTTTGAATGCTTTGGCTGTTTTATCTTCATTGTGTATATCAAAGCAGGGTTAAAAGCATGTGGAATGATGAATTGAACTTGTCTTTTTTCTGCTACCGGAGTTGTTTTGGTTGTGACTGGGTCTAGTAGTGTTCTCCAGTGACAAATTCTCAGTTTCGGTTGCGTGTGGTGGTTCGTCGCTTTGTCTTTCAACATGTCGAAAGCTAGCAAGCCATAATCCTGCATGAAAGCCTTCTAGGGGTCTGGCAGGGCTGTAAGTATGAGCTTCGTCTTTGTTCTATAATAACTTTGTCAAGTGACCTTTTTTATGTTTATTATTTAAATGAAATTAGCAGTCAAGAATATTTTTAATTTATTAGTACTTCATAAATCAAGCAAATTGTTCTTACGTTTCATATGCGCGTTAAATTACCTTGTTTGTTGAGTTGCATTTTTTTTAAGAGAAACCTTTGGTGAGACGATAGTTTTGTTATCTCCGTTTTGAGGTTGTTTGCTACAACGTACCTCTGGAAATTAGTTGTGACGTCACAGAGAAAGGGAAGGGGGCCCGGTAAAGGGGGCCGGTGACGCCAGATTTCCATATTTCCCTAGATCTCGGAAATGCGTCATTTTAGTCATATGATTAAAGTGATGGAGCAACATTGCCATATTTCCTTAGATCTCTGAAAACACACACACAAGTTCCTTTTATCTGCTTTGGTTCGTTATAAAAGCGAATACTAATAATATTATAATATTAAGACGCTGTTGAAGCACTTAAATCTATAAAAAACAGTACAACAATCAATATTATTTTAAGAATTTGGTAACAATTGTCCGTGTCGACTTGCTGAGGACAACAATTCTTTAACAAAGTCTAAATTTCCGATAGGCAGTTGGACATCTTGTTGCTTCATATACATCTTACGTCATCATCCTTATTGGAGATACTAATTAAATACAGCAGTCTATCGTAGTTATTTGCACTGGGATTGTTCTTAGCATTCATATCTTTTCTATCATTTGTAACGTCCCTGTACCTGTCATTTCTAGTATTTGCAGGGGTCCCATTTCTAACATTTGTAGCGTTCCTGTACCAATCATTTCCATCATTCTTGCTTCTGTTATAACGTTTCTACTATCAGTTTTCTAACATTTATAAGGTCCTGTTAGAGACATATAGGTAAAACACTTGTGAAATTGTTCAAATACTTTGTTTATTTTACTCTCATATCAACAATTCGTTGGGAGAAACATACATTTTGTGTACCTAGAAAACATTTGTTTGTACTGACCTTAGAAAAAGTTACATGTAATAGAAACATTTGTTTGTAGTAGACTGATGTTTTCTTTTTGATGTCTAAATTTTTGTGCACGTAGAAAAAAGTTTTTACGTACCACTGAAAAAGCTTTGAATACCTGTTTTAGAAAAGATTTGTTTATTCCTACCTCTGGCTTACAAAAAGTTATATATTTATTCCCACTATCACATTTCCAACATTCCTGGGCTCTACTTTTTGCAACGGATTTGTTTCAAACCATTTATAGCAACAGTTTCTAGCATTTGTAGTGACTTTGTTTAACCTCACCAGTCACTTCTACGGTTCCTGTCGTTTCTATGGCCCTAGTCTTGTAATGGTTTCAAACATTTCTACCCTTTGTAGCGGCTCCCACCATTTCTAGTATTTCTAGTGGCATAAAGACACTCCTCAAATATGAAACGGAATCCTACTTTGGAAACTTTTAAATCGGGACATATCTATTCTTTATAAGCATATAAGATAAACTAACTGCTGGTTAGCAGGTAGTCAGCCAATGAGAGTGTAGCTTATGACGTCATGACCGGAAGGCCCTGTTTACAGGGCGTTCTTATCAGATTTCCGGTCTCTTTCTTTAATAAATGAAGCTAGAGAGAGAGAAATAGTAATGTTCTAAACAGAAGTACTTTTGGTAGTAAAACAGTGTCTTGTATTTACAATTTTATTTCAGAGCAGCATATGATATATCAACGTCAAGGTATTTATGTATATTTCCTTGCGTTTCTATGGATCGTTGTAGTCGTTTCTACGTTTTCAGTCGTTTCTACAATTTCTAGTTTTTGTAGCGGCTCAAACCAGCCATTTCTAAGTTTCTAGCCGTTTCTACGATTTCTAGTTTTAGTAGTGGCTCAAACCATTCTACTAGCCGTTTCTACTGACGCAGTCGTTTCTACGGGACGTTTCTAGCTTTTGTACGGTTTCAACAAGCCGTTTCCACTGACGCAGTCGTTTATACGGAACGTTTCTAGCATTTGTAGAGGTTCCAACCAGCCATTTCTAAGTTTCTAGTCGTTTCTTCGATTTTTAGTTTTTGTAGCGGCTCTAACCAGCTGTTTCTACTATCCCAATCGATTCTACGGGCCGTTAATAGTTATTGTAGTGGTTCCAACCAGCCATTTCTAAGTTTCTAGTCGTTTTTACGAGCCGTTTCTAGTTTTTGTAGTGGCTTCAACTATTCCACCAGTCGCTTCTACTGGTCCAGTAGTTTCTACGGGCCATTTCTAGCTTTTGTAGCGGCTTCAACCAGCCATTTCTAAGTTTCTAGTCGTTTCTTCGATTTCTAGTTTTTGTAGCGGCTCCAACCAGTCGTTTCTATTGGCCCAATCGATTCTAAGGGCCGTTAATAGCTTTTCTAGCGGCTCCAACCAGCCATTTCTATGGTTCTAGTCGTTTCTACGGGTCATTTCTAGTTTTTGTAGTGGCTTCATTATTCTACCAGTCGTTTCTACTGGCCTAGTATTTTCTACGGGCCATTTCTACCTTTTGTAGCGGCTCCAACCATTCTACCAGACGTTTCTACTGTCCCAGTCATTTTGACGAGACGTTTCTAGCTTTTGTAGCGGCTCCAACCAGTCGTTTCTACTGGCTCCGTAGTTTCTACGGACCATTTCTAGCTTTTGTAGCAGCTCCAACCAGCCGTTTCTAAGTTTCTAGTTGTTTCTACGGGACGTTTCTAGCTTTTGTAGTCGCTCCAACCAGCCATTTCTACTGGCCCAGTATTTTCTACGGGCCATTTCTAGCTTTTGTAGCAGCTCCAACCATTCTACCAGGGATTTCTAAGTTTCTAGTCGTTTCTACGGGCCGTTTCTAGCTTTTGTAGCGGCTTCAACCAGCCGTTTCCAAGTTTCTAGTTGTTTCTACGGGACATTTCCGGCTTTTGTAGTGGCTCCAACCAGCCGTTTCTAAGTTTCTAGTAGTTTCTACGGGACGTTTCCAGCTTTTGTAACGGCTTCAACCAGCCGTTTCTACGGTCCCAGTCGTTTTTACGAGACGTTTCTAGCATTTGTAGCGGTTCCAACCAGCCGTTTCTAAGGATCTAGTAGTTTCTACGGGCCGTTTCTAGCATTTGTAGTGGCTCCAACCATTTCTCCAACGCTCTCCGAATTACCCGCCACTCGATACAAAATCCAACGATTCAAGTCGCAATTATTATTCCTGATTTACGTATTTATTTTTTACAAACACACATTATCTCTTCAATGAAAACCACATCTACTTTTATAATTATAGATTTTGTTTACAATCAACCAGCCACTGCACTTTCAACCAGTGCTCGAGTTTCGCTTGTTTATCAGTTCACCAACATGCAGTTGCGGTTTCGCTTATCTTTTGTTATTGTCTTCGTTGAATCTGAATTATTTTATTATTTGTAATGAAATGCTAATTACCAAATATTTGGGAACCTATTAATTATTCATGATGCATTTTCGGTACATTTTTTTTTGCTTAAAATTGCCGAATTATCTATATTAAGAGATCTAACGCCCGGAAAGCAGAGACTCGAACGAGTTGCCGCTCTCGCGCATATGATAATTTATTTCGTTGTTCAAAATACGTTTCGTTCATCACATATGTTCTTAAGATGTGTTTTGCTACTCGCGGCCAATGCACCCGGCTGTGATACACCCTGCGACAAGCACCCGACACGAGCCAGTCCTTTTCCCGAATGACGTCACGCACCCCCGACGGAAGCAGCTGAAAGCCAGCGAATTCCCTACGCACCGCGTTCCCGAACCCGCGCACCCCCGCCCTACGACCACCCCCGTTCCGCATTCCCTACGCCCTGCGTTACGTCAGCCACCGCATTCCCTACACACCGCATGCCACCGCGACCCCGCGTACCCCCGACCTACGACCGCTCCCGTTCCCAGCCGACGCGTCCCGACGGGAGTCCTGGCGCCTCCTCCCGGAAGTCCCGTTAGGTTAGCTCCCTTGCCGTTAGGTGTCCTGACGCCTTCTCCCGGAAGTCCCGTTAGGTTAGCGCTCTTGCCGTTAGGTTCGAGCTTGAGGTTAGTGACCCCGCAGACCACGTAGTTTTTGCTACCATGTGTCCCATCCTCTACTAACAGTGTTTGAAAACACATTTTTTGAAACACCAAAACCATAGCGAAATTAAAACTTTTAAGTGCTCTAATTGTTCATACTCCAAAAAATATAAACATCGTTTGACAAGACATTTTTTGAGACACAAAAACCATAGCGAAGTCGAAACATTCAAGTGCCCGGATTGTTCTTACGTCACAAAATATAAACATCATTTGACAAAACATTTTTTGAAACACAAAAATCATAGCGAAGTCGAAACATTCAAGTGCTCGGACTGTCCTTTTGTCACAAAATATAAACATCATTTGACAAGACATTTTTTGAGACACAAAAACCATAGTGAAGTCAAAACTTTCAAGTGCCCGGATTGTTCTTACTCCACAAAATATAAAGGCGATTAAATAAAACATTTTTTGAGACACAAAAACCATAGTGAAGTCGAAACATTCAAGTGCTCGGACTGTCCTTTTGTCACAAAATATAAACATCATTTGACAAGACATTTTTTGAGACACAAAAACCATAGTGAACTTGAAATTTTCAAGTGCCCAGATTGTTCTTACGTTACAAAATATAAAGGCAATTTAACAAAACATTTTTTCAAACACAAAAACCATAGCGAAATCATAACGTTCAAGTGCTCAGATTGTTCTTTCGTCACAAAATATAAAAACAATTTAACAAAACATTTTTTTAAACATAAAAACCATAGGGAAGTCAAAACTTTCAAGTGCTCGGATTGTTCTTACTCCACAAAATATAAAGGCGATTTAACAAAACATTTTTTGAGACACAAAAATCATAGCGAAGTCAAAACATTTAAATGTAAGGATTGTGATTTTATAACAGAATATAAAATTAGCTTAAAGAAACATAAACATAAATACAAAGTTATCACCATATTTGATTAAAATTGGCTAAATTCAATTTTTATTGAGTACAAAAAATAATTTTAATATAAATTACGCTTAAAATATGATATATATATATATATATATATATATATATATATATATAAATATATATATATATATATATATATATATATATATATATATATATATTAATTCATTTCCTGCCACTTTCCTAGAATTACCTCACACCTCACAGCGTAAGAGAACATAAACATAAATAAAAAAATACAAAGTTTAAAGATTTTACTTTATTAACTTCCCAAAATTATTTTTAGTAATAACACTATCAATTTGTTACGTAAACAAATATTTGATTAAAATTGGTTAAATTGCTTTTCTATTGAGTATAAAAAATAATTTTAATATAAATTGCCCTTAAAATATGTTTTGTATCTATTAATTCATTTCCTACCACTTTCCTAGAATTACCCCACACCTCACAGTATAAATGTTACCGTCTGATATGGTGCTTTGCTTTATTTCGGGTGCGTTCAAAATGTCTGTCGTACAATAAACGTGTAAATTGTGTTTACGATACGTTCGAGGCACAAATTCGGTTGCCTTGAAAGAAGCCCTAATGAACAAGTTAAAATTCATCCAAATGGAAATGGATCATTCTGACAAGAAAAACAATTGTATTTGCAAAGAATGTGAAAAAAAAATCTTGCAAGCTTACGATTTGAAATTTCGTCTTATAAACACCGAAGGTTGTATTATGTTGCGACGTGTATCTGGAGACAACACCCAAAGCGTTTACACAAATATCTTGTTTGATGAAATTGAAATATGTAGGTTGTATAAAAAGTGTGTTAATGACATGTCTACCATCACTTTATCAAAAATTCTTAAAGATGATTGTACGATGCAAATATTTCGTGAACACATTCCCGAAATGGATTTAGAAGTTACCGAAAATCCCGTCGTTTGTAACGCTTGCCACATTTCTTTATATTCCTTTTCGACATTGGTGGCATGTTGGTGGACAGCAAAAGATCAAAGAGACCGCGACGAAAACTCGAATAAAGAAATTGACAATCTCGAAGTGAAAAGTGATAAAAACTTAAATCCCGGCGAATGTGTTTCTTTGGAGAGCAATAATATCAAGAAGGAAGATGAAGACGACAAATTCTTGGACATCCAGCTGGAAAATGAGGAACTCGACATCAAGTTTGAAGAATATGACAGTCCACAAATTCATGATGTCCAAATCTTTGGGTGTAATGATTGTAATTATGTAACAAAATATAAAAGCAATTTAAAAACACATGTTTTGAAACACAAAAACCATAGTGAAGTCGAAACATTCAAGTGCCCGGATTGTTCTTACGTCACAAAATATAAACATCGTTTGACAACACATTTTTTGAAATACAAAAACCATAGCGAAGGCGAAACATTCAAGTGCCCAGATTGCTCTTACGTCACAAAATATAAACATCATTTGACAACACATTTTTTGAAACACAAAAACCATAGTGAAGGCTAAACATTCAAGTGCCCGGATTGTTCTTACGTCACAAAATATAAACATCATTTGACAACACATTTTTTGAAACACAAAAATCATAGCGAAGTCGAAACTTTCAAGTGCTCTGATTGTTCATACTCCACAAAATATAAAGGCGATTTAACAAAACATTTTTGGAAACACAAAAACCATAGCGAAGTCTAAACATTCAAGTGCCGGGATTGTTCTTTTGTCACAAAATATAAACATTATTTGGCAACACATTTTTTGAAACACAAAAATCATAGCGAAATTAAAACTTTCAAGTGCTCTGATTGTTCATACTCCACAAAATATAAAGGCGATTTAAAAAAACATTTTTTGAGACACAAAAATCATAGCGAAGTCGAAACATTCAAGTGCCCAGATTGTTCTTTTGTCACAAAATATAAACATCATTTGACAACACATTTTTTGAAACACAAAAACCATAGCGAAGTCGAAAGATTCAAGTGCCCGGATTGTTCTTATGTCACAATATATAAATATTTTTTGAGAAAACATTTTTTGAAACACAAAAACCATAGCGAAGTCAAAACATTCAAGTGCCCAGATTGTTTTTTTTTCACAAAATATAAACATCATTTGACAACACATTTTTTGAAACACAAAAACCATAGCGAAGTCAAAACATTCAAATGCCCGGATTGTTTTTTATCACAAAATATAAAAATGTTTTAAAACGTCATGTTATAATACACAAAAACCTTAGCGAAGTTGAAACTTTCAAGTGCCCAGATTGTTCTTAAATTACGAAATATAAGTATTATTTAAAAGCTCATGTTATAATACACAAAAACCATAACGAAGTCGAAACATTCAAGTGTCCAGATTGTTCTCTTGTCACAAAATAGAATTATTGTTTGAAAACACATTTTTTGCCCTGATTGTTCATACATCACAAAATATAAACATTATTTGACAAAACATGTTTTGAAACACAAAAGCCATAGCGAAGTCATAACATTTAAATGTAAAGATTGTGATTTTATAACAAAATACAAAACTAGCTTAAAGAAACATAAACATAAATAAAAAATTACTTTATTAACTTTTATTATTATTTTTAGTAATTACAATTTGTTTTGTAAACATCTCCCCATATTTGATTAAAATTGGCTAATTGCATTTCTATTGAGTATAAAAAATAATTTTAATATAAATTGCACTTAAAATATGTTTCATATCTATTAATTCATTTCCTACCACTTTCCTAGAATTACCCCACAACTCACAGTATAAATGTTACCGTCTGATAGGTTATTTGGTGCTTTGCTTTCCATCGATGCGTTAAAAATGTCTGTCGTACAAAAAACTTGTAAATTGTGTTTACGATACGTTCGAGGCACAAATTCGGTTGCCTTGGAAGAAGCCCTAATGAACAAGTTAAAATTCATCCAAATAGAAATGGATCATTCTGACAACAAAAACAATTGTATTTGCAAAGAATGTGAAAAAAATCTTGCAAGCTTACGATTTTAAATTTCGTCTTATAAACACCGAAGGTTGTATTATGTTGCGGCGTATATCCGGAGACAACACCCAGAACGTTTACATAAATATTTTGTTTGATGAAATTGAAATATGTAGGTTGTGTAAAAATTGTGTTAATGACATGTCTACCATTACTTTATCAAAAATTCTTAAAGATGATTGTATGATGCAAGTATTTCGTAAACACATTCCCGAAATGGATTTAGAAGTTACGGAAAATCCCGTCGTTTGTAACACTTGCCACATTTCTTTATTTTCCTTTTCGACATTGGTGGATTGTTGGTGGACAGCAAAAGGTGATGCAAAATCGAATAAAGAAATTGACAATCTCGAAGTGAAAAGTGATGAAATCTTAAATCCCCGCGAATGTGTTTCTTTGAAGAGCAATAATATCGAGAAGGAAGATGAAGACGATAAATTCTTGGACATCCAGCTGGAAAATGAAGAACTCGACATCAAGTTTGAAGGATATGAAAGTCCACAAATTCATGATTCAATTCCATATCTTTGGGTGTAATGATTGTAATTATGTAACAAAATATAAAAGCAATTTAAAATCTCATGTTTTAAAACACAAAAACCTTAGCGAAGTCGGAACATTTAAATGTACTGATTGTGATTTTGTAACGAAATATAAAAATGCTTTAAAAGGTCATGTTATAACACACAAAAACCTTAGCGAAGTTGAAACTTTCAAGTGTACCGAGTGTTCATATATAACAAAACTCGAGATGAATTTCAAGGTGGAGTACAGACAACATTTTTACTCGCCTTCTTTCGCTGTTTTAAGTGGTTTTCAGTGTTAATTAAATTCTAATTTTTGCTTCATGTGGTTAGTGCCAAGTTATATATGAGCAAATTGACTCTAAAATTGTGAATCTCGACTTTGGTTCATGGCAATTTAAGGTAATTTGATATCACTATTATTTAAACTGTTTATCCTGTTACATTTTTTGCTGTGATAAGAAATAGAAGTGGATATTTGTACGCTGGCCCGGTTATTATTTTAAAAGATGAACGACTCACAGTGTATAGAATGTGACGGGGACCTTAATGACAATAAATTTTGCACTTGTGATGGCTGTCATGGTCGTGTCCATTACGACTGCACAGGATTAGCACCTCCAGAGTTGAAGTGTATCCAGTCGAAGGGCAAAAGAAAGTTGAAATTTTTTTGCAGTACGTGCGAGAATGGGCTGAGACTTCTACCAATTTTTGAAAAAAGATTGAATACTCTCGAAGATAAAGTAAAGGACTTGGTTTCTTTATTATCTAAATCTAGCAGCTCGGAGTATGAATCCAAGAGTGATGCAGCGGATCCATTTAGTAATATCAATGTATTTGTATCAGAATATGAGGAGCGGAAACTGCGAAAAAATAACCTAATGGTTTACAATGTATCTGAATCGGGTAAACAACTCCCAGATCAGATGATTAAGGATGATATAGAGTCGGTGAAGGCTATATTGAGACCAATAAGTGATGTTTCTAGCCAAATAACCAAGGTTTCGCGTGTTGGAAAGATTGGTGAGAAACCACGCCCCATAAAGGTCATCTTTTCTGATAAGTCATGCGTTCTGAAACTGCTGAGAAATAAAAACAAATTGGATCAAGAAAACATCAAAATAGGATCTGACCTCACTCCAGCTCAACGCAAATATCTCAACGACCTTCGAACAGAACTTCGCAAGAGAACTGAAAATGGCGAGAGAATCACTATTAGATATATCAACAATGTTCCTAAAATTGTTCCCTTAAAAAACTAGATGGCACGGGTAATCTCGCAGTTAGCGCCGATCCTTCACATAAGATGTTACTTTATTATCACAATGCCGGAGGCTTAAGAACAAAATTTGATGATCTACGTCGAAACGTCTCAACCAGCATTTATGATGCATTTTGTTTCACCGAATCTTGGCTTACACCACAGCACTTTGATTCTGAACTTGGATTTGAAAATTTCAATGTTTATCGCCAAGATAGACAAGTGTTACCTGGGAATTCTTTGAGTCGTGGAGGTGGAGTTCTTATAGCCGTACGGAAAAATATCAACTCATCATTAGTGCAGTGTGAACTAACTTCTTGTAATCAAATTTTTGTTTTGCTGAAAGAGCGTAGAATGTTGATTATATTGGGTGTTTGTTACATCCCTCCGCGCTCAGACTACAGCCTTTATGAAGACCATTGTAGATCTGTGGAGTTTATTTTGTCTTGTTACCCTGATGCTAAGTTAGTTTTATGTGGAGATTATAACCTTCCCGATGTTACTTGGAATAACGATAATTATGGAGTAACTATAGATAATGGAAATAACTATCCGGCCACTTTATTGGCAAACTGCTTTGGATTTCATAGGCTTTTTCAAAAGAATTATGTGTTAAATGCAAGAGGTAGGACTCTAGATTTAGTGTTTACTAATGATTTTAGTTTATGCACATACAAGTCGGACGATTATGTACTTCCATCCTCCATTAACCATACACCAATTGATATTTTACTGTCTTCTAATTGTGTTAGCAATAGTTTAATTTATGAAGATTTTTATTACGACTTTAAACAAGCGGATTATTTCGCTATCAACAACTTTCTTGCAAGCTGTAATTGGCAACCGTTGTCCGACTGGGATATTGACTCAGCTGTGGCTTATTTTTATGATAAATTGTATTCGGCTATTAATTTACACGTGCCTGTTAAACGATTTAAATCTTCCCCTTATCCTGCTTGGTTTTCTAGTCAGCTGCGTCATCTGGTAGCTGAAAAGAAGGCTGCGCATAAAAAGTTTAAGTCAACTAATAGTTATGATGATTATTTAGTTTTTTCGCATATCAGAGGCATTTGTAAAGATGTCACTAATAATTGTTACAGATTGTACATTAATAATATTGAAAATACTTTAAATCACAATCCAAGTAGTTTTTGGGGGTATATTAATGGCATGAAAAAGTCTTTTAATCTTCCGAAATCCATGTTTTATAAGGATGAAATAAGCAACGGGGCTGAGGAAACGGCAGGTCTTTTTGCTACCTACTTTTCAACGGTTTTTAAATTGGATCAGAACATTAATGTGCCTCATTTTCATTATGAAAACTCTGTTAACTTGTCTTCCTTTTGTGTAACAGTAGCAGACATCATTGGCAGAATTAATGAACTTCGGATAAAGCTCTCGTGTGGCCCTGATGGTATTCCATCGCATTTTTTAATAAACTGTGTCTACACTCTAGCGCTTCCTCTGAAAACAATTTTTAACTTGTCACTGTCCTCCGGAAAGTTTCCCAGTTTTTGGAAACATAGCTACCTGAGGCCAATCCACAAAGGTGGATCTAAAGAAAATATTGAGAATTACCGAGCTGTATGTATGCAATCGGAGATCCCGAAATTATTGGACTACTTTTTCTCTCAATTCTTGTCATGGCAATTTAAACACATTTTTGTTAACGAACAGCATGGATTTCTTCCGGGTAGATCTACTTTAACCAATTTGGCCGTCTACGAGTCATTTTTAGTAAAAACTTTGGAGAATAGACTACAAGTTGACTCTGTTTATACGGATTTCGCTAAAGCGTTTGATAGAGTTAACCATAGAATACTTTTGGCCAAACTTCAGGCTCTAGGATTTTATGGGCCACTTTTAGAGTGGACAAAGAGTTATCTCTCAGACCGATTCCATTATGTTAAAGTGGGGGGTATTATTTCCAGAATTATAAGTGTGTCTTCAGGAGTTCCACAGGGGTCTCACGCGGGGCCATTTCTTTTTAATTTATTTATTAATGATATTGGCAAAATTATTAATCATTGTAATATCTTAATGTATGCTGACGATTTCAAACTGTTTAAAGAAATTGCAACTTGCAATGATGCTACGTTACTCCAATCCGATTTAAACTCTTTATTTGCCTGGTGTATTAGCCATGATCTTGACCTGAATATCAATAAATGTTTTATTATTACTTTTGCAAAAATTGCACAACCTGTAATCATTTCATACGCTATTAATTCACAAACGATACAGCGAGTAAGTGAAATTCGTGACCTTGGTGTCGTTTTCGATAATTCTCTTACTTTTCGTAGACACATTGATCTAATTGTTTCCAAGAGTTACAAGGTTTTGGGTTTTATCAATCGTTCATCTAAAACATTTTCTCATAATACGATTCGTTTATTATATTGTTCACTAGTACGATCTATTCTGGAGTACTGTTCTGTCATATGGAACCCTCACTATAACACACATATAGATAATATTGAGAAAGTTCAAAATAAATTTCTTCGTATAGTTGCATTTAAAATGGGCTTGAACAGGGACAATTATCAATATAGGGATATTTTAGCACTAATGCATTTACAATCTTTGCAAAATCGGCGTAACATAGCTGACATTTGTTTCCTATTCAAGTTGTTGTCAGGTGAACTTGACTGCCCTTGCTTACTAGACAGAATATCCTTGAATACAACTATGAGAACTCGTTCTTCAGAACTCTTCAATGTGCCATTTCACAGAACTAACTATGGATTCTGTTCAGCAATGACTAGGGTATTACGTACAGGCAATCAGAACTCCTCACATATCGATCTGTTTTACAACTCCATCAGGGTAATCAAGCGCTCGTTGTACCATAATATTTAATGATGTCGTTTATTTTGTTTTTGTTTTAATTAATTTTAAGTAACTATATTTTATCTTGTATTTTGTATAAACTTAGATTTATATATTTTTTGTATGTTTTTGTGTTTTTTAGATTTAGTGTTAGTTTTAATGTTATTTTCTTTAATTTTTTTGTTTTGTATTTTTATGTAAATGGGGTTACCCGTATATGTGAATAAATAAATAAATAAAACATAAACGCAATTTAAAAATTCATGTTATAAAACACAAAAACCTTAGCAAAGCCGATATTTTAAACTGCCAAGATTGTTTTTTATCACAAAATATAAAAATGTTTTAAAACGTCATGTTATAACACACAAAAACCTTAGCGAAGTTGAAACTTTCAAGTGCCCAGATTGTTCTTACATTACGAAATGTAAGCATTATTTAAAAACTCATGTTATAATACACAAAAACCTTAGCGAAGTCAAAACATTTAAATGTACTTGTGATTTTGTAACGAAATATAAAAATGCTTTAAAAAGTCATGTTATAACACACAAAAACTTTAGCGAAGTTGAAACTTTCAAGTGCCCAGATTGTTCTTACGTCACAAAATTTAGATATAATTTAAAAGCTCATGTCATAAAACACAAGAATCTTAACGAAGTTGAAACTTTCAAATGCCTGGATTGTTCTTACGTCACAAAAAATAGATATAATTTAAAAGCTCATGTCATAAAACACAAAAATCTTAACGAAGTAGAAACTTTCAAGTGCCCGGATTGTTCTTTTGTCACAAAATATAAATACTATTTAAAAACTCACGTTATAACACACAAAAATGTTAACGAAGTGGAAACTTTCAAATGCCCGGATTGTTCTTTTGTCACAAAATGTGAACGATATGCGAAAATACATGTTTTAAAGTATAAAACCTCGGTGAGTCCAAAAATTTCAAGTGTCTAGATTGTTCCGTTGTTATAAAATATAAACAGAATTTAAAAACATTTTTTAATATACACCCTTCAATCAAATCAAAACATTCAAATGTGAAGAATGTTTTTTTATCCTAAACATAAACATAAATAAAAAATATAAATTTTATTTCAATAACTTTCCAAAATTTTTGTTAGTAACAATATTGTCCTTTATTTTAAATAAATAAAAATTTCCTTGATATATTTTTTTCGAACTGATTTCACAGATCCCTTATGCATAGCTATATGCATTTTTGCAGTTTACGTGAAAATATTTCTGGTTTATGCCCAAACAATCAACATTACACAATATCTCTTATGTAACAGAATTTACTACATTTAATATAAATAAAGCATTTTTGTTGAGTGGGAATATGTACAATAGAAATATAATCAAGATTTAAGTTTAAGATTTTCACAGAAATATCTTAAACTTAAGAATATATACAAGCTTTAGCAAAATTTTTAAAATCCTCTTTCGTTAAATAATCTGCAAGATATCTAATACAATTAGAGTCTAAAGTTATCATTTTTTTCGTTTCACCCTCAGTGTTCGAGTCTACAATTGTAGTACAAAAAATATTTTTGTATTTAAAAAGTAAATATTTTTTTGTTTCTAATTTATTGTAAATAATACCACAATAATTTGAATATATAACTCCTAAAGTTACATCATCAAGTACATCTTCGTGTTGCCAGTCAAAATACTTTTCATACTCGAAATTATTAATAATACAATGATATAATGTCACCGTTTCGTTTACAAAAATCTTTTGCATTTTTTCTAATTCTTTTTTACAATTTTCAAATTGTCCGCCCCGAAATTTGTTACATACAGAACAATCTTTGTTATAATAATGCTCAATTAGGCAATATTTTATGAGTAATTTTTTTCGTTTTGCACTTAAATATACATTATTTTTCACGAGCCATAATTCTTCAAAATTATTATTTTTAATTTTATGCACTAACGATCCACACTTTAAAAGTTCTTCCATGAAAATTAACGTCTCATAGCGCGTGGCACAATCTAAAGGTGTCTCTTCAAATATATTTCGTTCGTTGAATAACGCCTCATATTTTGAAAATAACCCAATGATTTTTAAAATAGTGTCTGCTCGTTTCATATCGATTTTTAAATATTTGATGACATAATGCAATGGTGTATTATACTGATCATCAACCGCGTTAGCATCAGCGCCTCTTTTCAATAATGTTTCTATAATTTCAACATTTCCATTTAAAGATGCTAAATGTAACGGCGTGTGATTGTATATACTTGTTGGGGAAATTAATGCACCACCCAATAGTGAAGTGTCAACAATTTTTATACAGTTATATGATGCTGCATAATGTAATGGTGTAATACTATCGTTATCTGCCTTGTTAATGTCGGCGCCCCCTTGTATAAGGACTTCCACAATTTTTACACAATTTCGTTTTTTCACTGCAAAATGTAAAGGTGTTTCTCCCCATTCATTTTGGCAGTTTACGTCAAATCCCCGTTCGATTAGTTGACAAACGAATTTGAAATATTTTTTATTTTGAAATGCATAATGTAAAACGGTCGACTTGCAATTTGTAGTTTTGTAAATTGAAGCCCCGCGTCTTAATAATTCTTCAATTACTTGAAAATTTTTGCCCAACAGAATGGCAAACAACAACAATGTATTTCCGTAAGTATCTATGTAGTCTATTGCAAAACTATCGTCTCGTATCAATTTTCTAATTGATTCCAAGCTGACTCCATTCCTGATAGCTATATGTAAGATTCTGCTCGCACTCATGCTACTTCTACATTACACAATACCACAATGAGGCAACATTAAATGACACTCGAACTTATATATATACTTACAGGTGTCTATAATTAGATTTCTACGTCAATATGAATATTTGATGTTATTAGTTGACATGTTTATTTCATTAATACAAACTAATGATTTTCAATTATTTATTATGTAGCAAAACTCTTTTAAAAATTGATCAGAATCATTTTGAAGCCACGATTCGACATCGACATGGGAAATATTTAGACATTCCGGCATGAATTCTTCATTATTTTTTTTATCCTTTGGAATATCTCCTATTGAAGCGTCATTTGAAAACAGCACATCATCACTTTGGAGTCTTGTATCTTTATTTGAAAACAGCACATCATCTTGTATCTTGTATCTTTGGAGTCTTGTATCTTTATTTGAAAGTAGCACATCTTCGCTTTGGAATATCGCATCTTTATTTGAAAGCATCATTTCTTTACTTGGGTGTATTGTGTCTTCATCCAAATGATTTACATATTCGTTTAAAGTATCACAAAGTTCTTTGTACAGACACTCTAGGTCTTCTTTCCAAGGAATCACATCATTATTCAATGAAACCATTTCAGAAATAAATGTATTGTAGGCAAATTTCGAAATTCGTATGCAGACTGTTATCGAGACGTTATAATTGTAACTGAAATGTATTTATGTTAAAAGTCTTTATATAGGATATATTTTTACCGATTAATAAATTACAATTTATTACTACTTGTAATTTTACATCTAAATTGTAATGATTATATTCTCCGGTTTTTTCACCTATGATGTCTTGCAAACAGACCAAGTATTAAAGTCTATTTCTATATTTACCACGAGTTTGTCAAATATTTTCATGTACTAAAATCCACTAGTTCTTTGGTTGCATCTTCTGTGGGTGGTTGTTATGTTGGGTTTATGTCAACACGAGTGTTTTAAATTACAATTTAATAGATTTTAAGAATTGATACAAACATTGGCCTTTTTTTCTAAGTCCTCCTTCTTTTAATAATCATCAAGATACCTACTACAATAAGAATCTAAATTCGGCAATTTTTACAAAACAAGTATAGTTGGCAGATAACTAAAACATTAGTAAATGTTCTTAACGTACAATAGATCACGTACGATTACATTTAAACCAATAAAATTCAGAAACGAGTGCAAGCCTCAGCAAAATTTTTAAATTCTTGTTTTGTTAAATATTTTGCAATGTGTCGAATACAATCAGGATTTAAAATTATCATTTTTTTCGTTTGATTCTTGATGTCACAATTTACAACTGTAGTACAACAAACATTTTTGTATTTTAAAAGTAAATATTTTTTCGTTTCCAATTTGTTGCAAATAATGTCGCAATAAATTGGATATTTAGTGGTTAATACTCCATCATCGAGTAGGTCTTCGTGTTTCCAATCAAAATATTCTACATAATCTAAATTGTTAATTATACAATCATATAAAGTTACCGTGTCGTTTATAAAAATCTTTTCCATATTTTTTCAATTCTTTTTTACAATTTTCGATATACTCTCCTTTAAATTTTTTACATATAGAACAATTTTCCTTGCTGAAATGTTCAATAAGACCATATTTCTCCAATAACCTTCTATGCTTTATATTCAATGATGAATTATCCCCCAAGAGCCATATTTTTATGAGATTATTACCTTTAATTCTATGAATCAAAGGCCCACATTTTAAAAGTTCTTCCAAGATAATTAAAGACTTGTGTCGTAAGGCAGAACTTAAAGGTGTGTCTTTAAAAATGTTTTGTTGATTAAATAACGCCCCATATTTCGTAAACAGCCCAATAATTTTTAAACAAGTGTCTATTTGTTTTCCATCGTTATCGTAATGTATGTCAACGAGATGTAGTGGTGTATTGTATTGTTTGTTAATTGCATTAGCATCGGCACCATTCTTTAGTAATGTTTCTATAATTTCAACGTTTCCATTTAAAGATGCTAAATGTAATGGGGTGTCATTACATCTATTTTTTGGAGATATTAGTGCACCGAAAAATAAAAGAGTATTAACATTTTTTATACAATCATTTGCTGCTGCATAATGTAACATCGTAATACCATCTTTGTCTGCCTTGTTGATGTCAGCTCCGCTCCGTATAAGAAAATTCACAATTTTTAAACAATTTCGTTTTTTTACTGTCCAGTGTAACGGTGTTTCTCCCCATTCATTTTGACAATTTACGTCAAATCCTCCCTCGATTAGCAAACAAACGAACTTGAAATATTTTTTATTTCGTGTTGCAAAATGTAAAACACTTGTTTTGCTATTTGTAATTTCGTGAATTGAGGCTCCGTGTCTTAGTAGTTCTTCAATTACTTGAAAATTTCTTCCCAATTTAACGGCAAATAATAACGGCGTGTTTCCGTAGATATCTTTGTTATCTATTAAAAAACTGTTTTCTTGTATCAGTTTTCGGATAATCGTCAAAGATTGCCCGCTTTGTATGGCAGTATGTAATATATCTTTTTTGTAATTCCCACTCATGACACTATGATATTTTACAATCCACTCAAGTTTATATACACGAAAACGTTTTCGAATATTGGATCACAATTGAAAGTCCAAGATTAAATTATATATTCAAAATTTCCAAAAGATTTACAATAACATTTTGCAGGTTGGATTGTTAAATCATGTTTGCAAATTCTTCTAGGTAAAATTTCACGATTAAATATTTTGGTTTTTAATTATATATGTGGAAAATAAGAAAAAAAATGTGAGAAATAAATTCAACAGCCATTTTTAAATTTTTAATATCTAAATTTACCAGTAAGAATCAACATTTTTTGATTTTTAATTTATTACAAACAATATCATAATAAATTGGAAAGTTGGTACTTAATGTTACATCATCAAATACGCTCCCGTGTTGCCAATCTAAACATTTTTCATATTTTAAATTGTTAATTACACAATCATATAATCTTGTTGATTTGTTTATAAAATTCTTTTTCATTTGTTCTAGTTCTTGTTTACAATTTTCAACATATTGACCCGTTAAATTATTACAAAGTAAACAATCAACATCGGTGGCATGTTCAATAAGGCAATATTTTTCCAATAATTCTTTTCTTTGTAAATTAAATGAATCGCAATTGTTTTCCACAGTCATTATAAAATTGGCTATTTCTTTGACATCGTGAACCAACGAGCCACATGTTAAAAATTCTTTCAAAACAATTAATGGTTCGTTAGAAAGTAGGGCATGGTTTAAAGGTGTATATCCATACATATCCCGTTTGTTAAAATCTGCTCCATATTGGAAAAATAACCTAATAATTTCTAAAGAATTCTTTTTATGAAAGTCGCAATAAGCATCGATAACGTGGTGTAATGGTGTCATATGTTTTCTATCAATTGCATCAGTGTCGGCACCTCTTTTCAATAACGCCCCCACGATTTCGGTATTTCTATTCGCCGTTGCGCAATATAGTGCCGTCTCGGTATTTCTATTTCCCAAAGAAACCGATGCACCGTGAGATAGCAATGCGTTAACAATTTTAGTACAATCGCGTATAGTTGCCATTTGTAAAGGCTTTCCTCCGAAATTGTCTAAATAGTCAATATTGGCTCCAGATTGTATTAAGAAATTTACAATTTTTAAACATTTTTTTTCTGCACGGCCCAGCATAAGGGCGTTTCTCCAAACATATTTGGATAATTTACGTTAAATCCTTGTTGAATTAGTTTACAAGCAAATTTGAAATGCTTTTTATTTCGTACTGCATAATGTAAAACAGTGTCACGTGTACTTGTAATGGAATAAATTGAAGCTCCATGTCTTAGTAGTTCTTCAATTATTTGAAAATTTTTTCCATAATTCAAGGCGGTTATTAGCGGTGTATATCCTATATGTCTGTAATTCACTAAAAAACTATTTTTTTAAATTAATTCTCTAATTAACTCTGAAGAACTACGAGTATCTTCTATGACCGCGTGTAATAATTCATTGTGTTTTTACTCATTTTAAAATTATTCGATCACAGTAAAGTAATAATGTTCCGCGGTGCAAGTTCTAACCATTTGCTGCAGGGAGTATCCATTTAAAATAGGTGCTCAATGTTTTAATAGTTTGGGAATTTGTAAGGGTGGGGGCCTTTTATTATTATTAAGCGTTATACATCGTATATAATGTTAATAAATACACACTGAGATATTTTCAAGTAAATCCAAAAAGGAGTATATTCAAATACATTTCTAACTTTTATATATTCACGCGATTCATTCAACCAAATATTTTTACATAGGTATTTCCCCCCTCCATTCAATTAATAAAAGCCGATATTTTTAATCTAAATTTATTATAAAACAAAAATAGTTTGTATGCAATTCAACAATGAATAACTGCAACTAAAAACAAGAATCGCATATTCACAAGATTAATTAAAACAGATGTTTTCATAGATGTTATTTTAATCCAACCAATAAAAGCTGATATAATTAAAAAAGATGAATAATAGAAAATCAAAATATTTCCAAAACCGTCAGCTATATCGTGCTGTGAAATTGAAAAAAAATATTCGAATAATTGAACAACTTTTAACACAAGGGGCCTCTATTTATACAATCACTTTGAATAAAATCAGTATCTTGCATTTGGCCATACAAAAAAAAAATACCTTAAATTTGTGGAAAGACTGATTAAGCAAGGAATTAATGTAAATAGTAAATCTTTAAATGGTGCAACACCTTTATATTATGCATCGGTCAAGGAAAACTGTGAGGATGTCATAAAATTACTAATACGCCACGGGGCTAATGTAGACGAAGTAAATTTTCCGTCTGAAACACCATTACATACCGCAATCAGAAACAATCGTTTGAAAAATGTCCAAATATTGATACAAAATGGTGCGTCTGTTTCTTCAAAACATTATATTATAGCTGTTGCACACGGACACCTTGATATTTTTGAAATGTTATTTAAGTGTAATGCCGATGGTAAACCGAGTGTATCTATGTTGTGATCATTGGTTATAGCATATGCTTCTGGAACTCGAAATGTTCATAAAATAGAAATAATAAGTGAAACTTGTATTAAAATGATTAAATTGTTATGTAAATTTGGAAACTCTGTAAACGACAAATGTCTAGCCGGTACACCCTTGCTAATTTCAGTAATAGGAGATGTTCCTATAACAGTAATTGAAGAACTTTTAAATCAGGGTGCTAATGTTAATGCATTAAGCTATAAAAAGCTTACGATATTAGCATTATTGTGGACTGCTAACAGTAAAATTATAAATTTACTTTAAAATACGGATCATCGATTCACGATTCATACCTTTTTAATTTATTACCATTAGAATCCCTTTTAAGAAATTTAAAATATAAGGACGATTCACAAAAAGTAAGAAAATTATTACAAAAATATTGCCTCATTGAAGACTGTAACCGCAAAGACTGTTGGATGTGTGCTGCATTAGATGGCGATTATGCCGAAGAATGTAAAAATGAATTAAATCAAATACAAAAAAAATTGTAAATGATACAACAACATTATATGATTGTATAGTTAAAAATTTAAAATATCACAAATATTTTGATTGGAAACGACACGATATACTTGTCGATGAGGAACTTGACTCAAAATACCCAAATTATGGAGACATTAGTCGTAGTAAATGTGAAACTAAAAATTATTTACTGCAAAAATTCAGAAACATTAATTGCACTATAGTTTGTAATAATAAACAAATGCAATGCATTACATTAAACTCAGATTGTATACGACACGTTGCTGAATATTTATCAATATCAGAATTTAAAAATTTTGCTACAGCTTGTATGTAACAGAGTTTATTTAAATGTAAAATTTCTTTAATTGAAAAAAAAACATATTATATGACTGACATGTTAAATAATTTGTAAATGTAAATTTACAAGTATTAATAAATAAAGATGAATTATAATCACCAAAAAAAAATTCCTTATATAAAGAATTATGTATTCGGATTCTCAGTTAAATTTGTATAGTTCAATAGCAATTGTTAGAATAAATATTCTTTAAGTATGTATGAAAGTGTTACCGACATTATAGCTTTACTGGCTGAAAGGGCAATGTGTTTGTTAGAGGATAACGTTTCTATATTCGACAACGTGTCGAGCTCAGATGAAAGTGACATGGAAACCGATGAACAATATTTTCAAAATGATGGAGATTTAATTCCCCAAATTGAAGAAACACTAACTCTGTATCACGATACGTGTCAAGCAATTCGTGTGATTGAAACATCTATTCATTCGAATACAAATGACGCCGATACGATTAATCTAATTCAACAAGTCCTAACTTTATACAAGAAAGTGTGTGACTTGTTGAATTTAATGGAAAGGACCATAAACGAATATGAAAACGACCCTAAAGTTCGAACACACAAAAGCTAGTATTTAATTTTTTTTTTTTTCATTATATTAATTTTTAGTTTCGAAAAACCTTATTAATCCTTATTAATTTAGAAAAACAAACTGACAATATTTGACTAGAAAATAAAAGGTTTCCATAATAATGATTATTTTGAAATAATTTTTTATTAAAATAAAAATGTAGTAACAATTCATGTATTTACTTTATTACAATAATAACATAGTTTTTGCATCATTATAAATGTTAAATTTTTTTTACAATTATCACTAAATGTTTTGTCTACTTCTATTAGTTTTGAAGTATCATGCCAAAGGATTAATTCGGACTGGTATACAGATTTCCATTGGTTGAGTAGTTGTTCTGACAAGTTGTGTCAAACTACACCACTTACCAACTTTTAATAAACTTTTAATTTTTCCTATATCCATATTCTCTTCTAAACAATAAACATCTTTATATAAGTTTTTTTTGGACATTGTATCGTTTCAGTTATTTTCGATGGATTGATTCTCAATGCCGTGTGTCACGCTTTTATATGGATTACTTTCATATAATTGAAATAAATAGAACATCACACCAAGAAAAAGTTTTCAATATAAATACCCTCACTACATTTAAAAATAAAATTACATAAATACCTGTTTCAGTTGAAAATCCGAATAAATAGTGTTATTAATAGGATTTATTAACTGCAAAAGAAAACCACAATTATTTGCAAAGTCACAATGTATATTATTATCTGTTCAGTGTTATGCATAATTTCCTTGATAATTGTTTTTGCAGTTTTATATTTCATATATTTTAAATTAAATCATGAAAAAATAAATTATCAAATAATGAAGATAAACCCTAAATCAGAGGAAACCGAAATAAATGTTCACAACAAGTAATGTACACATCTTTCACATTATCGCATGTTGTATGTGTTATAAGGAGCGCCGTATTTATTAATGTATAATGTAAACAAGTAATATATTTATCAGAATATAAAGGTTGTATTATAATTTTTATAAAATTTATTGCCTTTTCTCCCAGATTCCTTATTACAAAATCAAGTTTAAAACCTTCATTGGAGCGAGTTAAACAGAAATCGGCTTGTATGTTCATTTGAACTTGTTTCATTTTACAAATTGATACATTTTTGTTATTTGCAAAAGAATTACTGTTGTTTGTAGCAAATACATTATATAAAATGTTCATAATTTGTGAAGTTTTTAAAAAACTTAAGTGGTCATTTATATTTGATGGTTTAGTACTTAATTTGTTCCGTTTTAAATCAAAATCTTTTTGTAGGGGATTCATTACAGTTCCGTCTCCTGAATCATTAAAATATATAATTTTTGAATCGGGACACAGATATCGAGCCGTTTTAATATTAATGGCGTTTATGAATGTATATGTCGTAGTTTGTGGCTTTTTTAATGAATCTAAGCAATTTGTATGCAAAAAGGCATTTCGCAATTTTTTAAAATCAAAATCCCACAATGGAAAATTTTTTCGTAAATTTAAAACTAAATTATGAAAATTATCATCATTTAGCTTTTTTGCTTGTAAATAATGTACATTCAAACGCCAAGTCATTTTTCTTGAATATATTTTTAAAACGCTCAAAAACATTTGATTTTCTGGTTTTGCATATATTCTTAATTTTTCTCCCATAAACTACATTACTTAATTGATCAAACGGTAGTAATTCGTAAAGAGAATCGAATGTATTTAATAAATTTTTAGAATCTCTTTGGGAAATTAGTGGAATACATTTTATACCGGTTAAATATATTAGAGCTTTTATAGATCCGTTGTGCGGTGTAGCCATACAAATGACGTGGTGAGGAGTAAGTTGTTTAGTATTATTACATTTCGATTTGAGTTTGAGCGTAACCTCAGTAAAATATCTTGCAATTAAACCACCCAAACTGTGAGCAAGTAAGGAAAATTTTATCACCCCCTTGTTCGGGGTATTTAAATGTTTTAATAAAAAATCGTAAAGATTTAAAGCTGAAATGCTAATAGATTGTCTCCAATAGTATGCAAAACAAATTAATTTAATTGAAATATAAGGTGTTCCGCGTTATACCTTCTTCACTAATCGATGCAAAGATTGTAAAAATACTTCATAAACGTCAAAAGTTATCAACCCCAATTTAATTTTATTTATAATTTTAAATCAAAAAGCTTTGTTGGATTTTTTTGTATATTTTAAATTTTCTTTCTCGCATTTTGTTAGAAATGTTTTATTTAAAACTGAACTTATATTTGGTAAATAAATTTTTTTGGTGGCCATATTTGTATATTAGAATCATCTAGAGTTATTGAACTTCCTTTCAGTCCCGGAATAAACACGATGTAATGAGTAGAAGACATTGTTTTCTTAAATTAATTTATTACATAATCAATTAAAATAGCTGTTTATTTTCTCTCCCCGCCACAACTTTTCTTAAAAAAATACTTATTATTAACAAAATAAAAAAAAATTTCGTTCTAGAATATGAAGATTATAACCCAAACGTGTTAAGAAAAAGATTTGCTTATTTATTTTTAAAATATTGTAATTTTTTTTTCTCGAAAATGAATTAGATTTTGAACATTAGTTGCTTTTATAATTTTCAAAAAATTAAAATTTGTATTCGTCACAAAATAAACTTTTTCATAAACAGACTTGTATCTCGCTGTATCTTCATTGAAATATAACACGTTTCCCCACTTATTATAATTTTAGATGTAGATGTAATTATAGATCTATTCGTAAATGTTTTATTTTTAGTAAAAGGCCGTTAAACTAGTACGCATAAGTAGGAGACATATAAAGTATAAATACACGCGTTCATTCTATTCAGTCTTTCTAATTGTTTGAATATTATTGTTTGTGGTATAGTGTTATTAATTTTTTACACAATGTCCAACAATGTTTTGGTAATTTTATTTTTCTATATAAATAAAACAAATAATTATTTTGATTTTTAGGAAAGATTTGAGGAAAATTCGGTTCAAAGGAAAACATCAAATAAAGTCGATATTTTACAGCATATGTCACTTTTTTCAGCATCGAATTCTATTACAGACTTGAGTTTGGACCAAATATTTGACAAGTCGGAAGAATTTACAGAAATTATAGACCATCTAAGTTCCGAAACAAATAACTTGGATAATTATCAATAATCCACAACAGGAGATGGTTTACTAGAAAAGAAAACAAATGTGGAAATGAGTGAAAATTACCAAACCAAAAAACGAAAATATGAAGACGTCGACAGTTTGGAAGATTCACGGGTGAAAAAAAGAAGGGACGAGGTCTGTGACGACAACGAATTCTAACGCCCAACCCATTAGCTAAATATTGTGAGATATTTAAGGGAATTAGTGATCGTGGTCTTAAAAATTTTAAACAGTTGTTGGATAATATAAGTACTGAATATAAAAAGAAAATCCTAAAAGACGAGAAACAAATAATATTTAATTGTTGCGTTTATCAATACGATTGTCGGTTCCTGGATGATTCTACAGAGTTGTCACACTTTACAATGAAAAATACTAAGGGTGGCCACAGGACTTTCAAAAAATTGTTGACAGTATATGTAAAAAAACGAGCCACGGACAATGCATATGCCGAAAGGCTTTAAACAAAAGAAAACCGCGTACCAAAAAAATAATTCGTAAAGAAATGGAACTTTCCACAAATGGCCAAGACGGTGAGAGATGTGAAGGCAATATAAAGGATGGTGATATAAGTTATATAAATTACAAATATATTTTATATCATTGTATTTGTATCTATTGTATTGTATCATCTTTATCTCGAAAATGGAGTGCAGCAGTGTCCCAATAAAGAGTCCAGCTTGACGAGGGACGACAGGCGGTCTCCGCGGTCCTGCATAACCTATATTAGTGAGCTCTCCTACACCAAATAGCGCTAGGAAATCATACGCAGCAACTGTGGAATCATCACCATTACAAATAACAAACCAAAAAGAGTCACCGCATCATTTTCAAATTCCCACATCAACAGATAATTTTAAGAAACAGCCCCAAGAACGAGTTCCCACATCACCTACTCCACTACTATCTTCTCCCACACCACATACTGCTACGAAATCATACATATACGAAGCTCCTGTGCAATCGCCAATACCAACGACAAGATATCAACAAAAAGAGAATAATATTTCTGCATCGACAACCGATCGTTTGCGGCCGCAGTCAACTATATGTTTGGAAGAACAACGATTCGGGTACGGATCTTCTACACCATTTCCTCAAGAATATAGTTCTTCTCAGCAACGAACAAACAGATGGGTGTCTTTGTTGTCTGATCACGAAGACAGGTTAGAAACTTGCTCAATAGTATCAACAAAAACCACACAATGCGACGGTGCTAACAAAATAACATTTTCAGATGAAATTTGTTACAAAATACCATTTATCGTGTGGTCTCAACCGTTGTCGGTGCCGTTATTGAAGCGCTTATTTTTTTATGAAGTGGACAAAAAAACCCACAGAAATTCCTTTATCGTTGTATTGAATAGATTAAATGAAAGACTTGTTAAGCAGGAAAACGAATTGTCATTGGTCTCTGTATTGTTCAACTTGAAGGAAGAAATAAGAACTCAAATAATGGCTTTTATAAATCAAGGGTCCGTAGATGCGGTACGATATTTACAATGGTTCGTGTACAAAATACAGAGGGCAAAAGAAGATGCCCCCGAATCACGTCCTGTTGTAAAAATTAAACAATACAATACAGAAATCATATCGACGTTTAATAAAATACAGTACGATTTATTAACGCATGAAGAAAATTTTGCCAGGGACATTTCACCTAAATTATACAATTTGTTTAAACTAAAAATGACTGAGATTTATAAAAAGCACTTTGGTGAAACAGACGACGATATAAATGTCATATCATATCTATTGAAATTTATTTTCAGAGGAAATTTGTGTAACGTATCGAATGATTGTAGAAGACTGTGTAATTTGATAAGTTATGATAAAAATTTAGGTACTGTTGATAATGATTACAAAAGTTTAAGCTTAATTCAGTTGTATAATGAATTAAAATAGAACCATATTTATTATAACCATTAATAAAATATTTATCATCTAACTGTTTACTTTTTACCCACTTTCCCATGATATGTGTATTTTATTTTTGTTGCTTATTTCGTTCTTTTAAACAGAAATAATTTCTCAATGTCATTTTAACTTTTTATTTAAAGATTTGCAAATTTTAGAATTAGTGAGCTAAAATTGTATGTGAAAACTGAAAACACAATTAATGATTTTCCCATTTTTAAACATATTATCCACAAGAGGTTAACCAACTGTAATAATTGTTTACATAAGATAAGCAATCTAATATTATTTTGACTCGAGATATAACTGATTGACAATTTATTATAGATATACATAGAGTTGTTGAGCCAAGCGAGGCAATGTATAAATATCAGAATCTCACATCTGAAGCTAGCACGAGTAAAAAGAAGAAATTGAACATTCTTACTGTTTACTGCAAACAGTGTGAACACGTTTCTATATTTTACTGGTGTTTTGATAATAGTGTTATTCTAAAATCTTCAAAATGTAAAAAATGTTGTGACCATTTTAATTTAATGAAACCCAAACAAAAAACTGACAATATCATAACTCATGTTGATTTTCTTCCATATGGTACATATTTGAATGCTTTTTATTATGATAAAAGTAAATTTTTGAAACATGAATTACCCTCCAAAAAAATTACTACACCAATTTTCTTGCTAAAAAGGGATCGTCAAGAAGGTTTAGTTACTCTTTCAAGATGTTGAGTGTTTTATTAATCATTATAAATAAATTATTTATGAAATTTTAATAAAAATACAAAGTTATTAGCTGTTTTATAAATATATATTTATAAAGTACAAATGACAATTTTAATGTAGGTGATTTATATATTACTCTAGAGATGTCACTATCAATATTACTAAAATTATGTGTTCATTGGGGATAGACAGGGGGCAGACGTTTGAGGTTATATTTCAAATAATATAAGATAAATTTTGCCTTTTGTATGAATTATAACCTCAAACGACTACTCTACTTGAACTCCGATATTCGTTTGAACGTAAAATTACCTCCTCTACCACAATTTTCGTCTAATTTTTGGTGGAAAGGGAAGCTTTCGAATGCTCGGACCAATGAAATGGGTTATTATCGATCATGTGGTACTAAAATTACTATATAAACAACATATCCTTCGCGCGCGACTCACTTCTTATCCATAAATATATCTTTAATAAAGAAGTTAGAGGAGAGGATGATGCGAAGTTCGTGTATTATAATATAAGCATATATATATATATATATATATATATATATATATATATATTTATATATATATATATATTATATCTTGTAAATCACTTTTGAGTTTTTTAAAAAAAAAATTATTTATTGAAATATAAAAATTAAAACTTTGAATAAAACATTAAATTGAAAATTAAAATTAACTAACTAAATGGTACAAGTATACTAACGATAAATGACGACCGTGGGACCGCGTAGCTCTGATTTATAAGATTAAGAAAGCTGATTAATCAAAAGAACGGTCAAGTCGATGCGTTCCCACGTTTACATTATGAAGCAGGAAACTGGTCAGCGAAATATGATACTTCGTATCATACACGTGCATGATATTTACGCCTAACAGCTCCCCTTTACCAAGAAAAGTTGATGCTGTAACATCAACTTTTGTAATTTACTAGACGCTAGCTAAATAAGCAAAAACAATACAAATATGGAAATAAAATAAAGTTAAAGTGAACATAATGATTAAGTTTAAATAGGTTACATAAAATATGAAAAATATATAAAACATAAAAGTCAAATAAGAATAGAAATGTATCAAAAAGGTTCTCAATTCTATAAGTCTGGATGTTCAGGTTCCTCTTCGATTTGGGGCCTCAGTTTTGGTATCAGCCTGGAGAACGGTTTTGTCAGGGTACTCAGGCTCTCTGGAGTTGTCGATTTTCGGAGGTCTCTTAACGTGCCTTATTATTTTCAATGAGCTGTATACAACAACAATTGTTACAATGATAATTATTGTAGCATACGTGAACCAGGAAATGTTTTTATTAACAAAGGGTTGGTTGATGAGATCATCGAGATCCCTTGAATACTGGTCCAGCTTGTGGTTGGCTATGGACAGTTCTTCCATGTTTAAGTCGTCCAGCTTCAGGGGCTTAAGGTCCGGAATTGCAAGTTTCTCAGGATGAGAATTGCAGCAATTGAATGGAATTAAAACTGGATGAGAATTGTCCGAAATGTTTATGAATTTTTGTGGTTCGGCCTGGATTTTTGTAATACCAACAAAAGCACTACATTCCGTTTGTAACCGAATGATAGAATTGTTCGTTAGCACTAAAGTTTTAGCGTCAATTCCTGGACAATTAATGGTCACATGTATGGGTTCCGATATGATTACAATCCACGCATTTGTTTCAAGTTTTTGAACATTGTACCCTTCACTGAAAACGATGGCACTTTTACAAGTTTCGGGGACACTACGAATGTTTTTCAGGAGCTGCGCCTCACAGGGTGCATTTGAGTCTATGGGATACGCGTATAAATCGGAGCACAGTTTTCGGAGTGGAGTCAGCTGTTTGCACGCACTCAAGTCCTTGATTGGTATGTACATAAGAGAATCATCATTTCGCGCTACATATTTTTGAGTAAAAGAAAGGATGTGATGAAAACCAGTTCTATCATCTAAAATCGGAATAGGGTATAAATGGTAAGCTGTATAAAGCTGTTGCTCTACTAGAGGGATTTTTAAGATGAATACTAGATCTGAGTGAGTTTGAAAAGCTTGTAGTTCAATTACTTCTAAATACTGTGCAACACTTGAAAATCTGACTGGTAACGGTAAATTATTTTTAACAAGGTTTTGAGAAATCTCCTGTAATGCGGCAATCAAATGATCCGGTGTAATAATAGATGAGTGAATAATTTTCAAACGTGCAAAAGTTATTGAATTTAAAATATCGTTAAGGTTATCTTCAAGAAACAAATAACTGACCATTAGTTTTTCACAAATTTCAAGAAATGATTGTTTGGCTTGAATAGTGGCTATCCGGTCATTTAGTTCATGTATCGTGAGGTTGATTTCGTTAATGTCTTCGTTAAAGATTTTCTCGTCTATTTGAAGTTTCTGAATAGTTTCATTAAAGTTTTTAATAATAGTGGTTGTAACGCTCATTTGATTCTTTAAAAGATTTTCGACTTGTAGTTGTCCTTGGTTAAGTCTGTTTATGCTGCTAGTATAAAATTCGCCATCGGATGCGTCTAGGTTACCGGTTATTGCTTTAAAGATGGTTCCAGCACCGTCTATTAATCCGCGTTTTGGTCTTTTAGTGACTAGAAATACTTCTGAAAATTTTGTTTTGATGGAGTCGGAGATTTGTGTTAAAAGGCTAATGTGTGTTTGGACGTCCACACGAAAGGCACCTGTATCGTGAAATTTGAAGCCAGGTATAGGATCGACGGTTCGTTCTAAAGTATTGAGGATTCTGTTATTATTTTCAAATAGTTGATTAAGGGTTGTCAAGTTCCGGTGAACTAATAGAGTCCATTTATAGTTTGATACAATTATTCGACTTTCGTCATGGTAGTAGATACCGAGAGTGTTGTTAATCGGTTTGACGTCGTACTGTGAAACTGCTGATCCGAGCAGCAGAAGAAACCTGAAAAGAAAGTTAGTTTTCAGAATATGGTTTCATTCTGTCAAAGTTCACTTTCGTTCGTTGGTTAGTTCTTAGGTTTAGAAGTGTAGCAGAGTTATTGTGAATCTCAATAATTTGGAATGGGCCATTAAATTTGTTCTGCAGTTTGTCTTTTATTTGTGACTCTTTTACGTATACCTTGTCACCGATTTTGTAATCAGGTGGGTTTTTCGAAACGTGTTGGTCAAATCTTTCTTTCGCTTTTTGTTTCTGTAAGTTAGTCTTTTCACGTGCAATTTTGTAATAGTAAGAAATTCGGTTATTTAGGTCTCGTACATATTTGCTAATTAGTTCTTTTTGATTATAAAGAGTCTCTGGGGGTCTGCTGGAGGTATGTCCGAAAACGAGTTCGAACGGGGTGAAGCCATGGGTCTTATTGGTTGAATTGTTATAGGCAATAATAGCATACGGAAGTACGTTTAAGGGGTGTTCGTCGGGATTTTCAGCTTTGTGAATGCGAATCATTTCTATTAGAGTAGAATGAAATCGTTCCACGGAGCCGTTTGTTTGCGGGTGTCCCACGCTAGAGTAGGTAAGTTTGATGTCATAAAGTTTGCATAGATCTTTTAGTATGGCATTGTCAAATTCTCTGCCATAGTCGCAGTGGATACGTAATGGTGTACCGAAATGTTGAAAGTACAACATAATAGTACTAACGACAGATTTGGCGGATTTATCTGCCAAAGCATAGGCTTGTGAGAATTTAGTCAGTTCGTCTCTTATCGTCAAAATGTGATTTCTATTAGGAATTTCTAAGATGTCGATGTTAATTCTTTCAAAGGGTGTTTTAGGTGTCTCAGTTATGACGAGGGGATTATCTAAGTTTTTTCGACAAGCTTTGGTTTGTTGACAGATTACGCAGTTCTTTATGAAGTTCTCAATGTCTTTAATAAATCCCGGCCAGTTGAACCTCTCTTTGACACGGCGTATGGTTTCGTTGATGCCGCGATGCAACTTGTTTTTTCCGTTATGATATTGCTCGAGTATTAGTGGAATTTCGTCTTTGTTAGGAGTTTTTGTGATGTTTTGGCAAATCTTCCACTTAATGTCTTTTTCAGAGAAAATAAAGGATAGCATTTCCAGAATTGGAAGATCAAGGTTGTTTTCTACGCAATATGTTTTCGATGGGGAGAGAACGTCTTGATTTTTGAAAATAGATGCGAAAAGGACTTCATTTACGATTTCGGGATCGTTTGGAAGCGGGACTATGAAGTATTGTCTCCTGCTAACAGTTTTGCTAGCGAATACGTTGATTTTAAATGTTTCAAAATCAGCGACTTCTTCGAAAATATCTTCGAATATGTCGTGATGGAATTCTTGAAGGTTGAATGATTGGGGAAAGATTAGGATATTTTTATTTGCCTTGTCTAGGAGTTGGCAATTAGAAAATTCGATCTTACTATAGTCAATTAAGGAAACAGTTTTGTAACGTTCAACAAAAGTTTTGAATTCTTGGGATATCGTTTCGGTAGTTATTTCGTTTTGTTCAGGTTCGGAGGTATTGTCATCGTCTTCGTCATTTAGGGGTAAGATTTTGTGGGGTGTTAGTTTAGTTTTAGCCTGGAATAGTACGCACTCATCAAGGTGGTTGATTTTAATGCGTGATAAGGCGTCGGCGTTTTTGTTAATTTTACCCGGTTTGTAAATGATCTCGTAGTCATATTCTTCGAGTTTAAGTCTCCATCGGGCTAATCGACTTCCGGGGTCTTTTATCGAGAACAGCCACGTCAACGGACGGTGATCGGTACAAAGTTGGAACTTTCGGCCATAGATTATCGGTCTCCAGTGTTTCACTGCCCAAACAATAGCCAACAGTTCTCTCTCAATAGTCGAATACCTTGTCTCGGCTTGACAAAGTGTCCTGGAAGCATATCCAATGGGTAAATCTTTACCTATTGGCCCTTGGGATAGTACAGCGCCGATTGCAAAAGCACTGGCGTCAGTGGTTAGTATGAATGGTTCCTCGAAGTTCGGATAGATCAGTATTGGTGTCGAAGTTAAAGCACGTTTGAGTTCGTTAAAGGACGTGACGCATTCAGCGTTGAAATTAAACGGTTCATCCTTTTGTAAAAGTTTAGTTAGGGGTTTCGATATTCTCGCGAAGTTTGGAATAAACCTCCGATAATAACCAGCAAGTCCCAAAAATGACTTAATATCTTTGGGGTTCTGCGGTTGAGGAAAGTTTAAGATACAGTCGACTTTCGACGGGTTGGGTTTTACACCGTCTTTAGTTATTAAGTGTCCCAAATAAGCGACCTCCTTGCGGAGAAACTCGCATTTGTCAGGCTGTATTTTGAGGTTTGCCTTCCTAAGTCTTTTAAAAACGTCAGTTAGTCTTGCTAGGTGTTCGTGAATGGTGGGCGAATAAACGATTATATCGTCCATGTACACCAAACATCTTTCGTTCTGGATTCCTATCAGAATATTGTTCATCACCCTTTGGAATGTTGAAGGGGCATTTTTCAACCCGAAAGGCATGCGAACAAATTCAAAATGACCGTTCTCTACAGTGAAAGCGGTTTTTTGAATGTCCTTGGACTCAATTTCAATCTGGAAACCAGAAGCTAGATCTAGGGTGGTAAAATACTGGCACTTGCCAAGTTGGTCTAACAGATCGGATATGTTGGGTAACGGATATTTGTCATTTATTGTCAGTTCGTTTAGTTTTCTATAGTCCACGACTACGCGCCATTTCTGTTTCCCGGAGGCGTCGAGTTTTTTCGGGACAACCCATACAGGGGAAGACCAGGGAGAATTTGAGGGACGAATGATGCCCTGTTCTAACATTTTCGAAACTTGGTTACGGACTTCCTCTTTGTGAATTTGGGGATAGCGGTACGATTTAGTGTATATGGGTTTGGCGTTGTTTGTGTCGATGGAATGTTTAATTTCATTCGTGAAACTAAGATGGTCACCTTTTAAGTAGAAAATGTCGGAAAAGTCAAGACAAAGTTGTTGTATTAGTTCGGCCTCTTCCTCGTTAAGGTGTTCGAGTCGGAGTTGATTGTTAATCTCCGTTTGTCTGTCGAAGTTAGGATTAGTTGCAAACGAAATTTCTTCACAGTGATTTACAGAGTAATTTTGAATGGGTTCTAATTTGATAGTGTCGAAATTTACAGTTTTTGGGCAGGCGTTAGCGTTTAAGATGGATGTCAAAAATTCGCCTTTGTCGTTGACTTGGACTAAAGCATTCGGAAGTCTCACATTTTCTAGGACGGTAGTGGTTAGTATAGCTTGTGTGTTACGTAAGTCACATTTGAGTTTGCAAATCCTTTCTGTTCGCGGCTCAATAGTAATTGTGTTTGAAATTGTTGGGTTAATTGTTGGAGATTGCCTGTTTGAAGATATTGTTTCGTCTGTTACTTTCATAAGCGGAATAGTTTTGAAGTTGGTTATAAGAAGTTTTTTGTTAAAGTCAATCACACAATTATAATGTTCTAAAAAGTCAGAACCTAGTAGACCATCGAATTCGATGTCTAAGTTACAGATGTAAACTTTGTGTGGATCGTTAAGATTAAATGGGACTAAGGTCGATTCGTTAATCAGGATTTTTTGATTAGTGATACTTTGTATCACAACGTTTTCTGGGTATCGGTGTCGAAATTGTTTACAAGTGTTTGGTTTAAAAATTGATAAACCGGCACCTGTGTATATTAACAGTTTATACCTATTAGTGGCGTCGTTGATGTAGAAAATGTTCTTAGAATTTACCAAAAGTGAGGGGCTTATAGGAAAGCTTGTTCCGGAAAATTCAGGTTGGGGTTGAAGTCGTCGAGTAAACTCATTGTTTCGAACTGGGTTTGAAGATTGCAGATCTGTGTATCGGGTGGTTTGTCCACTGTAAGTACCTCTTGAAAATTTTGTCGTCGGTCTTCGGGTAATTCAGAAGGGAATTCTGGGTAATTTGCTTTCAAAAGTTTCAGTATAGTCATTTTGAGAGTATTCGAAATCTGTATTTTGGGGGTCTGAATAAGAACAATCGTCTTGGTATTATGAATTTGTATAAGGGTCATCGTTTGTTAAATTGTTTAAAGGGTTGTAGAACTCATCTTGGTTGAAGTGGTGGGTTCTTTGTTGTTGGTTTCTGTAAAAATTGGGATTTGGTCGAGATTGATTAGGACTTTGATATTGTCCACTGGCAGAAGGTCGGTTTTGTTGTGCGGGATACCTATTGGGATCAGTATTGGGCCTAGTTTGATTAGCCGATTGATAAGGAGGATTCGGTCTAAATTGTTGCGGGTTGTTATTGTTGAAGTTTTGGTGTGGTTGTTGGTTTTGTTGTTGTTGTCGTTGTCGTGTTAGACATTCGTTATACAAATGCCCGGTGCGTTTGCAAAACGAACACTGTTTTACAAAAGTTTGAGGAGGTGGTCGTCTTTGTGGTTGATGTTGTTGAGGGTTCCGTACATTTGAGAATTTTTGATTTTCCAAGTGACAAAGTTGGAGTTCTCTTTTTATTCGGGAAACCGCGGTAATTATATCGGGAGGGTTACTAGCGCGAATAATTTGGCCTATTTTTGGTTCAAGTCAGGTCAAAAGACTATTTAGAGCCATGGAATCTATAAGACAAATTTGCGCGTCTTTTTCTTTGGTTGTTAGATTCTGTTTGTTAACAGCCGCGTGCATTTTTGCCTCGTGGCTTTGTAGTCTCGCTGAGAAAGTTAGTGGGGATTCAGTTGGTAGTTGTCGCATTCTTTGTAAATCCTGAATTAAAGCGGACAAGTCGCGTGAGTCACCGAAATGGTTTTCTAACAGTGTTTTTATTTCATCCCAAGTCGACGCATTTCTTGAATTAACAAGCTCGGCTGCACGGCCTCTTAGCTTGTTTTTAATGTGCAAAACTAAAAGAGTTATTTGATTTGCGACAGCCATATTTTGTGCTGTCGAACAGGAGCTGATGAAAGTATTTAAGAAAATTGGATTGCCGTCGTATTCAGGGATGATAGCGAAAATTTCCGCAAGTTTGTAAGGTTCTACCGTACCTTGGCGTGTTTCAACCATATTTAGAAATATTATGAAATAGTTTATAAAAACAAATATATCAAATTAAATATTAAAAGGAAAAAATCAATGTAGGGGTATTTTTGTAGGTAAATTTGTTACAGCAATTAATAAACAGGTCAATATAAATGTAAAAACATGAAGGTAAAGGTAAATGCAATAAAGTAAATAATTGCAGTATTAGAAACAATTAAAATAATATCGAACACAAAAGCACAGAAGGCCTCTATGTGTTTAAGTATATGTTTCAAGAATTGTATGTTCAAGATACATAAAACTCGTATCGAATAAATCAATAAAATATTAAAAATCAATAACGTGATGATTGTAATAGTACATACGTTAATACTCCTGGCATGAGACTGTTCTGGAGAAGCTGAGGACTGGTTAGCTGTAAGGTTGCGTGTTCCGGGTTCTCGCTGCTACAGTTGTTGTCTCGGTCTGGAAGTTGTTGTCCACAAGGATTTGGAAATCGACACAACTAGTGAGTGTACACGTGTTCTAGCTGTGTTGGACAATCCTACTGACTGCGCCAATTTTATATCTTGTAAATCATTTTTGAGTTTTTTTTAAAAAAAAAATTATTTATGGAAATGTAAAAATTAAAACTTTGAATAAAACATTAAATTGAAAATTAAAATTAACTAACTAAATGGTACAAGTATACTAACGATAAATGACGACCGTGGGACCGCGTAGCTCTGATTTATAGCATTAAGAAAGCTGATTAATCAAAAGAACGGTCAAGTCGATGCGTTCCCACGTTTACATTATGAAGCAGGAAACTGGTCAGCGAAATATGATACTTCGTATCATACACGTGCATGATATTTACGCCTAACATATATATTTTTTCATTTATTAAAAATATAATATTTATCACTTCCAATACATTTTATTTCTATCGTGTTTTAAGTTTTGCAATTTAAAAACGAAACTATAAAAAATTTATTGAAAAGTGACGTAAGTGAAAAAAAGAGTAGTTAAGTTTCAATAATTGTAACGGTTAAAAAATATATATTTATAACCAAGTTGGTTGTGTAAATATTTAATTCGTGGATATTTTTTTAAAACCCAATTTTTTAGACATTCAGATTTTCCTATTGGAATTTGCGAATCGAATATTCACACGACCAGCATTAGAAATTCTCGATTCAAGAATAATTTTTCAAAGTGTTGAAATTATATAACTAAAAACTTAATTTACCATGAAATAAAATACAATCTAATAAATTTCAAAATATTATTTGTAAATAGAATTTCAATTTTCGAGATTACTATGAAGACGAATAATTTTTTAAACTGATAAAAGAACTTGTTTCTACAAACAGTAGAAAAAAATAATGATGAATTAAAATAAAAGTTTCCTGAAGTTAAATTTAGTTAAGTTTATATTTTTTAACAAGTCAACCAGTTCAATTGTATAGAAATAAAAACCGAAATATCTTATAATAAATATTTTATTTGTTTTAATTTAAATTAAATACATATATATCAAGAAAATACAATATTTAAATAATACAGCGTTTTTTTTTGTTAACATATTTCAATCATCCCACGATTCTGTTGTTGGTATGTGTATATTATAAATCGGGTATCTTGTTGGTTGTTCATCTTCGTTTCTTGACAGTGGATATCTGCTTTGATTTAATAAATACAATACATCGTCCCTTTTCTCCGGGCAATTTTGATGATGTTCTTCCAGTTTGTCTTCCGGAATTACATGTCTCATATTGAATTGACATCTTTTTAGATGCGGATAATTTTTTCCACATTCTAAAATATGTCTTCCAATATGTTCTTTTGTTACCACATGATGTGCATTATAGGGACATATTTCACGATCATCTTTTATTGATTGCATGATTATGTGTATAGTAAAGTAATACTTTGAAGAATTAGAAGCGAGTCCTTCTTTATATACACAAAGTGCTGAATTCTTTCTCATACCCTCCCTAAAAATATAAATTAGTACATTGATTATTACATGTAAATCTACATTGAGTTATTTCTCCATTTTTACTGTGTATTTTTTCTTAATTATAATTCATCAACGTTTCAAGTTGATCAATACTTGTAAATTTACATTTAAGTCAAGTTTAACACGAAAACTTAAATTACCATAAAATAAAATCTTGAATTAATTTATTCAACAATTTTTTTATCCATATTTTAAAATAAAAACTGAAACATCATTTCTGTAAAATAATTTTTCATAATCTTAAAATTAACTAGCTAACTTCTACAATATTAAATTTTAAATTTTATTTACATTCATCAATTATAAAATTTATATTTGAATGAAAATATAGATTTCAATTTTTTTAGTCGTTTGCTTTTCCTTCATTTTAGTTACAAAACTTAGAGCACAATTTTTTATATGAATCTCAATTAGAATTTTTAATCAAAATTTATGTTTCATTTTTTAGTCTGTAAATCTTTTGGTAAGATTATTATTATCTTTTAAAAAATCCACGAATTGAATGTTTACACAACCAACTTAGAAAAAGCTTGTTAATTCACAAATAATTTTTTTAACCGTTAAAATTATTGGAACTAGATTTTATTTTTAAATTGCAAAACTTTAAACACTATAACTTTGAAAAAGATATAATAATTAGAATTTACAATAAATTTTAGTTCTACTTCCATATGGTTTTATTTTTATCGTAATCCTGCATTTTAATTTACAAAAACAAACCAGTAAAAACTTCTTATGCTGGATAATTTCAATGCTTAGAAAATTGGTGTGTTACTCGACAAACTTTAGATGTAATTATCTAAATCACGAGTAATCTTGCAAAATTAATTTTTTTAGAAATAATGAAAGTTTCAGAATAAATGTTAAATTTATTTTTTTTATTTTAAAACATCGGATGACTTGCAATTCAATTTAAAAAAAAAAATTTAATTGTCAAATTGAATTCTGCAATATAAATAAAAATAACCAAGATTTTATTTCTGCTTCTGTATAGTTTTATTTTTTACTATGATTCGGCTTTCTAATTTGCTAAAAAATGACTAAAAACTTTAAAATTAATGTTGAATAATCTCAAAGTAGAAACAAAACCACATCGTCTAGACTAGTTCTAATAATTTTAAGACCTTAAAAATTATCCGTTAATCGACAATTTAGAACTTGAAATCGTGGATAATCTTCTAAAACTATTTTAGGAAATAATAAAAGTTGCGAGTTGACACAAAGATTAAATTCAAATTTTTGTTTTAAAATATTCAATTAATTGCAATGTAAATTGAGAATTACAAATAGTTAAAGATTTGTCAAACTAAATTTTATTTTTACTTTTATCTTTGATCGGGTTTCTATATTTTAAACTCATAAAGCGAAACTACTAAAAATATTTGAAAATAATTTTAGTAAAATTTATGCAAAAATGAAACGACGTTGTTAAACTAGATATTCAACAATCTTGGCAATAAAGTTTTAGTATTCTAATTTCATGGTACTTTATGTTTTAAAATTCAAATCGACTAAAGAACCCAGAAATTTCACGATAAAATTAAAATCGTGCCTTAGTTTCAGTAATTTTAACGGTTTGAAAAATAATTTATGAATCAATGATCTCAATTGATGGTTATAAGTTCGATTAATGGATAGTTTTTCACATTATGTTAATACAAAAATGACAAATATATTTAAAGATTTGTCATACAAAATTCTATAAATATTGTACTTGAAATTTAAATAAAATAACCCAATATTTCATTCTGCTTTTATTTTTCACTTTGTGTTTGTATTTTAAATTGTTAAAACGAAACAACTTTGTTAAACCAGATATTCAACGTTGTTCGCGATAAAAGTTTTGTTTTAATTTCATGGTGATTTGCGTTTTGCAATTCAAATTGATTAAAGAATTTAGAAACTCCACGGCAAAAATAAAATCGTGCCGTGGTTTCAGTAAATTTATCAGTTTGAAAAATTATTCACGAATTAAATATCTACACAATTTTTTTGTTTTTTCATGTTTCATTTTTAAATTGCAAAACTTAAAACACGATAGAAATAAAATGTATTGAAAGTGAGTGATTAATATTATATATATATATATATATATATATATATATATATATATATATATATATATATATATATATATAAAGTTTTGTGTTTTAATTTCATGATGATTTGCGTTTTGCAATTCAAATTGATTAAAGAATTTAGAAATTTCACGATAAAATTAAAGTCGTGCCTTAGTTTCAGTAATTTTAACGGTATGAAAAATAATTTGTGAATCAATGATCTCAAATGATGGTTGTAAGTTCGATTAATGGATAGTTTTTCACATTATGTTAATACAAAAATGACAAATATATTTAAAGATTTGCCATACAAAATTCTATAAATATTGTACTTGAAATTTAAATAAAATAACCCAAGATTTCAATTCTGCTTTCATTTTTCACTTTATGTTTGTATTTTAAATTGTTAAAACGAAACAACTTTGTTAAACCAGATATTCAACGCTGTTCGCGATAAAAGTTTTGTGTTTTAATTTCATGGTGATTTGCGTTTTGCAATTCAAATTGATTAAAGAATTTAGAAACTCCACGACAAAAACAGGGTATATACATATAATTATTAAAAATATAATATTAATCACTCACTTTCAATACATTTTATTTCTATATATATACCCTGTATATACATATAATTATTAAAAATATAATATTAATCACTCACTTTCAATACATTTTATTTCTATCGTGTTTTAAGTTTTGCAATTTAAAAATGAAACATGAAACAACAAAAAATTTGTGTAGATATTTAATTCGTGAATAATTTTTCAAACTGATGAATTTACTGAAACCACGGCACAATTTTTTAGGATGATGCGAAGTTCGTCTATTATAATATAAACATATACAGGGTGTAAATAGTTTGACTGCATATATTTTAGGTGCAGATAGTACCCACCAAACAAAACAAAAAACTCTTATAACACTATGGTCTAAAGGCCTTAATAAGCAAGAAAATTTGAAATACATGTTAAGTAAATTATTGTCAATGTGGCAACGTCGCGCTAAAAATGAGATTTGCTTGTAGCGTGAATAATAAAGGAATGAGTCACCACAAAAAAATGAACACCTGTTATTTTTTTGTATTAAATAATTTCATAGTTTCGAGTGCCGGTAGATTTATTTAGGTACATAAAATTTTATGAAATATTATTTTCAAAAATGTACTCTTTTAATATCTATGTATTGAAATGAATATTTATATTTGGCGATTTATTTTATGCATCAAGTTGAAGAAGGGAGGATACAAAGTTGTTTACATTATGATACAAAAATAATGCGATACAAAGTATATTAAACAAAACATTTCTTATATGTAGTTCTTTTATGTGTTAAATTCTTCGAGAAATAATTGTTACTAAGAAATTAATATTACTTATCTTAGACAAATAAAAACCTTTGACCTGCAGGATGTCATTATGATAGAGCTCTGGCGAGCAAACGGATTATTTATAGTAAATATTCAAAATTCAAAATTCTTGTTATTACATTTGCTTTCCCCACAAGTTAATAGCATGTCAGGTCTTTACCTTATTGTATGATTGTCACTGTTTGTCACAAAATAATACACTCGAACTCACAATTCACAACAGATTTTATTTATTTTCCCAATTTATATTTTAAAATGAAAATCAAATAACTTACGCTATGTCGAATGTCACGCAAAAATCACTTTCACTTTCTTAAAAGAACCGGGCAGCAAAAAAGCATTCATGGCAGCAGCCAGCTGTAGTACTGAGTATATGCTATGTTGCCACATCTGATCGGAGAAACGTAGGGCAAATTATAACAGAATATTTAGAGTTTAAATAATAATTTTCTTTGTTAATACAGTTATTAAAGGTGTATACGCTATTGAGTATTTACATATTTAGCTTTACAATCATTTTGAAGCCGGAAATAATCTATTATTCACTGTAATAAAGGCTACAGAACTTCTAACTTTTTAATTTGTTATGACCTGAAGTATTGATCCTCAAAATCTTTGCACTCAAACCGATTACACCCTGTATATATATATATATATATAATATATATATATATATATATATATATATATATATGTTTATATTATAATAGACGAACTTCGCATCATCCTCTCTCTAACTTCTTTAATTAAGATATATTTATGGATAAGAATTGAGTCGCGCGCGAAGGATATGTTGTTTATATAGTAATTTTAGTACCACATGATCAATAATAACCCATTTCATTGGTCCGAGCACTCGAAAGCTTCCCTTTCCACCAAAAATTAGACGAAAATTGTGGTAGAGGGGGTAATTTTAAGTTCAAACGAATATTGGAGTTCAAGTAGAGTAGTCGTTTGAGGTTATAATTTAAATAACATAAAATAAGTTTTGTCTTTTGTATGAATTATAACCTCAAACGACTACTCTACTTGAGCTCCGATATTCATTTGAACGTAAAATTACCCCCTCTACCACAATTTTCGTCTAATTTTTTGTGGAAAGGGAAGCTTTCGGGTGCTCGGACCAATGAAATGGGTTATTATCGATCATGTGGTACTAAAATTACTATATAAACAACATATCCTTCGCGCGCGACTCACTTCTTATCCATAAATATATCTTTAATAAAGAAGTTAGAGAGAGGATGATGCGAAGTTCGTCTATTATAATATAAACATATACAGGGTGTAAATAGTTTGAATGCATATATTTTAGGTGCAGATAGTACCCACCAAACAAAACAAAAAACTCTTATAACAATATGGTCTAAAGGCCTTAATAAGCAAGAAAATTTGAAATACATGTTAAGTAAATTATTGTCAATGTGGCAACGTCGCGCTAAAACACAGATTTGCTTGTAGCGTGTATAATAAAGGAATGAGTCACCACAAAGAAATGAACACCTGTTATTTTTTTGTATTAAATAATTTCATAGTTTCGAGTGCCGGTAGATTTATTTAGGTACATAAAATTTTATGAAATTTTATTTTCAAAAATGTACCCTTTTAATATCTATGTATTGAAATGAATATTTATATTTGCCGATTTATTTTATGCATCAAGTTGAAGAAGGGAGGATACAAAGTTGTTTACATTATGATACAAAAATAATGCGATACAAAGTATATTAAACAAACATTTCTTATATGTAGTTCTTTTATGTGTTAAATTCTTCGAGAAATAATTGTTACTAAGAAATTAATATTACTTACCTTAGACAAATAAAAACCTTTGACCTGCAGGATGTCATTATGATAGAGCTCTGGCGAGCAAACGGATTATTTATAGTAAATATTCAAAATTCAAAATTCTTGTTATTACATTTGCTTTCCCCACAAATTAATAGCATGTCAGGTCTTTACATTATTGTATGATTGTCACTGTTTGTCACAAAATAATACACTCGAACTCACAATTCACAACAGATTTTATTTATTTTTCCAATTTATATTTTAAAATGAAAATCAAATAACTTACGCTATGTCGAATGTCACGCAAAAATCACTTTCACTTTCTTAAAAGAACCGGGCAGCAGAAAAGCATTCATGGCAGCGGCCAGCTGTAGTACTGAGTATATGCTATGTTGCCACATCTGATCGGAGAAACGTAGGGCAAATTATAACAGAATATTTAGAGTTTAAATAATAATTTTCTTTGTTAATACAGTTTTAAAGGTGTATACGCTATTGAGTATTTACATATTTAGCTTTACAATCATTTTGAAGCCGGAAATAATCTATTATACACTGTAATAAAGGCTACAGAACTTCTAACTTTTTCATTTTTTTTTGGCAAAACTATAGTTTATTTCTGAAAATGTTATTATATATATATATATATATATATATATATATATATATACATATATATAATTATTAAATATAATATTAATCACTCACTTTCAATACATTTTATTTCTATCTCTATCGTGTTTTAAGTTTTGCAATTAAAAATGAAACAACAAAAATTTGTGTAGATATTTAATTCGTGAATAATTTTTTTAAACTGATGAAAGACAACTTGTTTCTATAAACAGTAGAGAAAAAATAAAAGTTTTCTGAAGTCAAATTTTGTTTTTATTTTTAACGAGTTGACTAGTTCAATTGTATAATGTTGAAAAAGATGTAATTATCTAAATCACGAGTGATCTGGTAAAATTAATTTTTAGAAATAATAAAAGTTTCAGATTAAACGTTAAATTTATTTTTTATTTTAGAACATCAGATGACTTGCAATTCAATTTGAAAACCATTTATATTAAAGAATTGTCAAATTGAATTCTGTAATATAAATAAAATAACCAAGAATTTATTTCTGCTTCTGTGTAGTTTTATTTTTTATTATGATTCGGTTTTTTAATTTGCTAAAAAATGACTAAAAACTTTAATATTAATGTTGAATAATCTCAGAGTAGAAATAAAACCGTGTCGTCCAGATTAGATTTAATAACTTTAAAAAATATCCGTTAATATTTAGAACTTCAAATCATGGATAAAAAATAAAACTATATTAGGAAATAACAAAAGTTGCGAATTGATACAAGGATTAAATTCAATTTTTTATTTTTAAATATCCAATTAATTGCAATTTAAATTGAGAATCACAAACTAAATTCTGCAAATATTGTACTTGAGATTTAAATGAAATAACCCAAAAATTTATTTTTACTTTCATGTTTCACCGGGTTTCTATATTTTAAACTGAAAAAACGAAACTACTAAAAATATTTGAAAATAATTTTAGTAAAACTTTGGCAAAAGTGAAACGACTTATTTTTAAATGTTTGTCTTTTTTGTCATATCTTGCAAATTAAATCTGTTAAAAAGAAATGACCAAAAATTAATGTTGAATAATTTCAGAGTAGAAACAAAACCGTGTCATCTAAACTGGTTCTAATAAATTTAAGGCATTTTAGGAAAATAATAAAATGGTTATTATTATTAATAATTTAATAATAGATGTGTTTATACATCTAGTTGTAGATGTAAAACATGATTTATATTTACAAGTATTCCATTGTTTGTATATGAAAAATGGGGGAATTAATAGTATATATATATATTATATATATATATATATATAATATATATATATATATCTAGCAGACTGTAGTTTTCTTAAATTCAACATGAGTCTCGACGAGTATAACAAAGAAACGGAATCGGCCGTAAATTTTTTATTAGAAAAAAGTGATAATCTTGAAGAAATTGAATCTGTTGAAAAATGATGAAGTTGAAAAAAATTCAGCATGCATATGACTCAAACAATTTGAAGAAAACCTAAGTAACCTACGAGTGTTTGATATAGCAACACTTGAGAATCAAAGAAAGCTGATAACAAATCAAATCGAGGAAAATGGTATTGAAGAAAAGTTAAGTAAATGCAACATTATATCTCCAAGGGGACTGGGTATTGCAAGAAAGCGTATTACAGATGAGGAAGAAAGTGAAGATACCAAGTCGGAAAGTTCGTACAGTTCTTCAAATTTATATGTAGTTAATCGTAGAAATCGTATTAAAAAAATATTGTCTAAATTTTTTGCAAATATAGGGCCTCGTTACTCTAAAAAAATTAAAAAGTACAATGAAATAACTTTTTTATGTTGTTTATATAAATTTGAAAAAACATATGTAGAAGACCCCAACATATATGTCAGTCTTTATATCATTACCAATGCATTTGTAAGTGCAACGGCAATCAGTACGTTATACCCCCCAGTGTAAGTATAAGTTATTAAATTTATTGTACTTTATTATTTATTTGTTTTATAGTTTGAAATGATCAAGGAATGTACATTTCCAAAAGACGGTGAAGAAATATCTAATGATGTGGATACTGCACAACAAAGATTTCCTATTCACCCGCCCAGGAAGAACTATTTGGTGGGTAATAAAAATCGGCTTTCCTGGAGGAGTATAAATAGTTTGTTGTTTGATGGAAAAGAAGAAAAGTTCATCTCAATATTTAATGAATGCACCGATACCATCAGTATAACAATACAGGAAAAAGTATATTTAACAAATATATATTCAAATGTTTAAAGTGGTAGTGAAAAATAACTTGAAAAATTCAGAAAGATGAATGCGTTAAATCCTTAAAAATGAATTTTTAATTGTCTACCATAGAAAGCACGGAAATGGAACAGGAGACAATGCAAATATCAATGGGGCTTATGTTGACGATATCGTAAAGTCGTTTGGAAAGCAACAATTGAAACTGTGGTTGGATGAAAAAAATTTTGGAAAGGACATTTCTGACCAATTGTTGGATTCGTGGTCACATAAAATGAATGAAATCTATGCGAGACATTTTGGTGATGATGAATATGATTGTATTATAACATATATTTTTAATTTACTGGTTAGAGGTGTATCAAGTAATTTAAATAATGAATGTGAATTTATGACAAATATGTTAAGTTTTGAACCAAAGATGGAAAAAAATATATTTAAAAGTATATTATTTAGGAAAATTTGTGAAAAAATAATATAAGATTGTAATTGAAACGTTTTAATTTAATATATACATGTTTGACTTGGTAATCTTTATTTTAATAATTATTATATGTTGTTCTGTAACAGGCTTGGTGTTTTATCTGAAAGTGTGTACATTTTTCGGGTTAAATTCCAATGCCCGGGATACTATTCAGAGGTTGCAAACATTCGATAATTCAAATACCACATTTTTTTATTCAATACCAAAACCCTATTTTGATTCAGAAATATGTCTGATAATTATGTAGATGATTTTTTTGACGGAATGAAATTGTGGTCAATATACATTTTTTTGGGCAATTTTATTTATAAACTCATTTATTTTTACAAGTTTCGCTATTGTGACATTTCGAATTACAAAGTCTTTTATTTTTGAAACAAATGCATTTTTTATCAAAACATTTATAAGTGCAGTGACATTTTAAATACCAAGCACCGGTACGGGACGATTGTTCAATTGCGGATGTTCTCAGGGAAATTTTTTTATTGGGAATTTCGTTGAGGTTCATTAATTTTTCGTTCCAAACCATAAATTGCGTTCTCAGATAATGTTGTTGAAGTATTCCATATTTTGTACCCAGTACATACATATCATTTTCTGATTTTATAACTACGGCTAATATACTTCTTGCCTCGCCGCGTGCTCTATCTTCGTCTGGTATAACCAAACGTACGGTAGTACCCCGTTTTACGTGTGTAAAATATTGAACATTTTTTGATAACATTTTGTCTGCCTGTTTCCGCAAATTTGATTTTGCTCTTAAACGCTCATCAGCAATTTGCATTTCGTTAAAACACAATGCACATAAACTATCGATGGCATTTTCTATTGTATCGTGTTGATTTTCCTTGAATAAAGATTTTATAGTGGCGGTAGAACACGATGGCTGGGATTGCAGTGTAGCAGAACAATTGGAACATACGTATTCTATTTCAATTTTACCTATAAAATTTTTCATTTCTTCGTCGTTGTCGTCCATAGACATGGATGATGAAGACGTTTGCCTTTGTGTGCACACAGTATCGGTAGTTTTCGAACACGATGGTTGGATATTTGCATTTTCGTTTGAGGGTCGATCGATTTCTGTAGTACTGTTGTCATCACTACTCGTAGAATTGTCGTTACTACAAATATCAGAATTGTTATCCACCGTGATATTTTCACTGTTGTCTACGTTCACATATTGCATTAAATCTTCTTCGGTTTCCAAGGACGAAATTAATTCTTTGGGTAAACGCGTCCAATTTTAGGATCATTGCCAAAGAGGGCTTTGTATGGCGATCGTTTTATGCCCGCGTGATGGGCTACTCCATCGTTCCGATCTATTGTCTTGCATCCAAGTAAAAATCATATTTTCTATATCTCTATTGGCTCGTTCGACGCTCCCCTGACTTTCGCTGTGTCGCGGTTTACCGTGTACAATTTTGATTTCTGGCCATATCTTTTTTAAACTGTATATTATATTATTGCAAAATTCTCATCCATTGTCCGAATGTAAAATATTTGGTGCACCGAAAATTGTAAATATTTCATACATACGATCGGCCACTTCTGAAGCTCGTTTAGATTGTAAAGGTCTCAATTGAACAAATTTTTGTTAGATTATCTTGATAAACCAGTATGAGTTTATATTCATCATCGGGTCGGGATTGAAAATCAATTAAATCAACCTGGCATCGAATTTAATTCTTCTGAAAGAATCGGTTTTATTATGACGGGAAGTCTTTTACATCCTTCCTTTTTTCTGGTTGATACCATTCCCACAAACGTCCAAAAGTTTTGTTATATCAGCTATTGTAATATTTTGTAGTTTTAGTGATCTCTTGGACGCATGCGATCTCTACCACCGTGATCAATAGTTTTGTGTATCATATAATATTTTAAATAACTCATCGGTCGCTACGTAATACAATATTTATCTTTTGTATTTTTTATTGGAAAATTAACTTTTTACAATCTCCTATTTTATATACATCGTAATGTTTTAATAGCCAATAATCTTTGGGAGTTTTTTTTTGTTGCTTTCACATCTTCTATCCGTTGAATTAACTTGTTGTATTTTTCTCGGGACATTACAAAATTATTGAAACGTTGAGATCGTTTACGATACGATTTTGAAATTTTTACGAATACGATTTTCCATGATGGTCTCCTTTTGGGTCAGACAATGTGGTTATCAATTTGACAATGTACAGACAATGTATAAAAAGTTTATGCTCTAATTATATGTAACTCTTATTATTAAAAAATCAATATTGATATACGTAATACATTTTAATTTTATCTTTTCAATGGGGGTTTTGTCATGTCGCTTTTTCTACAACAGATAAAATAATTTTACCATTTACAATTTTCAAGTATCTATTGTAGTAAAAAAATCAGAAGAGGGAAATTCCAGGCAAGTAATTCAAGATTTTATCAAGAATTTTTATGATTAAATATATCTTCGTGTTGCAAAATTTTATTGGCACGGCAACAGCAGTTAGACATGTCATTGTTTAAACAGGGGCTTAGACTCGCTAAAACATTTTTTACAAATAACGAAAAGACGTAATCATTTCATCGTTACATCTCTTTTTGCGAATGAACAATATTGTATCACCATCGTGTTTACAGGCTGCTTTCAAATTGTACATTGCATGAGCGGGATTGTCATTTAGAGACAATAGTTGACAACCGGGTAACGTTTTATTCCTGCATTACTTAATGGTTTCATGTATTCAATACCCATAAATTTGAGACATTTTTTATTAACATGATTTAAAATTTTTTT